>OZ035875.1:80670154-81278579 GCA_964034865.1 Eristalis intricaria | reverse complement strand
CTCCACACACACACGTGCAAGGCAAAGGAGGGTTTAAGGATATTTTTATCATTTTATTGTCTATTCTTCTTCTTTTTTTTGGCAGTCGCGTCTCGTCGTCGGTCGCTTGTATGCGACCTCGATAAAATTAACGAGACGAATTAATTTTCACGGGTCTGTACGTGTGTGCGACGCGGTTTGGATGACGAATGGACACTGGGAGCCTTAAACGGTTGGCTTAGTGAACAATTGCTGCAATTAGGAGACTTGACACTTTGAGTTGCAGGGGGGTGGTGGGGAGGTTTATGGATGGCTGTGAAGAGCTCAGCGAGAAGTGTGATATTTTTCTTGGAGGTTCAATTAATGTCTGGGATTGGTTAACGAGGCATACTCCTTGTGATGTAAGTCGTTACAGAGGTTCATGGGGTGAACTGAGCAATAGCTGGAGCCCCTTTCTGTTCACATGATTTTGTCTGTGCACTGATTTCACTGTATAGACTGCTGGACAACCTCACCAGGAGTAGGACCAGGAGTATCCTTGCCTCTAACCAATCAAGCACATCCTCATCCACTCATCCGAGATTGATGTATTCAAAGAGGCAAAGAAGCACTACACATAGCTCGTCACAACGATCATCCCAATTCGATCACTCTCGGATCTGACGCCGCAATTGCATGATGCCACCTCATAATGCATAGAAGCTGTCGAATGATTGTGACCTCAGTTCAGGATTTTGCTAGTGAAATGAAAATCGTCTGTGGCTTGGAAGTAGCCAATGACTTCCTTGTCAAGTGCCCTTCCTTAATGTCCTTTGGAAGCAGCTGAACAGCGATCAGTCAGCCTGTAGCTGGAGAGGCTTTTTGGTGGAGCTGGCGTTTTGAGTGCGTTCGACGACTCCTACGCAACTTAACCTCGGTATCTGAGTTCGATTTTCCGGGCGGTATGATTTTTTAAATTCACGTTACCACTCAAAATGCTTCAGATTCTATAGCGACACATGTCAAGTTTGGGTCAAGAGCTTTCTGATTGATGGTGGGTCGATTCACAGATGCTCTTGCGGTCCACAATCTCGGATCAGTTAGACCAACGAGATCGATCTACTGTGTACTTGTTGGCTGATAAACTTCGGTGAGCAAAGTCGGACCCATAATATGTGCAAATGCACAGGGCGCCAAGCTCTTAAGGATGCAGTCGAATCTTCTAAATTAACTCTCAGCGTTTCGCTGATATGATTCCATATGATCAGAGAACTGAGTTTATTATTTTGGGACGATGGACATTTACTTATTCATTGCTTATGCTACAAAAAATGAAGTAGGGGGCGCCAAGCTAAGCGTTTGCACAGGGCCCACATTTAGCTCGGGCCGGTCCTGAGTGTGAGACCTTCCTTTTCTAAGACCAATCACATCCATATTTGAATTACACTTTGATCCTATTCAAATTTTCCAGATTTTTGAGGATGTTTTTGGAGCGGATTCCATTGCTTCTTTAACTTTACAGAAGTCACTCGAGCGGAAAAGTTCTCAATTATGGCGTCATTAGTCGTTCGTTCTGGGTGCTTGTCCTTGCTCCGATGTCTAGATTCATTTATCGGTTTCTGCCTTTTCTTTCTCATAGATCTCAGCGGTATATGGTAAAGATTCTTCCAAGACCAACCCCAGATCCACTTGCTTGGATACCGGTGCGTCCCAGGAGAGGTTCACCATATTTACCAAAGATATTTCACTCACGTTCAGGCTGCATTAGCTGAACTGTTTTGAAGTAAGGGCCAGAGTTCTTACTGCCCCCTGTCTATTGGAATATCTAAGAATCCGTTTTTAATGCTGGTGTTGCTTCACTTATGACAGCCATCTCAGCCTGTGACAGTAGAACTCCAAACAAAACCCGGTGAAGTGCCTAAATGCAAGCCTTCTGAATTCGGGGAAGATCCGCTCGCCGTCCTAAGTCACTTAGACAAGCTCAAGCGAGTATTCTGTTGCAAAAAAAAACCCCGAATTCGCACTGGACCTCCCGGCAAAAGTGAAATAATAGCAATAATCCTCAAGATAAAGAAGTCAGTGGGTATTGATGGCATCCCTTCTGAATTATTTCATGCGCCGACTTGCTGCATCCGGTGATATACAAAGCTTGGCATAACGAACAATTCCCGCAGGAATGGAAAAGTGGGATGATCATTACGCTTCCGAAAAATTGAAACCTGATGGAATGCGGACACATGAGAGGTTCTTCCCGCAGTATCCAAAGTGATATCTCGAATAATTCTGGAACGGATCAAAGAACATTCAAATTCAACTCTCGACGTCCAGTGCCAGCGGGAATTCTCGCTGGGTCCTCGCTGGGTCCTCCTGCATCGACCACATAAACACATTACCGATCATTACATCCACCGTATTCGCCCGATTGGGCTCTCTCGGTCTATTATCTCCTCCCAAACGTCAAAAGATGGCTCATCAATAAAAGGTTCAGCTCACGCGATGAAATCACCGGCACCACGGTGGAGCATTTTGCAGACCTTCCTTTCCGGAAGGATCAAGAAGTTAGAAATAGCCGGCCTTGCGCCGGAGAGGCATTCCGGCGAAGCTCATAGCTATTTTAAAGCCTACATAAGAATGAATTTAGCAAGTGTCACTTCTTCCACAATGGTAAAATTTTAGAGGAGTTCGAGGTCCAAAGTGGAATTCAACAAGGTTGCATACTGTGTCCACTATTGTTTCTGGTGATTATTAGCGATGTACTCCGTGTAGCATTGAAGGACGGAAGTTATGGCATTCGATGGACTATGACATCTTACCTTAAATATGTGATGTTTTTCTACTATCGCATCGGATAATGAACCTTCACTTGATGGCCTTTAAACAAGAAGCAAGCAAAGTGAGGCTCAAAATGACAACCGCTCCCGACTGAACATTGCTGGACAGGAAGTCGAAAAAGTTAAAAACTTTCAATGTTTAGTAAGTGTGGCTGCGGCTAATCACGGTGGCACGGAACTGGATGTGTGCAGCAGAATCGGGAAGGCTAAAGCTGTATTCGGCATGATATCTTTAAAAGTAATGTCATCCCCTTGACGACCAACGTGGAATCGGTGCCGCTATATGGATGCAGTCACTGGAAAGTAGACGCCATTACCGCAGGAAAGCTGCTATCTTTCGTAAGCAAATGTCTAAGAAAGCCCTTTGGGATTTTTTGCCCGAACCGTGTCTCCAACGAGAAATTGTATCTGAGAATGTGCCAATAACCTATAAACATCACAATATGAAAGAGAAAGTGGCAGTGGATTAAACACACCCAACGGCGCGAAGACAACTCCATTGCAAGGTACGCCATGCAGTGGAATCCGCTTATCCAGTCAGGTAGAACAGCGAGACGCCCTAGGCAAACTTGGCGTAGAATAGCTAAAGAGGAATGGAGTTCCTTAAGAGAGCGCAAACGCGTTGGAGAACTTCGAACGAGATTGCGCGCAGGCGTGGTTGAGACCCTACGCCCCCCCGAGGAGTTAAGGGACATAGTGACAAAGACCTTTCAAATATACAACAAAATATACAAATTTCTACTTCATTAAGTTTCGATTGTAATGCGAATTCAGGCAACTTAAAGGTCCTGGAAAGAGTGAGAAAAATTCGTTGAGTTTCGTTAGGTTTCGTTGAGTTTCGTTAAGTTGTACTTTTGATGCGAAATGGAACAGCTTTATAATTCCAATAGGCATTCTTTATATCTGAACATTCGGAACAAGTCACGACCACTTTGGAACTTCTATACTCAATAAAATTTCCGATGATCAACAGTTTCGTTAGGTTTCGTTAAGTTATTGTTTTAATGTGAATTCAGACAGCTTTATAAGACTAAGATAGAGAGAGAGAGAGAGAGAGAGAAAAATTCGTTGAGTTTCGTTAGGTTTCGTTAAGTTTCGTTAAGCTATTATTTTAATGCTATTTCAGACTTTCATGACAAGCCACTCCTGCTTTAGAACTTCTGGCACTCTTCTATTCTCAATAAAATTGCCGATGATCAACACTTTCTTTAGGTTTCGTTAAGTTTCCTTCAATTATTATTTTAATGCGAGTTCAGACAGCTTTATAAGTCTAAGAGAGAGAAAGAAATTCGTTGAGTTGCTTAAGGTTTCGTTAAGTTTCGTTCATTTAATGTTTTAATGCCAATTCAGACAGCTTTATAAGACTAAGAGAGAGGGAGCGACTAATTCGTTGGGTTTCGTTAGGTTTAAGTAGGTTTCGTAAGGATTAATTTAGTCATTCTTTTAAAGCGAATTCAGACAGCTTTATATGTCTATGAGAGAGAGAATGACATTCGTTGAGTTTCGTTAAGTTTTGTTAAATTTCGTTTATTCATTCTTTTAATGCGAATTTAGACAGCTTTATAATTAAGAGAGAGAGAGAGAGAAAGAAATTCGGTGAGTATCGTTAGGTTCCGTAACGTTTCGTTTAGTTATTCTTTTTATGCTAATTCAGACAGATGTATAATTCTAAGAAACATTCTTCATATCTGAACTTGCGAGACTAGCCACACCCACTTTGAGCTTTTGGACACTCTTTCAATCCTCAATAGAATTTCCGATGATCAACAGTTTCTTTAGGTTTCGTTAAGTTTCCTTCGGTTATTATTTTAATGAGAATTCAGAAAGCTTTATACGTCTAAGAGAGGGAGGCAGAGAATTTCTTCGAGTTGCTTTAGGTTTTGTTAAGTTTCGTTCAGTTATTTTCTATGCAAATTCAGACAGCTTTACAAGTCTGAACATTCGGGACAAGTCCCGCCCACATTAAACTTCTGGACGCACGTATTTGAGCAAAAAGCCACCTCAAAATTCGCTCAACATCAACAACAAAAACCCCGTCCAAATGTTCGACCATCCTTGTGATGAGCCGTAATAGGATTACATGGGAAACTAGTTGCAAAACAAACTTCTCCCCAACTGACAACTGACTGATATCCGAATGTCACCTGAAACTCGAACCCAACTCATGTGCCATTCACAAGTTCGCAGGAAAAGTTGAATAACCCTTCGTTCAATTCAATAAATGCATCCCTCCCCTCCCGACCCACCCCACACACAACTTTTACCAACTTTACGCATCAACTAATTATGAAGAGAATGAGAGAGCTGAGAGGGAATATATATTTGCATTTAAACGACTGTGTATGTTCAGGATAACAGTTTCCGCCTTTCATTGAAAGCGCATTGAATAGAATTAAGTTCCTGCATCAGATGCACCACACATCCGGCTTTTTTCTCACCCCTCTCCTCCTCACCGTGGAGTGTGTGTGTGTGTGCGTGAATACTTCTTTTCCACCTGACGAGGTGTATCATTCAGTAAAGTTTCCTTTCCGTTTTTCCAACCAAAAATGCACTCGTTTCTTCATCGTCACAGCCACCCCATGGCCGTAGCTGAACATTACTAATGCGATTGCGGGACAAATGGTCTCCTTGAATGGGACGTGTGCGACTATGTGCTTAGTGTAAGACAACTATCCTTAATGTGTTACGTACACACACGTATCGCGGAGGGGACGTGGTAACGAAATGGAATATGTCAACCGCTCCCTCTCACATAATTTTCCATATTTTCCGTTCTTCAGTTTTTCTAAGCTAAGACAACGTGTGTGCCATCTGCCACCACCGCACTCCCCGCCAACCAAACACAGACACACACGCATTCAGTCAGCGGAGGGCACAAATTAGCGAAACAGGATACTAAGTGTGAGGCTATCATTCATCATGGCCCAGCATGAATGCGCTCCCTGACTGATGACGATGACGACGATGACGGTGGTGGTGGGGTAGCAGCGGTGGTGTCTTCTGTCTAAATGCATCTGAAAGCAAAGCGTTTTCCATTCATTGAATAAATGAATGAATATGACTACGTAATTTGTGGGAGGGAATTTAATGAGATATATAGTATATGCAGCTGTGTAATGAATACAAAACGAGTTACACACACTGGCTCTTTTAAAAGGACATTTAAGTCATAAATTATGTTGTGTTGGACACACAAAGCCAACTAACGCACATCCCCCTGCAGCTCACCTGCGCTCCCCTCGCCGGTTGTCGCATTACAATGACAATGACTTGCAATGCGATACGTTTTCTCCTTTTTTCGTCCTCTTGTATTGGCCTCTGTCAGTTTGTGTTGCATCCGTCAGTTGGAAGCTAATGACATCTGTGGAATTTGTCATTCGCTGCCTTTTGATACGACGCACGCCTGCACTCTCTCCCACCCACCCTCACGCACGCAACAGCATAAGGCCAAGCGGAAGGTGCCAACTGACAAAGTCACCGTCGTAGGATGGGTGCTCTCACTCGGCTTGGAAATTATTTAATAAAAAAACAGGCTCCAACCCGGCCCCCACACGGGGTGGAATTTGCATAGATAAGGAAGCTTTGTTGTCTATCTCGAAATTTGCATATTTTTGTTGCTGCTTTGTTTGCCAGTTGAACTGCGACTGAATGGGTTCTTCTAATTGGACTTTCTGTTCGTGTGTGTGTGGAAGAGTGTGCGTTCTTTTTGCGAACACAGAGGCTTATCAATTTTGAAAATGAATATTCATGCAAAGTCATAACTCGGAACTTTCGACTAATTTGCATGATGACCAGCAGATGCAAGTGTGTTGTAGTAGACAGTGTAGACAGCCACCCAGAGAGAGAGAGAGAGAGAGAGAGAGAGAGAGAGAGAGAGAGAGAGAGAGAGAGAGGATGCCTGGTTAAACCAGAAAAAAAAGAACTTATTCGGTTATTGAATTCGAAAGGCATTGCCACCCTCTCCGCTGAATGAAAAATGAAAATACAGCAGGGCAAGTTAATTGAGAGCGAGAGGAAGAGAGAGACCTTTTGATGAAAGGGATCAAAGTCACACACACATGCTGGGAGGGGAATTTCAATTCAAGCCGAGTTTCGATTGTGAATTTATGCAGATGCACTCTGTGCGGGGGTTGCAGTTCACGTCGTTGAAGGCGAATTGTATCGAAATTAGAGGCACTGTCTGAACAGAATTGAAAGCGTTTTCACATGTATCGCCGATTGATACAAGATCCATGGTACGGAGATCGAGCGGGGCTTTCGAATTGCCAAAAGGACCACAGGGCCACAGTCAAAGGTGGAGGTGGGCCTACTCGTTTTGTGCGAGCTATTTATACAATCAATACTTGAAACTTACAACACCAAGAGGACAAGATCGTAACAACTGCAGATGCAAATGATTTGACTTTTCTAAAAATTTACCGAAAGTGGGGTTTGAAAAACTGCAGAAATAGAAATTACCCTTCCGCTTAGGTTCTAAAAATTGCCCTTGTGATTAGGTTCTTAAAAAAGGACAATAATTTGCGAGTGTGCTCCTGGAATGTAAGAACACTTCACACTCCAAGGGGCGCTCATGCACTGGAAAATATCCTCACCCAGTACAAGGCGGATATTACTGCGATCCAATAATTATTTGGATGCGGTTTCATTGTAGGGAAACGGTTAATGTCGAAAGTCATCCACTTTAAACCGATAAATGATCGCCTGGCTGCGATCCGCATCCAAGACAGTTTTTATAACATCAGCTTCATATGTGCACACGCCCCTACCGACGAGGCTGAAGACTCTGTCAAAGAGGACTATTATGACCTCTTGGACGGTGCCTACGGAGACTACCGACGAACCTGAAGACTCTGTCAAAGAGGACTATTATGACCTCTTGGACGGTGCCTACGGAGCCTACCGACGAGGCTGAAGACTCTGTCAAAGAGGACTGTTAAGACCCCTTGGACGGTGCCTACGGAGCCTACCGACGAAGCTGAAGACTCTGTCAAAGAGGACTATTATGACCTCTTCGACGGTGCCTATGGAGCCTACCGACGAGGCTGAAGACTCTGTCAAAGGGGACTATTATGACCGCTTGGACGGTGCCTACGGAGACTACCGACGAGGCTGAAGACTCTGTCAAAGATGACTATTATGACCTCTTGGACGGTGCCTACGGAGCCTACCGACGAGGCTGAAGACTCTGTCAAAGGGGACTGTTATGACCTCTTGGACGGTGCCTACGAAGACTACCGACGAGGCTGAAGACTCTGTCAAAGACGACTATTATGACCCCTTGGACGGTGCCTACGGATCCTACCGACGAGGCTGAAGACTCTGTCAAAGAGGACTATTATGACCTCTTGGACGGTGCCTACGGAGCCTACCGACGAGGCTGAAGACTCTGTCAAAGGGGACTATTATGACCGCTTCGACGGTGCCTACGGAGACTACCGACGAGGCTGAAGACTCTGTCAAAGAGGACTGTTATGACCTCTTGGACGGTGCCTACGGAGCCTACCGACGAGGCTGAAGACTCTGTCAAAGAGGACTATTATGACCTCTTGGACGGTGCCTACGGAGCCTACCGACGAGGCTGAAGACTCTGTCAAAGAGGACTGTTATGACCTCTTGGACGGTGCCTACGGAGCCTACCGACGAGGCTGAAGACTCTGTCAAAGAGGACTATTATGACTTCTTGGAGTTCCTACGGAGCCCGTCTGGAGTACGATGTAAAGATCGTGCTCGGAGACTTGATTGCCAAAATCGGGAAGGAAAACATCTTTGGCGGAGTGATCGGAAAGCACAGCCTCCGCGACACGACAACAGATCCGACCCACAGACTTTGCGCAAGCACGTAATATGGTCATAAGCAGCACGAGGTTCACTCGCAAAAGAATCCACACAGCAACCTGGCGATCTCCGAACAATCGAACGGCCAACCTAATCGACCATGTGCACATTGACGCAAGGCACGCGTCAAACATCTTGGATGTGCGAACATTCAGCGGGGCAAACGTCGGCTCTGACCATTTTCTCGTAGCAGCAAGACTCAGAGCTCGACTTTCCAATGTCAGAAAGCTGCACCAGCCAATAAAGAGGAGTTTTGACATTGGACGCCTGAGCACACCCAAGATTCCCAGAGCCTACGAAGAGCAACTGAGTGAGAGACTCTCGAGTATGCCCACGTCATACACCAACGTCAACGAGATGCGGTTGCATTGTTGCTCGGACATCAAAGATGTAGCCGAGACCACCTTAGGCTACCTACCACGTCCGCCGAGGAACCCGTGATATGATGGCGAGTGTGAGCAGAAGAAACATACAACTGACGAGGCGCACCAAAAGGCGCTGCAACGAAAATCTATAGCAGCGCAGGAGGAGTACCGGGCTAGAAGTTGGGAGGAGAAAAAGCATCTACGCCTGAAGAAAAGATCTCCCGCAACCTTCCAGCTCAAGGATATCGAAGAGTCTAGGGACAAGTATAAACTACGGGCCTTATACAAAAAAAGCCAAAAGCCTAGCGGCTGGCTTCAGGGAAGGCACCCAGGCTCTTCGAAACTACGAGGGTAACCTGGTTACTGACCCGCAGGGAATAGTGGATATGTTTAAGCAGCACTTCCAACAGCTGCTTAACGGGTCTGAGCAGGAGAGAGTGATAGGGAATCAAGAAATCCCAACTCCAGTCGATGAAGTAGTCCTCCCACCTAGATTTGAAGAAGTCCGCCCAGCCATCAAAAGTTGAAGAACAACAAAGCCGCAGGCTCAGATTGCTTACCATCAGAGCTCTTCAAAGCCGGTGTCGATGTTCTGGTAAGGAGCATGCTCCAGATCATCTGTAGAATTTGGCAGGACGAAAGCTTGCCCGACGATTGGAATAGCAGACCCATATGCCCATCCACAAAAAAGGCGATCCTACCTCTTGCAACAACTATAGAGGTGTATCCCTGCTCAACGTCGCCTACAAGATCCTGTCCAGCGTACTGTGTGAACGTCTAAAGCCGTTTTGCACCGCACTAACCGGCACGTACCAGTGCGGCTTCCGGCCCGGCAAATCGACAATAAGCCAAATCTTCACACTATGACGGATCCTGGAAAAGACCAGAGAGTTTCAAATCGATACGAACCACCTTTTAATCGATTTTAAAGTCGCATACGACAGCATTCATCGCAAGGAGTTATTCGGTGCGATGGTTGTGTAGCACTACGCTAACAAATACGCTATGCACGTGCAGTTTGGGTCGAGGACTTCCAAGCCGTTTCAAAACTGCACCAGTTTTCGCAAGGAGATGCGCTGTCGGGATGAGGATTTCTTCAATTTGGTACTGGAGAAGATAGTGCGCCGGGCAGCTGTAAACACGGAAGGCACTATCTTCTACAAGTGAGTCCAACTGGGAATATGGAGACGACATCGACATCATCGCGTTTCCAACGTTTCGTGCAAGCATTCATGGCAATTGAAGAAGAGGCGAAGCGTCAATGAGGATAAGACAAGGTATATCCAGTCGACCAAATAAGGACCCGTCACACACTCCCTAGGACAAAATATCACAATCGACAACTACAACTTCGCGGTAGTAAAGGAGATTGTCTACCGCCTTTCATATTTCACGGCTCCACCTCTTTCGAGTCACTGACAATGCTCAAAGAGTATTTCTTGTCTAGAAAAAACTTCTCAATTACGCCGTTCGAAGTCGGCATTGAACTGTAGGTCCCTTCCACGCGTGGTTGCTGAGAAGCTAGGCCTTGTCCCTCTACGGGCTGTAGCGCCACCCAAATTTATATTATAAAGGAGATTGTCTACCTCGGGGCAAACGTAAACTCCACAAACGGCATCACTGTGGAGATCCGACGTAGAACCGCCTTTGGCAACCGGTGTTACTTCGTCACCGTCAAAACTCCTGACTCGAAGGACCATGAGCATGCTCTACAAAACTCTTATTTTGCAAGTCCTGCTTATGCTATCCTATGGAGCCGAAAGCTGGACGATAAGCAAAACGACGAAGCTGATTCTTGGTGCCTTCAAAAGAAAAATTCTACGTCGGATATATGGTCCCATCTGCGAGTAAGGCGAACGGAGGAGAAGACACAACCGCGAACTCTACGCGCTGTACCAGGATGTGGATGTAGTCCGACTGCCTCGGCCATATCGAGGGCTTGGAGAACAATACTCCAGCTAAGAGAGTCTTCGAATCGGAGCCTCCTGGTTCGAGAAGGAGAGGAAGACCGAATCTCGGAATCACCAAGCTGTCTTGCATCCGCGATTACTTGGTCTTTACACCAAGCAATCGCACTGTCTTGACAGCTTGGTCTTTATGACTCCAAGGAGCGTGTCCAGGACCGTCAAGAATGGAAAGCAGCTATCGCTCAGGCCCGGACCCTGCATGGGTCACCAGCGTGATAAGTAAGAAAGCTTAGGTTCTTCGTGAGCAATAGCAGACGATTGTAATTTATGGTCAGTGCATGCAATTTGCTGCCCTTTGTTGTTGGCTTTAAAATTGTTGGTCTCTTATAATTTGGGACTAAGTTGTCGCGACTGAAGTCAAAATTCTGATTTGATACATCGAAGACCCAATTCCATGTCTTTTCAAAATCTAAAACCTGAACCGGAACACGTAATCGAGCCGCTCTTAAGTCTTGTTTTTGTCCAACCACGAAATGCAGCGCAAATGCTTAAAAGCCTTTTGTTAAGCATGTCAACTTCCCCTATCCCCTTGTTCTAATTTCTTGTAAAAGTCTTGTTGCAAAGCTTGTCTTTTCGAAAGGGTACTCTATTACTCCACCGTGTCTTAAGTGTAAAGGCATAGCGGCTGGTAAGTTTTGTTCTGAGTTCAATGGATGCATCGAATTATCGCTCGTTGTGCCGTTCCTTCCTTATTCAATGTAGGTCCCTTTCACTCGTGAACAAATAATAGCACGCACAACACGAGTGGTTACTGAGTAGCTAGGCCCTAGTCCTCTGCGGACCAATATTATTACTATATACTGAAAGGGACTAGGCAGTGCCCTGTCCTAGTGGGTCACCATACTCATAGCCAAAGCCTGGTTCCCACGCGATAGATAGAGAAAGTGCAATGAGGGGGAGAAGTTCTGGAGATTCTTCTTGGTTAGCTGATGTGCATTATGATTGAACCACCCTTTACTTTGCAATGTCAGTAAACGTTTGACAGCTTAGTAATGATGCGGTATTAATAATGACATCACTCCTTGGTTGATCCACTTAAAGGAAGGCGACACCAGGGACGGGACTATTTTGGCTCCTTTTATATGATTAGACCGTTGGACGTATTGTGCTGGATGTTGACATGAAGCTGAGCAGATCCTATCGTAACTTAAATTCCTGATCTATGTTCGATGGACTTTGGTGACTTAAGCCTCCACAAATATTGCTCAATCGGATTTTGTAATAGACGAAGGTGCATCCTTGTTATCATTCAAACCATCGCTCGAGATTCTATAGAAGACGACTGAGACTGATTTTGACGTAACCCCCCGTAATTCTGAACTTAAGCTCAGTGCCACATCAGCTTTAGCCGCTATAAAACCACACCATGGTTGATTGAAAGAAGCTCATCCCACAAGGAACTACGTTCCCATTCGTTTGACTTTAAAGCAATCCCATGCAAACCAATCTTTACATTTAAACCTTCCATGGAACTCCTTCCATCTTTCATTTCCATCGGCAAAAACAAAGCACTAGCGAAATGCTCTTTGATCTTGAAGAGACTTCTTCAGCGACGTCTACAACTCGTCTGCTCCCCGAACCTGAGTGCACAGCTCAACTCCCCATCCAATTATGCCGTTCCTTCCTTATCCACTTAAAGCAGCATATTATGACGGCTTGCACTCACGAGTCATTATAATCCCCTTCACCGGGTACGACAGGTGAACGTCTTTGCCGCTGCACATGTAGTGCACGCCATTCACATGGATTTTCTTCTTCTTCCCCTTCGATTGACTCTTAACTGATTTTCTCCTTTGATCCCAGGGCGTATACGTAACATTTTTTTTTTTTTTTTCAAATAAAAAAATATTTTCTTTTAAATCCATTCACAGGACCCGGCAAGAAGTCGTTTCAGCTCTGAAAGGGAACTCCCTCGCCAAGGATGCTCAAAGGATTATCGCCCAACTGGAGGCCGAACTTGTCGACATTCAGGTGAGAAAGATTATGAATTGTAACCGCATTATGTTCGGATTCAGCCTGTACATCGGTGCGCTGTGAATTTATTCAAAATTTCCTTCACAAAAACCACGCTGGAGAGGGCGACGAAAACTTTCTTCAAACATTGTTATACTTTTATAATTGTTTTCACATCTCTTCTTCTTCTTTCTGCTCGTCTCCTCCTCGGCACGGGGCTTTTCTGTGAAACAGGGTGGCGGTGTATCGCTGATAGAAGGAGGGGAAGACATCACAGCGTTGTTGCCGACGACAGCTGTGAATTCAAAAGTGCAATGCAAACGTCGACCGAATGCTGACGCAGAGCACGAAACACCCGAGCAACCGGAGGAAGCACAAGAAGATGCGGCGGCGGAACAAAAAGGAACTTTTTCGAATTTTAACGCGTAAGTATTTTGCAGGGAAAATGAAAATATGAACATCCGGATGTTGTGCTCCTCTTGCTCCGTCCTCCCGTTCGGAGTTAACCCTTCGCACTGCCGAATTACAGGGGAGGACGGCGCGGCGGACAGTGGTACACCCCGGCCATTGGACGAAAAGAATTCCAGCTTATTGCAAAAGTTATTATTTGAGTTTTTCTCTGTTCCCCACCCTCTATCCCTCACTCCTATTGAACGCGAGTTTAAAAGAAACAAACGAACGGACGGCGGCGGTACCGCCGTCTTCTGATCTCGAGACGGAGGGAGGGAGTCCCTCTTCGATTGTTGGTGTTGACTGGTTTTTATTTTCCTCCCTTGTGATGGACCCCTTCCCAATGGTCTGATTATAATTTAAAGTTTAGCAAAAGTTTGCACAAAGTTTTCGAAATAGTTCTGATTGCGCTTAAATCAGTTGGCATACTTCAAAAGAACGCCGCTCGAGAAGAAGGCGATGGAGTCTATTTATTTGAATGTACTTATCACTATTTTTTTGGAATGCATCTGCGAGGAGGGACTGTGGCTTACCTGGAAAGAGAAAGAAAAGATAAATATTTTAATGTTAAATGTAGCCACTTTGAATGTGAGTTGTGAATAAAAGGACTTTGGTCGGGGAGAACTGGTGAGCTAACCACTGACTGGGTGAATGGTCGGATTTCGTTGGAAGGCTGTATGGAGTCTCAACATTTGCCTGCCATCAATCAATCTGTTTTCGTGACCTTTTCACATTTTTTGTTTTTTTTATGGTTTCGGACCGAAACTTAGAAAGTGTCAACCAACCAACCACTTAAAGTGTTGCTAATCAGTGTGAATGATCTAATGGCTTCGGTACCCTTTTGGGGCTTAGGTGGGTTGCCAGGCAGTCAATTTCCCTTGAATCAATGGGAAACCTTATCTTTCTCTGAGTACCTTCAGATCAAATTTATGAACAGGTTTTTCCGGATTTCGGGGATAAAGAGGTTCTACAATATCATGCTTCTTGCTATTTGATTCAAGGACATTCGTGAAAGGTTCTAGGTAGCACGAGGATACCTCACAAAGGAATCCACACAGTAGGCTGGTGAACTCCGAACAGTTGAATGATCAAACAAATCGACCAATCGTTCATTGTCCCGAGACTTGTACCAAATATACTGTATATGCAAATGTCGACTGTTATAAGTCCCTTGGTTTGATTAGGCAAGAGTGGCTGGCTCAAACTTAAGCCGGTGTTGACCCACTGTGATGTCATTGTGACAAAGTGGCTTAGGTGGCTCATATTGATGACGTTGGGTTCCATGAGGTTGTTGAGATAGTAGACCCCTAGTAGCCCACAGCCTGCACAAGGCGAGATGCGTTTTCTTAAGTCCTCTCCATCCAATCATTGGATAGAACAATAATCCTGCGGCGGTACCCTGACTTTAAGTCCGTTTGGTCTGAGAAAAAAGAGTGATTGTTTGAAATTTAATGTTGGTCAGATTTCTTTTGCCTTCCGGTAGGTGGTGCCTTCTAGACATCGGTAGTCATTCCCTAAAAGAGCATAATTCAGCTCGAACTCGATAGTCCATGGCTGCTCTAGAAGAAGGAAGTGGGTTTTTTTTTATATCGGACCCCTGAGCACACGGGGAAACTCACAGAAACTACATGAGCCAGAGCAACTGACAGTCTTTTATCAATACAAAGCGAAAATCCATTGGGTTACCATCTAAAATGTCATATGAAGGAATTTTTAGTGATGACTTAAATAAAATATGTTTCATGTTTGCTTCATTTTTTCAATCGAATTTTGTAAATGAGGTTGTTGATTGTAATTCATTGCCTGCCTGTGAACCAATCACTAATATCAGATGTGTATCCATATCTTCTTCTTCTTCTTTATTTGGCGCTACAGTCCGGGGTGGACCTGGGCCTCAACCAACAAGCCTCTCCAGCTAGCACGGTCTCTGGCTAGCTGTCTCCAGTGTCGCACGCCAAGTTGGTTGAGGTCCTTCTCCACCTGGGTGCGCCACCTTAAACGCGAGTCGAAAACTCCCCGGGCCGGAGCTAAGTTGTCCGTATGCTTTACATTGGCCTAGCCATCTTAGGCGTTGGATCCGAAGACGCCTGACTAGACTCATGTCGCTGTAAAGCCCCTACAGTTCGTGGTTGAATCTTCTCCTCCAGAAACCGTCATCGCAAACAGGACCGAAGACCGCACGCAGACCTCTTCCACCAAGGACTTCCTAATCCGCTTTTGAGATTGTCCATGCCTCCATGCCATACAGCAGGACTGGGATGATCAAGGTCTTGTATAATTCAGCTTGGTCCTTCGAGAGATGGCTCTACTACTCAATTGCCTCTTGAGCCCATAGAAACAGTGGTTGCCAACATTTACTCTGCGTTTGATCTCGGAACTGATGATGTTTGTACTGTTTACTGCGGAGCTGAGGTAGACGAAGTCCTTGACTACCTCGAAGTTATAGCTGCCCATAGAACGACTGGATTTCGCAGTTGGTAGAGTGACCCCTGGTTAGCGAGGTCCCCGGTTCGAATCCCAGTGAAAGCAATGTTAATACGCTTTTGTCTGGTTTTCAGATCTGGCCCAAATGAACGGCACTGCCACTGAAGTGGTCAATCAGTGGTTGCAGTTTGACTGTGGGAATTACAATGGACTTCCTTTCTTGATGACTGCATATACTTCGTTATACCTTCATTCACCGCAAGACCCATTTAAGCCGCCTCCGCTTCAATGCCAGCAAACGCCTCATTGACGGCTCGCTGTGTTCTGCCAATCACGTCAATGTCATCCGCGTATGCTAGCAGTTGTACGGACTTCTAGAAGATCGTGCCTCTAGTGTTGGCGTGTGAGTCTTGCACGATCTTCTCCAGGATGATGTTAAAGAAGTCACATGACAGCGCGTCGCCTTGTCTAAATCCTTTTTTGACATTGAAGGTCTCGGTGAGTTCGGTACCGACCTTGATGGAGCAGCGAGAGTTCTCCAACGTCATCCTGCACAACCTGACGAGCTTGGCAGGAATGTCAAAACTAGACATGGCGTTGTATAGCTCGTCCCTATGCACGCTGTCATTTGCGGCCTTGAAATCGACGAATAGGTGGTGGGCATCTCGTCAGGTTGTTGACGAATGGTTTCACGCGCTCACACAAAATGGCAGAGAGGATCTTATAGGCGATGTTGAGGAGACTTGTCACTCGGTATTGGGCGCAGTTGAAGGGGTCTCCTTTCTTGTGGATCGGGCAAACGATACTGAGATTCTTTTGTACATTAGAATTCTTATGTACATTATTCTATAATTATTTCATTGTGAATTGAAATTAAGAAAATGTTATACCAATATTATACCAAATGTCACTCAGTAAATCTTGCGACATGGCAACCCTGAACGGTTTGTTTTTGAAGAGGTTCCGTTACGGACCATCCAAAAGGAGTATAAAAGCTACCGCCTGATCAGTGGACGCCAACACAGGTTAGGCTTGTCATCTTGCGAAGTTCTCCGAGCGACTAAGGATACTACACGTGCGTCACCACAAAATTGTACACAAGGAGTTTCACTCGTCAACTTCACTTGTTCAATTAAACTTTTATTCATTGCCTATTAACCTGAGTAGAGAATAAACCAATGCGGCTGACGGAGGGAATTCTCCGGAGGAGAATGGAAACCTGAAGGAGGAGCTAGTGCCGAGCTCTTCAATATTCATTTCCCACATCAATCCATATTTCTGCCTCATTTTGTGATCGTTGGCTGGACTTTTCAAACATTCTGTCGCCAATTAAACCTCCTTCAGCTATGTTGAAGACATTTAAACTTTCTGAAGATTCCCTTATCACTTGTGCGCTATGAATTGGAAGCCATGGCGCCGGCATTCCCCTTCTTGGTTTACTGACCCCTGAATCTTCACGTCACAAAAAAATACATTTCCCCAATTTGAAAGACGTCTCCCGACGGGATCCCAACTCACAAAATAGCCAGTTCTTCCAACAACCGCCTAATTGCCCACAAAGTCAAAAAAAAAAAAAAAAACTCGCTGTCCATTCACCACAACTCGTGGCTCCCACTCAACCTTTAACATCCCGCATCTTGGCCGGTTAAGCACCCTCGGCGCCCTTGCACTCGAATTCCGCTGAACTCAGTTAATCAAAAGAAATCCTTTGATATAATCTTTCGCATATCTCTTCCTTTCGCAGAAGACTCCCCCCGCCCACCGCAAGAAGACTCGACTCGTGCATCCAAGCAGCGGCGGACACGAGCTCAAAGGCAGCCCAAACGGACGCGAAAAAAACCCCCACTCAACTGTTGTGTCATTTAGAACGGGAGAAAATGCTGGTGAGTCTAGTGGTTTTTTCGTCCGCAATGCCTGTGAAATCATTTCGCTCGTTACAGCTCCTGCAGCAATTTCGTGCAGCGGAACTGCAGCACATCCAGGGGGACCTTAACGAACTGCATGTGCTCATCACAGACCAATTGAACGGCATTTACCGCAGCATCACGCGGGAGGACCTGTCAGCGAAGCACCCCCGGAGATCCTCTGGAAATAAGAAAGCCCGTCAAACGGCACCGCCCACCACAGCGCAGGCATCGTCGTCATCAACGCCGTCGTTGACAGCACAGACATCATCATCAGCATTGTCATCCAGCGAATTGCTTGTCGATCTGCCAGCAACCACACCTGAGTCGTTCGCCGCAACCGGAAATGCAAACATCGCCAAATCGATGATGAAGCAGAAGCACTTGCCACTGGATGCAAGGGACCCTCGTGACATTAGCGCCGTTGACGAGGCGAATAAAACGACGGGCGAGAAAAAATCAAAGGACCACCACAGCAGACACCTCCGCCAGCAGCGTCACTTCAGTCATGCCAAATGCCGTGCCGACACGCCCTGCCGGAGTGGCAACCGAATTCATTACTCAGCTGTCGAAGGTGGGGGCTGCTGTCGGAGCTCTGGAGCGGAACTTGCCAGGACATCAATTCACGGCGATGCTAAATCAACGACCAAGACGTCCCTGGCAGCGATGACCCACCATCAACAATGCCAGCGTCAGCCGATGACTACGGCGAGGACGACGACGACGACAACGATGTCAGCGGCCCAAGAACGAACTCAGTTAATGGCACCGCCAGCGTCACGAGCGCAACCAGCAGCAGTGCCGCAGCCATGCACGGAGCCAGAGGGAAGGGCCCAGCTAAGCCTTGATGGCATGACGAATGCCCTCGTCGGAGGCATCATCGCGAAGCCCATCTCAGCCGACCGTTCAAATAGGATTTGGGGGCACCAGCACTCGCCCCACCACCGCCAGTCCGGACACAGTTGGCAATGCGTTAGCCCCAAGCATCCCGCTTGCTGTCAACTGAAAAAACAAATTTGCGGCAATGTACACGAGCCCAGAATCAACGAAAACAACAACCACCCCCAGAGTGACAGCCACCGCAACTATCCTCAGATGCACTGCTGCCAAAAATGCCGGTCCACCGCCGCCGCCGCCGTCGACTGGGGCTGTGGATTATGCCCGGCTGCAGTGCATGAAGTTGGCACGGATAATTCGGCCAAAGGAGGCGTCGTTGATGATGTTCGAGCCGGCGGCGATGATGGTCTCAATTATGGGCGCACCAGCGGCGGCGTTGGGCATCTCATGCTTCACGTCGGCCAGCGACAACCGGCCAACCTGCATTCCAGACCAATGACGAAGGCATTTCAAACGGATTTCGACCAGTTTAAGGAATTCCTTGGTAAGTGTGCGACGTTCTGTTTCCTTCGCTCGTTCACGACCGACGTGCGATTGCATTTCCCATTCGCCAAGCACAACAAAGGGATGTGCAGCGGAATTCGCGTTGAACTGGTTGGCGGAAGAAATGCACGATTGCGAGGGCAGTTCTCCGAAGATGGGGCTGAAATGTCAGCGAGAACATCGTGGATAATTACTTTTTGAGATTGGTGCTTTCAAGGGTTACGAGTTGGATTTGTAAGAGAGCCGTTCAGATGCGCGTTCACTTTGTGTTCGATATGGTTGTGCCTGCATTTTGTTTCCGCCGAACTTCAGTCTGGCAATGCATTCGGTGCTCAGGCACTGCCATCCGTCCAAGTTGGGCAAGATCTGCACTCTGTACACTAGGGTGATTGCTGTCCGAATGAATTGAGCTTTTGTTTTGTCACTACAGCTGTGTGGTCCAAGATCCATAATGTCTCTTCCGCTGAGCTCGCGAGGGACCTTAGCAACCACCACTCAAGATCCGCTTTTTCGAGATACTAAGCCTTTGTCTTCTCTACGAAACGTCTTGTGTGGGCCATCTTAAACTTACTGAGGGAGCACCCGTGTTGTAAAATTCTTATCAGCAGTGACTAAAGCCAGCAACAGGGCCCTAAATGCCTTCAACTGAAGCTGAGTTCGTCCTAAACACTTTTGGCATTATCTCTTCTCTATAAGAGAAAGTTCGGGTATGGTGGTACAGGAGGGTAATGTGGCACAGGGACTTTTTTCGAAAACTAAGCAGGCTACTGGAATGTTTGTTTCACACAAGGCTGGCGATTTACAAGTGATAAGCAACATGTGTTGAATGAACTATTTTTGTTTGATTTTATCTTGTGTTGTAAGAAAGAAAAACGTAAAATAAAAAATATCCTTACATTTCAAAAGTGTTCAAGTGGCCAGAAATTGTAAATCGGGTGATGTGGTATAGGGTGCCACATTAAAATGCACAGTATACCACAATACCAATTTTCCAACAGGCACTTTTTGGCTTATGCAACTTTTTCACTGACCGCTCAACAAACATGTTTAATTTCCTAATTGAAGCCAGTGATCTTTTCTTAAGTTTAATCTATATTGGGTTCGATTCAGAGCGACAGTTTTGCGAATATAGTCAAAATAGTAATATGTACCGAAGTTCGTCGGTACAAAAATTTAGCCTCAAATGTTTGTCGCCGATTCACGCCTTAACGCCTTCACCGATTTCAATCAAACGTTAACACATCATTGGCAATGGTCTATATATGGTTTGTGTAAGGTTTGGTTAAAATTGGTAAACGCATGTGCGTGTTGTGCGCGAGTTACGTGTTGCACCACGTCACAGCTCTGAAACATAAATAGCAACAATGCGTCTATGCACACTTCTTTTTCTTGTCCCTCATTCCCCATATCTGTTTGCGTTTACTTTGAATAGCGTCCTTTTCATTTCCTTATCTCAACCTGTTTGTTTTTGTGAAGACTATTGTTAACTGTTATATCTTATTGTTCTGCCCAAAGAGCTACCTCAGTCATTTGTAGACCACAGACGAAGTCAGTAATTTTTAGTCAAAAATGAAATAAATTTAGTTCAGTTGTCGTATATGTTGTGGTTTAGTTAGTTACAATGTCCCGAACGTGCGTGAAAAACACATGAATTTCAGTACATTTTTTGTTTATTTCCACACACGTCAAAATTTTTCAAAAAAGCGATTCGGAGCTATTATGCCATGTACGAGAGCTGCACGGGCTGTAGCACCGCCCATATAGGCGTGGTTCTAAATCTGTCGAGGATAATAGAGTGTTCAGAACGTTGGACGGTGGGCGAGGGGGAAAGTAGCTGGCAGGTCGCCGGTGTATCTGCAAGGTACAATGCATGAAATGAAACGAAACCACGGTGCACAACTATGTAATCTGCTTATATGCTTATCTGTAACTCTGTCAAGGCTAAGCTACTGAGTCGATTTTTTTGACAAAATTTATTATAATACTTCGAAAACTTTAACCTCAAGGAAGAACATAGTAATATTATCTATCCAATCGCGATAACTATTATATTAGATTATATACCAGCTTTTACCCGCGACTCCATCCGAGTGGAGTTATTATAATTTTCCGAATAATACAATACAATAGATACTAACTGCAAACTACCGCGGTTTACTCTAAATATCTTATTTTAACACATTTTTATAAACTAAATTTTTTGTTCTGCCATCCACTGGCATTTCCTCATGAGCTAAGTTCAAAGGCAATTTAGGAACTGAGTGCGACGTTCGTCCCCCATTGAGCAGGGTAGCAGCTACTCCAGAGGAAGCTACTGCAACAGCAATTTTGTTTATCTTCCCTGACTTGTGCTTATAGTAAATTTAAAAGAAAGGCTTTGCCAGCGCCCCCTGGTGCATCCAAAAAGAACCACCTTCGCCACTTTCAATTTTTTGAATAACCTTTTCAAAGATCAATCTTTGTCTTGTGTTCAAAAGTGGAACGTTTTAAAGTATCATTATCGTAATGTAGTTCTCTCATTAAATCATTACATGCTTCCCCAATTGTGTGTGGTCTGCTCATCCCAAAATCAGATAAATTTTTTCCAGTAATAGCTATCACTTGGCTTTCAACCTTTGTTAAGGCGTCATTGTAACTTAAATTATAATGGACCGCATTAAAAAATTATATTTGGCCGCAACACGCCGCAGTCTCCTTGGTGACTATCGACATCAATCAATCAGCAGTGGCGACCGACCATTGGCATGGTGTGTGTGTGGTATGTAAAAGGACGGTTGATAGGGGATAAATTTACTAAAAAGCAGTTCATTGGTTTAGACGTGAAAGGGTAACAGACAGACAGACAGAGTTACTTTCGCATTTATAAATGTATAAATATCAAAAATAAATTGAATGATAGCTGCCGTAGAAGAGCAACAATTAGTTCCATAGTCTCGCTTGACCGGTCTTAGAACAGACTGGAGTAGAACAATAATGGTCGTTGGTTTCAACATTGAAACTAATTTGCAATCTGGTTTAAATGTTGTTGAAGTATATTGTAGTGATTGGAAAATAAACATTAATGCTTCTAAGACTCAGGCTATCTTTTTTACTCGTAAAAGAAAAGCCTGCTTACTTCCAAGCAACACTCTCCTTATCAACGGTACTCAAGTTGAGTGGAAATCGAATGTAAAGTATCTTGGCATATATTTAGATAAGCGACATACATTCAAACTTCATGTTCAGGAAGTTATTAGAAAGGTTAATACCACAATAAGAGTGCTCTACCCATTCGAATTTGAGTGACGCCAACAAATTATTAATCTTCAAAGCAATATTCCAAGCAATTATGTTTTACGGATCTCCTGTGTGGGGCAAGTGTGCAAAAAGCCATCTGCGCAAGCTGCAAATAGCACAAAACAAATTGCTCAAAATGATACTCAATCTTCCCTGGTTTTTCTCAACAGAGGAACTACATAAAATGGCTAGCATTGAAATGGTCTCAGATAGAATTGTAAAACTAAGCAATCAGTATAATGTCTCTTGCTCTTCATCTGACAACGACTTGATTTCAAACTTAGTCTCGCGATGAGTAAAAAATAAAAATTGTTTGTATATTTATTCGTTTATTTATTTATTTATTTATATATTTATTTATCTATTTATTTATATATACATATATTTATTTATTTATTTATTTATTTTTTTATTTATTTATAAATATAAATATATATTTATTTTTTTATTTATTTATATATATAAATATATATTTATTTATTTATTTATTTATATATACATATATTTATTAATTTATTTATTTATTTTTTTTGTTTTCTTTATACTTTCCCTGTTAATCATTTTAGTCTCACATTATCATTGTACACTGAAATCAAGTGTTGAAACCGCTTCTCTCTTCCCCCTGCGGATTTGTTTTGTTTTAATGAAGGTTTTTAGTGGCTTTCCTTCGAATTGCATATTAATCTGTGATATTTTCTTTAATAAGAAATTGTACAAATATTTTAGTAGTAAGGTACCAAACCAAATCTCTGTACCCCTAAAATTGTATCCAAAAATGTAACTTCTTGCCACAATAAAATAAAAAAAATATCTATCTATCTAAACAATGTGGCTTCCGGAGACCGTACGCATTTTGATCCAAGATCCTTTCAACCAGTTAAGATAACTATTGGACTCTTACCTTCATGTCCAGAATTTCATTGTGTTTTCTACTTTTTTAGGCTTACACATCTACCGAATAGATTGTTGAGCGAAGTCATGTGCGTGTTTGTGCCTTTCATGTCATTTAGCGGATCATGCAGGCCACTAAAGTTGAGTTGAGGTGGGAGATTTTCTGGAAACGTATATCTATCCGGTCGTCCTCATTATTTAGTCATTTCAGTGACACAGACCCAGACTATCAGAGCTCCATATTTCGATTGTCGCGCGTTATTATTTTTATATTGCCGTGTATCTAATATATTTCAATAAAACTTGGTCACCAACTTGGTCAGCAAAAATCATCTGAGAAGATGCTAAAAAAAAGAAATATTAGCCTATGTCCTTATCCAGATCATAAACAATCCCCCCACGAAGTTTCATTCCAATCTGTGCACCCATCCAGGAAACTAAGCTGCACAAACATCCACCCAAAAATACGTGCAACTGCGACCCAGAATCCAACTGTAACCTCAAACTGACCAAGCATTTCCAACAAGAAGTCATCTTTATTCATTCCCCGTCACTTTCATCGCCTCTCCACTCCGTCCTAACTGTCAACATCTTTTATGCACCCTGCACAATTTTTTGTACGCAAGGACCACCACCCGCCATCGCTGCAAATCGATCGGGATACAAAGTACTTCTTCGTCCTCTAACGGGGAAAAAATACATAGTTAATCACGCCAATCACGTACTAAACAGACTCTTACAAAGCCATAACGTCGTAAATCTGTCCAAATCAAGTCCTAAGACCGAGGTCATAAACAATTTACATTCTTCATCCTTGTGCAATCACCATAAGTCCGCCGCCCATCGCATGGAGGGCGCAGCGCGTTGACTGGATATCCAGAAGACAGTCAATGCACCACCACCAAGGAGTCGCGAACATATTCATCGTCATCGTGTGCGCTCCTCCACTCGAGCAGCGGCGGCAACAACAACCTTTCTGCCCCATAATCAACTAATAAATTATCGCCTTTATTGCGATGAAAACGGCGAAAAATATCGCTCTCAATTCAAACAGGATACACACTCGCATAGATTCTCTCGCTGCTTTCCTTTTCTCCACTTCCATCCCGCCAACGGAATGGCCTCGCCCACCAGTCCTGGCCCACCAGTCCTCCCCGCAGGCAGGCAGACATTGGACAGGGCCATTTGTGAGCGTAGCGTGTAGCGGTCTCCCAGTGCAACGCCACCGATGACTGACGGTTCTCGAATACATTTTTCGGCAGCCAATAGCTATGCCAGTTGTATCCTTCTCAACCTAATCACTTCAATTGGATAGACATAAAAACAAAAAACACTCTCAACTCAGTCACACAGTGAGGGAGGGAGAGGGAGGAGGGGAGAACGGGAGAGAGAAGGGGAGAACGGTGAGCGAGAAGGGGAGAAAGGGAGAGACACATCTGAGCGCCCCTTGTCTGCCAGTGGATGTGGCAGCCAACGGCAGCAGTTGAACCGAGAGTAAGCAATTCACTGGAACTTCAGAGCGGCGCTGCGGTGGGACAACAGGGTGTTTTCAAATCAAAAAGTTGAATTCCATTTCCCGAACTGAATGGGCTCCGAGTCGGCCGCCTGGTGGATGGATGTGTGGTCCCCTCCGCGCCGTGTTGTGAAGCAGTGTATGCCAGTTGGCCAAAGAACTGCCAAGCACTTACGTTCCACTACTCTCGTTGATGCCGTAAATATCAATCACCGAATCGAAGACTCTCCCCGATCCACTTACACGCCCAGCCGCCCCATCAACCCCCGTCCCGGAATTCTGCTGCGATCAAGTGCCAGTGTCTTGTGCATTAAACTGCACATTGTTCCTGCTCCATGCCCGGTATCGACTCCTTCACCAGAACTTCTCGCAAAAGAATTATTCAGCCGCTTCGATTGAAGGCAATCATGATGTGCACGATGGGGCTCGGGTACAACACTAGAATGTGGCAGGATTCAGGCCAATTAATAAAAGTCCCTGTGCAGCGGCAGTGGGTGCAATGTGCCTGCGGTCCCGATTCGGCACGGCCAAAAGGGATTAAGAGGCGCATTGCCGGGATGCCTGGGCTGATGGGGCTTACGTTTTGGCTTTGCGGTCGGGTTCTCGACTTGGCCGCACGTTAATTGGGCCAAATATTTTTGGCAATGCGATTTTGAGATCTGACTGGGAAGGATTTTAATTCGCTACACACTTCGACTGTGGGTATGCGGGGCCTGGAGGATGTTTTATGGGATTCGAGAGGAGTTCTTTTTTGCTTCTCTTAGAAATGTATTCCGACTTAGTGAAGGAGTTCATGGGATTTCAAGAGAGTGCGCCAATCTGCTGGAGTTACTTTAGCTGCGGTTTGGTTTGGTTTGGGGAGGGGGCCGGAGGACTCCCTATTGTGGTTTGATTGCTGTCGAAATGGATTCTCCGAACCATTGCCTCTGAGTTAATCATCATCGGTCGACAAAGACGTGATATCAATCAAAGCGTGCCTTGATGGTGGTTGTTGCGGACAGTGGGTGCTGGTGGTTGGGTTAACCCGACGAGAACTCTGACTGTGGATTAAGTTGACCATAAGTACTTTGTGAGAGTGTCCAGAATAAGAGCATAAGCGCCTTCAAAGCTTTTGCGGCTTAAGTCGAATTTGGCGTGGGTTTCTAAGTAAGGAC
Organism: Eristalis intricaria; assembly: GCA_964034865.1. Taxonomy (NCBI): domain Eukaryota; kingdom Metazoa; phylum Arthropoda; class Insecta; order Diptera; family Syrphidae; genus Eristalis; species Eristalis intricaria. The sequence goes on along the minus strand of OZ035875.1, from coordinate 81,252,678 downwards.
TGCTAAAGTATTACGTTGTCACCAGGTTCACAGTACAACGTGGTCCAACCATTCAGTGAAGTTTGTGCTCTACAGTGTACACCACGAAATATAATTCTATCGATGTTGACACACACAAACTTTGCCAAGATCATGCACCCGCACTTTCAGCAAGGACACAGAGGGAATGGTGGTTTTCGCAAGACCATCAAGGGCACAGAGCGAATGGTGGCATTCGAAAGACCATCAAGGGCACAGAGGGAATGGTGGCATTCGCAAGACCATCAAGGGCACAGAGGGAATGGTGGCATTCGAAAGATCAGCAAGGGCGCAGAGGGAATGGTGGCATTCGAAAGATTCACAATTTATTCTTCCGTCTTAGATTTTTCTCTTAAATTTGATAATTGAGGAGTCTAAAGAAGATCATCTCACAGAAAGCGAAAAATTTGTCAAAGTTACATACGTCCGAATATCATGTGAAGTCCTATGCACCGAGTCTTATAAAAACGAGTGTGGATCCATAAATTGCGGCCGTGGCTTTGTGGATGTGTACGTTGAACCGGACTCTACCTTGGTCCGATTCCCGGTACCATCAAAATAATATTCACAGCTCCTCTTCTTTCCAGTTAGTGGCAATGCTCCCAGCAGCGATGCCGGCAATAGAGAAAGCAGCCAAATACATACAAGCAGCCGATATCCTACCATCGGATATAACCATCTTCGTTGACAGCCAGGCTGCTCTGGAGTCACTACGATGAGAGTTCAAGGGCCTTTATGAACTGCCGCTATTCACTAAGCTCCATCACTCACCACAAAGTCAAACTCTGCTGGGTTTCAAAGCTGAATATCAGCGAATTAAAGAGCGGACGAATTGACTAGACAAGGGTCGGAAATGTACATCAGCGAAGCGGACACATCACTGCAGCGACTGAGCGACTGATCAGTGCACTACATCGGACTCACATTAACCAACTCATCTTGGCTCGCAAGAGATGACTGTCACACGACAAGATCAACGAGACCAGATCTTAATAACAGCAAAACAATGAAGGTTCTTGCGTTGGATCGCAATTCGATTTGTGTGTTCGTCGGAGTGATCACCGGATACTGCCCCATCGGAAATGGAATGTGGAATCCAGAAAGAGAACAACCAGCTCTCCAGAATCAGCTGAGCCAAGAACTCTTCGCAAAGACCGCGGACCTTACAAATGCGGATAAATCCGATCTTCTAAGATTCATAAAGAACACGGGGTGGTGTAAGCCCTGACGGATTAGGTTAACAGAAAGTGTACTCCATAAATGATGGGATTCACAATGGGCCCCAGACCTCCGAGTGGAAGTGATGTGCAATCATTACACTCTCCTTCTAAAACCTAACGAGAACTACTGGATGTCGCAGTTGGTAGATTGCCTGCTCCTAGTTAGCGGGGTCCCCGGTTCGAATCCCAGTGAAAGCAAAGTTGATACGCTTTTATCTGGTTTTCAAATCTGGTCCAGTCACCATTTGTGGTTGGCCATTTGCGGCGCTGTCATTGTAGTAGTCAATCAGTGGTGGTAGTAGTCTGACTAGGGGTATCATAATGGACCAATATGGTCTAAGTGACTGGTGAATAAATACATTCTAGCAGCCTCACTACCTAACCTAACCTAAATACCTTTGAATCTAAACAATTTCCAGAGTCCGCTTTAAAACGGTCAAATTTCCGATGGTATTTTGAAAAACTGAAAATGTTGCCAGGTTTTGCAAGGACATTTAAGACACAGTCTTCTTTTACATCAGAAATGAAGTATTACAGAGAGACGGTCAAAATTCCGATGATTTCATTTCATTTCATTTCATTTATTTATTTTTAATATCTATCGCTGTACTTCAAGAATCATATGTTCTTTTACTAGTACAGGAACATTATAACATAAAATATTATTTTGTGTGACATGATTGAGATTAGTGATTTCAAGTTACTTCAATTATAATTTAAGAGTGTAGATTTCTGATTTTAAAATTTAATGTTATTAGAATACATATGTGTAGAGAAAGAGTTAAGACTGAAGTTACTAGGAATTACTTCAGTTCGAGCGGGAGAAATATGAGAAACAAGCGTTACAAAATTGTCTGTACTTGGTCTTAGACCGTACCTGTGAAGGTAGGTGATTCCATAAATGAACAGCATGAATGAAAAAGTGCCTACGTGACATTAAACAGGTATGATTGGAGGGTTTCAAGGTAATATTACGACTTGATCGACAGAAGGTGATCTTTTCATATAAATATTTTGGCTGTTTCTTGTGAATAATTTTGAAGAGAAATAAGCACGACCGGTAGCATAAGAATGCGACCAGTTCGCATCCTAGGAGAATGCGACGTTGTTCCGAGACGTTATCAAATCTGCGAAGGTTAAAAACATGATATTTTGAAAAACTGAAAATGTTGCCAGGTTTTGGAAGGACATTTAAGACACAGTCTTCTTTTCCATCACAAATGAAGTATTACAGAGAGACGGTCAAAATTCCGATGATATTTTGAAAAACTGAAAATGTTGCCAGGTTTTTGAAGGACATTTAAGACACAGTCTTCTTTTCCATCACAAATGAAGTATTACAGAGAGACGGTCAAAATTCCCATGATATTTTGAAAAACTGAAAATGTTGCCAGGTTTTGGAAGGACATTTAAGACACAGTCTTCTTTTCCATCACAAATGAAGTATTACAGAGAGACGGTCAAAATTCCGATGATATTTTGAAAAACTGAAAATGTTGCCAGGTTTTTGAAGGACATTTAAGACACAGTCTTCTTTTCCATCACAAATGAAGTATTACAGAGAGACGGTCAAAATTCCCATGATATTTTGAAAAACTGAAAATGTTGCCAGGTTTTGGAAGGACATTTAAGACACAGTCTTCTTTTCCATCACAAATGAAGTATTACAGAGACGCCCACCTTCTACCTCTCTTTCCCCTTAAAATGTTTGACAACTGTTTTTTAGAAAGTTTTCTTAAACCAAGTTGACCAATCAGAGGACGGCATATACGTTATTTCGTGAATAACCGTCAAAAATTCATGAATATCTGTCAAAAAGGCACTCAAATTCGTCGATGGACTAGGGGGCAATCAGCTGTGAAGTCGGCTATCTCTGTAATACTTCATTTCCGTTTTCCATTAACAAAATCATAAGCATTTCCTTTCGCATTCAGTTTCAATGACACTTGAGAGGATTTCTACTTTTCAGACTTTTTTTCAAGTCAGTGGTTTTTAAGGCAATTTAACCACCATCACTGAAACTGGTTTTTAATCAAGGTTCAATTTCAATACCAACTGGAATTCACATACGAAGTTATTTATTAATTCGCTCCCACATACGTACAGGGTGGACCATATAGTATTTTTTTTTAAGTCATTGTTTTTTTTTTTTGACACTGACAGGTGTTTCCCACTCGAAATCCTCACAGAAAGTCTGTATCACACCTTCGTGGAATAAAATAAGTCGCTTTATACTTGAACAACGTTAGAAAATATTGAAAACATATTGTGCATGCTCTGTAGCTGTGAGCCTTTGAAAACAAATGTTTGGCCGTAATGAAGCACCCACCACGACAGCGGTACACAAGTCTGTGCAAAAGTTCGTGAGACTGATCACTGTCGTCGTACGGTGCGCACAGATGAGAATGTGGCTGTTGTGGCTGAGAGCATCATTGGACCATTTTTTCTTGGAAAATGAGGCCGAGAACAATGTTTCGGTCAACGGCGTTACAGAGCTACAGTCAATCAAACTCATATTCGTACAGTAGGAAAATAATAACTCTTTGTTAAAGTAAACATTTCGACATTTCAACCAATATGCATTAGTCACTGTAGTTATTGTTTTCTAATGTTTGTTCTATTTATGTACTTGCGAACATAAATCGAATGTTAGAATGCTATAATTTCTAAATTTTAATTGACAACTTAGCAACGTTATTTTCATTGTATTTTATTACTATTCCTTCTTCAACCGCTGAGCTGTTAAGACCTTTCAAGAAGAATAAACGCATTCCTTCAATTTATCGATCTTTTAATACTCTTTCTCGATTTATGCAAGAACCACTAAAACTGCCAATGTCATTTGTTTGTAAAATCAAAGATCCGGTGAACATCTATTGTCAAACACAAAATAAACGCAATCCTTCAACAAAAACAGAACATTTAAGAACAAAAACCAAAAAAAAGGTAATTAACAGACAACAAATTCATATTCACACAAACAACATTTTTTTTTAGTAAGAAACAAGAAGTTTAACAAATTTTAATATTTTGTGGCATATCCATAATGGTTCAGAGACAACCAACTGCCTCGGACACGGACGGAATTAATGTTGACGACCCCAGCAAAAGTTACAAGGACAACGATTTTCGGTTCTGCACGTGGAATTTTAGGTCCCTTAACAGACCACGTGCAGCCGAAGAACTCGTGGAGGCCCTAGACTGCTGCAACGCAGGCATTATCGCAATCCAGGAAGTGCGGTGGAATGGGCCAGGCAAGAAAAGGATGAGAAACTGCGAAATCTACTACGGTGATTGCAACAGGGAGAGGCGCTTATTTGGATGTGGATTTGTTGTTCGAGGCATACTTAGGCAAAAAAAAAGCTTTGTCTGTATAAGCGAACGCCTCCTAACAATCCGCATCAAGGCTAAATTCGGGAACATCAGCCTGATTTGCGCCCACGCCCCGACAGAGGACAAAGATGACAACAGCAAGGATGACTTCTATGATCTCCTAGAAAGAACGTACGATCAGTGCCCCAGCTTTGACACCAAGATCGTTCTAGGAGATTTTAATGCAAAGCTGGGCAAGGAAGACATCTTTGCTAGAGTCATGGGGAAACACAGCCTGCACGACACCACATCCGATAACGGACTCAGGCTGGTGAACTTTGTCACGGGACGTTATCTTTCTTTAGCTAGCACGCGGTTCCCACACCTCAACATCCACAAAGGGACCTGGCGGTCCCCTGATCAATCAACCGTCAACCAGATTGATCATGTTGCGATCGACGGCAGACACTCCTCCAGCATTCTTGATGTCCGAACGTTCCGAGGAGCCAACATCGACTCGGACCATTTCCTTGTTGTAGCCAAAGTAAGAACTCGGATAACAAGAGATCAACGGAGTCGAGAAAGGACACCACGGTTTGCCGTTGGAAAGCTACAATCGCAACGGACTGCTAGCAGCTTTGCCGATCGAGTCTCTCGGAATCTCTCTCTAAGTTCGTCGCCACCTGCGCAAAAACAATCGAAAAAGATTGGAGGCGTTGTCAAGAAGCCATCAAAGATGCTGCCACTGATGTGCTGGGTCTTACGGCACCACCTAGAAAAAACCCATGGTTTGGCAACGAGTGTAGGCTGGCATATGCAGCGAAGCTGGAAGCCTACAAAGCAACGCTGCAACGAACGACGAGAGCTGTTCGTGAGCTCTATGAACAGAGACGAAGGGACGAGACCCGGCTTCTCAGGAGAAAGAAGAAGGCGCACGAGAAGCGCGCGATCGAGGAGATGGAGAGGTGCTACGGTAGGAACGATGCCCGAAAGTTTTACCAGAGGGTGAAACAATTATCCAGTGGATATAAGGGTCGGACAGAAGCCTGCCGGGACGAGAATGGACAACTAGTAGTAGAGTCGCAGTCGATACTGAGCATTTGGAAGAACCACTTCTGCAGACTGCTAAACGGCGATGGTGACTCCAATACCGCTGTCAGGCAGAATGTTCCACTCTACACAATTGACGATACTCGACGAGAATTCCGTCCCCCCCACCTAGACGACGTCAAGATAGCGATATCGAGACTAAAGTCGAATAAAGCTGCTGGTGCTGCGGAACTGTTTAAGGCAGCTGGAGATGATCTGGTCGGGCGCATGCACCAGTTCATCTGTAAGATATGGTCGGAGGTGAGCATGCCCAATGAGTGGAATCTCAGTATCGTCTGCCCGATCCACAAGAAAGGGGACCCCTTCAACTGCGCCAACTACCGAGGGATAAGTCTCCTGAACATCGCTTACAAGATCTTCTCTGCCGTTTTGTGTACTCGCCTGAAGCCGTTTATAAATAACCTGATAGTTCCATATGAGTGTGGCTTCAGGCCAGGGAAGTCCACCATCGACCAGATATTCACACTACGACAGATCCTGGAAAGGATCCAAGAGATGCAGATCGACACCCACCACCTTTTTGTCGATTTCAAGGCCGCATATGACAGCGTGCATAGGGACGGGCTATACAACGCCATGTCTAGCTTTGACATTCCTGCCAAAACATCATCCTGGAGAAGATCGTGCAAGACTCACACGCCAACACTAGATGCACGATCTTCCAGAAGTCCGTACAACTGCTGGCATACGCGGATGACATTGACGCGATTGGCAGAACACAACGAGCCGTCAATGAGGCGTTTGCTGGCATTGAAGCGGAGGCGGCTTAAATAGGTCTTGCGGTGAATGAAGGGCAAAAGGAAGTATATCCTGTCATCAAGAAAGGAAGTCCATTCTAATTCCCACAGTCAGACTGCAACCACTGATTGACCACTTCAGTGGCAGTGCCGTTAATTTGGGCCAGATTTGAAAACCAGATAAAAGCGTATTAACTTTGCTTTCACTGGGATTCGAACCGGGGACCCCGCTAACCAGGGGCAAGCACTCTACCAACTGCGACATCCAGTCGTTCTATGGGCAGCTATAACTTCGAGGTAGTCAAGGACTTCGTCTACCTCAGCTCCGCAGTAAACAGTACAAACATCATCAGTTCCGAGATCAAACGCAGAATAACTCTTGCCAATCGCTGTTTCTTTGGACTCAAGAGGCAATTGAGTAGTAAAGCCATCTCTCGAAGGACCATGTTGACTTTATACAAGACCTTGATCATCCCAGTCCTGATGTACGGCGTGGAGGCATGGACAATCTCAAAAGCGGATTAGGAAGTCCTTGGTCTCATCGAGAGAAAAGCTTTGCGTGCGATCTTTGGTCCTGTTTGCGTTGACGGTTTCTGGAGTAGAAGATTCAACGAACTGTACGGGCTGTACAGCGACATGAGTCTAGTCAGGCGTCTTTGGATCCAACGCCTAAGATGGCTAGGCCAATGTAGAGCATACGGACAACTCAGCTCCGGCCCGGGGAGTTTTCGACTCGCGTTTAAGTTGGCGCCCCCAGGTGGAGAATGACCTCAACCAACTTGGCGTGCCACACTGGAGACAGCTATCCAGAGACCGTGCTACCTGGAAAGGCTTGTTGGTTGAGGCCCAGGTCCACCCCGGACTGTAGCGCCAAATAATGAAGAAGAAAGCATATTCATTATTTTTGAATACATGCTTAAGCCTATGTGGCATGGACTGGACAAGTTTTTTGGTAGTTTCAACCGAAATTTGTTCCCATTCTTGCACTTTCTCTTATCTTTTAGGTCTGTTGCATTCCTAATTGGTAATTTTCTTATTTTCTGGTCTTAATGGTCCCATAAATTTTCGATGGGGATCCGGAGACTGGGGTGGAGTTTCTATCACTTTAGGACAATTGTATAGGAGCCACATCCGGGTATTGTAACCTTTATGCTTTGCGTCACTGTCTCGGTAAAAAGTAAAATCGTTGTGCAGACCCAATTTTCGTGGGCTTTCTGCCAAATTTAGCTCTAAAATATCAATATGTTTCCTGTGGTCCATTATTCCGTCAATAATATCGACATTTCCCACCCCAGCTTCTGAGAAACAACCCCAAGCCATCACCGATCCGCCACCATGCTTTACTGTTGCGATGGTATTTTCAGGTAGAAGCTCGGTATTTGGTTTTAGCCATACCATTTGCCGTCCATCCGATCCCGAGACATTCAATTTGGATTCATTTGTAATAATTACAGTTTTCCAAAATTCAAAATCATTGGATTGGTGCTCTTTTGCAAAGTTAAAATTATAATTTCGCACCTACTGTACGAATATGAATTTGATTGACTGTACATATGTTAAGCGAACCTTTTTTGTTACTGACATTGAAGACGTGGATTTGGACGGCCTCTGGTTCACGCAGGATGCTGCGCCATCCCGACCAGCCCATGTCACAATCGATGTTCTTTCAATCGAAGCCCAACATCGCTATTTGCCTGCACAAAGGTCAGTGACTTTCAAGAGATGGTGTAGTGACCAGAATCGAATGTTCCTTCATCTCTTTTAAGTGACATTAGACACAACAGTGAACGATTGCCGAAGTTCATTTCAGTTGGAGTTGTCCTCCCGTGTAATTACTGCCAAAGCTCAAAAGATAACGCTCACGAGCAAACAATCCCAACAAAAGACCGCAGCAATCCATCTAACTAGATCCACTCCAGAACCCAACTGTGAGTAGTGTGCCCTGCTTGTGGGTGTGTGCACAGCTCTTTCGAAAGACATTAACAACAATAATCACATTGCATCAGTTTTCAGCGTTGTCCGCGTTTTTCCCTTTTTTTGCACATTTTCCACAGCAAACATTGTAAGCGCAACGATAAGTTCCTTCAAATGGAGGTGAAGTCCCCTCCAACTTCGCGCTGTCAAATCAGCCCCCTCCCCAACCGCATGGAGTCGGAGTCACGTTTGTTGCAAGAAGTGTTCTGGTTTTGTTTTTTTTTTTTTCTTGTTCCGCTTTTCTGTTTTTTGTTAAATGCCACCAACAATCTCGCATGCAAAGTTCAACGGAAACTTTTCTGATGCCACAATTTGTGGTGAAGTGAGAGGGAGTGAGAGAGAGTGAGAGAGAGAGAGAGTGAGAGGGTGGCACAGAGAGAGGAAAGATTTTCGAAAAGAAATCGTGGGTGAGGCCACTTCAGAAACAAAGTTTTGACAAAACGCTCACAATCTCTTGTGGGTTAGTTAGTCCTGACAAATGCCCCACCAGCCTTCCGTCCACAATTTGACTTGATATGAGTAATGTGATCCGAATGCGGAGTGGCGTTTCGTTCTGCGAGTTGGTAATAAGCTGCAGAGGTTCAGACGATGCCCCACCGCCATCGCGGCTCGCAACGGTTGTCCTTACCCAAAATGATCTATGGCACCACGAAGGATTGCGTGACACAATCGGCAACGATTGCACTGTGTACTGAGGGCCGCCACCGGTGTTCGTGCAGCTCTCCTCGCCTCCCACACCCGACCGGATGTTCAAGTGGCACATAAGTGGTTCTTTCGCTAATTATACGTTCGCCTACAGTCGAGCCGAATATTTCATTCGACTTGAAGTACAAACGTTTGTGCCCTCGACGAATGGGCAGACGAGTGTGGAGGGACAGACCGCTGGACACATTGTCGTCAGAGTCGCCACGAGGTCTTCGCGTCGTCACTCCATCAGGTTTGCAGTTTAATGGATGAAAAATCCAAAACGGATCCAGCGACGAGTACATAACCTCAACCGTGTCAGAAAAGAAATGGCAATCGACAGGGGCCACGACGACGACGACGGTGACGGCAAAGGAATCGTCGTTTCCCTCAGATTTTCCGGTAGAAGTCCTCGTTTGTGTCGCTTTTCCCACGCTCGCCGTGCCTTTTTTTTCGTCAGATAATAACGTGAAGCACATGCACAAACAGACAAGCAAGCAGACGTCTGTCGTGCGGCGCTCTTGACAAATCATTAGTGACATTAAAACGAATGTCGTCGTGTGTATGTGTTGCCATAATGTCACTGAATTTATACCAATCGCACAAGCAGCCAAATTATGGCACTTTATTTTATTGGGTTAAACCGTTTGAACGACGACGCCGCGCACTCATTTGAATGCAAACGCCATGTTTGTCAACCGATGCGACTCGCTGTAGGTGCGCTGGTGGGGGAATACTCGACCCAGCCCCCAGCCCCTCCCCTCCCCATAGAAAGCTTGAAGCGTGGAAAAAGCACTTGGCTTTTATTGCACTTTGTCAGCCACATTCAGCCACATACGCAATTATGGCCAGACTGTGCGGTTGAAAACACCGTGATCGGGGCGAGCTATTACCGGATGGGGCTTGAGATGCAAACAACAACAACAACATCATCACGAATTGAAAATCGATTATTAGTCAGGCCCATTTAATTTAGGGTTGATTTTCGGTGCGTTTTTTTCTTTTTTTTTTTGTGTCCGCCACCAATTTATCCCCCAAACGAGCTGCGTGACCCCGCAAAAAAGGGATGAAACGGTTAAATATTATTGGCTCCATTAGGGACGCGGCAATGGTCGGTGAAAGCGCGCGGCGCACCACGCGAAGCGTTATGGCGATAAAGCAAGAGTTGAGTTTTTGATTTTTAATTGAGCTATAAATTTAAAATTACACGCTGGCGTTGTAGGTGGTTCCACTAGAGGAAGAGGCGCATCTTTTTTTTGCACGCGGGATTTGGTGGTTTTTAGTTTGGAAGCCAGCCACCAGTTCCTTTGGCATGCATTATTGACAACTGGGAGCACTCGTTGGTGGTTAAGGGCGTGTGGTTAGCACGGAAGCGAGAAAAAAAACAACATTTTCTAAAACGTTGCGTTTTAATTGAGAGCTTATTTTATTTATTTTTATGGCATTCGATTGAAAACAATTTCATGCAATTTCGACGCCACAAAAATGTCGCGCGTTTTTCTTTTTTTTGTTATTTCTTGCTTTGCACAAACAATGGCAACCGCTGAAGCGTTAATTGTCGATGGTGTGCCAGGATAGATCAACAGCTGTGCATATCGCAGTCGTATTAAATTAGCAGGCCTCGATGGGCAATTAAACTGTTCGCGTCGTGAAGCTACGGTGTCCGGCAATCGTTTCCATGGATTGAGTGTGGCGTGCTTAGCGATTCTGAAATGAAACCACCTGTCAGCCAGTCGAGTCGACCGTTCAACAGAGCATTGATTGCAGGGAGGCGAAAAGTCAGTTTCTTCGAGCTGTTTGTGGCTATGAATAGAATTGAATTGATTTTTCTGCTGCGAGGTCGGTAATGTGGCGTTTTTAAATCGTCTCCTTGTTGATAGGAAATACTGCATCAGGAGATGAATAAGGAAAGTTGACAAACAATTCATTAAAATTTGCTGGTCCGTCATCATTCGTTCTGGTGTCGAAGATTAACGGAGGGCATTCATATTTTGACAATAGCCGTGTTTTTTTCATCGCTATCGATAGTGAAGTGAAGTAAGATGCAAAAAAACGATTCGCTGTGGGTTTGATTTTTATCTGTCAGAATATATGAAGAAAACAATTTATATGTTCGAATCGCTGTCAAAATATATGTATGAAAAAAAATTCGAACTCGAATTTTTATAGGCAGTCACTTTTCATTGCCGATATTATAGGCAGTTATAGGCAGTAGGTTGTTGTATGTGCCTTACGTGCAAGATCCTACTTCCCTATTTATAGATTTGTGAGAAAAACACGGCTAATGACTGTCGGTAAGGCAGTCAGTCATCGCTTAAATAGTGGGAAAATTCTCCTCGCAAGAAATTCTTAAAAAAGAACAACCATAGTCTCAGCCCGTAGAACCTTCGTCTTCTAGTCTCTCTCTGGGTCAATGCAATCGGTCAACTCGTGTGAATCGAAAGCACCTTTGTACCAGGAAAAGTTCAGCTGGTGTTGGCTTTTGGTTATATTCGATACTTTCAGTATAATATATAATAATATAATATGGGTGGCGCGACAGTCCGAGGTGGACCTGGGCCTAGCTTCTCAGCAACCACTTGTGTTGTGCGTGCTATTGTTGTTTCACGAGTGGAAAGGACCTACAGTTTAATGCCGACTCCGAACGGCGAAGTTGAGAAGCTTTTTCTTGACAGGAAATACTCTTTGAGCATTGTCAGTGACTCGAAAGAGGTGGAGCCGTGAAATATGAAAGGTGGTAAATTCGGGTATCGAACCTGGCACCCTCTGCGTAGGAGTCGACGCACTTACCCACTACGCCACGGCGACCACAACTTTCAGTATACCACTACAAAAAAAAATATGAAGAGCTTGAAACAGGAATGAAATAAGTGAAAATAACTTCTCTAAATAGAGTCGGTTCTTTTAATCAATTGAACCCTCTGCCGACCGTTAATTTACTTCATCTGTTCTTCATTGACTTCAAGAAGTGGTTCGTATTAATCGTAAATAAAACTACAAGAACAAACAGATCACAAAGATTCATGTCAAAATACGTTGAAGCAAGCGCTGGAGTGCCTCAAGGCTGTATACTGGCAACGCTGCTTGTTTTAGTACTAACGAGTTGATGTAAAAATGGCACAGGCCTCAATTTACATTGAATTTAGAGACAACAACTTCTTCTTCATGCAACGCATTTTCACCACCATTCTACGCCCTGTTCAGAATAATCGGAACTAATCAATCGTGGTGAAGTATAGGTTATATAGTAGGTTAGTGAAAAGAAAAAGTGATTTAGGTCAGATAATCTGACAAATCTGACTGACTCCTTACTAATATTATAAATGCGAAAGTAACTCTGTATGTCTGTCTGTTACCCTTTCACGTCTAAAAGAATGAACCGATTCTGATGAAATTCAGCAGAGAGATATATTTGATCTTGGAGATATACTTAGTCTACTTATTCCGGGTGTAAGGGGGAAACGGGGCAACAAACGGGCATCTTCATACAGTCCTGGCTCATTATTGCCTTATCGAATTGAAAAACTAAAAAAGCGCTTTTTAGTAAATTTATCCCCTATCAACCGCCCTTTTACATACCACACACACACCATGCCAATGGTCGGTCGCCACTGCTGATTGATTGTTGTCGATAGTCACCAAGGCAGACTGCGGCGTGGTGCGGCCAAATATAATTTTGTAATGCCGAACGTAATAATTTAATTTACAATGACGCCTTAACAAAGATTGAAGACCAAGTGATAGCTATTACTGGAAAACTTTTGAACACGGGACGACGATTAATCTTTGGTAAAGTTATTCAAATACCCACGCCTATTCAGGGTCCTTTCGATCGAAGTGGTTTGTTCTTTTTGGATGCCCCAGGAGGCGCTGGCAAAACCTTTCTTTTAAATTTACTATCAGCACAAGTCGGGAAAGATAAAAAAATTGCTGTTGCAGTAGCTTCCTGAATCGGAATAGCTGCTACGCTGCTCAATGGAGGACGAACGGCGCACTCAGTTCTTAAATGGCCCTTGATCTTAGCTCATGAGGAGATGCCAGTTTGAAACATTAGCAAAAGCAGTGACCGTAGACGAATGTTGCAAGAGTGTAGACTGTTGGTTTGGAATGAATGTATGATGTCTCATAAAAGAGCAATCGATGCACTAGATCGCACAATAAAATGTATTAAAAGCAACCAGGGAGGGATGGTGGTACTTTTAGCTGGTGACTTTAGACAGACCCTGCCTGTTTGAAAGCGTCTATATTATGGGTACATGTAAAAAAGTTCCGTTTGACTATAAATATGCGAGTTTAACTGCACATTGATGCAAAATCATGGCAATACGAGACTGCTCTTCTAAAAATTGGAGGAGATCGTATGGCGACAGACAGTAACGCCATGATTACACTGAGCTCGATAATATAGATAATTTGAAAAATTGGCAATCGAGAATGGTTGTGTGAAAGGGCAATTTTAGCGCCGAAAAATGAGACAATGTGGCAGATAAACGAGCAAATTATGTCATACGTGGATGGGGATGTTGTCGACTATCTCTCGGTAGACAGTCTTATGGACACTGAACAAGTAACGTCGTACTCTTTGGAATTCTTTAGAACTATCAGGAGCGCCTTCTCACAAGTTGAGGTTAAAAGTTAGTGTTTCGGTCCTGTTAATGAGAAACATTGACGCACCGAGGCTATGTAAAGGTACACGACAGCAAGTTATTCAATTGGGACGCAATAAGTATGACTGGAATGGCAAAAGGACGAAATATGTTAATTGCCTGTATTCCAATAATTCGACTGATTTGCCCTTTCACTTTAAAAGAGTGCAGTTTCCCCTGACAGCAGCATTTGCGATGACAATAAATAAAGCTCAAGGACAAACGCTTAAAGTAGCAGGTATACATTTAGAAAAAACCTGTTTTTTCCCATGGGCAACTCTATGTGACGTGCTCACGAGTATCGTGCCCGCAAAATCTTTATGTTTTAGCATTGGATGGCAAAACAAAAAATGTAGTTTACAAAAATGTGTAAAAATAAGATATTTACAGTAAATCACGGTAGTTTGCAGTAATCCTTAAAATGAATAAGACTACCCAAAATAAATATTCCACGCGGACGAAGTCGCGGGCAAAAGCTAATAAGCTATAAATATAATTTGCCAGAAATCAGGTAACGATTGTTTGAATGTTGATCTGTCATCGCATAGATCTACTACTGCACAACAGAAATGAAATTATCTATGCACCTTGTAAGCGGTTCGTCATCATCATCATCATCATCATCTTTCGACTCTCATGATTCACTAAAGAGGTCTCGGGTGCAAACTACCAACGAGAGATCTCCAGGCAACTCGATCCTGCGCCATCGACTCTAACTCATAAGGGTTTATTCACATGCGCAACCAGGCGAGCTTATGGAAGTGGTCCAACCATCTAATCCTGGGTCTGCCAAGTAGTCGCCTACCTGATGGAATCACATTCATTCGTGCTACGTGACCAGTCCAACGAAGCATAGCTCTTTCCATTCGAAGAAGCAGCTACTCAACGTTGAGTTCCTCGCGCGCAATCGTGTTTCTTACCCGAGTAATTCCCACAACAGCACGAAGAAATCTCATCTCATTCACGATATTATTCTTTCGGACATTACCCAAATCTCATGACCATATGTGAGAGTTGGAACAAATACTGAGTTGAAAACTGCTAACTTGGCTTTCGCACTAAGCGCGGCCTTCCTGATTAAAGATCACCCAAACTGTGTCAAACTTTTTGTTTAAAATTAAATAAATGAATTAAATATACTTTTATGTAATAGAAAAAACGTGTATGATCACGCAACACGCTATTTGGCAGCACTCTAACTGTTAGGAATAAAAAAGATCACTTGGTTTAAGAGCACTTCAATGTATCTTTTATTTTAAACTTTATAAAATAAGCTGATAAAAAAGCAAAGCAAAGTTAAGCAAAGCAAGTTAGTTGACCTACGTCGATGATAGTCTTTTCGCAACTGCTCCCAAATACCCAAATGCGTGTATTTATAGAGTTAGCAAGAAATAAGGAAATTAAGTAGAAATAATGAAAATACGCAGGGGTTGAAAGAGCAAGAATTATCACAGTAAGAATTCTGGAAATATACATGAGTTGAAAGTTAACAAGAATTTATGTAAGAATTGAAGTATAAGTAAGAATTATAAAAATGTACATAGGCTGACAGGGTTAACATGAAATATGAAGTTTGTAAGAATTATACTGACGGCGGTAACACTAACAATTTAACGAATGTTTGCTATGTTAGTTTTAGTATACCTAATCTTTTTCTCATTGTACTTCTCACATCCGCTTTGTATCCTCCATATTGTTATATCTCTCGTGAACACAAGGCCAAATAAAAAGGAGTTTATTTTGATTTGATGGGTTTTTATATAAAAGGGTTAAAATACAGTCCACATACAGGTAACAAATCAATAAAAATAATTCATTAAAATTACATCGCATAACAAGACGCATTATTTTTAATTTGTTAAAAATTAGACGTTTTAAGTTGGCAATCTACAGTGAACTTGCCTAAATCCTTATTAAAATTTGACTTTCGCAAACGTGAACTCTCCCGCAAATGTGAACTCTCTTGGTTTTTAATTGTTCACGTTATCGAGGGTTTTGTATTTCAAAAATAATAATAAGAACATGAACAAAATAAATTAATGAGTTAATTGGCTATAAATTGTTTATTTCAGATGAAGTAATACTTTCAACTCCAAGGATAGAATGAGATAACTTTTCTCTGGCGAACAAGCACCTTTGAGCGGGGTACTTATTTTTTTGTATTATGTAATTTCTTTTACTATTTAATTTACAAACAACATAACACGTTCCATAATTTTAAAATATATAATAAAACATATAGCTTTTATTGTCATTTACTGTTATTATTTATTATATTATGCGTTTTTTTATCGCAGCGATAGAAAAATCGTGGTCGCAAAAAAATATAACCATTAACGCACATGCGGTTTTCTGCTGCACGATAATTCAACGGCACAAAAATACTACACACAGTTTTAAATGCCAATACACACATATTCGACCAAATAATAGTCAAGTTTAACGAAGACTAGGTTTGGTTAGGTAGGCGGCCAGCTAGTGCATTTAGACCATATTGGTTCATTGCTGATCAGGCTCGGCTCGATTCACTACTCCAGCGATGGTGCCGTAAAATTGAGCAAAGTTTTCGAAAAGATAGCCATTTGAGTTCTGAAAAAATGGGCCGAGGAAAATAAAATCATACCGGACAACCAGTTCGAATTCAGGGCGTGGCATGACCTCATACATGCCGCGTCCAAACTGCTATCCGACATTCAGTGTTATAAAGGCAAAAAGCAATGCCTGCCTGATTTACTTGGAGAAAGCGTTCGACACCGTTTGGTTGGAGGGCCTCTTCCTCAAGCTGCTCAGGCTCGGGCTAAGTCAACCGTTGCCATACATATCATCTATGACATGATTACAGGTAGAAACTTCGTCGTGAAATGTGGCGATGTAAAATGGTTTACAACAGAGAGGCAGTTGGTTCGCCGATCTTGTTTTCAATATTCACTGCAGATCTTATAAGTTCCATGCCACAGTTTATTGAGTAAGCCAATGATCTAGTACCGTACAGATCCGGACCGAAGATCGACGTGATAAGTAACTTGTTGCAACGTGACTACGAACAAATCCAGCGATTTTGCGACGACTGGAAGTTGGTTATCCACTTCCAGAAGTGTGAAACTACCCTGTTCAGGACCCCGATGTACATGGAATTTTGGGATACACGCATAAATTGGGGTAAGTTCGGCATAGTTGACCCAGATGTGAAAAGTGTAGTAAGGTATCTTGACATTTGGTTGGATCACTATCTGTATTTTGACAAACATATAGATATTGTGAGTCGCCGTGGCGTAGCGGTTATTGCGTCGACTCCTACGCAGAAGGTGCCAGGTTCGAGTCCCCATTCTACCAACTTTCATAATTCACGGATTCCACCTCTTTCGAGTCACTGACAATGCTCAAAGAGTATTCCTGTCTAGAAAAAGCTTCTCAACTTTGCCGTTCGGAGTCAGCATAAAACTGTAGGAACCTTCCACTCGTGAAAGGACAATAGCACGCACAACACTAGTGGTAGCCGAGAAACTAGGCCTAGGTCCACCTCAGACTGTCGCGCCACCAATATTATTGTTTATTATAGATATTGCTCTGAAAGAAGCTAAAAAAGCCTTTGCTTTGGCAAGAGGGCTGGTTTACAGCAGCCAACTTGATACCAGGGTGAAGGTAATTTACTACATGGCCCTCATCCGCCCAATTATGGTGTACGGTTGTCTCATGTGGTTCAACGTGAGTCCTTCCCAGATGGAAAAGATGAGGTTGATCGAGAGAGAGCGTCTTCGGACCTGTCTCCGGAGTACAAGAAGTTCTATCCTAACGAGGTCCTGTACAAAGAGGCAAACTTGAGTAGGATTGATAATTTTATTATTAAGCTAATCAAAAGCTATGCTTTCCTACACCAGTCTAATCTTTGGGGCTTACTACCCCAATATTAATAATAATAATAATAATAAATTGGGTGGCGCTACAGTCCGAGGCGGACCTGGGCCTAGCTTCTCAGCAACCACTCGTGTTGTGCGTGCTATTGTTCTTGCACGAGTGGAAGGGACCTACAGTTTAATGCCGACTCCGAACGGCGAATTCGAGAAGCTTTTTCTAGACAGGAATACGCTTTGAGCATTGCCAGTGACTCGAAAGAGGTGGACCCGTGAATTATCAGAGGTGGTAAATTCGGGTATCGCACCTGGCACCCTCTGCATAGGAGTCGACGCACTTACCCACTACGCCGCGGCGACCCACGTTATGTACCATGAAAGAGTGCGCCTCAATGGCTATGCTGCACCTGAAGCATTCCTATATTTCGAAACATTTGGCCTCATACAGGACACAAGGATGTCCTGTCATCTTCCATGTCGTACGCCGAACAGTGGACAGGCGACACCAATACGAACCGGATGTCGCTCGCACCTACGAGGATCTTCTTCGGCTCAGTAAAGTGACCCCCGCTAGCGATAGGAAAGAGTCTGCCTAAGAACGGCAATTTTACTGGTGGTTACCAAAACCAGTCTCCGCCACCGCCAGCTTTTCTTAATGATCAAGTAGTTGACCATAGTGGCTAGCTTACATAAGTTTTAAGGTTTTTAGGAAGACAAAAGAAAACAAGGAAATAAATCTCAAAAATATATAAAATACAAAAAAAAATTAAAACAAAAATTAAATCCAAAAAAAAGATATATAAATAAATAAAACAAGAAGAGGTTCACCACGGCGCTTATAGGTATTTACATAACATTTACGTCCTAGAGCACGTGTCCGTACTGTACCGGACATATTTAAGACAGTCTTAAGTTTTATATCAGGGCAAGTTAGTATAAGGTAGGTTAAGAGGTTAAGTTTGGCCAAGGTTTTTATAAGTTTTCTTGGTAAATGAAAAATTAATAAAAGTTTGACTCCAAAGACTAAAAAAAAATAAATAAACGTAGATAAACCCGAAAGGCACATTTATACAAATATTTGAGTATCTTAGAGTACCGTAAGTTAGTATATATGTATATATATTATATATTTATTATATTTATATATATATATATTTTTATAATTTGTGCGTGCTCAAGGGATTGCTAATACCCTTATGTGTCCGGGGTCAAGACACAGCACGGGCCGAAGGTATAGAGGGAGACAGGGAGAGGAGGTACCTTGTTAGTTAGTTAAGCTGGTTTTAAGTACTGTTCTCTAGCGAGTAAGAAAAATTTATTTGAATAAAACAAAATTACATCAAAGAAAAAAAAGTCTCTTGTAACGCTGCTGGCTCTATTTGAAAAAAAAATACCTCGTCGCCACTTGTTATACTTCTAAGTATCTACTTTATTCATTACTAACTAACTGTCACCGAACGCGCCTACTCAGCCACGCCATCTATGGCCTCGATGTCGCATAAACTAAATACTGTCATCTCTATTCCGTCAAATACTGTCATCTCACTCTTACCCCAGTTTTGCGACGTTTTCCTTTTCTTAATATGACATTTGTCATTCATTGTTGAGAAGCCAATGGGTAAAGCTACCAGAAGCAAAACTGCGGTCAAATTCGAGAAAATTTCTAAACATGTCACTTAAATATAATTTCTTCCTTCAGAAATCTATATACAGTGGACTCCCCCTAAGTCGAATTGTCACGGGATACCATAATCGAGTTAGAGAGAGGTTTTTGTATGGGAAATTAGGGGAAAAATATGTAAAATAAGGCGAAAAAGTTCGAGTTAGAGAGAGAGAGACTTAGGGAAAGTTCGAGTTATGGAGAGTCCACTGTATGTACAGTCCCTCACAAAATTCAGCATACACCTATCATTACTTCATATTCGTGCTGTTTTAAGGCCGACCACTTTTTTGTTTTATTTTTTTGGTATACAATCACAACTGAATACATATCTTAAACAAGAGTATATGCCAAATTCACAGACAGGCGACTTCCTACCGGTACTTTTCGCATGAAAAAGGAAACAACCCCTGAAATCGACACACAAAATTGAGCATACAGATGTCATGTGTGCGTTATACACAAGCTTCGCAGAATCGAAGCAAATTGCAAATTTGTTCAGCAATGAAGCAACAAATGTCCCTGATGATCATTTCTGCACACGCTTTTGAACCGAAAAGACCGATAGTCTCTTCTTTGTGCGAAAATATGGAAAACAGACTACTTTGTCAACGAGTATGCTCATAATTAAGCTATTTTGCGAGGGGAAGTCGATGCGAAAAATAGGAGAAACTGTAGGGCGATCGCATGCAACGGTACAAAAAATAATAAGCAATTATAGACATGAAGGGACACTAAAAACAGGCCTGACAGGGGAAAACAAATTGCTCTCAGAACAAAACGAGCGGTATATTGTTCGGACAATCAAGTCCAATCCAAAGTTGACGACTGAGGTGTCATCCGTAATTAATAAGCCTCTTTCAGTGGAAACCGTTCGCAGAGTCTTGAGAAAGAATAATTTAAATGGTAGCATCGCCCGAAGAAAGCCGTACATTTCCCTAGTTAATAAAAAGAAAAGATTGGAGTTTGCTAGACAATCTGTAAACCACCCGGAAAGCTTTTGGGAAGGTGTTTTGTTTTCAGATGAAACAAAAATAAATTTATTTGGGTCTGATGGCAAACAAATTGTTTGGAGGGAACCAAATACAGCTCTAAAAGCTAAAAATATAAAGTCAACCATAAAACCCGGGGGAGGACCTGTGCTGTTGTGGGGTTGTATGGCTTCAAATGGCTGTGGAAAGTTCGAATTTATAGAAAATGCTATGGACAAAATTGGGTATTTGAATATTTTAAAACGAAATTTACGAAGTTCCGCAGTAAAATTAGGTCTACCTTCGGTTTTCTACTTCCAACAAGATAATGATCCGAAGCACACCTCCTATTTACTACGCGAATGGCTGCTTTATAACGCTCCAAAGCAGCTAAATAAACCCCCACAATCGCCGGATCTTAACCCTATTGAACATCTATGGCACGAAATAAAAGTGCGGGTTAAAGAAAGTACCTGCTCCAATAGGCAGGAGCTAAAAGCTAAAATTCAGGCAGCTTGGGAAGGGATTCAGACATCTTTTACTGAAAAACTGGTAAAATCCATGCCACGGCGGTTACAAGCTGTCATAGATGCTGAAGGAGGTGCCACGCGTTACTGAAATTTTATATGTAACTGTTTTTGTTTTGTGTTTTAGTCGTAACTCGAATTTCCTTTAAGTGTATTTTGTGTGTTAAAATGAAGTGCCTTTTTTTATTTTGCTTAGAAATAGCAAGTTTTTTTTTTTTAATTTAATTAATTTTTTTAATTTAATATTAAATTGTTTATGGTTTTTAGCAATTGAAATATGTCAATTCGAACTGCATTTAAGTTTTATTAATTAACTACTTTTTGTAAGGCGAAAAAGATAAAAATATGTTTAAGCTGTGAGTGTATACTCAATTTTGTGAGGTACTGTATATATAAAAGAGAGTGACTAGTTACTACGCTTATAACGAAAGAGCGTCTGGACCGATTTCGATGATTCGCATCAATTCGGACTGGTCTCCGGCCAAACAAGAAGAATACCCAAAAAAAATTCTCCAAAAATCTTCACATTTACTTTGTGACATTTTTTTTTAATTTTTTGCGATAATTGTTTTTGTAGCAACTTTTTCTTCACACATTGAAACGAACATGATTTCAAATGCTGATTTCGGTATTGCTGTGTAGACGTGCGCTGGCAGTTGTGACTGTTAACAAACGTCATGAATCACGCGATATTGTGCTCGTACGTCGGGACTCTGGGCAATTGCAACGAATATCCGAAACACATTGGTTATACGATGCACTGCAATTCAAACCCACTGATGTTTTGGCAAGGAGACGATGGGTACTACACTTGTGCTCATACAATTAAGCCACATTTGTTATAATACAATTTTTTTTATCTAATATTAATATCCTGGGTTCTATTACATTTTTTTTTTTTTGTATGCGTTATAAAATTCGATTAGTAAAGTGCTAGCAAATAAACGGTAAGGGCTGTTAAACATTGCATTCCCAAAAAATGCATATATTTTCCTTATATTATTATTCTTCCTGTGCTCATATAATTAAGCCATTCATTGCTAATACTCATCCAGAGCAATGCGTTCTTGTTTTTAAGTAAGTGAGTGTCCTGAAGCTTTGTCACAGTGTGTTGAAATTTTTTATTTTTCTTAAGTTGTAAAAAATGGCCAAAAATAAAACCAGCACTCCATGTGAGAGGCAAATGGTATGGAATTTACACGTAAAGCATAAATCGATAGCAGAGGTGACGAGACTTTCGGGATTTTCTCGCGGAAAAGTAAGAAATGCAATACAAGAAAAATAAAAGCTTTTAAAATTAGCCAAGACATAAGCCTGGTGAGACTAGTATTGCTGAAGATCGACTACTTGTCCTTTTGAGTATTTTTTAACGTGACAAGAAATAAGGATGGTTCTGGAAACTTCATACGACGTGAAACTGTTATCACAAACAGTGCGAAGACGTCTAATAGAAAAGAATTTAAATGGACGCATTGCCAGGAGAATGCCAAACGTGTCAAGGAAAAACCAAATGAAACGGTTGGCATTTAAATAAAGATCAAAAATTCTGGGATTTGATTCTTTGGAGCGACGAGGTTAAGTTCAATTTATTTGGTAACGATGACAAACCGTACGTCAAACGCCCAAAAGTATACAAAACAACTATGAAGCACGGAGGGGGCTCAGTTATGATATGGGGAGGTCTTACATCATCTGGTGTAGGCCCCATTAACGAAATAACTGGGAAAATGACGGGTGAAATTTACAAAGACCTTTTAGAAAGGAATCTAAAACATGATTTTGTAGATGATTTACCATAAGCTTCGACCTTTCAGCACGACAATGACCCCAAACACACTTCACGTGTCGTAAGGTCGTGGTTGGAAAGGGAAAAGATAAAGGTTTTGAACTGGCCACCACAAAGTCCCGACTTAAGGTCCCATAGAAAAAAAACCTGTTGCAGCTCAAGAACCCTCTAACAAAGGCAAGCTGTTGGAAATTATAAAGGAGGAGTGGGAACAAATCCTCCTATCAATCTGCAGGAATCTGGTGTCATCTATGCGGTGCAGGTGCGGGGAAGTTATTAAAAATAAGGGTTTTCCAACTCGATATTGACAGTACAATGTAATTTTATATAAACAAAATAGTATTTCAAAATAGTATTTCAATTTTATGAATATTTCTGTGGTTTAATTACTTCTGAATTATTTTAAGTTACTTAATTATGAATTAAACATTAGTTAAGTTTCAATAAAGTTTAATAATAAGTACTGCACACCTACATTTATTTTTTCCATTGTTACAAAAGTGAAATTTTAATCAAATTATCTACAGCCTTCAAAGTGGCTTAATTGTACGAGCACAAGTGTATATCAACATCAAGATGATAAATCCATTGACCGTTGAGAATCGATATCATAATAACTCACTTCAATATGACACTAATGTGTTGATATCATTTTAGGAGAGGAAACCACCAGGACTGTCATCGCAGTGAATTTTTACGCGTATCCTTTGATGATTCACCAAAAATTTAGCGCCACTTTTTGATTCGATTGTATCAAACCAAACTATGTACGATCAACGAATTTCTTTCAATGCAGCAAATGCCGCTCAACCTGCTCAAAACCCACCAGCGACAACATTGACCAGTTTCTTCTCGATTTGCCAAAGTGATCTGTTCACACGTACGTTACTTTACTCATATATGCCGCGTTATTACACTTGCTTCATCGAAGAAATTTCAAAGTCGAAAGCAAGGAGATGTAGTTCCTGGTCATTTGGCCGTGTTTATACACTTCATCCGAAGAATGATGAATGTTTTTACTTGCGACTATTGCTGGTGAATGTTCGTGGGCCGACATCATCTCAATCACTTCGAACTGTCAATGGTGTTGTTTTGCCAACATTTTGTGGTGCATGTCAAGAGCTCAATTTGCTTGAAAACGATACGCATTGGGAGACGACAATCGCTGAAGCAACTATTTCCGCATATCACCCAAGTCAGATACGCACATTATTTACGATCTTTATTACCACATGCTATCCATCGAATCCACGTGAATTGTGGGACAAGTACAAGAATGACAAGTCAGAAGACATTTGGCATCGAGTTCGCAGAGATGCAAAACCAGGCTTTGGTTTTGATAGAAGACATGTGTTATCTCATGTGCGGCAGTTTGTTAGTCAGGTTAGGAATGCCATCGCCAGATCGTGGAATAATCGGCGCTTCCGAACGAGAATTGCAGCGGGAACGTGAATACGACACAAATGCATTAAGCCAATTGGTTCGAAAGAATGTACCTTTCTTGAATCCCAAGTATACGATACGTTGATGAAGGCAACTGTTGATGGAAATGATGGCATATTTTTCCTAGATGCTCCTGGTGGCACTGGCAAAACATTCCTCATATCATTGATTTTGGCTACAGTTCGTGCAAGATCAGAAATTGTTGAAGCAGTTGCTTCTTCTGGAATGGCGGCTACGCTGCTGAAAGGTTGTCGAGCCGCTCATTCGTCATTGAAATTGCCATTAAATTTTCAGGCGGTTGATTAACCATTATGTAAAATAGCGAAACATTCAGCAAAGGCCAAAGTTTTGCTAGCATGCAAAATCATTATCTGTAACGAATGCACAATGTCGCATAAACGTGCGTTAGAAGCTCTGAATCTCATTATGAAAGATCTGCACAATGACTCAAGACGTTGTGGGGGTGCATTGGTTTGATGATCAATGATTGTCTCAAATCATCGACATTGTGACGTTAGGTGAAGAAACTTCAGCTGACGACAAACATACGAGTTGCATTGCTAAGCGATCCATCTGCCGAAGTGTTCTCCAATCAACTGTTAACTATCGGAAATGGTCGTGGTCCTGTCGATCAAATGGATTGATTTCGTTTCCGCCGAATTTTTGCAATTTCGTCTCAACGAAAGAGGAGGTTATCAACAAAGTGTTTCCGAACATCATTGCTAACCACAAAAACTATGATTGGTTGAGTGAAAGAGCAATTTTAGCGGCAAAGAACAAGGATGTGGATCACTTAAACTGCACAATTCAAAATCAAATCGTTGGTTTCCTATAATCCTTCAAATCTGTCGACTATGTAACAAACGAAGACGATGCAATGAACTATCCAACTGAGTTTTTTAATTCATTGGATGTGACTGGCTTCTTCTTCTTCTTCTGATGGCGCTTCAGTCCGGGGTGGACCTGGGCCTCAACCAGTAAGCGCACACCAAGTTGATTGAGGTCCTTCTCAACCTGGATGCGCCGTCGGTTCCGTGGGCGTCCTATTGCGTTGTCCCACTGATTCGGAGTCGAAGACTCTTCGGGCTGGGGCAGTGTTCTCCATGCGCTCTACATGACGCAGCCATCTTATACGCCTGACTAGGTTAATGCCGCTGTACAGCCCGTACAGTTCGTGGTTGAATCTTCTTCACCAATAACCATCAACGCAGACGGGAGCAAAGATTGAACGCTGAACTTTACGCTCGAAAAGACCAAGGTCTTCATCATACGCTGTTGAGATTTCCATGCCTCGGCACCATAGAGCAGGACAGGGATGATGGTCCTTCGAGAGGGGACTCTACAGCTCAATTGCCTCTTGAGCCCAAAGAAACAGCGATTGGCAAGAGTAATTCTGCGTTTGATCTCGGTACTGATGTTGTTAGAACCGTTCACTTGCGAGCCGAGGTAGACGAAGTCCTTGACTACCTCGAAGTTATAGCTGCCTATGGTGACGTTTTGGCCAAATCGTCGATGTTGTGCGTCCTTTTTTGCCGGCACGGCATATACTTCGTTTTGCCCTCGTTGACCGCTAGACCCATTTTGGCAGCCTCCGCTTCAATACCAGCAAACGCCTCTTTGACGGCTCGCTGTGTTCTGCCGATCGCGTCAATGTCATCAGCGTATGCCAGCAGTTGTACGGACTTCTGGAAGATCGTGCCTCTAGTGTTGGCGTGTGAGTTCTGCACGATCTTCTCCAGGATGATGTTAAAGAAGTCACATGACAGTGCGTCGCCTTGTCTAAAGCCTTTTTGGACATTGAAGGTCTCGGTGAGTTCGTTACCGACCTTGATGGAGCAGCGAGAGTTCTCCATCGTCATCCTGCACAACCTGACGAGTTTGGCAGGAATGTCAAAACTAGACATGGCGTTGTATAGCTCGTCCCTATGCACGCTGTCATATGCGGCCTTGAAATCGACGAATAGGTGGTGGGTGTCGATCTGCATTTATTGGGTCTTTTCCAGGATCTGCCGTAGTGTAAAGATTTGGTCGGTGGTGGTCTTCCCCGGCCTGAAACCGCACTGATAAGGACCCATCAGGTTGTTGACGAATGGTTCTAGGCGCTCATACAAAACGGCAGAGAGGATCTTATAGGCGATGTTAAGGAGACTTATCCCTTGGAAGTTGGCACAGATGAAGGGGTCTCCACAAGAAAGGGGAGCCCTTCAACTGAGTCTCCTCAAATAATGAATGCGTTCAAACTTATTAAACAAAACTTTGCAATGGTACGAGACTGTAAAAAAGACTTGTTACAAAGTTAATAAACAATCTGATCAATCTGATGAATCTACTATTCTGAGCGGCAAATATCAAGCGTTTTAATTCACAAAATTCCAATGATTCCACCTGATTTGACATGTGATTGTAAACGTCTTCAATTTCTCAATCGGCTTGCTTTTGCCATCAATTCATATTTGGCAACAGGGTCACTCTTTGAGATACCCTTCGTAATTGAAGTTCGTAATTGAAAACAAAAGAAAAAATTATCATTTGAACTTAAGAATACTTACTTTATTATTTTTGGACAACGAAGTTCCATCCTATAAAGTGGTCAACAAGAGGGTAAGAGTTTCAGCAAATCTTTGACTAGCTTTGCAGATCTACCATAGAATTGGTGGCTGGCCGAATACTTGTAAGTGCTTATAGTGACCATCCATCTCCCGCCTTCCTTTCGGGTCATAACATGTTTTCAGTCGCATCACTTAGAAGGTGGAACCATTAAAAGCACACACAAATTGTCCACAACCCACAGTCAAATGCAAACAAATATTTGCATGTCAATATCAGAGACTCAAACCTATAACTCTACATAAAAACCGAAAATTATCCACTTGACACAACTCCCACTAGTGCATGGAGGAAGAGGCAGAGAATGTGTCACACCTTTATGCGGGAATCTGACTCCATAATGAACCACACCTTAGGTAATGGAAACCCCTCGTTCAGCAGTAAGTAAAAGCCGTCCCTAGTAAACAAGGCAGGGAATATTCTGCGAAGACGATTGGAAAATTTCAGGCAATTTGCAGGAATGGGCCAAGGAAATGATTGAACAACCAATCATACAAAAACAATTGTCAACCGTAGCAACATTTTCTTGTATGAATAGTCCGAAGATGCTTCCAATCCAAACGGCCATTTACGGCGGATGGATTATATTTCATCACATCAGTCGTTGATTTTCTAAATGGCTTACTAGTCACTTTTGACGATTAAGAGAACGAGCAAGAAAAACATGCGTTTGCAAAATTTGCATTTAATGTGGTGTAGCGGTTAATTTTCAACAGCTCCTGTCAGTTGTTACGCCGGGAACACTCAAACCCCGAAAATAACGGACGATAATGGAGTCAGACATTGCCGAATCGTTTGAAAATGCCGAAAAAGGCAAGAGATTGCTCCACTTAAGCGCCTCGTTCTCTCAAAGTGCATAAAAGTGCAATTTATTTTTTGCATCATTCATAGAGAATGGTGAGAGAGACGACTGGATGGCGCAGTTGGTAGAGTGCCTGCCCCTTGTTAGCGGGGTCCCCGGTTCGAATCCCAGTGAAAGCAATTCTGGTCCAGTCATCATTTTCCGTTGGTATCAAATTAACGGCGCTATCACTGGAGTAGTTGATCAGTGTTAGTAGTCTGACTATGGGGCCAATATTGTCTAAGTGTGCTGCTGAATGCACTAGCAGGCCGCCTACCTAACCTAACCTAGCGAATACTTCTAGCTTTACCTTAAAATCAGGTCTAAACAATTAATAGGCAAAATGAAAAAAAAACGATTGATGCAGTATGTCGCTTGAGACAAAATTAACATTAGGTCCCAAAGAACCTAATTTTAGGAAAATGCCAAATCAAATCTTATTAACTTTTAAGTCCCACCTTTAAGCTAACGGTACAATGACGCGGCGATCCAAGAGTCAACACAATTTTGCCTTGGTTCTCAGATTTGTAGAATCGAACAACTTGCGCCATTTTTCGGAGAAAAATATTTCACTTTTGGATTTTTTTTTTCCACAGCGGCACCACTGTGCTGCGGCCACCATTAATTTCTCCGTCAATCTCTCGCAAAAAAAAAAAAACAGAGCGCTGAACATCTCCTTCACCTCTGATTGTCATTGCAGATGAGAGGAATTTTCGAAATCCACCCAAATCTGTCAGAGCTGAGCTGTCATGGATTATTTATGCATGCTCATGAATTCATCAGCGAATGTGTTACTGCCAGCACCGAGGACAAATATCACCGTCATTTAGCGTCGCTGCAGTCATAAAGTGAAAAGAGATCCTAATAAACAAATGCAAACAAGTCCATTCGCAGAGAAGGCGAAATGGTATCCTTCGCGCACTCACACACGCACACACTCACACACTCAACCTTCCAATTACATGTCTCATTAGTCATTATCATCGTCATCATATTGCTTGAAATATGCAAAAAAAATAAAACCAGAAGGAAAACTCAGAAAAGAAAATCCATGAAGAAAGGACGACGATGACGTCGACGACGACGACGAAGAGGAGGAGGGGGAGGAGGAGGACACAGGAACAGGGAACAGAGAACAGCGAACGGAGAGGGAGGAGGGAGAAAAAGAAAGGAAACAACAACCGAAAGCACTTATGGAATCTATGGATTTTCATTCCCAGTCCTGCTGTCGCCGCCGCATCCTTATTGTTGGCGACAACGCGCTGTGCTGCCACCACACGGAATGGAACAAACAATCGCATGTACGACATGTATTTTGTGAATGTGTGCATACACACAGCAGACCACCACGTATGTCGCTGTGCCATTGTGAGCTGTACAAGGAACTTAAGGTGTGGAGCACCCGCCCCCCCACCTTCGTGGCTAGAAGAGGCAGCACCCTCAGCGCTCTCGCCTCTCCCTTAAATCACGGCAAGAATCATTTAGAATCTTGGCTAAAGATTTTACGGAACTCATTCCAGTGTGCGCTGCGCTGTGTTTTCCTGCTTAATGGCTTCGCGGCAAGCGAAGGTATCCGAGGGATGACAGAAAAAAAATAAGAGAGAAAGGGTTAGGTATGACGGCACTTGGCATTAACCAAGCAGCAGCGACTATAAACCCGGGCGAACGAGAGAAGACGAAGCGGAGGAGTAATGACAAATTTATTGCAAGAATGTCATCCCTTTTGTACAATAAGCATTCCAATGTAACAAGGACTCGGCACATCCGCCCAGTGGGTGCGCACTTGTATTTATTGGGATTTTTGGTGAGCGTCGGGGTTAAAGCTAAATTAAACGCATTTGTTTTGACGTTAAAATAATACACGGCGAATAAATACGGCCGGTCGTGAAAGGAAGATGTCAGCGAAAAGGATTTATAATTCGCCTAAATTGAGGTGGAGCGCGCCGAAATGAATCTGCGAATGGCTTCGAACAATCGCTCTGACAAACTGCTTTGCTTTGTACATGACAAAATTAGGTAATCCGGGTGTCAGGTGTGAGGCGTGATGAAGCCGGGTTGAGGTGCTATAGACGACAGTCGATGCTATTTTTAGAGCTCTGTGCTTTGAAGTGGCCCTTTAAGCTTTGACTATAGGATGAGTTAAGTGATTTAAGGTCTAGGTTTGCGTAGGATTGGTTATGTGCTGAGGCACCCTGTAGTGCTGATAGACAACAACAACTGACATAGTAAAAAATGGGCGCGAACAAATTCATGATCCCGCCAAAAATATCGCATTTATAGTTTGTCCAATGAACAGTGTGTGAGAGTGTTGAGAAATCCAGTAAGCGAACACAGGCTTTGCCCTGCGACATTTCAAATTTCTGAAAATCTGTAGTAAATTGTCCATTGCAGTCGATGCTTTGTGTTGAAATATTTGCTGGATGAGTTGCCGTCGGGACGATTTTGAATTGTATTTCTCCTCACCGAAGCACTCTGTGATAAACGATATTTTTCGTTTTGTTGTTAGGTGCGAAAGCGATCAAAGCGGATGGTTTTCCGCACAGTTGACCGTGTGAAAAACATTCATTTTCCAGATTCAGGCCAAAAACACTCAATGATTGGCCTTGTGATTTATTGATCGTCATGGCGAATGCGAGACGAATTGGAAATTGGATTTGTTTAAACGCGAATGGCATATAGGTTGGGATTATTGCAATTCTCGGAATGACAACTACCTCACCTTTGAACTTTCCTTTTAGAACTCTCGCGTGAATAACATTGCTCATGAGTCTTGTGATCGCTAAACGCGTTCAATTGTAAATTGTGCGGTGGCAAGCCAGGCACGTCAAGATCCACAAGAAGGGAGACCCCTTCAAGTGCGCCAACTTCCGAGGGATAAGTCTCCTTAACATCGCCTATAAGATTCTCTCTGCCGTTTTGTGTGAGCGCCTGAAACCATTCGTCAACAACCTGATGGGTCCTTATCAGTGCGGTTTCAGGCCGGGGAAGTCCACCATCGACCAGATTTTCACACTGCGGCAGATCCTGGAAAAGACCCAAGAAATGCAGATCGACACCCACCACCTATTCGTCGATTTCAAGGCCGCATATGACAGCGTGCATAGGGACGAGCTATACAACGCCATGTCTAGTTTTGACATTCCTGCCAAACTCCTAGGTTGTGCAGGATGACGATGGAGAATTCTCGCTGCTCCATCAAGGTCGGCAACGAACTCACCGAGACCTTCAATGTCAAAAAAGGTTTTAGACGACGACGTGCTGTTATGTGATTTCTTTAACATCATCCTGGAGAAGATCGTGCAAAACTCACACGCCAACACTGGAAGCACTATCTTCCAGAAGTCCGTACAACTGCCAGCATACGCGGATGACATTGACGTGATTGGCAGAACACAGCGAGCCGTCAATGAGGCGTTTGCTGGCATTGAGGCAGAAGCGGCTAAAATGGGTCTACCGGTGAATGAGGGCAAAAGGAAGTATATGCTGTCATCAAGAAAGGACACACAACTTCGACGTCTTGGACAGAACGTGCCAAAGGACAGCTGTAACTTCGAGGTAGTCAAGGACTTCGTCTACCTCGGCTCGCAAGTGAACGGTACTAATAATATCAGTACCGAGATTAAACGTAGAATTACTCTTGCCAACCGCTGTTTCTATGGTCTCAAGAGTCAATTGAGTAGTAGAGCCATCTCTCGAAGGACCAAGCTGAATTATACAAGACCTTGATCATTCCAGTCCTGCTGTATGGCATGGAGGCATGACAATCTCAAAAGCGGATGAGGAAGTCCTTGATCCTTTCGAGAAAAAAGCTCTGCGTGCGATCTTTGGTCCTGTTTGCGTTGACGGTTATTGGAGAAGAAGATTCAACCACGGGCTGTACAGCGGCATGAGCCTAGCCAGGCGTCTACGGATTCAACGCAACCAAAGATGGCTGGGCCATGTAGAGCGCATGGACAACACTGCTCCAGCCCGAAGAGTCGAAGAGTCTTCGACTCCGAACCAGTGGGACAAGGCAATAGAGGACGCCCACGGAACCGACGGCGCACCCAGGTGGAGAAGGACCTCAATCAACTTGGTGTGCGCAGTTGGAGACAGCTGGCTAAAGATCGTGCCGGCTGGAGAGGCTTACTGGTTGAGGCCCAGGTACATCCCGGACTGTAGCGCCACCAAATAAAGAAGAAGAAAGCATTTAAACCAAAATAATTAAACCAAATTTTAGCGCTATATAATGAGGTGATAGTCCCAGTAAATCATACCCCACCCACAAAAAAGGCGATCCAACCTCTTGCAACAACCCACCTCTATGGTTGGTAGGATCCTGTCCAGCCTACTGTGTGAACGACTAAATCCATTTTGCATCGCACTAATCGGCACGTACCAGTGCGGCTTCCGGCCCGGCAAATCGACAATAGACCTAGTCTTGACACTAAGGCAAAACCTGGAGAACACCAGCGAGTTTTAAATCGATACACATCACCCTTTCATCGATTTAAAGGTCGCATATGACATTCATCGCAAGAAACTATTCGATGCGATGGTCGAATTCGGGATCCCGGGAAAACTGTTTTGTCACACCACGCTAACAAATACGCGATGCACCGTGCAGTTCGGCTCAAGGACTTTTGAGCCGTTTGAAACCTGCACCGGATTTCGGCAAGGACATGCGTTGTCGTGTGATTTCCTCAATCTGGTACTGGAGAATATAGTGCGGCGGGTAGCTGTAAACATGGAAGGGACTATCTTCTCGAAGAGATAGGCTTTATAGCGTGTCAATGGAAGAACAAGAACGAAACAGGAAGCCACCCTCTGCGAGTGGGTTCGCGCATAAGTTAAGAAAGCCTTCAAGCAGCTTGCTTGTGCTAGGCTTGTTGTTAGAGGCCAAGATTCATCCCAGATTGCAAAGTCACCACATGAGGACGAAGTAACTTTCGAAAGTTCATGTTCATCTCGCATCTCGGGCTCCATAGATTGTCGACGATTGTTGAGATGACTGCGAAAACACACACAATTTTGAGTTTTTGTTCAGTCCTATTCAAATTCAAACAAATCAAAACTAGAATTGCTTGCAATAACACTCTGAAGCTTAAGCTGTTAACTTCCCTCGCAAAGAAGGAAGAGAAATGTCCTCAACTACACACAAGAATAAGTCTCCACTTGATATCGGCTCTTGTCCTATCGTTGAACTCATCAGGAACTGCTTGTATCCTTCCATCGGATTGGGAGGCAGCGGGAAAGCGTGTCCTCGTACACATTGCGGCCTCAAGTGATTTTCTAGTTTTTAATTAAAAATTAATGGCCATGCAAATGTCTTCCTCTGCGCCCGACTACGCCGGCATTTTGTCTCAGTTGAGGCATATTCTCTGCGCTGCGATGTATATTATATTTTTTTGTGATTTATTTTTCCTTGATTTCCTCCCACCCTCCGCCAACATCAGCCGGGGGTCGGTGGGGGTGGCCGGGGGTGGAGATGTAAGTTAGTTAGTTCGGAGGAAATGAGGACGTATAATTAGGTAGTTTATTGATATTTTGTAATTACATCGACGACGACGACCGACGGAAATCTTTTTTCATGCAAAAGTGATTTTATGAGAAATTAATTTGATGGGAGTTATGAAGTAATTGTTTAATGATGTCAGTTTTACGGCCGACTGCGTCCGACAATGGCACTTCGATCGAGTGAAAGATTTCAATAGCAATTTATTGGGCGATCGTTGTCGGCGGTTGGATTCCTGTCATTTGAGGATTTTTATTTGATTTCGGTTAATTGCAAGGGAAACGGGCATTCGAGGGGTGTTCAATTCAATTTTGAACATCCCAACGAATCTGGTTGAAGTGAGGCCTGTGCTCTTTCCACCAAAACGCAATGCGAACCGGTCGTGGAAAGTGCCTTTTCACGGGTTCCATTATGAATTGGTAGACTTCATGGTGCGTCGACTCCAAAGCTGAAGGTGACTTCTTCAATATTGTTGTAGAAAAGGTCTTTCGAGCGCAGCGTGCCTTGAGATGAGACATTTGCTGATATTAAGGCGGAAGCGAATAAAATGCGTCTGGCAATAAACAAGGCTAGTGGAGTGGGGGCATCTCTCAACGTGGGGGGGTACCTTTGAAAACCACCTATACACACAGCACCTCTCCCCTACACGTTAGACAGAGCGTTACAATGAGGTGCTATAACTTCGAGGTAATGGAGCAATTTTCCTGCAGGGACCTCGGGTTCACGGTTAACCATACCATAGGCTGGCTACTAGTGCACTCACCAGGACACTCAACCATATTGGTCCATTGTGATACCCACAGTCAGACTGCTACCACTGATTGACTACTCCATTGACAGCGCCGTTAATTTGATCCCAACGGCAAATGGTGACTGGACCAGATTAAAAATCCAGATAAAAGCGTATTAACTTTTCTTTCACTGGGATTCGAACCGGGGACCCCCCAAACCAGGGGCAGACACTTTAACAACTGCGCCATCAAGTCGTTAAACCATACCATACTAGAACATCAATACATCTTCGATACTCGCGGTAGGCGCCTCCCTACTTTCAATGTACTCATTATTCACGGCTCTACCTTTGTGAAATTCATGCCAATGCGCAAAAAAGAAACTCTCTTTTCAAACTTGGTTGATAGGAATCGGTATAGAAAAATATGAGTGCAGGGGAAGCTCATGAGAGGAGAAAATGCCTGTCCTAAGTTGTGCCGGCAGCACGGAAAAGGACACCTATCGGCAAGGCAAGAGACTGACTCAGTTTTAGATGTCTTAAGTCTTTACCATGAATATACATTACATACTCTATAGAAAATATGCCTGATGACAGTAATTGAAAAATTGCAATCAGTATGTGATCGGCTGCGATTTCCACTGTGAATGTGTTCCACACAGTGAATGCGTTCCACACAGTGAATACGTTCCACATAGTGAACACTTTCCAAACAGTGAATGCGTTCCGCATATTGAATACGTACAGCGAATACTTTCTCAACAGTGAATACGTTCCACACAATGAATACGTTCCACACAGTGAATACGTTCCAAACAGTGATTACGTTCACAACTGATATTTTTCCACAATCTCAATCATAACTAGGAATCATACACACGCATTGACTGCCACCTTGCACAATCACCCCAACGATTTAAATTCATACACAAACCCTTGCACGACCCCATTCGCATTTTGATTCACACAAACGATTTCATATTCAATGTCATGAAGTGTGGCAGATGCGAATGAAATGGTGTGTGTGTGTGTGTGTGTGTGCGTATAAAACATAAGTCTGCTATGTTAAGGGTTGGCCTTACTGTGTTTTAATGTGATATTGAACTGTGTGATCCAGGATAATGTATTTCCACTGCCAACACGTGTGTTATATTTTGCAAGCGTATATACGCTTAATTTATAAGTGCACAAAAAACGATCATCGGCGCTTAATGATTTATCATAAAATCATAGCAGCACCGACGACATTTATGCCAATTGTGACAGTCAGGGGGTGGGAATCGTGTAAGGTGATAGTTGATCTCTAATGGGCACAATCTTCGGTTTGCGATTGTGTAGCGTGAAATCGCAAGAACACTAAAATAAAAAAAATGTTCATCAAATGAAAAGAATCGTTTACGACACCTAAACGGAATGTATACAAGAGACACTCTGGGTATACCAAAAATTGCATACTTATGGATGC
This sequence comes from Eristalis intricaria, assembly GCA_964034865.1. Classification (NCBI taxonomy): domain Eukaryota; kingdom Metazoa; phylum Arthropoda; class Insecta; order Diptera; family Syrphidae; genus Eristalis; species Eristalis intricaria. Next base: position 81,217,602 of record OZ035875.1, on the reverse strand, counting down.
CAAAACAATTGAAAATTATCTAATACATCAACCACACCTGCAGATGTAAGCCACATACAGCAACCTAAACAATGAATGAATAAAAACCCAGGAATGAACACACAGAAAATAATGATTGGAAGCATTGTTTTTATCCGCGCTTATTTGTAGTTTGAAAATTCCGTTAAACCTTGACAGTAAACTGACATTCCAGGAACATATCAGACAGACTGTTAATAAAGTAAAAATCGCAACGAAAATGCTCTACCCATTCATTAACCGAGAACTACTTTATCTCTACCAAATAAAATAATAATATTGAAAGTGGTTTTTCAAAAAATACTCTTTTATGGCTGTGCAGCAAAATGTCACCTAAAAAAACTGCAAGTAGCACAAAACAATGCTCTAAGACTTATGTTAAACCTAGCTAGTCTTGAACTGATATCTTCGAAAATAGAAAAACAAACAAATAAGTTTCTCAATTCCTACGTTTATGCCGACAATCGCCTTGTCAATGCCCTATTTGAAACAAATAGCAACTAAAGCTATCTAAACCATTATTTCTGTACTTATTTGCTCTTATATATATTTTATTTATTTATTTAAAATTTATTTATCTGTTATCTTGTTAGTTTGTTTATATGTATAAATATTTATTTACCTATTATTTATTTATCTTTATTTATTTATTTATTTATGTATTCATTTATTAACTATTTATTTATTTATCTATTTACTTTTCCGTTCATATTGTGTTTTTTTACATTTTTTTATTCATCTCTTCCTTTTTTTCTTTTTTTTTTTTGCTTATATTGAAGGTTTTTTTCATCGTATCTTCCTTCAAAATCTATGTTCACAAATCAAATAATTAATATGTCTAAACTTTTGCAATAATTTTTCAGGAGAAAGATAGAAATGTATCAAACCTCTGTATCTTCTACAAAATTTGAATACGAAATGAAGATATCTATCTAAACGCCTGCAAAAAACACAGATATTGTCTTCAAATACAGAACTGTTAATTTTTATAGTGAATCGATGGTCACCGTAAGTGTAGGTCTAACTACTGGTATGAATAGCCAGTGCATCATCACATCAGCCATCCTTTGCATGGAAGTCACTCGCTTATCGAACAACCCTCGAAAACACATATTTATCTATCGGTTTTTTTTGTTCTGTTCACCATCATGACCATCAATGCCAATTTGTTTCCACTTCCTGTGCTATCATTGACCACCACCAAGCGATAACCCTACTTCACAGTAGTCATCCAGTTATAATTCTTTGCAAACCTCACCATTAGTTGTGGACTAGAATGAAGGCACATCCCATTCAACAATTTTCAAGGAAGGGATCTTAATGAACCAATAGGAACAGAAAAAGCGGCATTTGCCAATGCAAAATTAATTGATCTTAGTCAATGGTATAAGTCCTCTCTGAAGCCAAATGAACACTAATTGACCTCGCCTGGTATTAGACTAATTAAGAACTTTATGTTTTTTGCCATGTAAGCCTGCAATGATGATTATAAGTCCCTACAATCATCGCATTACCCCGTAATCGGTAATTGCCGAGATATAAAGTCTCTCTCCGCTCCTCCCACACCCACGAAGTCAAACTGGAGACCTCATCTGACTCGGCATTCTTAGGCTAAAAAAAATCAGGGTGACACGTAGACACTTTAATTCAAACCCCCTCCTCCATCTAACCAACGGCGGCCAAAAAGACAAGGAACAAACCACAAGAACGAGGATATCCTTTCACATTCAGTGCATAATCCCCTTTTAAAATTTAAATGAACGTCCAAGGCGACAACGATCGACTTCACATCGGTCTCCAGTCTCTCCAGCAGATCGAACAAATCTGACTTTCCGCCCCACGATGCTGGCTTTGATTCAAAGGCATTTCCGCATCGTTCGCCTCGAACCCCTCGCAGAGGCACTCTCACAATCTTTGAGGTTAAATCGACGTCCCAATCCCATTGTCTCCCGGTCGATGGATTCTTCTTTTCGCTTAACCATCATCCAGCGTCCGACTCACATGTTTATGAATCCATGGAGCCGTCTTCGTCACCCTCACCCCCTCCTTCGTGCAGTGGGAAGGAAATGGAAGCAACAGCACAGGACATTCCTTCTCCCACATTTTTCCTTCGCAAGAACCGGGACCGGTCTCCTTGTAAAGGGTGGTTTCTGCAGACCAACCCCAGTTTGGCTCTCATCCCCCACCGTCGCCAAGGGTGCAGGTGATACGCGTGCGTCGCTTTGAGCTAATTATGTAAAGCAAATACTGCACACATGAAGGTAAGCAATCCCTTCTCATCCGCCACGCCGCCCAGGCTCTCAGTTTGCCTCCGGGGTTCGGCGATTGCGGCACACTGCCTCCGGTCCTTGGCAGATGTCGAAGCCACACTGGCCATAGATCGTGGACGAGTGGGCGCCACAGCCGGCCCCCGCCCGTCGCTGATGGTGACAGAGTGGAACAGCGGCCGCGTTTCATTGTGTTTTCATACGTTTCTTTGAAATTTATAGTTCGCCTTTTTTTTGTTTCCTTCGTCCTCCTCTCTTCCTCTCTCTCTCTCTGTGTGTAGCTCTGTCTTTCACTCCAAGCTTGTGGCTCTGTCATCAATGCGAGTGAGCATCCTTTTTTGCCGTTATCCTGGACACAACAGCGGGTTGTTGGCTGGCTTTGATAAAGCTCCTCGCGCCGAGGAAGCAGAAATGAAACAAAAAAAAAAAAGCGAGACTGAAAGAGAATCAAACGATAACATCTATCGGAAATATTTCAGTGCCCCTGGCATTAAGATATTCTCCTCTGTGATGTGATTGTTTACCCAATGTGATTATGTGTGTGTTTGCAGATGGGAACGATGGAAAACATCGCATCCTGCAGCAGCTCCAACGAAAGCAGCAAGAATATTGTTTTCGCACGAATTTCAGGCGAACATTTCTTTCAAAGACCACGTCACGTCTAATCATATCTCGAGTTTCGTTGGAGATCAAATAAATGAATGGAATGAGGATGAACTTTGCTGCTGGTGGTCTTGACATGTGGAGACTTTCTGCAGTTCAATGGGATTCTAATAAATATGAGAGGCGCCACAGTCCGGTTGAATGGAACTCGCTCATCTTTCTGCTATTCGTTGACTTCGATACAGCCTTCGACATGATCCAACGAGAAGCCATTTGGAACGAGTTGGAGAACATTGGTATACCACCATCCAGCTTTACCGGGAAGCGCCTGCAAGGTGTGCCTCAATGGTGAGGACAGCACCTAATTTACCAGCACTAGGGATGTAAGGCCACGCAAATGGGAATCACATCTTGATTTCTGAAGAAGACCTTCAGGGTATCTTCCACTCGCTGAAGAAGAAAAAGTCAGTGGGAATCGATGGAATACCGAACATTGTGCTTCGCCATCTTCCCCCCGAAGCGGTCCAAATTTACACAACCTTGTTCAACAATGCGCTGAGTAATGCACATTACCCCACGCACTGGAAAACAGCTGTTGTTCAACCGATCCCTAAACGGGACAAAGATAAGTCCATTCCGACAAATCTTCGGTCGATCAGTCTACTTCCCTGCATAAGCAAGGTTTTTGAAAAGATAGTCATTCGAGTTCTGAAGCAATGGGCTGATGAAAAGAAAATCATACCGGACAACCAGTTCGGATTCCGAGCGGGGCATGATACCATTAATGCCGCTTCAAAACTGGTGTCCGACATACAATGGAATAAAAACAAAAATCAGTGCACGGGTGCCTGCCTGATTGACTTGGAGAAGGCGTTCGACGCCGTTTGGTTGGAGGGCCTCTTCCTCAAGCTGGTCAGGCTTGGCATAAGTAAACCATTGCTATACATGGTCTATGACATGATAACAGGTAGAAAGTTCGTTGTGAAAAATGGTGACGTAACTTCCACTACGGTCTTTAACATTAAAAACGGTCTGCAACAGGGGGCCATTGGTTCCCCGATCTTGTTTTCTATATTCACTGCAGATCTTATAGGTTCCATGCCGCACCTAATTGCGTACGCCGTAGACCTAGTTGCGTACAGATCAGGTCCGAAGGTCGAGGTAATAAACATCTTGTTGCAGCGTGACTTAGAGAAAATCCAGCGATTTTGCGACGACTGGAAGCTGCTTATCAACTTCCAGAAGTGCGAAACTAGTCTTTTCCGGACCCCGTTGGACAGGGCAACGCGGGATACGCGCCAAAACTGGCGTAAGTTCGGCATAGTTGACCCGCATGGTCGGCCGTTAGCTGTAAAAAGTGTAGTTAGATATCTAGGCATTTGGCTGGATCAATATCTGTATTTTGACAAACATATAGATATTGCTCTGACGAAAGCCAGAAAAGCCTTTGCTGCGGCAAGAAGGTTGTTTTTCAGCAGCCAACTTGATACCAGAGTGAAGGTAATCTACTACATGGCCCTAGTACGGCCCATTATGGTGTACGGTTGTCCATTGTGGTTCAACTTGAGTCCCTCCCAAATGGAAAAGTTGAGGGTGTTCGAGAGGCAGTGTCTTAGGAGCTGTCTCCGTCTGTATCGCACACCCGAGTCTGAGTACAAGAAGTACTAGTACTACCCTAACGAGGTCCTGTACAACGAGGCAAACGTGAATAAGATAGATAATTTTATAATTAAACTAATCAGAAGGCACACTGCACGAGCTATGACCTCTTCCAACAGTCTGATCTTTGGGGCTTACGACCCCAATAGTATGTAGCATGAAAGGGTGCGCCTTAACGGCTTTATTCCTCCCGAAGCATGCCTCTATCTAGACACAATTGGCCTTATACAGGATCCACAAGGATGTCCTATAATCTTCCATGTCGTACGACGAACAGTGGATAGGCGACTTCAATACGAACCGGATGTCGTTCGCACCCACGAGGATCTCCTACGGTTCAGTAGAGCGATCCCCGCTCGAGATAGGAAAGAGTCTACCAAAGAACGGCAATTTTACTGGTGGTTACACCAAAACCAGCCTCCGCCACCGCTAGCTTTTCAAGAGGATCAGATAGCTGACCATAGTGGCCAGCTTACATAGTTTCTAAGGTAGATATTAAGAAAAAAAAAAATTAAAAAACAAAAAATCCAAAAAAAATTAATAAAACAACAAAACCAAAAAAAAACAATATATGAATCAAAAACAAAAAAAAAGGTGCATCACGGCGTATAAATTATATATCTTATGCATATACACGACATATACGCCCTGGTGCAGGTGTCCGTACTGTTACGGACATAGTTTAGATAGTATTAAGTTTTATTTTAGGGTAAGTTAGTATAAGGTAGGTTAAGTAGTTAGGTTTAGCCAAGTTTTCTTGGCAAAAGAATAAATAAATAAAGATTGTCACTAAAGACACAAAACGCAGATTAAGCCGAAAGGCACATTTATAACATAGATTAGATTAGCTTAGAGTACCCGCATAGGGTCAGTAGGTTAGTAATAAGAACAATTGTAATTCTTAAGATAGTTAAGCTAGTTTTAAGTAATTTTGTCTAGCAAGTAAGAAATATAGAATGAAGTAAATAAAATTGCATTAAAAAAAAAAAAAAAAAGGCCACACAATTGACGATGATCGACGAGAATTCCAGTGGGACAACGGAATAGAGGCCGCCCAAGGAACCGATGGCGCACCCAGGTGGAGAAGGAACTCAATCGACTTGGTGTGCGCAGGCGGAGACAGGTGGCTAGAGATCGTGCCGGCTGGTGAGGCTTGTTGGTTGAAGAAAGGGAATTCTGTTCATTTTTATTGACAAAATACCTGACGCAGTGTTTCTCGAAACTAATTACGAATTGAAGAAAGCTTTCATCTTAGTCCAGATCATTCTCTCATTGTGCTGTGAATAAATGATACCCTTGTAAAAACGGAAGTTCCACCTACGTTAACTAATAAACGAACGGCAAGCATTTAGAAACCACTTACAATATAATATCGAACTCAGAGTACCGCTGATAACCCCATATGATTTATTTATTTATTTATTTATTCTTCTGTCTAGTACAAAGCTTTTAAAGACTACTGATAATAGTAACAACATTTCATATCTTATTAATAATAATGCCTAGTATAAGCGGAAATTAATAATAATAATAATATGGATGGCGCGACAGTCCGAGGCGGACCCGGGCCTAGCTTCTCAGCAACCACTCGTGTTGTGCGTGCTATTGCTCTATCACGAGTGGAAGGGACCTACAGTTTAATGCCGACTCCGAACGGCGAAGTTGAGAAGCTTTTTCTAGACAGGAATACTCTTTGAGCATTGTCAGTGACTCGACAGAGGTGGAGCCGTGAATTATCAAAGGTGGTAAGATTCGGGTACCGAACCTGGCACCCTCTGCTTAACCACTCCGCCACGGCGACCCACAAGCAGAAATTAACACACAATTATAATGTAATTTAGAGTAAATTGCTACTCAAAAAATTTAAGATTTCATTTTTACATTTATCTCTACTCATATTAAAGGCTATAACATTTGCAACTAAGTTGAATTTTATGCAAGCATTAGTTATAGGATCATTTTGCCCATAGTTCGTACTATGCCTCGAAACATAAAAGAAACCTCTTTAGCCTCAGATAACGAGACGGGGTGTAAACACTGTACATGGAAGGCAGCACCGGACAATCAATGTGAGCAGTAACGACGTCATGAGCGAAAAGAACTGAATAATAAGTCCTTCTTACATGCAGTTGCTTTAGATCGATAAGCTGACATCTAGCATTGTAATCTTGCATATTTGAATTCCTCTTTCGAAGAGCAAGCCTAGTAAATCTTTTTTGTATTCTCTCAATACGAATAGCGCTATTGTTATATAAAGGATTCCATATTAAACAACAGTACACCTAAGTCTGTTTTTACACGGTAGATTGGTTCCAGAAGAAGCCGTGTAAAAAAAACCGTGTAAAAAAAGACATTGATCGTATACAAAAATGGGTGATTTGTTCCTAATCTCTAAAACCTATTAAAATTAGTGAAAACCAAGAATTTTTAAGAACAAGAATTCATGTTTATTTTATTAAATCAAATATATAATGCTTATTTTCACAAGCATAGTAATTAATGATAAAAAAGATATGCACTCTAATCTTAAAAGTACATAATATAAATTAAATGTATGGCAAGTTCAGGAACTAAACAACTATGTTGTGAACGAAAAGAATAGGTTATTCAATTTTTAAGGTAAAAAATAAAATAAAATAAAATAAAATAAGTGATAATCATAAATACAGCAACATAAATTTAATTGCTGTCGTAATCAGTTATTCGCATTCGCTTGCTTCGAACGCGTATATGTACATTCACTATCATCGCTGGAATAATTTTGAACTGGACTTTCTCTTGCTCGTTCGGCATCTACATTTTGAAAAATGAACTCTGTTATGAGCCGTTGTTCGCCAATTCTTGCTACCTCTTTGTATAATTCCTTGTAACGAGCCATACAAGAATTCAGCTCACGTTGGAATTGTGCAGCTCTTTCGACATTGGGATCATTTATGACGAAATGGTGTCCTTATTTATTTGCAAGTTGAAGTCCTTCTATCACTGCTCTCTATAGAATCAGCACAGAACATACTTCGCAAAAATTAAATTTGACAAAAAAAATGTAAGTACATAAAATTTCAAATCGTGCTAAATGATTCCATTCGTGTAAAAAAATTAAAAATATTCAATTTTCAAACCGTGTCATATCAAAACCGTGTAAAAAAAGACCGTGTAAAAACAGACTTAGGTGTATTCTAATATAGAGCGAATTAACGAAACATACAGAGACTTAAGAGTGTAAGGGTCTTGAAAATCTTTTCAATTTCGAAACAAGAATCCTAGCATAGAGTTGGCCTTTGAAATAATATAGTTGTTTAGTAATTAATTACGTCTTGTCATTATAGTTTTTCATATTGTTTTTTTTTGCTTGTTTTTATGCTTCGCTCTTGGTGCATATTTCTCAATGGTAAGTACCTACAGGTACTCACAAAATACACTTCAATTGAGCGCAATGAAAGAAATACCGTTTTGTTTGCTTGCGATCAACCACAATGCTTTTTCACGATGATAACTCGATCTCTTCTGTCGACAACCACCAAGCGCGAAGTATCGTTGCCACGTTTCAATAAAAATAAATTAACATTTTGTAACGTTTTCGAAAATTTGGTTTTGATCATTTGCTGTCAATAGTCTATGTGCATAGAAAAAGTCAGTTGAACGTCGAATATAACCCCTAGATCTTTATGCGAACATAATCTTGTTAAGATTGTATTGTCAATCTTATATTTATAGATTATAGGAGATAAAATTCTAAAAAATGTCATAACTGAGCATTTACTAATATTGAAATGTAGTCCATTTAATTCGCCCCAAATCTGTCCAGATGAGATATCATTTTGCAACTCCATTGCATCGGCCAATGATCGCACTGATTTAAAAATGTTTAAATCGTCAACGTATAAAAGGCAGTTAGAATGGGAAACACAGGAAGGCAAATCGTTAACAAAAAGAAGAAACAGAAGAGGGCCAAGGTGACTACCTTGAGGTACCCCAGAGAAATTGAAAATTACCCGTGACAGATCATTTCCTATTTTTACAAACTGTCTGCGATTTGTAAGGTAGCTAGTTATCCATTTCAAGATTTTAGAATGAAAACCAATCATCTCTAGCTGTTTTATGAGCACATTATGTTGAACACGGTCAAATGCCTTCGAGAAGTCAGTGTATATGGAGTCAACTTGAAGTCTCGCTTCCGTGGAACTTAGGCAAAAGTTTGTAAATATAACCAAATTGGTCGAAGTTCATCTTCCACTCACAAAACCATGTTGGTTTCGAACTTCAGCATATATTTTCTTCTTAACAACAGCCTCGAATAATTTCGGTATTAATTGGAGTTTAGCTATTGGTCTGTAGTTGACAATAGAACTCTTAGGTCCCGATTTATGAATTGGGGTGATGAGAGAATCCTTCCAGCAATCCAAAAATTCACCGCGAGCCAGTGACATATTAAAAATGATAGACGGGGGCTTGACTAATCCGTCCTTACACATTTTTACAAAAAAGCGGGGGAAGATTATCAGGCGCTAGGCTTGCACTAGAATCCAGCGAGGACAGCTCAGAAAGAATATCATCATTCGTCAATTCTAATCGCCCTATGTCTGTGATTGTATTTGCTCGAAGTTCTGACCTGAAACCTTTGCCTAAGTCAACAATGTTTGACTGGAAATGTGATGCAAACATATCGCATATAACCTTACGGTCATCAGTAGATACATTGTCGTAGGACATATTCGATGGTATTCCAAGAGAATTACGTTTAGAATTGATAAGCGTCCAGAAAGTTGCTGAGTTCTGTTTGATCCTTGACTCAAGAGAGAATATGTATTGCCTGTAAACAATTTTTATTTTAGAATTTTTTTTAGATTTAGAAGTAGAAATCGATAAATTTATAAAAGTAATACAGTGCGCGGGTCGCCGTGGCGGAGTGGGTAAGTGCGTTGACTCCTACGCAGAGGGTGCCAGGTTCGATACCAGAATCTTACCACCTTTGATAATTCACGGCTCCGCCTATTTCGAGTCACTGATAATGCTCAAAGATTTTTTTTTTCAATTCAATTTGCTTTTATTCAGTAAAAATGTTTCTTAGTTACATTATCTGCAAAGCCAAAGGGGCTTGTCTGCAGAAGACTGAATACAATATTTGTTTCTGTTATTTTTGTTGTTGAATTCAAGGCTTAAACTACTTTAATTATATAAAAATTAAAAAAAAATAAAATTTCAAGTTGACAATTATGCAGATTGAATTATTAAATTAAAATTAAGACATGCATGTAATTTAATATATTGAAATGAATGGACGCAAATCAACAAATAAAAAGATGAATGATTGAAAATAAAGATATACATATAATAATTGTTTTTTTTTTTTTTTTTTGTGATTTTTTCACGATTGTAGATACATTTGCTTGATCTTCTTTAGCGCTTCAGTTCTCGTGATGTTGCGGTATTCTCTTGGGATGCTGTTTAATATGTTTGGGACTGCTACGTTGAAAGTTCTTCGACCATATTCGTTCCAGAATCTCGGTACTGCGTATAACTGCTGTTGTCGTCTTCTGGTGTTCACCGTTTGCTGCGTCTGGATTCTGTATGCGTTGTCGTTATAGAAACTTGCGATCACTTCGAGGTTATGGATTTGTGTGATTTGCAGCATATTTGTTTTTTGATCTCCCCGATTCTGCTCTTCATTGTACCTCGCTTTTTGTACAATTTTTTGTAGTCTTGTTTGTAGATTTTGAAGTTGTTGCATCTGCGAAGCTCTTCCCCATGCAAGTATGCCGTACCTAATATGGGATTCCACCAATCCGAAATAGCATTGTTTAAGAACACTACTTGTACATTTATCGCTCAGATGGAACAGAGCAAAAGCTGCTTGATACAACTTCTTCTTAAGCGCTTCTATGTGGTTCCTCCATTTAAAGTTGTTGTCAACAATCAGGCCAAGATATTTGTATGTTGATACGTTGTCTAAGTGTTTGCTGCAGTCATCATCTTCTCTTATGTGTTCATTATTACGACTTCTGTGCAAGCAATCTATGTCATGCATTTTTATCTTTAGTTTTGTTTCTGGGATATGCGGCGGACGAATGTGCATTACCTTTGTCTTCAGTGCGTTGATTATTAGTCCATGGTCGTGACACCAAGCTGTGATACCATCGAAGTCTAATTGCATCATTTTTGCTGCTTCGTCTACGATCCTATGGCTAACTATTATCGCTGTATCATCTGCATACGCGTATCCCGTACTATACTCAAGCACTGACAATAGATCGTTGACGTAGATAATGAATAAAAGTGGTCCCAATTTTGATCCCTATGGGACACCGTAAGACACTTTTTGATCTTCGCTGAAGAAATTACCAATCTTAACTTTGAAGGACCTGTTACATAGGTAGCTCTCAAACCACGCCAGAATGTCTCCTCTTATTCCAAGTTTCTCCAGTTGTGTCAGGATTTGTTTGTGACTCAATGTATCGAACGCTTTCTTGAAGTCAATGAATAAGACCAGCGAGTTGTGATTCTTATCCAAGCTTTGATATATTTTGTTCGCAAAGTCCCCCAGCAGTCGATTGATACTTTTATTTTTGCGAAATCCAAATTGATGTGTGTTTAATATTTCGTATTTCTCCACATAGTCATAAAGCTTTTGTGCCAGTAGTTCTTCCATAACTTTGTCGACAGCTGATAATATAGAGATTGGTCTGTAATTTGTGACTTCATTCTTTTTACCACTCTTGTATATTGGCCTAACGATTGATATTTTTAGCTGGTTTGGGAATGATGCTTGGGCTAAACTCGTGTTGACTAGTTTCGTTATTATTGGTGCGAGAGTTTCCGCATTAAGCATCAGGTCTTTTGGTCTTATGTCATCTATTCCCGCGGATTTATTGCACTTGAAAGACCTAAGAACATTTTTTACCTCTTGTGTTGACACTGCATTTGCATACATCGAGTTCTGTCTGCTATTTGACTGGCCAACAAATGTCTTTTGGTTGCATTCATGCACGATGTTAAGGATCTCAGACGACATTGTGGTTGCAAAATCTGTCCTAGTATGCCTGTCTAGAAAAAGCTTCCTCAACTTCGACGTTCGGAGTCGGCCTTAAATTGTAGGTCCCTTCCACTCGTGATAGAACGCACAACACGAGTGGTTGCTGAGAAGCTAGGCCGCCTCGGACCGTAGCGCCACCAGAAGAAGAAGAAGTACTGACAGCAAATTGCTTATATACAAGCAAGTGCTAAGACCCGTCTGGACGTATGGTATGCAACTATGGGGTTGTACCAAAGAAACATACTACAAACTTTTCAAAATAAAGTGCTAAGGGCCATCGTCAACGCACCCTGGTACATACGAAACAACGATATCCACAGAGATCTTGGAATTTCATCAGTCCAAGATGAAGTTACGAATTTTGCTCGTAAGCATAAGCGTCGCCTGGAAGATCACATAAACTCTGCTGACCTTCCAATTCTCGACGAAAGAAACTCTTTTCGCCGGCTTCAAAGGACTGAACCCCTTCACCTAGCACGGTGAATTGAACCCTCGCTTAACTGCGGTGTAAGCAAGAACTCTCAATGGAGAATCTCTTGCCAAATACGTCCAAACCATGAAAGAAAAACTGCTGGATAAGTGTAAATCTTAGTTGTAGTGGAAATATATTTTATTTGAAGGAAGGTGTTTTTACTGGGAAAAAATCCCTTTCGCTATGTGCGAACGGTCCCCATAGTGTCTTTTGAAGATTTTCACCTAACCTCGCAAAAAAAAATTGACAAAAGTGTCCCATGCTCTTGCTTTAAACGAAGTGGACCCCCTGCTTGAACACCAATCGATCCACTGTAACAATGTAAAATCCGACACACTCTGTCCGAATTCACATCGTCAACTTCCAGCCTCCCAGAAACGTCAAAAAGCCCCACACTCTCCTTGGAATCATAAACTTTTGTTTTTCTCACGAAACTCGACCTCGTATGAAGTTCATAAATCACAAGACGTCAGCGCTTTCCTACAAAGTCGCTTTAACACCCTTTAACTTGACGATTTAGTGGCAATTCCCTGCTCCATTAATTGTCCACATTGATTTGCCTTCTGCACCAGCCACTCCCCCCCTCTCACAGCCGCGTGTGCACCCGTGGTTACGTGCAGTTTATTGCCCAAAAGAGCCACCTCACAAAAAACCGCCAGACCAGCTCGACAATATTTTATTTGGCAGAATAATAAATAATTTATTGCGCCATTCGCCACATACATTCGGCTATTGGCTATCGGCTATTTATAGCCGCCGTCTCCGGATGGTGGCAGGGCAGCACAGGACCTTCGGGGGCACCCACAAGTATCGACATTCTAATGGCATCCTATTGTAAGGGCATAAATCCTTATCACTCAATTTCTATCTGAATTAAATGACCAATTCCTTCGGACAAACTTTGTCTCCTATTCCTTCGAGAGTTTACTTACAATTGGATGGGGCTGTGAATGTGTGTATGTGAGTGTGAGTGTGGATTTGTGCGTATGGCCCCGTATACACATTCAATCACTCTCGTCGTTGTTGTCGTCATTGTCAAGGCTCCAAGGACGACCCAGGAGATCATAATTACGATAACAAAATGAGAGCATAAGAAATACACAAGATGAACAAAGAGACTGAGTGGGAGAGGGAGAGGGAGAGGGGAATCTTCCTTCAACCTGCAAGGCAAGAGGCACTCAAGATCAGACCTCGTTCCACAGGACGAAATGAATTACTTCAAATTATAGCCTTATTTTTGTTCCATAAGTGTCCTCATGTCGGGAGGGGCGGGTAAGGGAGGGGAGGGTGGTGGTACCATAGCATGTGTCATTTAAAAAGAAATATTATATCCTTCCGCATAGACATCATCGCTTTGTTATACGAGCAACCGGGAATAGCAACAAAAAATCAGAGCACACTCAAAATTGAGGCAAAGACATGACACACATATGTCAAATCTATAAATTTTAAGGCAAGCCCAAGCCGAAGCCGATGAAGAACGAGGATACCGAGGAGATCGAGGCGAACAGCCCATATTCCGAGGTATCACCACCGCCGACACACAGCCAAAAGCGCCATCGTTTAAATCCTAAGGACTTTTATCATGCAATTTTGAGCAACAAAAGTTGTTTGCCTGCTTGTACTTGGCGTGTTGTGAATGTTATATTGCCAGCGACGCGAAGGGGAACGGAGAAAAGCGACAGAAGCGAACGAAAACCTGGCAAAACATGAAAATACCAACGTTTTCCAATATAATGTAGTATCTCGTAACGTATCTCGGTGGGAATGCGAACACCAAACGCAACCCCATCCTTGGGCCATTTGCCACCGGCACCATCATTGCCACCACCACCAAGAACCACCCTCGCCACAGAGCACACATTCGCCGCTTGTCTATTGCGAAATGATTGATCAAATAACAATAAACACGACAATGCGAGCAGTGAGTAGAGAGTAGAGACCAGGACTATTGTTCGTGTATCGGTTTCATTATTTATTGAATGCCGCTAATCGCGGTTGGAGATTACGCATTCAAACGAACGTATCGATGGATGATGATACTCGTCGGAATGTGCTGTTCTCTTGGGGGCGCTGAGCTGGGTTCGGCTCGCTCGCTGATTGATTGTGGACAGGGTGGATAGGCAACAGAGCGAGGCGCAGGATTCCTGACCTACGCTCGGTCGACGTTCCATTTAATTGTATTCACAAAATATAATTTGTATTCATTTGCGACTGATGGTGGTCGCGTGGAACGTGCTATGTGCCGACGATTGGCTTTTAAACTCGTTTCGCAAAACTGCTGTGGATCACAAAATGCTGAAAATCGAATCCTGGTCGTATTCATCACGAGCCTTGAAGGTAATCTCCTGTTTCAGTCCAGTTGGGCACTCGATTTTGATGAAGCGACCGACTTGTCCTTAGAAAAAAGCCAGCCAATGAAACTCGGCGACCGCGCAAAAGTTGCAGCTTGTGAATGAAGAATTATGTAAGGACACACTGTGGTTAGTTCACAATTGACAAATAAATGTCACAATATTGTCTTTGTCATAAGAAATAGAAGACAGTGTGGTCAGCGATCGAGAAAGCAGTCAAATAGTCTACAAAATTTATGATGTAATAGGCCCAAGCCCAGTGCGTTGCGTTTGGAATCCACAAGAACTGAAGTTGCCGGATTGCAAAGAGGTGTCCAACGACGTACGTTCCACTCTTGCACGAATGTAAGAAATTCGAGATTTGGAAGTTCCTGAACTATTAGGAATTATTCAAAAACAATTTTAAATTAAACGAAAAGTATTCTTTCTTTCATATAATTAATTAAAAGGATCCCGTGGAAAGTACCGAGTTGTGATAGCACAAAGAATCCAACCAGGATCTAAGTGGGCCAGTGGTGGCAATAACCCAAACCTAACCTAACCTAGTCAAGGTTCTATTGAAGGATGTAGAGGGTTTTCATTTAACTCAGAACCCATACTAGGGGATATGGGAGGTAGCTAACATGAAACCGTGAATGAATTGTGAGAGAAATTCGGTCAATCCGTGACCCGTGAATTACACTCAATAATACACTGACCAATCGCCAATATTATTCGCTCGGATCAATTCAAATGACGAATGGAGACTGTAAGCATTACAAATGTGTCACTTGTGCTGTTCTCCATAACATAGCCGGCAGCAACGCAGGAGGATAGAGATATGCAACCATTAACTCTGCTGAAAACGTTCGCTTTCAATTCTCCTTCTCATAGAGCACTCGAACAGCACACACCATAATTAATTATTAAATTATAAATTAAATAATTTAAAAAGAGAAAGCTAGACAACTTCTGGATTTTAAATTTCAATCTGTGAGTTGTTAGTGAAGAAAACAAATTTACAACTCGCCGATTAAATAACGACTTGAGATCAAACTGGAAGTTGATCAACTCCCAGTTTTCCGGTAAGTTCAGCAATTGTGAACAAAAGTGGAGTCAAATTATCACGGGATACCATAATTTGCTTGATTTAGAGAAAGTTTGACTTAGAGAGAGGTTTTTGTAAGGAAAATAGAGGGAAATACACGTAAAATATGGCGAAAAAGTTCGAGCTAGAGAGAGTTTCGACTTGAGGAGTGTCCACAACATATATACGCTTAAATTATATGTGCACAAAAAAACGATAATCGGCGCTTAATAATTCATCATAAAAACTTGGCACCACCGACGAGACTAATGACATTTGTGGCAGTCAAGGGGGGAATCGTTTAAGGTGATGGTTGTAAGTTAAAAAATTACTTGTGACTGTTAAATTTGCCGAGACTTGGCAGCACTGAGGAGAGGATACTTTTTTCAATATGTCGCTGATGAGAAATGAGGACGGCATTCGTTGTTGAACGCTTGAAAGGAGTAGTATTCGAAATACAGATACAATAAACTTAAATCTAAATAAACGTTGAGTTTTTCTGGTAAATTATTGTATCGTTAAATACTAAATTATTATCAATTTGAACACATTTTTCAAACAATGCGAAGAATCGATCACGAAACAGAAATAGTATGAATTAGCCCAGACACGCTGGGTATAACAAAAGTTGCATACTTATGGATGCAAAATCATTTCAAAATTATTTAATACATCAACCACCCCTTTAAATATTCAAAAATACAGGAAAAAATACTTTTAGGCGCATAATATTGTGAATATGTACATCAACCCAATGAATGAATGAATTATCGTTAACACACAGAAAATAATGATTGGAAGCTTTGTTTTTATCCGCGCTTATTTCATGATAAGTAACTTAAGTGGATACAGGGGTTGTTGTTAGTGTATTTTATGTGCCGTATATACTGAAAACAAAAAAAAACACCTATAGAAACATACAAAAATAAAATATGAGCTCAGAAAGTCTTTTCGTATTTTCAATCAAACTTCAACTTCTTTCTTTAGTCAGCCTTTTTTTAAATGGTTCAAACCCGTTTGATGATGAATGTTTAGTTCCTTGGCGATGTCATGGCTGCTTATTTGACGGTTCTGGTCATTTTTTCCCATAATTTCATCGACTTTTCCAACGATAGGTCGACCAGATCGAGTTGCATCTTTCACATCGAAATTTCCAGAACGGAAGCGAGCGAACCATTGTTGTGCCATCCAGTCATTAAGTTTTCAAATTTTTACTCAATAGTAAGTTGTTCTTTTTAAATTTTCATTTATATTTTACTCCGTTAGATTAGGTCGAAAGACATAGATTAAGAATAAGTTTAGCTTAGAGTGCCCGCCTAGGGTCAGTAAGTTAGAAATAAAACATTGTTCGTCTAACTAGTTTTAAGCATTTTTGTCATTATGAATTGAATAATAAAAATGAAATAAAAACGAAAAAAAACGACCATTGTTGTGCTACACGAACTAATACAGCACCGTCTCCGTAAACTTGACAAATTTCACTGGTGGCTTGCGTGGCATTCTTCCCGTTTTTATACAAAAGTTTCAAAATATAGCGAATTTCTTCATTATTTTCACTCATTTTTGAACAGCTGTAACTTTTTTTCAACTTCTCCGAATTTAATTATGTCACCTTTCCACCACCATATGGTATGACACAATGTGATTGGTAGCACTGGCGATAGACGACTCCAACGAGATCTATTGACCAAATACGAAAAGGAATAAGTATTTAAAAAAAAAAATTATCACATTTCAGTCACAGGAAAAAAAAAGTATCCCAGGCCTTTGACAAGGTTTTTCACGGCGGCTTGAAATACAAACTTAGTAAGATATTTCCGAAAAATCTATATTGCATTTTAGAATCAAATCGGAACGGATTACACGGAATTTAAAGACATTGGCGCCGGGGTCCTGCAAGGGAGTGTCCTTGGTCCTGCTCTGTTTTTGCTATAAGCCCGGGACATACCACAAACTGAGGGAACAATAATAGCCACGTTCGCAGACGATGCGACTATTCTGGCTACGGAAAGCACAATTGAGTCCGCTACCGTAAAACTGCAGCACGCTGTAAATAAAACTTGCGATTGGACAAAACTCTGGCGCATTGCCCTAAATGCAGCCAAATCCACGCATATTAATTTTGCCTACAAAAACACAGACAATATACCCGTCTTCATTAACTCGGTACAAATACCGTACGCAAAATATCTCGGAATGACGTTGGATGCCAAGCTTAAGTGGAAGGCGCACGTAAAGAAAAAACGTGACGAACTTGAGAATCGATATAGAGAAATGTACTGGCTGCTCGGACGACATTCCAAGTTAAGCGCGTATAACAAACTGCTTCTATATAAGCAAGTGCTAAAGCCTGTGTGGACCTACGGTATACAACTTTGCGGTTGCACTAACGCAAGTAACAGAGAATTCATACAGTCATTCCAAAACAAAGTTATATGGGCTGTCGTGATCTACGAAATAATTATATTCAAAGAGATCTAGGGATCGCAACCGTGGACGAAGAAATAAAAACCTTCGCGAGGAAGTTAAGAATTCGACTTCATGGTCATTGTAACCATTCTCAAACACTGGACATGAGAAACCTCGTGCGCCGTCTCCAACGAATGAAACCGTTCGATTTAGCGCAATGAGTACAGGCCGCTATAAACGGTTCCAGCAGGTGATTTTATCGAAATCTACCTGCCCCACGCGTAAAAATGATGAAGTTAAAACTACTGGATAGGGAACCTAGTTGTAGTAAGCAACAAAAACAATGGGAAGGGTGTAAAAATCTGAAACTACAATGAATACACGGCTGTAATAGCGTCTTCTTGAAGATTCACACCAAACCAAGAAAAAAAAAAAGATTTTAGTCACATTGTTCGTTACAATATTCACAGGACAATCGTTAGTTAGGCACATCTTCAGAACGTTCTCCAGCAAAAGCTGCGATCTCATCACTTAACTTTTCAGACGACAATCATCCTTTTGATTCACATCGATGATATCGTCGATGCTTTGCTTCATGTGATGATCTTCACTATCGTCTCGCCTATCCTTACAGTTTGAGTGCTCTGAAACAGAAATGAACTATTACAGAGATTCACAGCTGATTGCCTCCTAGTCCATCGACGAATTTGAGGGCCTTTTTGACAGATATTCATGAATTTTTGACGGTTACTCACGAAATAATATAAATGGCATCCTCTGATTGGTCAATTTGGTTTATGAACACGTTTAATCTAATAATTCCCCTCAAATTTCAATAACACATTCTGATTTCAGTTAGCGAGCAAAACTAATACAGTATACATAATTTTTTCTCATTTAATATGAGATGATACTGAAATATGTAGGTATTGCCAAAAATCAGTCGTCGACAGAATAGTGACAGTTTTCAGTCTACGCTAAGCGGTATCTCTCAGAAACGATATCTCTCAGATGATAGACCTGTTTTTTTGGCTTTGATTTTTATCTGTCAAAATATATGAAAAGGAAATTTATTTGTTCCATTTCTGTATTTATTCGAAATTGGTGTCAAAATGTATGAAAAAAAAATTCAAAGTCGAATTTTTATCGGCAGCCACTTTCCACTGCCTAAATTATAGACAGTTATAGGCAGAGATAACCTATAATAGAGATATCCAGCTTCTACCTCCCTTGCCCCTTGATTTCATCTGACAGCGTTTTTTTATACTCCTTCTGTCCCCTGTCTGTGAATACGTGGGAGCTCTGGAGAACAGCTGTGGAACAGCTGATACCCTTCCTCACCTTAGTAACGGGGTAAATTTAGAGTTCTTATTTGAAAATTCGGTCGTTATTTGAACGTTTTTTTCGAATTTCGGTGTTAAATTTTCAACACAGTATGGTGGGGTAAACGAACGAACAAAGCTTATGTTCATGAAGTCGATTTATTAAACTCCCATTTGAGCAAGTTACACTCTGAGATACTAGGACATAATTAATGAATGCGCAAAATAGTGTGAATTTTTGCATAAGAATAATACATTAAAACGTTCAGTTAACCAAAAATAAAAAATATCATTAAAGCTTGAATCACAAATAAGAAGTTTTGACAACCATTCTTTTGCATTAGTGATAGTTGCAAGATCTTGCCATTGTTCTTATCAAATTGTTTAAATTGAATTCATGAGTTTTTCAGAATTCATGAATTAAGCGTATAAAGCGGACTTCATTTTTTGAGTTAATTTGTCAGGAATGGTTTATGAATAGGCTATATATACACTTAAGAATTCATTTTAGGTCAAATAGTTCCAGTTAAATGGGCATTGCAGTACATTTTTATTCACGAAAGTCCATATAACAATGTAAGAAAATTCTCTTAAAAATACGAGTCAACATTTGAACACCCTCCGACCAACATAGCCAAGTATGTTACATGGAAAGTACATGGATTGTGGGCAAAATTCACGAATCAGCTGTCATTATCCCACAAAATTCATGAATCTGCCGCTATTTCCCACAAAATTCACGAATCGGCCGCCATATCGTGGTGAATTGACGAGCGTTATAAAAGTATAAGTAAAATACAAGGGATTACCACTAAAACTTCGGTGTGGACTGGGAGTCAAAATGGCCGAAGTTGTATATCTCTATCATCAATTACCTCTGGTTATAGGCAGTAGGTTGTTGTTGTGCTTTACGTGCAAAATCCTACTTCATTTTTATAGATTTTTGAAATAAACACGGCTGCCATCGGTTTTTTATGTTTACATGAAGCGAAACTATCGTTGAAACTCTAGCGTGAGACGATTGTCGCCTTACGCGATTAGAGCCCTGAACATTTCAAATAAAAACAATTTGGACAAAAATCACAGCCAATATTCTTTAAGTCATTGTCTTCTTTATCGGAAATCAGTTCCTCATCGCAATTGGAGCATCTGATTTTGGGGGTCCTTGGCCTGTCTTGACCTTCCAGTCAGTTTCTTGTTTTCGGCTTCAGCCGCTTTTTCAACCTATTTCGTTTATTTACTCTTTCTTGTTATTTTTTTATTGAAGCCACTGACGAAATAATGCATGGTGGCTTGTCGCGAGCAAATTTGGCTGATTTTGGCAACAAATCTGGATAGTAGAGAGGTTTTTGGAAAGCAGGGCTGGCTGAACCGGAAGTGGATGGTGTGGGTTGAACTGTATATGAGTACAAATTTAAACTGTTTACCTGTGTGCTATAAGATAGGTAGTCGTCCTGTATAGACATATTTTTGAACCGTATTTAATAGGTCCAGTGGGTCGCCGTGGTGTAGTGGGTAAGTGCGTTGACTCGCAGAGGGTGCCAGGTTCGATATCCGAATCTTACCACCTTTGATAATTCACGGCTCCACCTCTTTCGAGTCACTGACAATGCTCAAAGAGTACTATGACTAGAAAAAGCTTCTCAACTTCGCCGTTCGGAGTCGGCGTGCGTGCTATTGTTCTTTCCACTCGTGAAAGAACAATAGCACGCACAACACGAGTGGTTGCTGAGAAGCTATGCCCAGGTCCGCCTCGGACTGTAGCGCCAGCCATATTATATTATATTATATTTAATAAGTCCATTGGTTTCTGTGGAAATCCACGTTTTGCCAGATTTATCAACCAGTTTGTCAGGGTTTGTTCTTCAACTTCACTCAGGACTGTTTGGGGTCCCCTTTTTCCAGGATTCTCGACCACTCTGACATGTATGCGGTCTCTGAATCTATATTATAATGTCTATGAATATGAAAATTGAACTCTCCGCATTACAGTCATTTTTGACTCGGTTAACATTGTTTCAGTTTGGATAGGTTAGGTAGTTGGGCTGCAAGTGCATTCACCAGCACCCTTAGACCATGTTGATCCATTGTGATCAGTCATACTACTAACACTGATTGATTACTCCAGTGATAGTGCCGTTAATTGGATCCCAATGGCAAATGGTGACTGGACCAGATTGGAAAACCAGATAAAAGCGTATTAACTTTGCTTTCACTGGGATTCGAACCAGGAACCTTGCTAACCAAGGGCAGGCACTCTACAAACTGCGTCATCCAGTGGGTCTTGTGGCCCACTTGGATCCTGGTTGGATCCTTTGTGCTATCACTTCCCGGTGCCTTACACCGGCTCCTATTAAATTCAAAGGGACTACACTAACGACAACCTAATGGTACTCTAGTGGCCTACTTTGACAAGTCCACTCCTGGGCTAATTTAGCTATGCCTTGTATCTTTATGAGTGACATTCCCTTTAGGTTTCAAAAAAAGTAGTTGCCTTGTATATCTCTTCTAGTTTTTGCAAGGACTGGACAAGTGTCGAGGAGATGAAGCGTATTTTCTTCCTCCTCCTCGTCTCTACAGCTTATGCAGCAGTCGTTGTGGAGGGCTCCCATTCTTCTAACATCGATACCGAGAAGGCAGTGGCCGGTGATTATACCATCCATCTCCAATTAGCGGATTCGAAGGCATCCGTAAGTAACATGGTCTTTATCGCTTGGAGTGAGGGATATGGGGTGTCCTGATTATTTGCCAGTGGTGGTCCCAACCCAATTCTTGGTACCTCGTCAGCACTTTCGTTGCCTAGAAAGCCACTATGCCCCGGTACCTAGCATAGGGTTAGGTTGTATCTAACCGCTATTTCCCTGAGAGATAGCCGGCAAGGTTTTACCATCCTCGATTTAATTGATGGTGTATCCAGAGCCTTTATGGCCGCCTGACTATCTATGTAGACGACGATAGATAGCCCGTCTATCGGGTTCATTGACAGTAAGTGGGCAGCCTCTTGCATAGCTTTAACTTCTACATGATTGTTTCGGTTCGTGTCTAAATAGGACCGAAAATACACACCTTCTTCCACAAGATCAGCTTCTTGCAGCCATCTTTGCATCTTGAATTTTCCTTCACAATTGACGAAACCACTTGACCATTTGGAGGTTATAAAACAGAAAGAGATTTTAGAGATTTTAAAAGAAAGTATGCAGATTAACTGGAGTGGATTAGCCATACAAGTCAGCCAACTCGCATAAATTACCACAAAACAACCACAATCAGATACAACGTTACAGTCATCTCCTCAAACTGAAGCCTCTTCCATCACAGAAACACTGACTGCCTTTAAAACAATTACCTAACTTGTAACCTCTTAGATCTTACCCTTCTCAAAGCATGTTCTCCCTGTCAAGTATGGATTGTCTTAAAATCACGACGCCGGATGAATGATGCACAATTCGTCAAACCTCGCAGGATATCTGCACGTTCCCATCAATCATCGAACGGAAGGGATAAGTAAAACCAGACAACTTGCAAAAATCCTGCCGAAGAACCTGCAACACACCCCCCATTCGTGCAAGCATGTTAGCCCAACTCGCCAGCTATGAATGAAGAATCCCCCCAAGACCACCCCGCAGACAGAGTTCCAAATTGCCTTTGACAGAATCCCGTTCCGAACATAAACAAACCAATCAGTAGGTAAAAAAAAACACACACAACAACGACGTGTCAATATTCCCTCATCACGGGGGAAGCAGGAAAAAAAAAAGTCATCGCAAATTACCATCTCCATTCACCAGGACCGCTAAATCAACGCCGCTGATAGGTACACAAATAGAAAACATTGTCGATACCATCTCTAAACTCGAGCCCAGCCCGGGCTCTCGCCGCAAAGTCAATCTGTCAAAAAAGCCAAACCGAACCGAACCACACCAACCAACGACAGCAGCAGCAGAAAAAAAAATGTAACACAGAAACTTTGTTTGTCAAGAGTGACAAATATTTGAGGGGAGGAAGACGAAGCACTCTCCATCCAGCATCAGGATCAAGTAAAATAGGAAAAGGATTTCGCTCTGATGAGCAGGATATGTTGTATGTTGACGAGATGACGTTCCCAATTCGATTCGATTCGTTTCGAGACAAATACCAAAAAAGTAAACGCATTCAACCAAAATTCTATTTACAATAATTTTTGCGCACAGCCAGAGAGAGAGTGAGAGATTTGTTACACCACGGGAATCACTGCGAGCAGTGGTCCCTAAAGGAAAAAAAAAAAAACGAACAAATCACAGGACGAAACGAGACACAGCACAGTACTTTGATGGCGTTTTTTAGGGCGTGAAACCCTCAAGTTATATAACAAAAAAAAAAAGAAATAAATAAAAACAAAAACAAACCAGAAGGAGTAGGTATGACATTTCTGTGGAGAGTTTGTGATAAAGTAAATTTTAATTAAATTCAACGTACCTTGTGGAACACAAAAACGGACTCCGTGCAAGTGGAAAACTTCACGAACACTTTTCAATTCCTGCTGCGAAAAGCTTAATCCTTTGCATAATCGTTTTCGTTTGTTTTATTATTTTCTTGTTTTTTTTTTTGGGTTTTGTTTCGCTTTTTTTTAAAGTTTTTTTTTATTTTTTGAAAAATAATTTCGTGTTTTCCTCGCGCAAATGTATTTATTAGCAAAATTCTATTGTGTCCTTGTTGGGATTTTCACTTTTTGACAAGGGAAAAAGAAAATAAATAAAAATAAAGTAAATTTTATGAAAAAACTCTCAAAACACACACGTAGGCACACACACAAACACACACACATAAAGGGGAACACAAAACAATCAGAGCGTAGTTTTCCTTGGCACCACCACAACCACCACCCAGCTCCCAGCAGCACAAGGCAGGACAAGTTCTTGAGAGTAAACCAAAAAAAAAAAAAAAACAGGAAACGTACGACAAAATATGACGAACCGAAAAAACGCACACCAAAAACTACATTCCACACTCTCTTCTCTTTTCGTTGCCTTTTCTTTTTCGTGTGTTATCCTTTTTATCCTTTATTTCTCATTAGATTACTCACTCACACTCTTTTTCTCTTTTTTTTTTTCTTTTTTTCTTTTTCACCAATATTCTTTTTTGTGTTTGCACTCGTCTCTGTCAGAGATGAGATGGGATACGATTTTCGAAAACTAACTGGGGGACTACGACGACGATTATCTGGGAATCTCTTGTCACTCTTATCAAGCTCCGGGTGGACACGCTCCAAGGAGGACGCAATTACAATATGATTCAGCACTGCGAGAGCACCTTTGTGTCTCGTTTAAGAACCGAACTATCGGAGGAGCAAGCATCCAACTCAGCAGCAGGAGCAGCAGCACTTTCACACACTTTCACTTTGGTTTTGCACGGGATTTCGCACTGTCGGCTGTGTTTTTTTTTTCTGGGGTCGGGCTGGGTGGGAGAAGGATTCGCTTGCTTTTGTGAAATGATTACAATTAAATATGTGCCTATGTGTACCTGTGTATGGGGGGCGGGGTGGGGTGAGTGGGTAAGGCAAGCCAGAAAAGGGATATTTTGTGTGGAAATTTCAAACGATTTCAAAGATCTCCTGGTCGTGTCTTCACTTTATGTAAGCGAGCGAAATGATTTGCGTTTCCGATGATTTGATCGGAGGTCCTTTTCATCTCGGCGGGGTCAGCGATTCACTCCGCCGAAAGTGGAGAAACAAAGAAGGGGACCACAAGAAGAAGAAAAAAGATTCTTTGCCAAGGAAAATTATTCTTTTTGTTGCTTTAACTTTTGCAGGGATTTTTTTTTTATTTGGCAGCAGGATGAGGGGAGGACTGGGATGTCCCACGTACACACAAACGAAGAGAGAAAAAAATATGAGAGCCCCGATTCGCAAGCAACTTGAAAATTATTAAGTCTTCTATTTTATATCTTTTCACACCGAATTTTCGTACAGATTGCGACGAGGTCCGACTGTTCCAGTTCAGTGGGATATGCTTCACATTTTCCTTCAAAAACTTTCTTTTCCTTCTCGTTTTTTTCCCCCGCAGCACCCAAGGAACGAGAGGAGTGTGGAGGAGAAGAGAAAAAAAAAAAGCGATAAATTTTCTATTTTGCCACAGCGAGTTAACTTAGAGTTCGATTTTTCGTTAAGCGAATTCGGGCGACGAATGAACGATGTGTTATTACTATTTTCACCTATATACTATTATTTTTTTTGTAGATTTTATTTTGTGTATTTTTTTTTTGGTTAATCCGTTTTTGCACGTCTAACTGCTCTGCCTGCCTGCGGAACCGCCCTAAACAGTCAGAGGAAAACTAAACGAAAAGATGGTGAATTTAACGATACAACGAGAACGACGAGATGAGAGCAACGACGACGAGGACGACTACGACGACGACGGTATATAATGACAAGAAGAGGCTCGTTTTTATTCCTGGTTGTGCCTGGAATCACGATTCGACTCCTTGACAAGAGAGCGAGAGAGAGAAAGCCATCGAGCAATCAATATTTCTCCAAAAAAGGCAACCACACCAACCCCCCCCCCCCCCCCCCTATCGCTCCATTGCTCCATCGTCGTGCGCCGAGGATGGTGAGTTGACACACACACACACACAAACACGCGCGAGCATTCCTCTCTTTCTCGCGACAACTCACGGGCGATGATGCATTCGCTTTGCCCTGCATACCGAAGACGTACCGGATAAGCGCGGATTTTTGGAGAATTCTTGCTGTTGTTGTGAACGCACACGTCAGGGGGTTGATATTTTGTGTCTGCGGAGAGTTTTGGGGCTGCTCTTCGCCAGGCTATCCTTGTCCCTCTGTTGCTGTCTCTCGTCGCGACTGTGAAAGCTTTTCGTTAAGTTCACGACTGGCAACCTTTAAGAGTTAAACTTGAGCTTTGCATAGGGCGCAAAGGACGAGTTCGATCAAAATGAGAAACAAGGACTTTTGCCGGTAGAGAAATGGTGGAAAAAGCACTGTTCAGCTGGATTTGGCGGACACGTTGCTGCTTGAGAATTCGGAAGTGGCGCCCAACGCGCGGAGTTTTATGGAAATGACCAGCTGGATTGGAAGTAAAGGAAATAATTTCGCAAAATATGAGCTTGCAGTTCACTGATGTATGACGCTAGGATGATGAGGCGCTAGGAATGACACTACACACTTCTTTTCAGTCATCTAATGGCATCACCTTCGCCTTGCACCGGAAAGACATTCCCTCTACGATTTCAGTAAGGTAAACAAATACACGAACAAATAGTCTCAGTCGAAGGGGGAGTTCCTCCTGTATACTGGCGGCTCAAAAAAAAAAACGCTGTCACGGACGCTGGGGTATTCTGTGATCACTTCCAAAAGTCTCTAGCACTAATGGTTGTCCCTTAGCATTTAATTGAACTGCGATTCACGAACCACAATTAGCGCTGAATCGATCCCTATGTTATCGGCACATCGGAGATTTTGACATTTTGACACCAAAACTAATTCGGTTGTGTAGACAAAGCCCCAGTGAGATATCCTTGGCGGCGACTCTATGCTGAGTACCGGGATATATGGACTTACAAGGAAACGAAAGAACACAGACTTGCGAAAAAGGAATTTGAAATGAATCTCTACACCTCTATCTCTTTTTTTATCTGTGTCCTTTATACGCATATACATCGCGAAGTTCCATAAGGAAGGAACTGGAAGACGAAGCTCTGGATGCATTCAGAGATCCATGTCTTAAGAGTAGAGTATACATAGAACGTGTACTCCACAGAAGAAGGGATTCACTATGGCAATAAGGCCTCCGAGTGGAAGTGATGTTCTACCATCACATTCCCCTTCCTTAACCTAACCTAACCTAGAGGCACACATGCGTTTCCAATCGCACGACTATTTAGTCGCGAAAAGAAGAACACATCACTTTTATTGTGAACGCGTTCACAGGACACGTCACAATTGCTATGACTGAATGAAAGTCTGCAATTTGTGCCATTCTTCTGGCGACGCAATTGTCCCACGAACTGACAAGAGAATACACGCGACTTAAATCGCTGCGATTAAAAAATCGTTGTCGCAAAGAGACACGCACTTTCGATTTAATTAAGTCGCAAGAAATGAGACGTATTGTTTCATTCATGAATGCACACAAGTCCCATTTTCTTTTTCTTCTTCTTATTTGGCGCTACAGTCCGGCAAGCGGCAGCCAGTGTCGCAGCAGCAAGTGTCGCACGCCAAGTTGGTTGAATTCCGTCTCCATCTGGGGGCGCCACCTTAAACGCGGGCGTCCTCTGTTGCGTTGTCCCACGGGTTCGGAGTCGAAGACTCTTAGGGTTGGAGCTGAGTTGTCTATACGTTGGATCCGTAGACGCCTGACCAGGCTCATGCCACTGTACAGCCCGTACAGTTCGTGGTTGAATCTTCTAATCCAGAAACCGTCAACGCAAACAGGACCAAAGATCGCACGCAGAGCTTTTCTCTCGAAGAGCCCAAGGACTTCCTCATCCGCTTTTGAGATTGTCCATGCCTCCGCGCCATACAGCAGGACTGGGATGATCAAGGTCTTGTATAATTCAGCTTGGTCCTTCGAGAGATGGCTCTACTACTCAATTGCCTCTTGAGCCCATAGAAACAGTGGTTGGCAAGAGTTACTCTGCGTTTGATCTCGGAACTGATGATGTTTGTACTGTTTACTGCGGAGCTGAGGTAGACGAAGTCCTTGACTACCTCGAAGTTATAGCTGCCCATTGTGACGCTCTGTCCAAGACGTCGATGTTGTGTGCCCTTTATTGATGACAGCATATACTTCGTTTTCTCCTTATTCACCACTGGCGCCGCATTCGCCTCAATACCAACAAACGCCTCATTGACGGGTCGCTGTGTTCAATCACGTCAATGTCATCCGCGTATGCTATCAGCTGTACGGGCTTCTGGAAGATCGTGACCCTAGTGTTGGAGTCTTGCACTATCTTCTCCAGGATGATGTCAAAGAAGTCACATGACACCGCGTCGCCTTATCTAAAACCTTTTTTGACATTGAAGGTCTCCGTGAGTTCGTTACCGACCTTGATGGAGCAGCCAGAATTCTCCATCGTCATCCTGCACAACCTGACGAGTTTGGCAGGATTGTCAAAACTAGACATGGCGTTGTATAGCTCGTCCCTATGCACGCTGTCATACGCGACCTTGAAATCGACAAAAAGGTGGTGGGTGTCGATCTGATTCTCTTGGTTTTTTCCAGGATCTGCCGTAATGTAAAGATTTGGTCGATGGTGGACTTCCCCGGTCTGAAACCACACTGATAAGGACCTATCAGGTTTTTGACGAATGGTTTCAGGCGCTCACACAAAACGGTAGAGAGGATCTTATAGGCGATGTTCAGGAGACTTATCCCTCTATAGTTGGTGGGTGCAGTCAAAGGGGTCTCCATTCTTGTCGATCGGGCAAACGATACTGAGGTTCCACTCGTCGGGCATGCTTTCCTCCGACCATATCTTACAGATGAGTTGGTGCATGTAGCTTACCAGCTCATCTCCAGCTGCCTGAAAGATTTTAGCGGACAGTCCATCTGCACCAGCAGCTTTATTCGACTTTAGACTCGATATCGCTATCTTGACTTCGTCTAGGTCGGGGGGACGAAGTTCTCGTCGATCATCATCAATTGCGTTGAGTGGAACATTCTGCCTGACAGCGGTATTG
This sequence comes from Eristalis intricaria, assembly GCA_964034865.1. Taxonomy (NCBI): domain Eukaryota; kingdom Metazoa; phylum Arthropoda; class Insecta; order Diptera; family Syrphidae; genus Eristalis; species Eristalis intricaria. Next base: position 81,188,729 of record OZ035875.1, on the reverse strand, counting down.
GAGTCTTCCTCGCCGTTTGACAGTCTACAGAAATTATCTTTCCAGATTCTCAGTATCGACTGCGAATCTACTACGAGTTGTCCCTCTGCGTCACGTCCGAATCTTGTATCGATTGGATAGTTGTTTTACCCGTTGGTAGAACTTTCGGACGTCATTTCTGCCGCAACACCTCCACATTTTTCACTACGAATCTATAACGAATGAATTCTTTGATGGATTTTTCGGGATTCGTAGCAGATTTTCGATTACGATGGAAATCATGATAGGGGTAATGTCTTTGTTTGACAAATTCAACCATGAAGATGTACATAATTGAGGAGTGCGTTAAGATTGTTGGAGCCTTTTACGAAAATGGACATGATCTTCTCTGCTGTTTTGTGTACTCGCCTGAAACCATTTATAAGCAATCTGATAGATCCGTATCATTGCGGCTTCAGGGCTGGGAAGTCCACCATCGACCATATCTTCTCATTACGGCAGATCCTGGAAAAATGCATTGCCCTTTATGAGTTTTTTGGTCGGCATAATGGACCAAATGTGTCCACAATCGGTAGAATTGTGCGCTAATTTCAGCAAACCAAGTCTGTAGGAAATGTGCAAACACCTGTGCACACTCACCCAGTTCGTTTTGCGGAAAACATAGCTGTTGTTCGTGATAGTTTGGCAGAATAGCCCTCAACGGGCGGTACTTTTTCGAAAATGAAGTGAGAAGATAACGCACTGTGGTCGCCGTGGCGTAGTGGGTAAGTGCGCCGACTCCTACGCAGAGGGTGCCAGGTTCGATACCCGAATTTACCACCTCTGATAATTCACGGCTCCACCTCTTTCGAGTCACTGGCAATGCTCAAAGCGTATTACTGTCTAGAAAAAGCTTCTCAAGTTCGCCGTTCGGAATCGGCATTAAACTGTAGATCCCTTTCACTCGTGATAGAACGCACAACACGAGTAGTTGCTGAGAAGCTAGGGCCAGGTCCGCTTCGGACTGTCGCGCCACCCATATTATTATTATTATTAGATAACGGACTTGTTGTGGAAAGAATTCCAGGACATGGACCTGGACGACATGTCCTTCAAACAGAATGTAGCCACTTGCCACAGAGCCAACGAAACAATGGGTCTTTTGGTCGAGAAATTCCATGGCCGTGTTATCTCACGTCGTGGCGATGTTAATTGGCCACGATCATGTGATTTGACACCGTTGGACTTCTTTCTTTGGGGATATTCACAAGAAAAAGTGTACGTCAATGAGCCAAGAACCATTCAAGAGCTAAGGGCTGAGATAATTCGCCACACGACGTAGAACCTCAATTATGTCTCATGTCTCATTGATGATTCATTGAAAATACGGACCATCGGAGAGGTATGTCACCGAAGCAGTGGCGAGCATTTAACCGATTTATATATCATAGATGCTTCTAACATAATCAAAAATATTAAGTTAATTCTCTGAAAACTTTTTGCTTTATTTACAATCATCATCAAGCGTTTTCGTTGGACCACCTTTTACTTTGGTCCTGTTTGCGTTGCCGGTTTTTGGGGGAGAAGATTCAACCACGAACTGTACGGGTTTTTCAGAGACTTGAGTCTAGTCAGGCGTCTTCGTATCCAACGTCTAAGATGTAAGATGGCTAGGCCATGTACAGACCCATCTCCAGTCCGAAGAGTCTTCGACTCCAAGCCCGTGGGACAACGCAACAGAGGACGCCCGCGTTTAAGGTGGCGCACCCAGGTGGAGAAGGACCTCAACCAACTTGGCGTGCGACACTGGAGACAGCTAGTAAGGGACCGTGCTACCTGGAGAGGCTTGTTGGTTGAGGCCCAAATAAAGAAGAAGAAGAAACAATTATGGGAACAAATGACCTCAGTCGTACGGGAGTTCCTTCTGTACACTGGCCGCTCAAGAACAAACGCTGGAGCAGACGCTGGGGTCTTCTATGATTTTTTATAAACGTCTCTATCACTAAGGGTCAGGCATTTTTCAAACTCAAGTAGCTGTGATTCACGAGCCACCACTAGCACTAGCGCTGAATCGATTACCATAGTTTCGAATAGCCAAGCTGTACATCCATTGAGACACTCTTGCCGAACACGGTGACTGTAAACTCTGTAAGCCGGATACCAAGGCATAAAAATCTTTTTCCTTCACGTAGCGGATGGGCAGGCGTCAGTCATTGTTTTAATGATGGTTTTAAGTTTTCTTGAGAAGGAAATATTGATAAAAGAAGAAATACGTTTCATAATTGATGGACTCAAAGCATAGGAAAAAACTATTATTAGACAAGTGAAGTTTAAATATAATAAAATAATATAAAAGTAATAAAATCTATTGTATTTCATTTTAACCAAAACTGTACTTTTTTACGATAAATTTCAATCACCAATTATTCTTAATCATTACGTTCAAATTCATATACATCTACAAAATCAGGGATCGAAACGAAACTCGAAACTGGTAGTATTCTGACTGGGGTTGCTGCCTGAAAGTACAATGGACCAGTGTCTGAGTGCTCCAGTGTGTTGTTTAATAACCGCTGACATAAATAAAACAAAAAAAGTCTCGTCAAGGAAATGTTTCCCAAAAGATAAAATCGTGCTTCCATACGTTTGCAGATGTTTAGGTACTATTTTACTTTATTCGCAGCACATATGGAAAACGTAAACATTTCAATAAAACACATTTATCACAGAGAACAGGAAAATTAGCCATTCAAATATAAACCTTTTTATTTAGTTTGATTTACCCCCATCCCCACAAGTTACATCAATGAAGCCGCTTGCCTTGGCACTGCGGTTGATTGTATTTGGTGATGGTATTGCCAGTCAGAAATTCTTGTTTCTTTGCGATCTCTATCTCGTTACGTGAACGAGTGAACGAGTGACTTGCTGTAGAAAATCGTGCATTTGGGATTACAGGGCACGTGAACGTATAAACGTGAACGTAATTTGGGATCATACAAAACGTTATCGAGCACGTGAACGTACTGATTTGAATAGTAAATTACGAATTATTAAATTGATAAATCATATGAGTAACTATAATAAGTACATACATAATCCTAACAAAACCAAAGCTATCCCGTTCTCGAAACAACCGCCTTCCTTGTCAAATTTCCCGCTAATAGAACTGAACTCGACCGCAATTGAATATGTTACATGTGTAAAAAACCTTGGAATAATGTGCAATAGTGAACTGACGTGGACTGACCACATTGATAGCGTAGTATCAAAGGTGTATACATCCCTAAGAGGCTTATCAATCAGCAAATACATTCTCCCTGTGAACATCAAATTAAAACTTGCCAGAGCATCTTGACATATGGATCTGAGTTGTTCGCTGACTGTGATTATTCTTCCTCCCTAAAATTGACAAAAGCAATTAACGCGGCTGCACGGTATGTTGTTAACCTTCGCAGATTTGATCACGTCTCGGAACAACGTCGCATTCTCCTAGGATGCGAACAGGACGCATTCTTATGCTACCGGTCGTGCTTATTACTCTTCAAATTTATTCACAAGAAACAGCCAAAATATTTATATGAAAAGATCACCTTCTGTCGATCAAGTCGTAATATTACCTTGAAACCCTCCAATCATACCTGTTTAATGTCACGTAGGCACTTTTTCATTCATGCTGTTCATTTATGGAATCACCTACCTTCACAGGTACGGTCTAAGACCAAGTACAGACAATTTTGTAACGCTTGTTTCTCATATTTCTCCCGCTCGAACTGAAATAATTCCTAGTAACTTCAGTCTTAACTCTTTCTCTTCACATATGTATTCTAATAACATTAAATTTTAAAATCAGAAATCTACACTCTTAAATTATAATTGAAGTAACTTGAAATCACTAATCTCAATCATGTCACACAAAATAATATTTTATGTTATAATGTTCCTGTACTAGTAAAAGAACATATAATTCTTGAAGTACAGTGATAGATATTTAAAATAAATAAATGAAATGAAAATAATGAAATAAAATGCAATTACGACATTTTTTGGGATAAACTCAAACAAAATAAATCCCTTGCAAAATGAGTCCATGTCGACAGCGAAATTGTCGATACTAATTTCAGCACAGCAGTTAGTGCAGTAGAAAATGTGGTTCAAGTTCAAGTTTACAGAGAACATGTTTTAATGCTCCTTATTCTAGCGAAAAAGTTTAATAAATTTGAAAATCGAAGTCTAATATATTCGTATTATTGTGTTTCAAATCATTCTCACGATTTGCTTAATTATTCCATAGGTTTTCTTTTATTTCTTAACTGCTTTGGAACAATCTTTCTCTAATAATCTAAAAATTCTCTAATCATCTGAATCAGAGGAACAAAGTATAGTTGCAAAATAGAATCGAACACCCCTATTCTGGCAAACCTCAGTGTGTAAGTTATATGTCCTCATGTGTTTTAAGTCACAACTACCTCACAAGAGCATGGTGAGCCACAAATTGTGAGGTTTTCGTATTCTGAGCAAAACAAGAACAGATGTTGATTTTATTTTGGCGTTTAGCTCGTCTGCGAATGCGGCCCAATAATTCTGCATCCTATTCGGGTCAGTTGGATCATTTTTGCCCTGAAGATAATCGGGATTCATTTGCAAGAAATTCGTATAATGGTCCAACTGCTCCTAGGATGTACGCTGATATTTTCTTGCTCCTGCAAAATATTCATTACTAATAAAAACTTATGCATATTTCATTAATATACACAATTTTACTTTGTTCGCTACGTTCTGCCTTTATTTTGGAGATACGCTCAGTAAGAAAAAAAGCGCTAATATAATAATTGTCACAAAAACAAAACAATTTTTGACATGGCAACGAATTCACCTCACCATGGTGACTATTCTTGTGTGTTTTCTTGTGAGAATACCAAATAGCTGAAACCTCACAAGGTAAGCATCATAATTTTCGCCTCACTGACATTCGTGCGTTGTGACCAGAGATAATGGATGATAGAGATATCCAACTTCGGCCATTTTTTCCCCTAGCCCACAACGAAGTTCTAGTGGTAATCCCTTGTATTTCACTTATACATTTACAACGCTCGTCAATTCACCACAATATGGCGGCCGATTCGTGAATTTTGTGGGAAATAGATTCATGAATTTAGTGGGATAATGACAGCTGATTCGTGAATTTTGCCCACAATCCATGTACTTTCCATGTAACATACTTGGCTATGTTGGTCGGAGGGTGTTCAAATGTTGACTCGTATTTTTAAGAGAATTTTCTTACATTGTTATATGGACTTTCGTGAATAAAAATGTACTGCAATGCCCATTTAACTGGAACTATTTGACCTAAAATGAATTCTTAAATGGATATACAGCCTATTCACAAACCATTCCTGACGAATTAACTCAAAAAATGAAGTCCGCTTTATACGCTTAATTCATGAATTCTGAAAAACTCATGAATTCAATTTGAACAATTTGATAAGAACAATGGCAAGATATTGCAACTTTTACTAATTCTAAAAAAATGGTTGTCAAAACATCTTATTTGTGATGAACGTGTGAATGTATTATTAATTTTTATTCATATGAAAAAATTCACACTATGTTATGCATTCATTAATTATGTCCAAGTATTTCAGATTGTAAATTGCTCAAAGTTTTAATGAATCGACTTCATGAACATAAGCTTTGTTCGTTCGTTTACCCCTCCATACTGTGTTGAAAATTAAACACCGAAATTTGAAAAAACGTTCAAATAACGACAGAATTTTCAAATAAGAACTCTAAATTTACCCCGTTACTAAGGTGGGGAAGGGTATCAGCTGTTCCACAGCTGTTCTCCAGAGCTCACACGTATTCACAGACAGGGGACAGAAGGAGTATAAAAAACGCTGTCAGATGAAATCAAGGGGCAAGGGAGGTAGAAGTTGGATATCTCTATTATAGGTTATCTCTGGCCAGAATACCAAATAGCTGAAACCTCACAAGGTAGGCATCATAATTTTCGCCTCACTGACATTTGTGCGTTGTGACCACATCACAACCAGAATTGGGGTGTAAATCAAAGCTTGTTACAATCGTTATATTTACATTAATTATTTCATAAGTGACACATATTTGACGTTTAACTATTACACTTACTTCGCTTCATTCTATTGCAATATATCCTACACCGAATAATTACGTTCCGTCAGCATTCGTATGACATGATCAGAATACGTTCGTTCGTATGAAGAGTAACGTAATTTCTGTTCGTATAATGGACGATCCGTTCACGGATGCGGTGATTCGACCCCAGATCAAATTCAAATTCGTATGTGTTTTTATTCACAAAATCAAAGACAAGTAACTGTTAAAAAGTATTTCAAATGTGTTTCGGTAATAAGAAAGCTACATATTATTTACGGTATTATGGACCCCCAAAACTAAATTGATATTTTGAGACAAAATTTGTAAGAAGGTGCAGAAAAATTGGGTCTACAAAACCAATTCACATTATTTTACCAGGACAATGACCCAAAGCATAAAGCTTGCAATCAGCCTTATTCTGAGATTCAATTTCATTCGAATGTGAGTCGAATTCGAATAGATTGTATTCTAAGTTTCGAACGATTCGAAAGTTCACTCTTTCATTCGAACGTTAATTTTTCAAGCTGATTTTGACATTCGAATCAAATGTCATTTTCTTGTCGTTCACAAAACATGTAAGTTTAGATATTTTTGCCGAAATTTCAAATGTATGATTTATCTGTTGAACTTTTTAATACATGTAGGTCATAATCACCTTCTAATTGGACTATTATAGACTTCAAAAATATTTCAGATTGATGGAAGAAAGTCCTGAGGTAGCTAAAGGATTTTTCGACAAACCGGGTTGATACAGATCACTTTTGGAGAGATGCTGCGCTTGAGCTCAACAACTACGGACCTCCTTCTTGGGACGTGGCAACATGGAAATAACTTATTTCAAAGCATTTTTATTCAGGCGAACGATTTTAGCAGTGCGATCATGTTTAAGGAGTGGGTCGCCGTGGCGTAGTGGGTAAGTGCGTCGACTCCTACGCAGAGGTTGCCAGGTTCGATACCCGAATATACATACCCCACCTTTCGAGTCACTGACAATGCTCAAAGAGTATTCCTGTCTAGAAAAAGCTTCTCAAATTCGCCGTTCGGAGTCGGCATTAAACTGTAGGTCCCTTCCACGCGTGAAAGAACAATAGCACGCACAACACAAGTGGTTGCTGAGAAGCTAGGGCCAGGTCCACCTCGGACTGTCGCTCCACCCTTATTAAATATTATATACATGTTAAAGGAGAACTGCTGGCCAGTTCTTGGCTGGCAAACAGACTTAGTGGTTGTCATTAATATTCGGGTTTTTACTCGAATTTGTGACAAATTGCAGTTACAGGTTGAAACCAAATGGTTTTTAACCCAATCTTTTCCTCCTCGTTAAGTTCCTTAATTTTCTTCTTAAAATCTTACCATTACCACAAGATATTGAATTTACACAAAAAACTATGAAAAAAGTGCCTTCATTAATATTCGGTTTTTTAAATATTTTATTTAATTTACATAATAAAAATTATAATAATCATAAAAAAAATTATTAATATTTTGTAGCGTATCCTTTATTCTCCAAAACTTGGGATAATCACTTTGGAATGTTTGTTATAATTTTTTTTATAAAATCCGGACTTAATTTAGTCCATTCTTCCTGCAACCTAACCTTCAGAGCGTTTACGGAAGAAACAGGGTTCTCCCGCATTCGCTGATCCAATTCGGCCCACAAATTTGCAATGGGTTGGAGGTCAGGTGATTGAGCAGGTGTTGCTATAACTTTTGGACAGTATAACAACCATTCGTGGACAATATGGGCTTTATGTTTAGGATCATTATCCATTTTTTCAGCGCATTCTTTCAAATTTTCTCTCAGAATCCTCAAATAATGCTTCTTATTCATGATCCCATCTATAAAGTCCAAATTGCTCACGCCTTTAGATATGCACCCCCACACCATAACATGACCTCCCCCATGCTTCATCGTTGCCTTCAAATGATTGCTTTTTAGCTCGTCATTCTTCTTGCGCCACACCATAACCCTTCCACTAGATCCGAAAAGGTTGAACTTGCTCTCATCTGCGAAAATTACATATTCCCACCATAATGGATCTTTTTTTTTGTAATCTTTAGCAAATGTTTGGCGAATATTACGGTTGAGCAAGTTGATGAAGGGCTTTTTCCTAGCTACTCGACCGTTGAACCCTTATGACTTCATCGTTCTGCGAACCGTAGGCTCAGAAACACGCTTTCCGCACTCAACCAACAGCTGACTTACTATCTTAGGTGTACTAAGACGGCTGTTATCTTTAACTTCTTTTATTATTATGCGGCTGCCCTTTTTGCTTCTTGAATTCGATACGGCCTTCGTTCCTGAAGCGTCTTATGATGTCACCGACTGTATTAGGCTTCATTTTCAAATTTTCCGCAAATTTATTGTAAGTTTCACCTTTTAAATGGTGGCTTAACACCATCTCGCGTTTTTCCAGCGAAGTGTTCTTTCCTTTGCGGCCCATCCTATTTCTATTTGAACTTGTGGACGATTTTAATCAGACTATTACCAAATAATGTTGTAGGAATGATAATTTCAAGCAGACATACAAATGTGAGCATAGGGTTCTTAGATTTAAGCCGTAGAGAGAAATGCAAGTTAAAAAACCGATCATTAATGAAGGTACTCATAGTTTTTCGTGTAAATTCAATATCTTGTGGTAATGGTAAGACTTTTTTACTCAAAAAATTGCTACTCTCGAAGAAAATTAAGGAACTTATCGAGGAGGAAAAGATTTGGCGAAAAACCATTTGGTTTCAACCTGTAACTGCAAATTTTTCACACATTCGAGTAAAAACCCAATTATTAATGACACTCACTGTAAGTCTGTTTGCCAGCCCAGAACTTTCCAGCAGTTCTCCTTAAACATGATCGCACTGTTATTATGTTCAGTTTTGTTTTGTGTCAACAAAAACGTGAGCAATACTATCCATTAATAAACAAACAATATTTGAATTTCAAATTAAATTTCTTCAATCAAACGTCATATCAGGGAACAGAGGATATCGAAAAAGAGGGAAGTGATGTCATCCGACGGATTCAATGATAGCACGAATCCGCCCACGTGAATCGAACGAGTGAGCGAATCTCCGATCCGTCGGATTTGGGAATAGGGCTGCTTGCAACATCTGAGTTGAGTAAGGATTACAACTAGGCGATTATTAACAAGACTTTAATGGTTTTCTTAAAATGAATCCGCATACCAAAAAGTGCAATTTTTGACAGTCGAAACATCGGTTTTCTCTGTCGACTAGATTCGCAAAACATGTTTTTAAGTTGATTTGTACATCGTGTATGGGACAGACAGTTTCCATCAGTATCGTTAAAGTGGTCAATGGAATCGTCGTCCTTGGTCGATTTTTCAGCCTACCGGTAGAACAGTGTGGACTTTAAGAATCACATTCTAGAATGTAGCTGAAAATCACAAGCACGTTGAAATAGACAACGAAATAAAACACGCATTATTATTGTTTTAGATACTCAATCCAATATTTTAATTTACCTATTATTATACTTAAATATTCATACATTTTTTATATTAATATTTTATACCATTTTTTTTTCGTTTTTTTTTCTGTATCTTTTTTTTCTGGTTTATATTTCTATTTTATACTCTGTATTTATTACATACATATAAAGTATCATTATTTAAATTATTATTTAGTATTATTACATAAATTGTTAAATATTTCACTTTTTTTTTGCTTGTTTTTTTTTTATTTATTTTTTGTTTATTAATGATAAGTGCACTTGCCAATTGTTATTTAATTTTTGTTTTATTATTAATTTCATATTTTTGTTTTCTCTCTTAGACTCTCCTCACTTTTTAGTAAAAATTCTCTTTAATTACTATTTTTTTTTTTTCTTTTTTTTGTTTCTCTTAATTTTCATTTTGTTGTATTGTGTTTTGAAAACAGTTTTGTCTTGTCGTAGAGTTCTTTTTGTTTTGTTTATTTTTAAAATAAAATAAAGGCGTATATTCTATGTATATATGTATGTATGTATAATTTTTATAATTAGAAGTTTTTTTTTTGCATTTTTTTTTTTTGTTTTTCTATTTTTTAAGTTTGTTTGTTTAAGCTTAGCTTCACACCATTCATAAACAATTGGTTCACATTTATACTGAATGAAAAAAAAAAGAAATAATAACGCTACTAAACATATATGTATAAGTGTAATCTTAGTGGACAATTTGAACGATTGGATTGTGTTTGGAAAGGAAAACAAAATTTGTAACATTTGAGAATGAATACTCACAAGTGGGTTTCTGTCTGGCGTGGGGTTCAAAAATTAAAGTCTGCATGGGAAAAAGGAGAGGATGTACAGCAACTCATGGGAAAATAGAGGAAACCAGGAAAATTACATTACACAGCCTTGGACAAGTATAATTTGAATGGTTTGTCTGGGGTTTGAGATGCATCATGTGGTCGTTGTCAAAATTATCTGTTACAAGCAAATAATTATGAGTTTATGGAGAAATGCTAGAATCCATGAAATGAAATGAAGAAAGGGAGTATTTGGATCATTCAGTAATGAACAGCAAGCTTTCAACTTGAATGGAATAAGTTGTGGTTGATTGGTTGGTTTAGCCTTCCCTGGTTTCTTTACTTCACTAGATCTTTTCTAGCATCCACGAATATAAAGTAATCCTTACTTGTTAGAACTCGAAAATAACCACACAACGATCAACTACATCGCGTAGAGAGAACGAAGGAAGTTTCGAAGTCAAAATGAACTTGAAATGAAATGCAGAAAAATGGAAGTGAGATGGCTGTTTAGTACTGAGAAGAGGGGAAAGCTTAGGTCTTTTGAAATTTAATGTGAAATACACGCACATTCTTATGGGAACTTGAGCTTATTTGCATTAGCCTTTTAAACAACACCTTACAAGAAGAGTGACGATGAGTTTGCTTCAAATGAGTTGTAAGGGAAGGACTTAAAACTTGGACTCTTGGTCCAAAAAGAGGTTACACATGGACTCTTGGTCCAAAAAGAGGTTGCACATGGACTCTTGGTCCAAGTTTTAAGTCCCTGAAAACTTGGACAATTTGGACTTAAAACTTCTACTTTGCTGAGGAAGCGAATACGTCCAAATTAGATGAGGACATTCTGTAAAGTTTGTTCTTTGATTCAATAGTCTTCAACGGCGATCTCTGTACGCGCCTCCAAGGCGATTAAAAGCGACACGGTGTTGAGACAGTTCGTATATCATAGTTCTGGAGCTGAATGGGATTTCTTGTGTTTCCATCTCTTATCGCGAGTGTCACATGTGTGACCTCTTTTCTATCGACAGGATCTAGGCGCAACTTATATCTCAGACCCGCCTAAGTCGGTGCCCTTAAAATTTGTACACTCGAAAGTCTGGGTAACCGTTTGAGCGGGTCAGTGATCGAATAGAAGACGAGGAACACGAGAGGCGATGGAGGAGTTGTCAGCTGGTTCAACGAGGAAGTTTTTTTTTTCAATAAGAAGAGAAGTAAAAAAATTAAATTGAATGTGAAGAATATTGCGAAGGCTGTTTCCTTTTTTTTCTTATTGGAGTGGCTTGTTTTTTCTGATTAACATACATGAATATTTTATTCAATTTGCTGAAATGATTTGGACGCCAAATATGGTGATAGTCACTCAAATTTAGCTTAAACTGAGAAATCTTCGGTATCCAGCGCGCGAAAAGATAACGCTCGCCCCCTATGATCGTGCTTACAAGTGGAAACAGACCTCAACCAACATAGATTGCACAAATGGTTGCAACGAGCCAGAGAGTTCACTACCAGAAGTACCTTGTTAGTTTAGGTCCCTAGTCCACTCACTTTCTGATGGAGGAACACATTTTATAGGACCTGTAGCACAATTAGACGAGGGTTAGAATTTTGAGCAACATTCCTAGAATATTCGGCAAAAAGAAATAACTTCCAACATTTCCTGGATTTTGCAGAGGTTGTTGTACTTTGGTATTTGCTGTTTCTGCCAAATTTTGGGATCCTTCGGATCGAGCATGTTTCGTTTCCACGGGCGCTTACTGTTTGAGGCAGGAATACAGGCAGAACTGCAAGATCAGCTAAGAGGAACAGACATGACTTTAACATTCAGAGTACGAAGGACTTGCAACTTGAAACAGAGAAATGAAACACTGGCAAAGTCCAATGCCTTTCAGAGAAGAAATGTCATTGATGATGCAGATATTTCATTCGTTTCACTTAGCCCACACGCAGCTGGGTCACCAACAGACCAACAACAAATCTGCTGCTGATGCATACAGCACATCTTCGTGTGTATTGTTCCCAAACTTAGTGGAGAGGGCCTGATGTTTAAGGAGTCTCTTCGAGCAATCTGTTGTTCAATTTGTACTTTCAGGAATTGTTAAACAGTGCCACGACTCTCTAAAAGAAATTGCGGATATCTAGCCTAGCAAGAAGGCATACAAAGGCAACGACTAGTCAAGCATTATTTCAATCCGGAGGGAAGGTGGAAACAAGCAAACTTCAATTGAAATCCTGTGTAATATCATCATCAAGCCAGCATTAGACGCTTATCACAATCCCCCCTCCATCCGTAAAGGCGAAAACGCAGGCAATTATAAATGTTATCACAGGACGCCCCCGCCACGTCAGACCGACAGCCACTTTCAGCGCAGACTCCTACAGAGTGCAACCCGAAGAGCAGGCATAGCAGAATGGGTGGTTCTACAGCCTCGGATCTATCTTATACAGCACCCTGTACGTACAACACTACTTTCAACAGTGGACGAGAACAAGAGTTTCGATCCAACTCCAAAGGCAACGCTTGGAAACATTTTCTTAAGTTATACTTTCTGAGCATTGTCAGTGACTCGAGATGTGGAGTCGAGAATTGTTGTGTCGGAATTGAACTTGGACACGCAGCGGTGACCAAGCAATCGTCATGAACAACAAATTCACAATACTCCGTGAGGGATACTCTTGAGTTTACTTGTGAGTTGTTTGCCAGTAAACCGAACAACTGACTGCTCACAAGAAACGTCACTAGAGTCGTCACCGTTTTCGAATCACTAGTCGTGAACAGATGATAACCAGAATTAGTCTCAACAATGCATCGACCAGTGGAGACGGAGAAGCTGTGATGTTTCTGAAATTCACATCAGCTGGGAATTATCCTTGATCACAAGCTTTGGTGAGGGACTACCATGGAGAGGCAAGTGTGGACTTGGACGTCCTTACTAAGACATTCCGCAGGAAGTGAAATGAAGCTGTTGAAGCATTTTTGTCATACGAGTCGGGAACTGCTAAGAAGGAATGTAATGCATGACTGGCTAAAGACCGTGTCAGATGGAGAGGTTTGTTGGGTGAGACCCTGGTCCACACCGGACTGTAGCGTCATCAGAAGTAGGAAAAAAAAAAACCTTCGCAAGATTGCTACCTTGGTTTCAAAAAACACGAATTCCTCTTTACAACAAAATAACCTCATTGCTCTAACCTATATATATGTAAGCATAGGTAGCATAGACACAAACTTGGCGTGGAAGGAGGATTCATCAGCACATATATCCGCCAACTCGATCTGTCCTTTCCTCTGTCATCATTCGCAAAGTGATTTGCTGGCTGCTCGACTCGGAAATATAAGGAAACTCACAAGAATCACCATGTCCAGCAAACATGTCACATTAAATTTTATAGAAAGCACGTGTTCACTACTTTGAGGAAAACAAAACCATCCATCCGAAGGGAATAAATACTTGTTCGTCGGATCTTGTCGTTCGGATAAATACTTGTTTCGTACATTTTCGAATTTCGAAATTCATTCAGTTCAGGGGTTCAGGGGTTAAAAATTTCACTCGCATAACAAAAAAAAATGGACTTAAATTATAGGAAACTGTAACAGATTGCCAGGGTCAAAGTTAAGGACTACAAGAGGGGAACTGAAAAAAAAAAGGATAGGACAAAATAGACGCAAAAGAAGAAAAAAATCAATAGTTTTCCGGATTTCCCGTGTTAATCATTAGGAACGTTGTCTATACATATATTCATTATTATATTATTTACTAAATAATATTAATTTGAGAAAAAACAAAAAAAAAACATTTAACTTAAGATAACTCATAAATTGAAAATGTTCTCTTATTTGTTTATATTCATACATGTACTTATATAATTTTATTTTGTTTTCTCATTTCCTTTTATTTCTTTGTTGTTACTAGTGAACTGTTTTTTTTTATATTTCTATATTTGTTTTCATTTTTTTGTTGATTTTTTTTCTATAAAAGTAAAAAGTTTACACGCAAATTTACCAATCCTCTCAGTTATTGATTCAGTAGACTTTTCTGGTATATTGGCACATAAATTTATATATATCTTCTATCTTTTTTTTTTTGCATTTTTTCTGTTTTGTGTTAATAATAAAATATGTTTTATTTAGATGTTGGTTTCTTTTTTTTGTTTTATTTAATGGTATTCGATATATTAAATGATTTTATACATATATTTAGTTTTGTTAATTAATTAATAAAAACTATATTATTTTTTATATAATATATTTCATTTGTTCAGCTTTGTTTTCTTCTCTCTTCTCTTGTCAGCTGATATGATTCTATAAAATAACTTATTTGATGGTTTTTTTTCCTGCATTTATGCTTATAAATTAATTTATACTTTTCAAGTAAATTTGATTTTTTTTTTTCTTTCTTTTGTTGTTTTGTTAAATTTATATGGTATAATAAATTGTAAACTATTTAATGTAAAAATATATACGGGCTGTGTCGGGGTGGAATAGTCGAAAAAAAGGATCTGTGTGATTTCAGTTGAATGAAGGGTTAGGGAAAGCGGACTGTGCAGGCTACGATCAGCCGTATTCTATGTAACTTGATAATGACTGTCCTGGGCTTTCTAGAATGCAAGGAACAAGCTTTAGACATCGTTGTTCAAATGACAAAGCAAGTACACTGAATGAAATTTAAGCCAAAGGCATGAGTAGGAACAAGCTTTAGACATCGCTCTTCAGAGGAAAAAGCAAGTACGCTTAAAGAAATATAAGCCCAAGGCATGAGTAGCTCTATGCCATGTTTAGGAGAAGATAAAGACAATTTTGTGACAATAACTACTAGAACGACGCAACACCCTTTTAAAGAACAGGCCTTTTCGTCAGGCTTTTGATCAAGCACAAGTTCAACAGAGTTGTGAGACTTCTGCAAACTGTTTCTTACGACGCATGCATACGAACAGTTGATTAGGTTTAAGATTAGAAAAACTTCCACACGATTGTTGCCTAGTTGCGAGAAGACACATTCCAGTTTAGAACTTCACATCGACCAATTTCTGTGCCTCGTGTTTAGACACAATCTTGCCGAGAAAGAGAGATTTATCCAAGCACGTATTCCTTTGAAGAGTTGTCAAACTTTCAATGCCATTTACAGTCAATCAGAAGTATTGTTAGCTCTCTCTCTCCCTCTCTGTCTCTCTCTCTCACTCACATGTCAGAACAACGTTCAACAACGGTTCAACACAAAAGGCACTTTTGTAACCGAACCAGAGATTGATTGCAGATTAATGAAGCCTTAGATCACATGTATCTTTATTTGTTTGAAACATTTGCATCGTTTAAAGACGTATGTAGAAAATTTCACAGAAAATGTGGAGCCACTTTCGCTAAGAATGAAACCGTCACTTAAGACATTCGCAAATCTTTGACATTCAGGAGACCTCAGAAACATTATGTACCGTAAATCAACTACATTGCATTCTCCAAAGGTACACTCTTCTAATCAGACCATCCGAGAAGTTAACATCTGCGCAATCAATTGAAGCATAATGTACCACAAAAAGACGAAGACAAGAGCACCGAGGCATCTGATTCTCTACTCATGAATGGATACGATCATTTACACATTTAGTCTGAGACATAAGTCCCCTTGTAGCTGCATTGTTGACTGCATAAGCTTACAAAATTAAGAACCTCTTAAAACCAAAGAAACGTGGAGTAAGTCCATTTTTCGTAAAACTGATGATGGCATCGTTTGTTTCTTTGTGAATGCTATGTGATGTCCCACCAATTGCCGAAAAGCCACTTAAGTAAGTAGCAAAATGACATTCAAGAGATGTTAAGAAGGTGATCGTGGGCCTGATTGGAAAGGGTTTTAACTGTTCTGCACAAAAACATGGAGCTCATCAAGAGATGCGAAGAATAGTGACAGTGGCTCTGACTGCAAATGCAAGGGTTTCAACTCTTCTGCACAGACACATGGAATTTATCAAGAAAGGTGAAGGTGCTGTCATGCATGACTCTGGTTTGCGTTTTAAATGTTTATCAATGGTTCTTCGGCCTAAGCACTTGAGAATCTTTTGAGAATTCAACGAGTCTAGGAACACAGACCTCCAAAGCTGTTAACTAAGTGGTCTTGTCAATGGTCTTTGTCCATTTGAAATCGATCCTTATCAACTTAAACCAATGGGGCTTTATATTAATCTTTTCTTGCTGGATTCTTCTTTTCTGGAAGCGTGCCGAAGTGTTGGACGTGAATGGAAAACTCACATTCATAGACTGTGAGGAATAAGGAAGCGGACTGTGAAAGCCATAAATGGGATGTATATTCCTTTTGACATTCACTTGACAGGATGAATTGTCATGACAGGATGAATTGTGACGAAGGATGTCCATGGACTGATGTGTGAAGTCGAACTGTGAGCATGGCCTGCCTTGAGTTGCCACTAGTTGACAGGATGAATTGTGCCGAAGGATATCCATGGACTGATGTGTGAAGTCGAACTGTGATCATGGCCTGCCTTGAGTTGCGAACTTTAACGTCTGCACGATCAACTGAAGTTACACAATCTCGATTCTCTACTCATACGAGGATATGATAATTGCCACGTGTGATGTTAAACATAAGTTCCTTTACGGCTGCATTGTTGAACACTGAGAACTGAGAACATTTAAATAACCGAGGGGGCCTTTGGAAATATGACGTAAGTCCATTTTTCGGAAAACTGGTGATGCCATCATTTGCTTTTTTGTGAATACTATCGAATGTCCAATCAATTGCCGAAAAGACGATGAAGTTCTTTAGAAAATACCAAAAAATGATATGCAATTCATGGAGAGATGTAACGAAGATGCTGCCACTTAAGACCTTGGTTTGGAAATGCAAGCATTTTATATGTCCTCGGCCTAAGCACTTTTCGACAATTCAATGAGCGTACAAACGCAGGCATCCAAAACTCTTAACGTGGTGTCGTCGTGTCTTTAATTTCGCGGTCAGCGTGGACTTATAGGCAACGAATACAATTTAAAGACGAACCTAACTTTAGCTAGCTCATCTAAAATGTATGGAAATTCAAACTACAGTGGATTTGGCTTTTAACCCCAGATTTCACAATCACGTTGAAAATTTCACAACGAACGAATGAGACATCTAGTACTTTGTCCATGGACTGATGTGTAGTCACGAATTTTGATTAAACACTGTGTTGTGTTGTTAGTAAGCGAATTTAGTCAGAATATCCTTTTTACGATATCTCTCTAATTTTTCTAGAGAATTAGAGAGAGTTCTTTCTCTTTAAGAAGCTTTGAGGCACTCAGACTTCATCAGCAATCGTCCACGACAAGAATGCAAATTCATCACTAAATGGAGTGGAGCATGCCATTCAGCTTACTTGCACTTTACAGTGAATTTCTCTTTCAATCAACGAACTGTTTCTGCCTACTCAGTGGCCCAAATGTAGTATACAGGCAATTTTGTGAGAAAGATCCATCAGAAGCCACTCTTCCATTAATTCTTGTGCACAACAAGTCCCACCTGAACCTCATCAAAAACAATCGATGCCTCTCGTCGACTACTTCACCCACAGCATTCCCGTATGCTTCACTCAATTCTCCTTTGCGTTTTCTGTTTTTTTTTTTTTTTTTTTCTTACAACATAAATACCCCCCTACACATGTACCCCTCCTAACAACTGTATTCACTCTAATCATAAACACAATCTAGTTGTTCATGCTAAAAGTATTACATTAGTGATCTATCCGTGTGTTTTATGCTTTACATGCTAAACAAATATTCATTGATATCCTCTTGTATAACGTGAAAATAAATCAAAACACAAGTCCCATAAAGTGACACAAACAAGATTCAGAATAAACTAATAAAGCTAAAACTTTAAACAGAAACAAAAGAAAATAAACTAATCACCAAGTCAGAGAACACAACAAAAATCTTAGTCAAAATAATATATATGTATGTATGTATTTGTTTGTAGAATATATAATTTGTAATAATCTCCCCCCCGTCGCTAATCTATAAGCAAGCATACAATTGGTTTCATTTAACACAAAATACGGTTGGAAAATAAACTCCTTAAACGTAAAACCCATAAGAAAACAAGATAATAATTCAATTTAACATCGATCTTAATATACATCTAGAAATAAGAAATAACTCGTTTATAGTGTGTTCGTCTTGCTCAACTTCTCTCACGCATAAAACTTAATTCGTAATAAAATCTGATGAAGGTGTGTGTGTGTGTGTGTGTGTTTGCAAAAATAAAATTCGAATGCCCGTGATTAACTCTGTCTAAGCCGTGTATCTGGCTTACGTCTAGTGCTCCCTCATGCAGTGCATAGGATGATTTAACTTGTTCGCCGCCCCCCACCCGTCAGTCTAGTTTAGTTAGTGTTACTTTAAGACACGCGCTCAAAGGAGACTTTTGCTTTCTGAATTACGAATTCCCGAACTCTGAATTATGGTTTTGTGAATGTTTCACATGAAAATGCAGTGTGATTGAAAATCTATCCTGAAAGTTGCCGTGTGTGTGGTGTTGTGTGTGATCACACTCGAATTCGAATGAAAAGAAAACATTATTTGATGTATGTTGTTAGTAAGTAGAAAGCTTAAGCTATATTATTTAGATATACGGTGTGTGTTAGTCGATATTTACAGCACATGATTGAAGTGTGTCATTTACACATGTGTTTATTTCTTTCATTGTAATTCCCGGTATCTCTTCACTTATTTTGTTTTTTTGTTTTTTGTTTTTCAATCTCATTTTTGTTGATGATATCTATATATACACATTCTTCTTCTTCTTTTTTTTTCAAATTTTGATTTACTAAATAACAAATTCCACGATGAGCTTGTTCATATATACTTAATTATATAAAAAAAAAAAGAAAAGAAAAGATAAACTTATGAAAAAAAAAAAAAAAACTTAAAGCCTATAATTATCAGCAAAAGAAGAAATATTTTATACGCCTATTTAAATGTGTTAAATTCCTAACTAGTGCTGAAAGCATAACTATCTTTTTGATACGAATACATCATATATATATATTTTTTTTTTCTTTTTTTTTTAAATATATAAAATTTGTTTTCTTTGTCGATACATAAACCAACCTTAATTTTCATCATAACGAAAACAATTACTTAAAAACATAAATCTAACACCACCCTCATTTTGTTGCTGTGTTATTTGTTTACACAATTAAATTATAAAACACATTTGCCCCGCAAATCATTATAAACTATTTATATGCGCGAAATAAAAACGAAATCGAATATCTTTCGAAACAAATCCTAGTTAGACGACGACGTGGTTTCTTTCTCTTGTGTATGTGTGTGTGTGTGTGTGTATTCTTATTATTTAGTTTTGTTTATATTTTAGTGTTAAACCCCGCAACCATATATATGAATATATATATATTTTTTATAACTGATTATTTCTAACCTAAAAATGTACATAGCCTCACTACTTATTCGAATTAGCGTTGGTCTGTAGTGTGGTAGTGGTGGTTTGTGGTAGGTTAGGCATTGTATCACACCGTCTATAGTACAGAAGATAGGGTACACGTGGAACTCTTGGTCGCAAGACATTATGCTCGCTAACTGGTTTCACAGTACTATCATCGAAGCGCAGCCAGCTAGAGTAGCCGGTGTGATAAACGTCGGTAATATAATGACCCTTTGATGCTTCTTTGCCATCGTGATAGACTACGGCGAAAAGACGGTATATGCGTTGCTTTTGGGAGTACTTCTTTGATGCTAGGATTTCTGAAAAGAGAAAAAATATAATTCGATAAATTCACGCTGTAAACCTTTAACAAATGGAATATATCAAATAATAGTACGGGGAGTATCGATATGGACGTAATCCTAACTTCTGTAGATAATTAACTACGTGTTCTGTAACGACTTGAAGCACAGAACTACAGAACAAGCCTGGTAAGCTCATTCTGCAGAATTAAAATTCTCTAAGCATCGTCAATGACTCGAGAAATGTTTAGCCGCTTGGAATGAAAATTGTCCATCGTCGAGAATTGAACATAGACACGACTAGTAATCGAAAAAAGGCTGAACCTTATCTGGGATGGGTCCCAGGTCACCGGGACATAACCGGAAACAAGGTAGCACATGAACTTGCCAGGAAAGGGGCCGAATCAGACCCATCCCATGGCTTTCCCCACCCCTGTCTGACATCAACAGAAAGGTGGACAGTCAAATCATGGAGCTGGCTAATGAAAGGCGGAGTTCCTTCCCCACATGTGAGACCATCCTACGATATGGCCTAGGTTCAACAGCGCAAAAACGGATTCCCTCTTTTCCAATGTAGCAGGAAATTGCTAAAGATGATGGTCGGAGCTATTAATCTGAAGTACCACGAACACAAAATGGGATTTACCCATGACACCATTTGCAGAGGCTGTGGGGACGAAGATGAGATTGAGGATACATCGCACTATCTTTGTTACTATATTTGTCACTGTCACTGTATTGTCAATTGTACTGTATTTGTCAATCCCCAGTCCAAGCAAACTGAGACAAAGAACCCTGGGAGAATTTTCCTTCCATGACCTCCATGATATATCAGATATCCCACTAAAATTTCTCTGCAGGTTTATAAGGATCTCTGGATTGCTGGGAGGACAATAACCAAATAATACCTTGAAGGGAGTCAGGAGTCAGGAGTTTTCATCATCCGGCGAGTGAGAAGATAGGAGGGTTTTACCACTTGGGCATCACAATGGGTCTAACTGGAATGTAGTCAGAATTAGCTAGGTCTGGAGCTAGAATACCCCAGACCCAGTACTTCTCAGCTCAAGGAGTATATGAGTTCATAGATTTATTTAGCTGAGTGTCTTCGTAATTTTACTGTTCCACAAATTCTTCATGAGATTGGCATAAATTCATTTCATTTCAAGTAATACTTGCAGTTGTTCCTCTTTAAGAGAATAAAGCTCAATTTGTTCACAACAGGAAAACATTGGCACTCCTAAATTGTGCTTTGAAACCTTGTTGATCGTCAACATCAAGTAAAGACTGCTAATCTTGATGTGAATGCAGGGATTGGGTCGTTTAAGGGGCTTTAAGAACGTAGCTTCTACTTTTGTATGTTTGTTTGCTCCTCAACTAGGAAACGAGTAAAAGGACAATACTCGTTTCAACTCTCTAGAGAAGCTAAGAGTGACGTTCCTCCACCAAGCTAGACCAGAACGGTCTTCCATTGGTTTCGAAACGTTCTTCAGGATTTTTCTATCACGAGTGTAACGCTTTCCACACGAGTTGCGAGTGTGGACCGCTGACTAGCTTGTGAAGGGAGGTTAAATTGCCGACTTGACGAGGACAGATTCAGGTTTTGGGCGCTTGTCTGCTTCTCACCTAGGAAGCGAGTGCATTTGACACTACTCGCTTCCCTCAAGAGAAGCCGTTGGTTTTTCTATCACAATATTTAAGCAGCCAATTAAAGAATAAAGTAAAGACTGCTAATCTTCATGTGAATACAAGGATTGGGTGGTTTAAGGGGCTCTAAGAAGGCAGCTTCTGTTTATGGGTGCTTGTTTGCTTCTCTAATAGGAAGCGAGTGCAAGGAGACATCTCGCTTCCCCAAAAAAGAAGTTTTAAATTTACTCTATCACAATACTAAAGCAGTCTTATCAAGTGTAATTTATAGACTGCTACCCAGTGCGTGAAGGCGAAGATTGACTAGTTTAGGGACTCCAGGGAGATAGCTTCTACTTTTGTATGCTTGTTTGCTCCTCAACTAGGAAACGAGTAAAACGACAATACTCGTTTCAACTCTCTAGAGAAGCTAAGAGGGACGTTTTTCCACCAAGTTAGACCAGAACGGTCTCCCATTGGCTTCGAAACGTTCTTCAGGATTTTTCTATCACGAGTGTAACGCTTTCTATACAATGGTCGAGTATAGACCGCTGACTGACTTGTGAAGGGAGGTTTAACTGGGAGCTTGACGAAGACAGATTCAGGTTTTTGGCGCTTGTCTGCTTCTCACCTAGGAAGCGAGAGCATTTGACACTACTCGCTTCCCTCAAGAGAAGCCTTTAGTTTTCTCTATCACAATATTTAAGGTGCCAATTCAAGAATAAAGTAAAGGCTGCTAATCTTCATGTGAATACAAGGTTTGGGTGGTTTAGAGGGCTCTAAGAAGGCAGCTTCTGTTTATAGGTACTTGTTTGCTTCTCTAATAGGAACCGAGTGCAAGGACACACCTCGCTTCCCCCAAAAGGGGTTTAAAGTTTTCTCTATCATAATACTAAAGCAGTCTATTTGTTTAATGTATAGACAGCTGACCAGCTCGTGAAGGGGAGTATTGAATACCTTAAACGACAAAATGAGAATTGGGTGTTTGTCTGCTTCTCACCTAGGAAGCGAGTGCAAGGGACACAGCTCGCTTCCCACAACTGCTGTTGATCGTCAACAAATCGAACAAGTCACAATTTCCTCCGCAGTGAACTACATGGAACTAAATTAACTAGAAGAACGAACTAGATCAATAAGTAGATTCGAACTAAACTGAGCGCTCCCTGGACTGAACTAAAATGCACAAGAACACTCGAAACCGAATGTATTTCGAAAATGAACAGCAATGGGACCACTAAGACCGTTTCTTCATAATGCAACAATGACCAATGAAAATACAAACACCTGAATATACAAAAAATAACCGATCAATTGGACGCAGTTATTTTTTCAAGTCGCGTCTAGTCGTCAAATCTTTGAGAGAATAAACGCGTAGTATATATAAGAGTTGATGCATTTACATCAAGTAATAGAATCACGTACATCTAAGAGCAATTCATAAACTCAGTCCATCAGCAGGATAGAGCGGTTCGCAATGATTGATGAAGACGACAAAATAGAACACTTTCACTCCATGTTTTCTCTCGAACAATGGTCTTTGCAGATGTGATTTGCGAACAGGCCAAGTTTTGCTCAAAGCTGTGAAAAAACCCCGGGAATTAATCGAGCCATCGAAGTAAACAATCATCGAATTGAAAGAAGGATGACTATGTTGTTCCAAAAAATAGACCGTAAATAAACCAGACGATTTCTTCAATTTGAAAGTGAATTGCACCATCTCTTCAAATTGAGCACTCTCTCTCTCTCCCTCTCTCTTCTCACTAGCTGCTTATAGAATATTTATATACTTACTGGGATCAATTTTCAATTCGACAGGGAACTCAACAGTTTTGAGAATCTTTGTGCATCCATCAGACTTGTAGTCGAACCACTTGAGATGTAGTATGAGAACCACAGGCAATTTTGCCAATGTCATCTGCTGCCATGCCACGACTTCTTGTTTGCTCTTACTGCCGGTGACACCTTCAAGTTGATCACGTCCCACGAGGATTTCCAATGCCTCTTTAACTGATGCTGCTTTCTGAATATTGCAAAGAAAAATGAAAACAAACAAACGAATGTAGAACCGAGACTCATTGAGAAGCACACCAGAACGCCTACCTCGATATTAAGTTGTAATGTAAAGAATGGTTGAATAACATCGGTTGAGTGTTCGCCTTCGCGTTGCAAACGAGACTGCAATTCCCCGCGGAAAATATCACTCAATGGGGTTCTGCCGAAATCAGTTTGTCTAGTAATGCTTCCCTTGTTGCGGTTATTACGGATCATCTGGAATTTTTCGCAGAAAATATTGGATACACAATAAATAAATCCCACTCGTACAACTCACCTGCCAAACGGCACCTTCTTCGCTCTCGGATGTTTGCTCACCACCGTTCTGCTCAACAGTTGGCTTTGCAATCAACTTTATAACCTGAAAATAAACACTTTGATTTATTTGTCAAACGAGGAGAGATTTTTATTTGCTTACCTCCAGCATCTCGTCGTTCAATTTATTCAACACATAACCAAGGAATTCCTCGGCGTCTTCCTGCCTTCCCTCCACATGCTCCTCACGACTGTCGTTCCACAACTTGTATATAGCGGTTGGCTCAAAGGCGGGATCACAATGCAAATCGCTTCCCATATCGTCTTTGCCTTTCACCTGCTTCTGTGGACGATTCAAACGTAATCCAGACGGGAGTGTGGAGAACTCTGATGTGAATTGCAGCCTGAAAAGAAAATACGGTACATATTGGATTAGTATTGTTGCTGAACAACTGCTGTTTGTTACGTCTTAATCTACTTAAAAGGTCTTTTTATATTTCCCAATGGAATTTGGAGACTAATGAATACTAGAAAATTTAACAAAGAAACGAAATTCGCGATGAAGAGGGCATAATGCGTATTTGGTATTTGCTTTTCAACTAAGAAATGACAGCAGGCGCTATTCACTTCAACTCTCTAGAAAAGCTAAGAGGAACGCCCATCCACCAAGTTAGACCAGAACGGTCTCTCATTGGTTTCGAAACGTTCCTCAAGATTTATCTATCACAAGTGTAACGCTTTCCACACGAGTTGGAAGTGTGGACCGCTGACTGACTTGTGAAAAGCGGTTTAACTGCGGGCTTGACGAGACACATTCAGGTTTTGGGAGCTTGTCTGCTTCTCACCTAGGAAGCGAGTGCATTTGACACTACTCGCTTCCCTCAAGAGAAGCCGTTGGTTTTTCTATCACAATATTTAAGCAGCCTATTCAAGAATAAAGTAAAGGCTGCTAATCTTCATGTGAATACAAGGATTGGGTGGTTTAAGGGGCTCTAAGAAGGCAGCTTCTGTTTACGGGTGCTTGTTTGCTTCTCTAATAGGAAGCAAGTGCAAGGAGACATCTCGCTTCCCCAAAAAAGAAGTTTTAAATTTACTCTATCACAATACTAAAGCAGTCTTATCAAGTGTAATTTATAGACTGCTACCCAGTGCGTGAAGACGAAGATTGACCAATTTAAGGACTTGAGGCAGATAGTGTAGGATAGGCGAGCGAGTCAAAAGAAACTACTTGAGAGGAGATGTGCTACTTACGACAGTTTATTGAGAAGGAAGAAAATTTACATGACGGGTTATATTTATACTTTCATACGAAGCGGTACGCTTATGTAAAAGAAATGAGATAGTGTGAGCATCATACGATATGACAATAGTTTCTTACTTTCGGTTAATATTTACTTCTGACAATCTTAAGTACGTGTTATACGAGAACACTTACAGTAGTGTACAAAAAAAATGCCTACAATAGCTTTTACTTTTGGGCGCTTGTTTGCTTCTCAACTAGGAACCGAGCGCAGAGACACAACTCGTTTCAACTCTCTAGAGAAGTTTAGAAGAACGCCCATCCACCAAGTTAGACCAGAACGGTCTTCCTTTGGTTTCGAAACGTTCCTCAGGATTTTTCTATCACGAGTGTAACGCTTTCCACACGAGTTGCAAGTGTGGACCGCTGACTGACTTGTGAAGGGAGGTTTAACTGCGGGGTTGACGAGGACAGATTCAGGTTTTGGGCGCTTGTCTGCTTCTCACCTAGGAAGCGAGTGCATTTGACACTACTCGCTTCCCTCAAGAGAAGCCTTTAGTTTTCTCTATCACAATATTTAAGCAGCCTATTCAAAAATAAAGTAAAGACAGCTAATCTTCATGTGAATGCATGGATTGTGTGGTTTAAAGGACCCCAAGAGGACAACTTCTAGTTTGGGACGCTTGTCTGCTCCTCAACTAGGAAACGAGTAAAAGGACAAGACTCGTTTCAACTCTCTAGAGAAGCTAAGAGGGACGTTCCTCCACCAAGTTAGACCAGAACGGTCTCCCATTGGCTTCGAAACGTTCTTCAAGATTTTTCTATCACGAGTGTAACGCTTTCCACACGAGTTGCGAGTGTGGACCGCTGACTAGCTTGTGAAGGGAGGTTAAACTGCCGACTTGACGAGGACAGATTCAGGTTTTGGACGCTTGTTTGCTTCCCAACTTGAAACCGAGTGAAGTAAACGGACTCATTCCAACTCTGTTGAAAAGCAAAGAGGAGCGGTCTTTCTATAGGTCAGACTAGAACGACCTTCCACTACCTTGGTACCGGTCCTCAGAACTGTTCTATCACAAGTGTACCGCTTCCTATACAAACGTCAAGTATAGACAGCTGGACTTGCTTGTGAAGCTGAAAATTGACTTCATTCAAGACTGCAAGTGCAAGCTTATTCAGCTTTTAGGTGTTTGTCTGCTTCTCAAATAAGAAGCGAGTGGAAATGCGCAGCTCGCTTCTCCCAAGAGAAGTTTTAAATTTACTCTATCACAATACTAAAGCAGTCTATATGTGTAATGTATAGACTGCTGACCAGCTCGTGAAGGCGTGGATTGACTAGTTTAAGGACTCCAGGGAGATAGCTTCTACTTTTGTATGCTTGTTTGCTCCTCAACTAGGAAACGAGTAAAAGGACAAGACTCGTTTCAACTCTCTAGAGAAGCTAAGAGGGACGTTCCTCCACCAAGTTAGACCAGAACGGTCTCCCATTGGCTTCGAAACGTTCTTCAGGATTTTTCTATCACGAGTGTAACGCTTTCTATACAATGGTCGAGTATAGACCGCTGACTGACTTGTGAAGGGAGGTTTAACTGCGGGCTTGACGACGACGGATTAAGGTTTTGGGCGCTTGTCTGCTTCTCACCTAGGAAGCGAGAGCAAGGGACACTACTCGCTTCCCTCAAGAGAAGCCGTTGGTTATTCTATCACAATATTTAAGCAGCCAATTCAAGAATAAAGTAAAGACTGCTAATCTTCATCTGAATACAAGGATTGAGTGGTTTAAGGGGCTCTAAGAAGGCAGCTTCTGCTTACGGGTGCTTGTTTGCTTCTCTAATAGGAAACGAGTGCAAGGAGACATCTCGCTTCCCCAAAAAAGAAGTTTTAAATTTACTCTATCACAATACTAAAGCAGTCTTATCAAGTGTAATTTATAGACTGCTACGCAGTTCGTGAAGGCGAAGATTGACTAATTTAAGGACTTGAGGCAGATAGCTTTTACTTTTGGGCGCTTGTTTGCTTCTCAACTAGGAACCGAGCGCAGAGACACAACTCGTTTCAACTCTCTAGAGAAGTTTAGAAGAACGCCCATCCACCAAGTTAGACCAGAACGGTCTCTCATTGGTTTCGAAACGTTCCTCAAGATTGATCTATCACGAGTGTAACGCTTTCTATACAAACGTCAAGTATAGACCGCTGACTGACTTGTGAAGGCCCATATTTTCGACGGACTAATCTAAACTTACTAACTATGCACTCTTAAATAGGAACAATTTGTGAATACTTACATTGCGTTGATAGTTGGGGTCTTCACTTCGCTGCTGAGTGCGGCAAGCTGCTTTGGAATCGATTTGATCAAATTGTAGAACGGAGCGCATCCCATCAGGGCTTGCAGGATCGAATTGATGTAGCAGTAGTTGGATGGGTTCGTCAGTCCCCTGGGTCTCAGGCTCACTGTGGAGAAGTTTGTCTTGTGTTTTGTCAGGATCTCGGCAAATTGGAATGACCACTCGTCGATGTTGCTGTTGCGAGCTGCCGTTGATGCCGCAGCGTCCTGTGATGGCTTCTGCTTTGATGGTCCCACCTGATTGACAGCGGGTTGAGGCAAGCCTTGCGCTGAGGCGGCTGAATATGACATGGCTCCTGGTGTGACCACTGGTGGTAGTGGGGCAGCCATTGTAATACCCTCGTAGGGGGCAACTTTTGCAATTGGTTTCTTCGCAGAGAATGGCGCCGAGCTCGATGCTACCGATGTGGTGAAGTTTGTCGTATTGGCACTGGCGAATAAACTGGCCCACGATTGGGAACTTGATGAGCTGCCAGTGTTCGCGGCGTTTGATGTGATTGGCGGAGCCAAGTTGAGCACTTCGGCTTTTTTCGCCGGCTGGGCCGGAGGCTTGACGGTGTCGGCCACCAATTGTGGTTGGAATTGTTGCGGAACAACGGTACTTGCGATTGAGGTAGTCGATACTGAGGTTTTATGCTCGCCCGGAACTGGTCCGCTGTACTTTCTCTCTGAAGGAACATTACCCTGTGGCGGTGGAACGGTGGTGGTCAGTGCATTGCTGTTGTTGTGTGAGTTCGCGACCGGCGAGGATGGGGTTTTCATGACACCGTAGTTCTTCACCTGCGGCTGCTGATGATGGTTGCTGTTCGATATATACGCTGAGGACGACTTGACCTGATTGTATTGTTTGTGAGTCGATGTGGGAGTAGCGGTAACCGCCACTGAAGCGGTACTCTTCTTTGTGTGAGAGTTTGTCCACGACATTGTTTTGTTGACTATTGGCGCTATGTTTTGCTGAGATGATGAATCGTTATTGTGGACAGCTGCGTTGTTGCCTGTTGGTGGCGCGAGCGTGCTCTGTGGGTGTTGTTGCTGCTGCTGTTGGTGCTGATGTTGTGGTTGCTGTTGCTGTTGGCCGGCATTACGATGATGTTGCTGATATTGTTGGTGTTGATGTTGTTGATGGTGCTGCGGTACAAGTTGCTGCTGCTGTGTCTGATGATGCTGCTGTTGCTGTTGTTGTGGTGGGGGCTGTTGTTGTTGTTGCTGCTGCTGCTGGTGTTGCTGTTGTAGTGGTGGCGCCTGCTGCTGATGTTGGCCATGTGCAGTGTATTCTTCCGGTTGAGCATTGTAAGAATTATGCATGTTAACGTGCTCCTTCGACTGATTTCTGGCATTTGAGTGATGTTGTGGAGCGATGTTTGGCACGTTCTGATTCGAATCTCGTGTGTTGTCCTTTGTGACGGCGTTTGGTACTTGATTCGGGGCATACTGCTGCTGCATGTGCAGTTGCTGTGGAGGGTGCTGATGATGTGCTTTGTGGTGATAGCTTGCCGCTGGCACTGGCTGCTGCTGGATTGGCTGCGTTTGCTGATCGATGTTCTGCTCAACAATCGCACCTTCAACTACGCCTTCATTGTTATTGTTGTTGTTTGGCATATGTTGTTCATGAAGGGAATGATCTGAGCCTGGAAAAGAAAAAAAGAATCGAAGAGAACGGTAAGTAATCGAGCAATGGTGGATAAAATCAAGTACGTCATTCGTTTTGTGACTCAAATTAATTAATTCCATCGAGAAGGCTCCATGCTTTCGCTGACCAATTAAGCGAGGAAAGTAAATTCAACAAAAATATGATTCACAATAATGTTCAGAGCAAAAGCAGTGCCGCGTCGTCGTTTCTATGCCAGCAAAGATGAAATCGCGTGTGTCTCTCTGTCAGTTGCCATGTGTGTTTGGAAAATAAAGCATTTAATCAATTAAATGATTTTGAAATGCGGTTGTCCAGTTGCTGACAACTGAGGTCAATTAATGGGTCTTCACATTTAAGTAGATTAATTCCAGGGCGCTATTGACTTTTGTTTCGAGTGATTCATAGTGAAAACAAATAAATTTACGTAAACTTGCAGCAGTCGATTGCGATGATCTGCATAGTCAAACACAGTCATTACCCTTCTTTCAAAACAGAAATCGAACGACACGACAATTTGGATGAAGTAGATCACGAGAACATCATACGATAATTGTGTGTGCTGGGCACAACGTTATTTATTTTTAATTAAGAACTGTTTACATTTTCAACTAGAAGCCAACCCACCGCACAATCAGTTGCCATTACTCCCCCTCAGAGCGTTCAATCAAAAAGCCATCCATAACATTCCGACTGGAGCCCAGTCGCCAAAGCAGAGCCTTGCGATAAAAGAGACAACGAGAACTTTCGCACAGCTCCGTCGGAGCTCACGCGAAGCCGTGTATTAGGTAGAGAAGAACGATTTTGCAATACTCTGCATACACATGAGGGCAGCAAATTGAAGTGAATTGAGTGCGCCACACACAGCAGCGCCATTTTCGACCCCTCATCGATTTGTATGGGTTTCCCCATCTCATGTAGGTAATTACTTAATTGAATGGGAAGACGACAAGTTGCTTAATCCAAAATAAAATGGATCGGTATTTCATAACAGTCCACACCAGCACCCACTTGTGTGATGGCGGCAGCGAGTGTAGGACGGGATTGAACGCCGAAGCAAAGTCTTTTATTATTTTTAGATCAGACTCTAATCACTGTGTACACATGCTTTTTGCGATATCGTCGAGGAATTATAAAACGGACTTTGATTAGATTTGTGATAAAAAAAAATACAACGACAACCTAGAACGTCCACAAATTGGTTGTAGCTAAGGGATAAGACTGCAGCACATTACCGCCCCTCATCGAAGAGGAACGGACTGTGAAATTGTTTCACATTCACTGGGGAAAGTTTGCTGAGCTCAATTCTGTTTACAACTGGACTATTGTAATCTTATCGTCGTGTGCATGAGAACTGGTGACTTAGACACCCATTTAATCCGCCGTGAGCGACGGAATTGGAAATAAATATGTTATTGGGAAAATTTGATTCGATTAGTGTAATCTGGATTGTAAATAAATAATTTGCTCGTCTGGGCAGGACACACTGTGAGACATCTCGCAAAGGGATCGGTAAACAAGAGAAGGAATTTGTATTTAAATGGGAGAATAATATTTGCGATTGAACGGTAGGCGGTTTTTCGACCTATATTTCTGGTGATAGGCGAGTGTGATGCACCCGCACCCCTGTGGTGCATTGTTTTAGATTCTGACCCATTTTGATAGTATTCTAAATGAGATGGGATGTGTTTGTTTATTGAAACCTCAGAACCAGAATTCATCAGTTTGAGATGGAATATGAGATGATTAATCATTTTGTTCAAGTGATTGACACAGGCAATGGGAACGTGCGGATTCTATTGAGGATGTGCAGCTTAGCAAACTAGTCACAGGGCAATCGCTTTTCGTTCGACAATGACTAATACCTCAAGAATAAATAGAAGATGAGTCCATTGTAGCCCCCATCAATAAAGTCATAACTTTACTCAACAATGTCACGAATCATTAAAGGAAATTGCCGAAATCTATTTTAGTCACAAGGTGAGATCACGAAGGTACAGCAAGCAATAAATGCGTCAACAATAAGTTCAATTTGGAGGGGAACACTGGAGGGACTGCATTCAAACTGAACGTGGATGCAGTCGAAGAAACAAGAAGGAATTTTTGGTTATTTTTGGCAAATATTCCTCCATTTTCTCCCACGCCTAAAAATTGCGTTGTCGATAACTCGGCACTAAGTTTAAAAGACGATATTTAATACATTAAAAGACTTCAAACTGGGTCGCCGTGTCGTAGTGGGTAAGTGCGTCGACTCGTACGCAGAGGGTGCCAGGTTCGATACCCGAATTTACCACCTTTGATAATTCACGGCTCCATCTCTTTCGAGTCACTGACAATGCTCAAGGAGTATTCCTGTCTAGAAAAAGGTTCTCAACTACGCCGTTCGGAGTCGGCATTAAGCTGTAGGTCCCTTCCACGCGTGAAAGAACAATAGCACGCACAACACAAGTGGTTGCTGAGAAGCTAGGCCCAGGTCCGCCTCGGACTGTAGCGCCACTCATATTATATTAAGAGACTTCAAAAACTGTTAAAACTACGAGAAAGAAGCAACACCTCAAAAGAAACGCAATCCGTACTCGCATTAATATTTATGACAGTCAGCGCTCAAAGTCCTTGAAAAAAACACAATAAACTCCCAAATGGTTCTCAATTTGTTTTGCTTGGCTACAGAAACTCTGTAAAAGAGCAGTCTCCCTCCAGTAAGTTCATGTACACATGGAAATCCAGGGAGACGAAGCAGCTGACGAACTAGCTAAGCGCGTCCTCATCATGTGATCTGACAAAATATGGCATTACCTCCAATAAAATATTTCTTAACTAATAACGACAATCAATGCGTGGAAGATAAACAATTCATGCCTCAAACCTACAATTTTGCCACATCGCCAAAACTAAACTACTAAAGTATAGTAGTAGTGAGCATAACGGGCCACTTCCTGAAGTGTGACCATGCTTAGTTCTAAACTTGATCGGATTGCCACTAACAGATGCACAAACTGCTTAGAAACAGCTTTGTATGAAATAATGACGGGTCAACTCGAGTTGAACCAAGTTCAACCGAGTTGGACCGAGTTGAATTTCAGTCTAACCGAGTTACCAGAACTGAAACGTAAACCTTCAATCGAACAACAAGCTGTTTGCAGTGAACACACTCGTTGGTGAAACCAAAGTGACCACATTGCACATACAAATTAACCTTGTTTTCGCACAAACCGAGTTATACTACTCGGTTCAATAAGACGGTCATGGTGACACCTGGCACACTTACTCTTTACTCGTTCTTTTTCTTTGAACAACATTTGTGTTAGTCTGTTTTGAGGGTGAGCCAAGCAGTGTAACAAGATAACTCGAGTTGGGTTTAAACCAGCTTGACAAGCCGAGTTTAAATTCGGTTTTTTTTTCAATTCCAACTCGGTTTAAGAAAGTTTCGGTTTGCCACATCACTAGTATGAAATCTTTTTATAAAATTAGATCTTTTTATAAAATTTTTTTGTTTTGTGTTTAACTTTAATCACAATCACTATTTTCCATAAATGGTGCACAGTGTCAACCAATCCATGCCTCAGCCGCCACCCCTAACCTAACTATATACAGTGGACTTTCTGAATTGTCACGGGAAAATCTGTTCGATTTAGAGGGAGTTTGACTTAGAGAGATGTTTTTGTATGGAAAATTGAGCGAAATGTATGTAAAATATGCCGAACAAATAGTTAGAGAGAGTTCACCTTAAGTGGACTGCTATAGGTGGCGCGACAGTCCGGTGGCGGACCTCGGCATACCTTCTACAGCAACCACTTGTGTTGTGGGTGCTGTTGTTCGTTCATAAGTAGATGGGAGATATAGTTTAATGCCGACTCCGAACGGGGCAGTTGAGAAGCAAGAGTACTCTTTGAGAATTGTCAGCGACTTGAAACCTGACATAGGTGGAAAATAAATGACATGGACTATTTGGAGGAATCACTACAGCAAAATGTTAAACTATGCGATGAAGACCCAAATACCAAATACCGCTGGCAGAATGTTGCACTTAATATAAGCGACGATAGACATGAATTTAGACCAGATCGATGGAACCAAATGCTTTCGGAAAAGCTTTTAAACAAGGCAACGCGCTAACATGTCAATTCAGCATTGCTTTTGAGGAGATCTTGAAAGACTCACACGTCATGCCTAGAGGCACGATTTTGCAGAAGTCCGTCGAGTACACCAAACTGTCAATGAGGCGTTTGTTGGCATTCAAACGGAAGCGAATAAAATGGACCTAGCGCCAAATGAGCGGCAAACGAAGTATATCTGTCCACAGGAAAGGGCATACAACTTTGACGTCTTGGACAAAGCGTGACAATGAACACCGAGTTCAAACGCAAAACAACTCTTGCTCACCTCTGTTTCTTTGGCTCCAAGAGCGAATTGAGTAATAAAACCCACTGTTGGAGGATCAATTTGAGGTTATACAAACGATCGAAGATTCCAATCGAGCTGTAAGAGGCAGAGGCATCTTTTGGATAGTCTCAAATGCAGAGAAAAAACTCTGCATGCGAACATTGATTGATCATGTTTCCGTTGACGGTGACGCCCAGGCCCACCGGGACTATAGCGCCACCAGAAGAAGTTTGTGTTGAGGGGATCTGGAAGAAATGATTCAACTACGAATTACCTGGACTGTACAGCGACATGAGTCTTGACAGGCGTCTACCGACAGAAGTTCGAAGGTGACGGGTCCTGTAGACCGCATGAACAACTTAAATCCCGGCAGAAGAGTTGAGTTGCGAGTGAAGGGGGTTCTAAGATACTGCCGGAAAAGGGCCTAACAACCAACATGGTGTGTGCTTCTAGCCAGAGATTACGCTTGCTAGAGACTGGGAGACGTGCCTATTAATGGCCATGTACAATCCTGATTGCAATGCCACGCAAAGAGGAAGTAGGTAGGTAAGGCGACTTCGTAAAAATCCTGCTCCACTTACTGCAGAAGTCGTTTTGGGGTGCTGTCAGTCTTCTGGCATGATTGTGCATTAGACAGTGGCCAGTTAACACACATATTAGCTTTTTAAGTTCCTTCCGGTCTATCTCCAGGAACTCTTTAGTCTTCCTTTGGTCTAGTGAACGCCACATCGCTTTCGATGTTCTACACGTGACCATTTCTGCCCATCTTAGATATGTTTTTTTTTTTTTTTAAGGAAGGCAATTCGAAAACAGATTCATACGATTAATCATCATCATCTTCTGACCTGCATAATCCACTAAAGGGGTCCAAATGGATCTCCAGGCAACTCGATCCTGATGACCTTACCCTCAACTCTCCCAATGTGAAACATTCCTTGCCTTGGCAGCACTGCAACATCTAGTCCATATAAGCAATGAAAAGAAGAGGTGACAAGACGCACCCTTGGCGAAGTCCAATGCCCACGGTGAAAGAGGTTGATTTAACACCGTTAACCCGAACACAGCCGCTACAGTTTGTGAGAGAGATAGAGATTGAATGACCCTCAAAAGAGCACCCTCACTCCCACACTCCTGCAGAACACTCCAGAGTTTACACATCGAGGAACTCGGTCATATGACTTTTCCAAATCTACAAAACAGCTGTAGGTGGGTTTGGCATACTCTCAAGCCTTCTCAAGTACCATTCTTAGTGTGAAAAGCTGGTCGATTGTACTTCTGCCGGGACGAAAGGTGCACTGTTCATCCCCCATCCTGGGCTCGACGATAGCTCTAGCTCTAGAAGACTTTCCCGGGGAGACTTAAGAGAGATATGCCTCTGTAGCAGGAGCAGTCTCTTTTGGCCACTTCTTAAAAAGAGGGACACCCCAGTCTTCCAATCGCCAAGTGTCCCACCGCGTTTCCAGACCACGAGAGATCCATACAACTCCCTCTTTACCCATGGCCTTAAGCATTTCTGGCCGGATTTCATCCACGCCGCGGACTTGCCAACTTTTAGCGAATCTATCGCCAAAATGGCTTCCTTAACCGCTGGACTATTCTCCGCCCCCGCAGATTACGGGTCCGTCATCCGCAGTGCACCGAAAAGTGCTCACTTCATGTGAGCCATGTTCATCCATTGTGATACTTAGTCAGACTACTACCACTGCTCGACCACTGGCATGATGTCCACCTCATCGGAAAGTAACACACCGCCTTTGGATTTGAGTCCTTAGATGATTGTGAACTTCCTTCCTCTGAGTCGGCGAATGGTATGCCAGAACACCTTTTTCGCAGATCTATGCTCGCTTTCCAACTTCTCGTCGAACTCCTTCCAAGACTGCTCTTTAGCTGCTCGCACAGCCAATTTGCAAGTTCTTCGTGCCTCAGTGTACCGGTCACGAGAAGCAGACTAAAGAGAATCCAGTCTCTTCACGATCAATCCGATCGGAAAAATGATTAAAAAATCAATTCTTCTTCCACGTCAAAATACAATAAAAAAATATAAGAAACCTTAGTGAATTACATGAAGTCCTCGAAATTAATCTCGTCCGATTAATACGGCAGCAATCCAAGCGATATGATTTACTGATAAATATTTGAACGGAGGTGTTAATTCAGCGCAACACAGATAATTTTTATAGATCAACCTCACGGCCCAGCGAAAATGTGATTTCGAACAAATTAAGTTTAAGTACATTAATAAGCATGTGTTAAGAATGTTCGCTGAGCACCCAGCGCCGTTCGTCACCGATTCCACAGATAAACACACACAGTCCGCTTATAAATAGTTATCATATGATAAAGTCTCACATTAGGAACACATTTGGAGCTCTCTAATACGTTCCAGTTAGCATCGAGGTATCAACTCAAACAGGCGCCCCGCAACTGGACTTCGCTTGTTGGCGCAGCTCATTAGACTCCAAATGGGATGCGAGTTGTTGTTTGTTAATTGTGCGAGAAATCTATTAGAGCACGTTTATTATTATTTTTTTTTTATTTGCCATCTTCCCACATTTTTGATCACAACAAGCTGCGCGAGGGTGTGTGAGCCACAAACAACCGAGCCCGAGCCCGACAGTCGTCGATGGCAACCCTGGGAATGGAAACGCGCCGCGCCGATGAAATTCTGTCATAACATCAATGCAGGCAGCAACTGCGTCAAAATTCTCACCAGTTCACCACGGGCGGGTGTGTTCTCTGTTCGAAAAGCTAAGTACGTGCATTTGCATAAGGGGAGGCTGCTTTCCTTTTTAAAAGCCGTCAGCTGTGTCGAAATGTGTTCCCCTGTTGAGCCTGCCATTCGCTCTCTCTCTCACACACACTCACTCGCTCGTCGCTCACCGCCCCACAGCCAATTAGTTGCGAAGGAAAACTCAAACGTCCACACTTTCCACACGGACCGAGGGGGCAGGTGGTGAATGCAATTTTAATCGTGTGTAAGTGCAAATTTCCTTTCGACAGTTTGAAAGCTTTAATTGAGCTTTAGTTCGCTTTGACACACTGCTGCAGCTCATGTTTACTCAAGCCACTTAGGAAGTGTGGAAGCAAACAATTCTGAAGAATCAGCAGCACGGCAGTAGAAGAGAAAAAAGAAACACAGAACTTAAGAAGGCTTTGTAAGCAAAGATTAAATAAGCTGATAAAGAAGAAAAATTTGCATATGCCACACGAGGGTGCTGTTTCCATGCATCAACCCGCCGACGAAGAGGAGGTGGTGTGACTAAACCGTGCTTGACAACCTTTTGTTCTACATCAATATTTTTGATTCAATTTGTAAGCTGTAAGCAGTTGAAAAGCCTTTCCCTTTTATGTGGCGGTTGTGCGATGTTTTCTTTTTAAATTTGATTTGCCATTCATCCCCCTCGAGTGGGGAAAAGGTGAATTTAGGTGAAAGAGGTGACATTTGTTTACATTCCACGAAGGAATGCACATGACAGATTCTATGTGAAATTAATGAGCTTAGATTTGTGGCTTTATGTGAACTGTTGGAGTAGACATGACTTGGAACGACGATCCTGCGTACCTTGCAGAAATTGGATCGACTCTTTAACTAATGATCCATTATCTTAAGACGAACACACAAAATGTCCACTCTCTCCTTGCGACTTCTTTGAGTGGCATTACAGTCTGGAGTGCAGCGACTTTAAACCAATTAACCTCTTCAGGTGGCACGAACTCTGGATAGCGGCTCCCTGAAGAGTCCACAACGCTCTCGTCTAAATTGGTGCCCACAAGAGAAGAAGGAACTCAACGTACATTAAAGTGAGTCACTCTAGGACGCGTCCTCGAAGACTCTTCTGGTCGCGACCAAGTTGTCCGAGCGCTCACCAAGGCCGAGTCAAATTAGGCATCGGGTGGATCCTAGGATCTAAATATCCAGCTAACTTTCCGACTACCTTATCACTGTAGCGTCTTTCAGGCTGAATCTATGGCGATTAAGGAAGCCCTGTCCTGGCTAAAAAAAACAATGTAATTCCGCGCACAGATATCGTCATCTGTTCCGATAGCCAAGCAGCGATCAAATTTCTGAATTCAGTCAATTTTAATTCCAAGACTTCCCTTAATTACCGCCCATCTCTTAACAAGATGGTCCTTTAACATCCAACTTATGTGGATGCCGGGACACTGTGAAATTCCAGAGAATTTCGAAGCGGAAGAACTCGCTCGAAAGGGCACACGTTCTGCACTCTACCCGGGTGGAGATCCACCCTCCACGCCTATCGCTGCTATTAAACATCTGCTAAAGCTAGAAACGCTTGCTCAAACAAACGGCGGATATCAGGCACATGATGCCAACGATCGCTTAGCTTGATCAGATTAAGCAGGCAAAGTCTCAGATTTCTTATTGGCGTTCTAACAGGGCATTGTGCCATCGGAACTCATGCATTTAGACTAGGACTTCCTTACAATGATTTCTGTCGAAGCTGGATGAACGAGGATGAGGAAGAAAACTTTGAACACTTGCTATGCAGGTCCAGTGCTCTCTCATTCAGATTCAGATTTCTGAGGGGCTCACAAATAGGAAATAGTTGCAGCTGGTGTACGTAGACTTTTGTCATCCTGGTTTTATTTAGATTTACGGTAAAATAAGTTGTTTTATAGTTTTTAACTTTTTTTTACGAAAGAAATGTTTAACTTTATAGTTGATCGAATAAAAGCGAAACATATTTACTTTTTTGAATTTTACTGTGTTTTACTAGAGAATAACTCGTTTATTGACTCGAACTTCTAGTGTACGTAGATTTTTGTCAGTAAGTGTATGTACATGAATGTTGGTATATATTTTGAGCCGTACAATTTCGAAGTTGCGAAAATCGAAGTTGTTGCAAGAATCGAAAATAGGTAAGTCGATTACATTGGTTGCATAAATCGAACCTCCACTCTTTACATATGTCGAAATACACCTTATTTTAATATAACAGAGCTGCGGCATTAAAACATCCAATAATCCTAATTAGGTTCATACCGAACTACCACTCCTTTACCTCCGCCTGGTAATCAATGCTTATTGTCTTGTGGCATTGTTACAATCGGAGCCTGGGATCCACCGGATAAGACCAAAGCGCTAGACCTGGATCCATCAAACGAGACCAAAGCGTTGAACCTAGCCAACTTATCTGGCTACAATGTAACAGTTGGTTAAGCTTCGTCTTCTATTCACCTACAGCCAACATTAACTATTTGGAATTGGAATTGGATTTCCACTCTATTTTCGATTCCACGGCAGCATAGTAATTAGGGGCGGTGCGTAGATTCCTGCTTTGGGTTTCGAACGACGACCCAACCTCCATCAAGTATCTGAACATTGTCGGTCAAAGTATAATTGTGTTTACCAAAGACGTTTAAAGTCGCCACGGAGCGAGCACCCATCACCAGGAGATAAAGAAGAAGTTAGTGTATAAACAAGGTCCAGGCCCAAAACGGAATATGGGACTACACCTGTCATTATTATCTATTGATGCCATTGACTTGAGCTTATTACTCAGCGCTTGACAAAAAAAAACGATTTTTTTTTGCCTTTGATATGTCATATTTACCAGTTCAAATTGCTCAATGATCTAACTGATGACCTCAGGAAGGTTGAAGTGTGCTGTCACTCGAATCAATTTAAACTCATCCACCATTCCCTATTGTGGAATCCTCTGGAGGTTAAGATTCAGCTAAATCCCTTAAGTCGTTGAAAGAGTGAGTGCCCGGGCATCAAGTACCTTCTATAAATAGAGACCTACCTCTATTGCCCCCTTAACATTTTTGACAGATTTTTTGTTTTCTCTGTTTTCTCGAACGAAAGTGAATGCAATTTACATTTCGTAAATATCTTTCAAAAAGACCCTTGAACAATCGTCCACCATTATCTCAAATTCGTCGATAGACAAGGTGCCAATCCGCTACGCAGTCTGCTATCTACAAAGAACTTGATTCCGATTATGACCACTTCCAAATTGAACATTACTTCTGTATTCAAGATTGTGGCGGCCGTGGCGTTATCCATTGGTGCGTCGACTTGAACCTAGGTTCGATTCCCAATACATTTACAGCCCCCACCACTTTCGAGTTATTGACAATGCTTAAAGAGTATAACCGTCTAGAAAAAGGTACTCAACTTGGCCAACATTCAGAGTCCGCTTAAAACTGTAGGTCTCTTGAAAGAACAATTGTACGCACAACACGAGTGATTGCTGTGAAGAAAGGCCCTGCGCCTCTACGGGCTGTAGCGCTACCCATTATTTTGATTACTCTGTTTTCGTTAAGTTTCGTTCACTTTTGCTTATTCGTTTGTGCAATTGTTTTCGGAACACCTTCTATACTTTCAAAGAACCTCTTGCACGTCCCTGTTTTTAATTTCACTGACATTTACTTTACATTTTCGATCATCCACCATCTGGCGTCTCCTCGATAACAAAAAATGGATAATTTGGAAAAACATAATGAACACTCGTGCTCGGTTATTAACTCCTCCATTTCTGACAGACCAAAGAAACACTTGTCTGCCGCATGTGTGCTGTCACCAGACCACAATCACATTGTTCTCAGGTATCCCATTCAATCTTCCATCACATATTTTAAGTCTTTTTCATCGGTTCAATTATCCAGAACAGGTCTCTCTTAAAGTTCAGACACCAGAGACATTCCACTAATCGTCTTTTATCACCACGCGTTATAAAACCCCACATAACCTCACAACAGGCATGAACTGATAAATACTGAACACAGTCCAATGAGTGAAAACAAACACAGAAACTCTATTACCCCACAAAGCAACCGCCATCGAGTCCATCCGGCCGCCCTTCCAGCTGCAATCACATTTAGCCGCGAGTTATAAAAACTCGAAATAGATATCCGCTAATAACGGTATTCCAAGTCCGACTAACAATTAGGCACAGTTACACCCAAATATAATCATAAAAATATAATTTTGTCGCACATAACCAATCAACTTTGATCAAAGAGTTTATGGCGTACGCGCTCACTTAATGCGAAAATATACATTTCGCTGGCATAGCATACAGCACGCTGGTAAGCACATTTCCAATAAAACATAAAGCGAGCGGCGAGACCTTCGTAATTGTGTGGTCCACGCGGTGATAAAACGAATTAATGAACCAGCTTAGGGATTCATCTTGTAAACACTCATCCTTGAAGGAGGCCAATCACTCTTTACTTTGTTCCGCATCTGACGTGAGTGGAAAAGCACACATCTCGTCGCAAAGTTCACATGATCTGCGCCATGCGATTTCCCGCCATCCCATGTGTGCAATAGTGACAGCAACACAAGTCTGTATTCTTGAAATGTTTTCTGTAAAAATCAACACAACGAGGCGATGATGAATGTGCAGTTATTTTTGAAATTTATTGGATAGAATCACCTAACTCTGTGCGATGGCAGGCAGCGGCCAGAGCTGTGAGTCTGTACTCGACGTGTAACGTTGCCTTTATGCATTTTGATCGTTAAATTGAATGTTTCCTAGGAAGAAACGTGAATCATTTTGAAATATTACCGTTTGGCTGTGTACACAAGCACGAAGTGAACAGAAGAAGTGGTCCTTTGTTCGCGAAGAGGATGTCAATCTAGTACATTTCTCCACTCAGTGGGTACAAATTGTCATCATCTTCAGTGACCCGTCGGTTCAACTAGAGAGGGTCGCGGAGGCAAAGCACGCTTGAGAGATATCCATTCCACAGAAGTTCCGCTGTCGACTCTAACTCATCAGGAGCTATGCCCAAGCTAGGGTTCCAAGGACCAGGCGAGTTCTTTGCCTTGGTCCAACCCTTACGTCCTCGATCTACAAACCGGTCGCCTTCGTGATGGAGATTCAAGGCAAACATTGGAAATCGTGATGATGCGTCATTCTTGCCACGCGACAAAACCATCGTATCTAGGTTAGGTTAGGTTGAAGTGGCTGACTGCAAGAAGACAGTCCCAATTAGGCCAAAGTAGGTCCCTTGTGGTACCACGCGGATTAACTCCTCTAACATTTATAATCAGTTGGTGCTTGCGACAGCGGTTTAGCTGCCTAATGCGGATGCTATGAACCCCAGGTGAAGGTACCTCCGATTTACCAGAGCGCGACACGAGCAGAGTAGGTGTAGTTCTGTAGTTCCACCTCCTCTTCATCCATGCGGCTTCTACAAAAATCGCTGTGAGGGATACACATCCTGCGAGCATGAATGCCAATTGTGGAGTGTCCGGTTATGTAATCGGTGAGCGTCTTGAGAGAAGATCTGCTAAGTCCAAGCAGATTGAGCGATCGTTTGAGACTCAATAATGGCCATATGTTCTTTGTTTTAAAGGCATATGCCTTCTAGCCATTTACGATTGTTAGTATTGTTTGCACTTGTCTTGAGTAGATGGTAGGCTGTCGTGATTGGCATGGGAGGTGGAACTCCTCTTGTTGTTAGAGAAGAGGAAGTAGAGTGTGAAGCGAGTTCATCGGTCTTGCAATTGCCCGGCATGTCACAATGTCCCGGCACCCACATGAGGTGTATCTTAAAATGCTCGTTAAGACACAGCCAACAATTAAGGGATGTTTTTGATTTAAACATGACATTGTTCAGGAACTTAATTGCGGCAGATGTTGATATCTCATTTGGACATCACATTGTTCACGAGCCAGGACAGTGCCTCTTTTATCGCAATGATCTCTGCCTGGAAGACGCTACAGTGATCAGGGAGCTTCAAGGAGATGGCAATAGTAAGGTCTTTGGAATAGACACCCGTCTCCTTCGTCCGTCTTCGACCAGTCTGTGAAAATGCGCAGGGGATCAGCCAGCGTCTGGTCATAAGTTCACCAGTCTAATCGGGTGCGAATGCTGGTGGAGAATTTCTTCTCGAAGATGGCTTGGGGTAGTAGGCGGTCGGAGTCTCTGGGGAGAAAGTTAAATTCGTTCATGATACTTGAGTGGCCGAAGATGAGTTCGGACTACAGTCAGAGTGTTTTAAGTCTCAGGACTGTGCTGGCAGCTGCCTGTTTGCTGAAAAATTTCCAGCAACAGCAGATCATTAACCGATACGTTCCACAGAAGGGACGATAGTAATCGTAGCTATAAATAGTAAATTGGAATGACCTACACTCAATTTCTACCAATCAAGATGCCCATCTGCCTATTTGCCTAGCACATGACAGTGCCCCAAAATTGATAGAGTTGGGGTTTAGGATTCCAGATGGTCATTCACCCGTGGAAATGAGGTTTGGACGTTACTTCTTAGCCATGCTTATGTCGTGTTGGCTTGTTTGTAGAGACTTGACTTACTTATCATGCCAACGACTCTCAGAGGGTCAGAGCCTGATCTAAAGCTGCCTTCCATCGTTGACGGTCCTGGGCACCCTGCTTCCAGACATCAAGACCAAACTGTAGAGGCTTGACAACGTTCTCTTAAACATCCGTACGACATGTCTGAAGTTTTGACTCCTTTTTCGCAGAAAGGGGGCTTGCAACTCGATCATAAGCGACACCCTGCGAAACCAGACCACAGAAGCTGGGTGGTGTCCACATTGATCTCTCGGAACGAGGTTAGAAGCATGTCGCGTTTCTGTTTCTTGAACGACTCTTCAATGGGAATATTCAGTAAAAAGAATTCTTCTATAACAATTGTAAACCAAGTTAAGGCAACTTAGAGAGTGACCTCATTCAAAGTCTGACACTGAATAGTCTTCTCTCCGACCCCGACAGAGGTGACTGACTATACTGAAGAATAAAATACTTAATACGCATGTTTCATTGAGAATCTATACTCAACCCAGTAATGATTCTCAATAAAACGCTCTTTACTCACTTTTCTATTCACTTAACTCGTTTGTATCAAAAGTGGTTCGTGACATTACTTTCATTATACTCAGCAATGAAGTATTACAGATATGGCCGATTTCACAGCTGATTCCCAAGTCCATCGCCGAATTTGAATGCCTTCTTGACAGATATTCATGAGTTTTGGACAGTTATTCACCAAATAACGTGAATGCCGTCGTCTGATTGGTTTGAGACAACGATATATAAAAAACAGTCGTCGAAAATTTTAATGAGCAAGAGAAGTCGGACATATCTGTTACATTTCATTTCTGATTATACTAGACTGCAAAAAAAAAAAACAAATAGTTTTGCCTGTTGGTTGCCAATGTTTGTACAGATATGGTTTTATTCACTAGAAGCGTTTGTTGGACAACGGATGGATAACAAATTGAGATACGTTATCCAGTCTCGAGATTTAGAACACCAATGCTGAAAATTATCCTGTAGCATCAAAAATGTTTGCCAGCGGCATCTACGATTTAGTAGTGGTACTTGAGGGGCCCCCTGTGATTTCGATTGTTCAACGCGATATTGTCAGTAGTGATTACTGAGTAAATTTTAGTCAGTAGTGATTACTGAGTAAATTTTAGTCAGTAGTGATTACTGAGTAAATTTTAGTCAGTAATAAATCAGAATTGCTTGTTGTCGCATACACGCCTAGTAAAAGGTTTTCGTTCCAATAGAGACTTGACAACTTTGAATTTAATTTGTGAACTCATTCTTTCACTAATCATCA
Organism: Eristalis intricaria; assembly: GCA_964034865.1. NCBI lineage: Eukaryota > Metazoa > Arthropoda > Insecta > Diptera > Syrphidae > Eristalis > Eristalis intricaria. The sequence continues at coordinate 81,144,582 of OZ035875.1, read as the reverse complement.
AACTGTCACTGTCAATGTTTATTTAGTGAACTCATTGTTGCTCGTTTCATCATGATAAAGTACACGAACGAACAACATCTGCAAATGATAAAAATGTTCTACCGAAATTCGGAGTCAATGACCGCAACTTAAAGAGCGTTAACTCCAATTTAGGACGAAGCTCATTTTTGACTCTATGGCTTCGTCAATAAGCAAAATATGCGTTATTGGTCGTGTGAAAATTCACACGTGCTGCATGAATCACCACTTCATCCACAAGAAATAACTGTTTGATGCGGTTTGCATGAAGGCGGGGTTATTGGACCATATTTGTTCGTCGACAATAGCGATCGTTACGTTGCTGTGAATGGTCAGCGTTATCGCGCCATGATTACCGATTATTTTTGGCTCAAATTGGATGATATGGGCTTGAACGACATGTGGTTTCAACAGAATGGACAGGACGATCGAGTTATTGAAAAGTTAGTATGGTGAGCTTGTTATCTCAAGAAATGAGCCAGTCGATTGGTCGCCTCGTTCGTGCGATTTAACGCCGCTTGACTCTTTTCTGTGGGGCTATGCCAACAAGCTGACGGAAGGAAGAACTCAGAGCCAACATCGAACACGAAATATCGTCCATTTCGGCCGAAATGTGAAGCCAACTTGTTCAAAATTGGGTCCAAGGAATCGACCGCTGCATATGAACGAAGTCGAGTTCCATTCATAAATGTTTTGTACTTCAAGTCGGTAGTAAAGTTTTTTAAATATCTCAAGTGGTTTATGTTTTATTTAAAAACAAAAAATTGACCTTATTGGAAAACCCTTTTTTCATCCAATTGACGAACATTTTCAGCCACCATTTGAACTGGAAAAGGCTGGTAACCCTAATCTGAAGTGCCTGAGAGCTTAAAGATTGCCCTGTTGTGGAACATTAACGAGCAGTTGGCTTCCACCAAACCCCATCAGCACGTTTTCGCATAAAATAAGATAACAGGCGACATGGCAATAGGATAGTATCGCAGTTTGTTCCGTTTGAAGTTCGCTTCAGAACAGCTGATTGATTGTAAAATTATTCAAAGTAATCTTATCTGTCAACACAAATGATCTCAGATATTTGGCGTGGAAACAATGTTAACCTCTGTCGAACACAAATGATCTGTGATAATTGGCGTAGAGACAATGGTTAACCTCCGTCACTGTGACTTGCTTGATCTTAGACGATGGCAATAGTTCTGGATTCAGTCACAGTGCTTAGGGAATAGAATAGAAGTGTCAAGAAGATGTCACAAGAGTCGAGAAGAAGCGGAATCCAATTACACCACGGAAGAGAAAGAGACTGACGAGCTTCGAAAATAATGAGTACGAAGGTGGAGAAGGAACTTGAATAGTGGATTTATGCCCTTTTAATTTCTGTATGACTTTTCTTTATGAGTTATTCAGCAACATCAAGAGCAGACTCATGGGAACGTGACCGTCGCACGCTTACGAACAAGCTTACATGCAAGAACAGGCGGAATGCGCTTACAAGCAAAACGTGACCATTCGCTTGCATTATCTTATTGATCTCAAATTCCAGTCGGGTTCAGGAAATAAAAGCGCACTCTTAAAGCAATCCTTTGGAACGTATTCTCCTCTGCCATAACTTGTTGCCAAATTTATTTCGAAAAGGCGCGCCCGATAATGTCGGCTTTCAAAGACCCATCCCCCAGAAACGTCATGTGATTATGTACGACTCTTGGCATGGATTTCTTGTCTGAAGGAGGAAAGGGAACACGGCTTGTACCACAAATGTCGAAATACCTTAGGAAACCCTTGCAAACACTTCGCAGACGTCTGGTTATTTAAAGCGTCCATTTGATGGGCAGACATTTGTCAGATTTGTGAAATGTTTTTGCAGATGTCTAATTGTCTTTATATAACTGTTGCATCTCTTCATTTTTTTGGTCTTGTTCAGTGCCCATTGCGCGTGTGCTTGTCGAACGAAGTCCTCTTCTGCAATTCTTCGGACGATTTATTCTCGATGCAACCGAACAAGAAACAACAATAGGGGGAAACACATTTCTCGGCAATCCATCAAAAATGTGCTATTATACATTCCGCTGTACATCTGGCTAGAATTTTGGCAGTGTCACTCAGCTGGACGCAAGCCAGTTCGCCCTCCCCCCAGGCAGTGGTGGGGTGCGATAGCGATAGAACTTTGCCATTTCGTTGTGTCTGCATGAACTCATTGCATTAGGTCATGCAGTTACACTGGTGTGTTCATAAATACGAGGCATTGCTCTACTCCCCAGCGGGGGCATTGATGCTGTCCCACGCCCCAGCAACCAGGGTTCATCTTAAATTACGATCCAGTCGGCAACAGTGCGCAGAGCACTCGGGCTGACATAGAAACCCCGTGCCGGCAGCCGCATAAGGACGAGCTGGGAAAAAACTGGGTTAAACTTGTTAAACTCCTTGGAGTGGCTAGGGTTATGTTACATCGAGCCACCACCCATGGATGAGGAGAGGCGGTAGCAAGTTCATCGAAAACGAATAATTCTTGTTTTCCTCAATCAAATGCATGGGGAAAGGAGGAGGCAAAAGGAAAATGAATGAATGCATTTATTCACGGCAGCCGAGCGTGGGAATCTATTTATACGGCGAATATACGGGCGGGCGAAAATCCGAAACAAAAATAATGCGACTCATCGATATTCGCTTGGGGTTTTTGCATTTTCACGCTTCGGCCGGCACGTTGACTTTAATGCCGAGCATTTCCTCGTCGAAAAGAAAAATAAACTCGCTTACAATGCACGTCCTTCTGTGCGTTGTCAATGAAACAATAAGCGAGTGAAAGAAAAAAAAAAAAAAAAAAAAAAGAAAAACAACGGCATTGTTTAAAATTCAGTTGACGAAACCGCAATATCGGCGCGTTCGCGCAAACACCGCCCCAAAAAGCACACAGAGTGGGACAGAGGAGAGGCGCCCGCTCGAGATCGTTGACTGTGCGATGTCCGTCCGTCAACGGAGTCGAATTGAATCGATTTGAGTCGTCGAGTGGCTTAGCCACCCCTAATCGATGTGTGTACAGCACAACACAACACAACGCAAACAGTTTATTAATTTAGTGGCATGTGACGTAAATTAATGATTGCTTAACAAATTGCGATATTAATAACAACAGCATCGGGCGTGCAGTGTACGATGGGGCACTTGAAGTGTTTTGTTCTCGCACCCTGTTGCCAATGGCCAGAATGTGTAAAATGTTGCGTTATCTACCCCCGATTTGGATGTTTATCAGTGTAGCTGGCTGCTGCTGCGGCTGCCGCTGCTGCTGCTCGTAATCGAATTCAATGTTCAATGCTGTTTCTTGTTGAAATCTAATCGACACACAAAGCCAATAAATATCAATTAAAATAACTAGAAGAAAGCCCAGGCCGGGCATGAATAGCCAAAAGTTTGTTGTTTTTTCCTTTCCGTTTAGTAATGGATGCGTTCTTGTTGTCAAATGGCTTTAAATTTGGCGAGCCGAGGCACGCATCGAATTGACTCAATTGAATTTGAATTTATGAATTTGTGGAGCATGTAAACACGCCTCTATTCGGTGCTGTTCTTCTGAAAAAACAAATTCCATTAATTCTCTCGGTTTGACATCATAATTATTGCGCTCATCGGGTCGGAAGAGAGCGACATCAACTCAACTTTTCGTGAGTTTTTGAATAACAAATTAATTCTGTCTCGTTACTCAGTGACACAGTGTTTTGTCGCTGGGAGCCTTGAAATCATTGTAAATTGCTGGACATTTGCCGTTTGTGCCGGTTTCGGTTGGTAGCTCTGCTCGATGGTGGAGCCTTTAAGTTATTAAAATTTGCTCGTTTGTAGGCGCGTACAACGATGAATTTTAATTCGAAATGACGTGATGGATAAATGGAGATTTTTGCAATTCGAACGCGGGGGTTACGATGTGTAAAGTTTGGGGCTCTAAAATGCCAAGCAACATGTGTTGCTCTCCCCTCTGTAATGGATGTGGTCCTTTAGCACCCTGTGCCACAGCATCGAAATCAAGGATTCCTTGGGGTGGAGCTGTATTTTCTACATCTTCTACAGCGTCCGTGGGAGCGAGACTCGCCGACACTTGACTACACCCGTGTCTGCACAACGATTTCACTTCCTACCGAGACAATGACGCAAAGCATAAAGGTTACAATGGCCGGATGTGGCTCCTATACAATTGTCCTAAAGTGATGGAAACTCCACCCCAGTCACCGGATATTAACCCCATCGAAAATTTATGGGACCATTTAGACCAGCAAATAAGAAAATTACCAATTAGAAATGCAACAGACCCAAAAGAGAAGAGAATGGGAACACATTTCGGTTGAAACTACCAAAAAAACTTGTCCAATCCATGCCACATAGGCTGAAGCATGTATGCAAAAGTAATGGATATGCTTTCTTCTTTTTTATTTGCCGCTATAGTCCGGGGTGGACCTGAGCCTCAACCAACAAACCTCTCCAGCTAGCACGGTCTCTGGCTAGCTGTCTCCAGTGTGGCACGCCAAGTTGGTTGAGGTCCTTCTCCACCTGGGTGCGCCATCGGTTCCGTGGGCGTCCTCTATTGCGTTGTCCTACTGGTTCGGTGTCGAAGACACTTCCGGCTGGAGCAGTGTTGTCCATGCGCTCTGCATGACCCAGCCATCTTAGACGTTGAATCCGTAGACGCCTGACTAGGCTCATGCCGCTGTATAGCCCGTACGTGGTGGAATCTTCTCCTCCAAAAACCGTCAAAGCAAACAGGACCGAAGATCGCACGCAGAGCTTTTCTCTCGAAGAGACCAAGGACTTCCTCATCCGCTTTTGAGATTGTCCATGCCTCCGCGCCGTACAGCAGGACTGGGATGATCAAGGCCTTGTATAATATCAGCTTGGTCCTTCGAGAGATGACTCTACTACTCAATTGCCTCTTGAGCACATAGAAACAGCGGTTGGCAAGAGTTACTCTGCGTTTGATCTCGGACTTCCTTTCTTGATGACTGCATATACTTCGTTTTGCCCTCACTCACCGCTAGACCCATTTCAGCCGCTTCCGCCGCAATGCCAGCAAACACCTCATTGACGGCTCGCTGTGTTCTGACAATCACGTCAATGTCATCCGCGTATGCTAGCAATTGTACGGACTTTTGGAAGATCGTGCCTCTTGTGCTAGCGTGTGAGTTCTGCACGATATTCTCAAGAATAATGTTGACAAAGTCACATGACAGCGCGTCGCCTTGTCTAAAACCTTTTTTGACATTGAAGGGGTCTCGGTGAGTACGTTACCGACCTTGATGGAGCAGCGAGAGTTCTCCATCGTCATCCTGCACAACCTGAGGAGTTTGGCAGGAATGTCAAAACTAGACATGGCGTTGTATAGCTCGTCCCTATAAACGCTGCCATATGCGGCCTTGAAATCGACAAAAAGGTGGTGGGTGTCGATCTGCTTCTCTTGGGTTTTTTCCAGGATCTGCGGTAATGTGAAGATTTGGTCGATGGGGGACTTTCCCGGCCTGAAACCGCACTGAAAAGGACCTATCCGGTTGTTGAAGAAAGGTTTCAGGCGCTCACACAAAACGGGGATGTTCAGGAGACTTATCCCTCGGTAGTGGAATTTGTTGTTTTAGACATATATAAAAGCATTTAAAGTTTAAATGTGCAAAAACTAAATAACAATATTTTTATAAATTCCATGTTTCACGGCTCCACCTCTTTCGAGTCACTGACAATGCTCAAAGAATATTCATGTCTAGAAAAAGCTTCTCAACTTCGCCCTTCGGAGTCGGCATTAAACTGTAGGCCTCTTCCTCTCGTGAAAGAAAAATAGCACGCACAACACGAGTTGTTGCTGAGAAGCTAGGCCCAAGTCCGCCTCGGACTGTCGCGCCACCCATATTATATTATTAAATGAGAAATATGTTTGATTCACATTTACGGAACCTCAGAATGGGTGACCCTGTACATAGAGCTGCAGGTGATGTATGGATTAACGAGATCTCCTGCCATGAGTCTTATACCACGAGGTCTAGTTCGCTGAACCAAGGCCATGAGTGGGTTTTTTAAGAATCAGTTGAGGTCAAGCTTATGGACATTTCCCCCACCTTGGTGAAGTTTGAGGCTGATCTAGAACCTCTGCGCTGCACTTTTGGGGTTGAAGCACCTGGTTGTGATGCAACTCCGCAACGAATTCAATCATATACCAGTCACATCCGCGACTCCAAGACATGTTGGTGTATTCTCCACTTCTTCCAGCGACTTTGGTTCTATACACGACGCTTCAAAACAAGAGACCCAACTTCAAGATATCGGGCTGAAAGCACACCAATTTTCAGCTGCCCCTTCTAGAATATATATGAATGGATGAACCAGTAAAATGCAATGACATCGAGGCCTAGTCGTCTTTCTTTGACAAGATTAATCATAGTCAATAAAACCACATTTGTGTCCAAGCCCTTGAGACATTTAAAGAAGAGGGCAGTCAAATAGCACATGTTTCCTAAACAAATAGCTCTCTAGAATTCATTCAACACGAATTCATATTAGTTTCCCATGGAATGTGCAACAAAGTTGAATTCAACCCCTTTGAGTGAATTCGAACTCAACCTGACGAATATTAATTAGGGAAGTACCACACTCCAAGTGCCTTCAACTCCAATTCAGCACATGCCTCTCCTCCTAAAGCACCACATTCAGCGGCTGTCACGTTTCTGTTTGAATTGCATTCGATTGCACTTGACGTAAATTGACTTGATGCAGACAAAATGAATTCAAATTGCATCACACACTCCCCATATGACGGCATCCGTCAGAGTTGTTGTTTTGCACAGCCAATCATTTTGCCATCAAATCTTGCAAATCTTTTCCGATTTGCGGTCAAAGGTGGAACTGCCTGTGACCACAGTTCAGTGCACAAACACACACGCATCACGTGTGCGAAGCTCTGCAAAGAAAACAACGAAAATCGAAATCAAAAGCTTATTCACCGAAATCCGGATGAACTGCACACGCAATGTTTGCAAAATGCTGAATAATTTCACTGTCGCTACCGCCACTCACACTCAAGCGTAGACACTCTATCGACCTAGCGCTTGAAAGTCATGGCAAACTGGCATGATGCGGCGCGCATAAACACCGTGCACACACGGTCGCCCGCCCCACCGCGCCTACCAGTCGCATGTCGCATGAAAATGCAAAACAAAATCCGACTGAATGTCAAAAACACCACCTAGTGACAGAGCCTCAGTCAGTGTTAGTGGGACAAGTTCAGGTATTCAACACATCCCTCGCGAGCGGGCGGAGGGCGGAGCGCGGCTGGGGCTGCTAACAGATAGTTTACTTTAGCGAGCAAAACAACAAATTAATATATCGACGAGGGAAGCAGCGCCAAACCGCGCTTCGCCTGACTCACCTACCCTAGCTGCAACAAGCGACACCATTTGATAAACAATACCCCGTCCGCCCTCTGCTGCACGTACCCCTATCTGGGGGTCTTTATTGAAATTCGAGATTAACACTCGACTGTGTGGAGAGTGGAGCGTGGAGCGTGGGGAGGCGGCAAGCGGCTGTGCATTGTATCATGCTTCAAGTGTGGATAAATTAAAAACATACACACTCGTCGAATGCGGTTAATGAAAGGCATACTGATACGAGCGAGCGACTGGAAATAAAACGCTCTCGTGCAGCGGCGGCCGACGCACGACAATTTTCCGTGGAATTCTGCTTTATCGTCATCAGAAAAAGAGGAGGACCGGTCAATGGGTGGCAACAACAAGCGTCGAAAGCTGTTGTTTGTCGGCGGATATCGTGCGATATCATATCTAATTTGTTTCCTCCGAAGTGGAGAAGTTGGTCAGACTCACTTCAAGCACGCACTCGCACTGTGAAACCGATTCGAGGTTTGAAGGTGTCTTCGAAAGCCTTTACTGCAGCCTCCAGAGACTTCACAGCTGTTGTGCGAACCTCGATACAAATCTCGAAAAAAAAAACGAAGCCAAAGTCATCGGCTGAAGTTCAAGAGCGTTTGGAGGGTACACGCTGGATTCGAGAGCGTTGCTCGTTAAATTTGCCAAGGAAGTTTCGTGATTTGTCACGTCATCACGTAGTTTGCCGCGAGGCAAAAAAATATTTCAATGTCATTCCTATCGCAATGAAACCGAGTGACTTATATTCCGTTTCGTGGTCTCGCAAAAAGTTATCACAGTCCTGCTTCGTTGGAAAATATGCATCACCAGCGATATCGAAAGTGAATCAAACCGAGCTGCTTGGGTAGACGTCGTCGAAAACTTTGAAAACAGCTGAGACTGGTCTGTTTGCTCTCAGGAACTGTGAGCTTGAAGTGGTTTCCTTGACATCCCCTACAAGATCGCTGACGGGAGCGTTGATCAGTAACTCTTGACAATCGTTGTCACTTTGGGCTCAGAGCCAATTGGCTAATTGGATAATAGACCCCTCCCTCGAAGGATCAAGCTGACTTTAGACAGAACATTGATTATCCAATTCTTCCCTTAGGTCGTAGATGCGTGGACAATATCAAATGAATGTCATTAGCCTCTTCTAGAGAGTTCTGCGTCGAGACCTTGGTTATGTTTCCGTTGAGGGCATCTGGAGGAGAAGAATCAACGAGGAATTGCTCGGGCTACATAAGGAAGTGAATCTGGACAGACGTCGTAAGAGTCAGCCCAAAAGGTGGCAACAGGGCCATTTGAAGCACATGGGCAACTTAAATTGGCTTCATCCTGAAGAGTCTTTAAGCTTTTAGGACAAGGCAACTGAAAAGGCATGCATCTAAAATGGCACACTCAAGTGGGGAATGGCAGCAAACCGAGATTGTGCTAGCTGACGAGGGTTGTTAGTTTATTTCCAGATTCGCTGTAGCAATACGCAAAGAAGAATCAATAACCACAAATATAGGTACACACTCACCCGCACCACATTTGAGGTTATTGAGAAGAGGAAGCAATGGGTGTATATAGTATATAGTAGGGGTGTATATAGTATATAGTATGACCCCAATAGGAGAGGATAGAACGGAGGAGGAAGATAGAACCGATGGATCCAAGAGAACTTGCCTCGTATCAGGAACGGAAACCACCAAGGAATGAATACTGCATTTGCCTAATCTTAGTCGAAGTGTCAGGTCCGAGCAACCATACTCAATTCCAAATGCTGTTTTTCTTACTCAATACTGACACCGGCTCATCTAAAAAATGGAACAATCTGAGTTCAGGTCAGCTTTTTCACATTTTAGGCACCCGAGTTCACAAGTCACATTGTCAACAGACGCGTCAGCAAAAAGTTATGATTAGATATATACGCTGTCATCACAGTAACTAAAGACGATCTTATCTGGATAAGCCCTACTATTTGTCATATCTACTCACAATTTATCTTTGACTGAAGTGACAATATTCAAATAAACTTATCAGAACATTTAGACCAAAAATATGCGAAAAATGCAAGTCTTAGCCTATCAGTCAAATGTGTTTATATTTAGAACTTAACTGTTATCGTTAAAGCTCTTTGATTGCTCACGAATCGCATTTTACACGCGATTCTCCTTGACTGACTTTATACACATTCTGTCATCGTCTTTATCTAACAAAGGCCTAGCGCAAGGACAATGAACTCAAAAAGGTGTCATTCACATGCAAAGAGAATTGTGAGTGTGCATTTTGCGAACAGATCCCTTTGTTGGGGAAATATCTACCAAAAGTTGTACATTTTGGATTAATTTAATATATACGATTAATTTAATCAGAGTAATTTATTATGCTTTGAAGCATTTCGTATAAGGAAGAAGTGTAAAAATGGCGAAAGTATTCAATTTTAACATTTTTTCGACACAAATCCCTTTTGCGAACTGTCAAAATGAAGTTATCATCCACAATGTACTGATCCACAAATTTGGGAACAAAAAATTCCCGCATACGCTACGCTACACTAAGGTGGTGTTCACATGAGTTCTTGCGACCAGAGAGCTTCGCAAATCTCTAACTTTTCATTCACAGAGAATTTTTCTCGGAAACAGATGAGTAGGAGTTTTTTTTAGTGGAGAATTTGTGGACTGCGGTACAAATCTTTGTGGATCCCAGATTCTCTGTTCGACAAATCGTAGTGAAAATAAATAATTCGCGAAGAAACAATTAAAGTTGTCATCTGTGGATACCAAGAAGTATACACTTTGCTTTTATTTCTCTCAGTCACAGGTCCCGCCTCGTGTGTCAAGGACTTTAGCGTATTCTTGTTTTATTGGCTGGTTTTGCCTAAAAAAATTGACAGAAAACGTCAAAAAGTTCCAAGAAATTTTTGCACTTCAAGCCGCGAGTGAACGAACGGCCACCTACGATTCCCGTCTCTCTCTCCTTGACTGCTTCTTATATTGATCCTCCCGATTCCACGACAAGATGAACAGTCATCTCCTGCGAACGTACGTTAGCTGAGTAAATCATTTGACCTGTTTATTATAAAAATCATTTATCCATTTGATCATCTTCAACACGCCACCCCAGGCGAGCTGTCGAAAGCGAATACCGCAGTGAAGGTTAATTTTGTGTGGATTCTGTTTGAATGTGTGATCTGACAGTTTTGCTAGACTACCACTGTGCCTCGGCAAAATTAGTTCTGGTTAACAGAGAGTTCACATCACGCTTTTCTTTTCTCTTTTTGCAAATGCACTTCCCACACATGTCGTGTAAACATCTATTTTTAGCGCACAAAAAAAAAGAACAAATCAAGTTTGCGTTTTACTCTATGCAAAACTCGAAATGAACAAGGAAACAATCAGATGATACATTCTGAATACATATTCTATTCGTACGTCATTTGTACTTATTATGGGATGTATCGCAATGCAATCTCGGAAGCACTTGTTGATTGCTTGGGATGAGTTCACCTTTCACCTTCCATCATTTATGACTTTTGGCTTTCTTGACCTCTGTTTTCGGAGGAGATGTACAGAGATATGAAGCCACTTCAATTTGGAGTTCTCTGCTTACTTGATTGAAAGCACAACCCCTCATTCCTTGGTTCTGCAGGTTGTTTCGTTATATTTAGAAAAATGCAGTACACCTTGGTAATTGTTTTAATTTTAGTCGCCTTCTAATAATAAGGGGTTCACCGGTGGCAAGATGTAGCGTGTTCAATTATGTAAATTGATTCGTACAGCAGACGTTTACGTCCGTTAGCGTTATCGATGCACTGGCTTTTGCAAGCGATTTTTATGTTTTACGGATATCTCACTGTTCCTCAAGGAATGAATGATCGATCATGAGTAAACAGATCATGAACTAAGTAGATCATGAACTAAGTAGATCATGAACTTTAGAAAACTGAGCACCTTTTGGGCGTGAAACTCTGTTTGGTGCTTGAGACGATGCAAATTCTAAAACCTAAGTCATCTTTCTTCTTCGTCATGTCATCCATTCCGACTAGAGTAGGCTATTAACCTAAAGATCACAGAAATTGTCTACATCCCTTCCTGTGTGCAATATTGCATGTCATCTCCTGAAGGCTGAATGCCATCTTCGATATGTTCCAATACTGAATTGGTTGTGTTGTCTAAGAGAGTCTGTTTTATGAATCAACGAATATCAGAAACACTTGTTCGACCGGCATCTGCTAATGATTGTGATTTGAAAACAGGTCAAAGGAGTCAGTCTTTAACACCACATATGTCAATGAGGACAAAACAAAAGGATATACAGTGATAGCTCCTATTTTGGACACTCTCTTAGGCGGACAATCCCGTTGGGTGGAATATATCCCACGACCGTCTTGAATTGAAGTTACATATATTTCCATGGACGGACAACTGCCTTAGCCGGACAAAAGTTCTGCGACCGTCGTTGTCCGCCTTTGGGGGCTTTCACTGTAGTACTGATGAGCAGAATCAATGTCTGCGAGGAAGGTGAATGAAGGCGATGGAGGAGTAGCCACAATCACAAAGCTACTCAAAGATTTGGAAGTCTGGAAGGCAAAAACCGCTGGACCACATCGAGCGCATGGACAACAATTCTCCAGTTTATACGGCTTTTTCATTCCAGCCTCTGGATCAAGAAGAATGGAGAAGGACCGAATATCCGGTATTAGGCCCAGGTAATCTCGGACGCAAAACGCATTGGCCTCGATGAGTAGAAGCAGCGTGAGTAGGACCATCGACGATACCTACATATAACTCATACTAAGAAGGGTCTGAGGTCGTTTGCGATTGAGACGATTGATCTTTCACTTCTCTGAAAGGATAATACGGGTATTTTCGTTCCTCTTATGCAACCCATGCCGTGAAGGCAACAACACCGCGGCCAGGAGAAATATATTTATCGAAGGGTTGGAGTTAAACCAAGACACTTACTACTTCTCTCATTCTTTGCAGCAAAACTCTTTAATGCCACTGAAGTAAGTAAGTAAGGGCAAAACGTATATGCTGTCATCAAGAAAGGACACACAACATCGACGTCTTGGACAGAGCGTCACAATGGGCAGCTATAACTTCGAGGTAGTCAACGACTTCGTCTACCTCGGCTTCGCTTTAAATAGTACGACAACATCAGTACCGCGATCAAACGCAGAGTAACTCTTGCCAACCACTGTTTCTATGGGCTCAAAAAAAGGGAAAAAGGCCGCTCCACAGATGGACTGTTATAGATGGCAAGCTATATGACAACTTCGCCTTTCTTTCTCCATGCGTTTCTCTCTCCTTTTTCCATCGCATCGAGATAATGGACATGTGTAATAGAACTGGCTGTCAAGTGAAAACCAATCTCTTGAGAATCAGTAAATTTTGATGTCGTTTGACAGATGTCAATCAGCCTTATTCTTTCGGCTATACAATCCGGCTAATCGTTCGAACAGATCTATTCATTCGAATTTAGCGGCGTTCACACTCAACAATTTATCGCTCAAGAGGCAATTGAGTAGTAGAGCCATCTCTCGAAGTACCAAGCTGACTTTATACAAGACCTTGATCATCCCAGTCCTGCTGTACTCCGCGGAGGCATGTACAATCTCAAAAGTGGATGAGGAAGTCCTTGGTATCATTGAGAGTAAAGCTCTGCGTGCGATCTTTGGCCCTGTTTGCGTTGACGGTTTCTGGTGGAGAAGATTCAACCACGAACTGTACGGGCTGTACAGCGACATGAGTCTAGTCAGGCGTCTTCGGATCCAACGCCTGAGATGGGTAGATGGTAGGGACAACTCAGCTCCGACCCGAAGAGTCTTCAACTCCGTACCCGTGGGACAACGTACAGAGGATGCCCGCGTTTAAGGTGACGCACCCAGGTGGAGACGAACCTCAACCAACTTGGCGTGCGACACTGGAGACAACTAGCCAGAGACCGTGCTAGCTGGAGAGGCTTGTTTGTTAAGGCCCAGGTCCACCTCGGAGTGTAGCGCCAAATAAAGAAGAAGAAGAAGTAAGTATATTTCCTTAACCATATTAGAGCCGGACACTCCCACAGAATGTGCTCAGAAGTCCATCCTCTTCGAGGCCTAAGCCGACAAACCTTATCTTGACACAGGTTTAATTTATTAAAATGTTAAATTAGACCGCAGCGGCTGAACGCATGGATGGCGCAGTTGGTAGAGTGCCTGCCCCTGGTTACCGGGGTCCCCGGTTCGAATCCCAGTAAAAGCAAAGTTAATACGCTTTTCTCTGGTTTTCAAATTTGGTCCAGTCACCATTTGCCGTTGGGATCAAATTAACGGCACTTTCACTGGAGTAGCCAATCAGTGGTAGTAGTCTGACTGATCACAATGGATCAACATGGTCTAAGGGTGCTGGTGAATGCACTAGCAGCCCGCCCACCTAACCCAACCTAGGCCGCAGTGGCCGGTAATAAGGCTTGTTAGCAACCAAATGCTCCAATTGATATTTCAGTACGGTCCGGAACCTATAAACGCGGATCCTGAGCCAGCACCCGCGAGCTTATCTGCCTATTCGTTGGCTGGAGTCCCCTGAGTCCAGGCACCTGGCGAAGATTCGCTGTGTTGTGTTCACCCAAAGGGATTACAGAGAGTCATAGCAACATTTGACAGATCTTCCATCTTCCGTCTTAAGTGTCTCTCGAACATACAGTGGACTCTCCCTAAGTCGAGCTCTCTCTAACTTGAACAAATTATGGTATTCTGGGACAATTCGACTTAGAGGGAGTCAACTGTATATAATATGGGTAGCGCCACACTCAGAAGTGGACTTGGGACTGGCTTCAGTCGCACCACTAGTGTCGTGTTGGGTATTGGCCACCTATTGTCGCAAGCCTACTCCAAACACCGAAATTTGAGAAGATCTGTTCTAGAGAGATATAGTCTTTGAGCATTGTCAGTGACTCGATAAAGTTGGTCTGATATAAGCTGCTCGTGGTGAGAAATGAAACCAGACGGACGAACACCTTGTCACTATGCCCAGCCGCCCACTAAACTATGATACAATAATATGACACAATGAGAATAAACGTCCAATACCGCTAGGGACACGTTATGCATAATTTGGCTCTCCACTGCACTACCACAAGACTTAAAAATGTTACCAGAATGATTCACCATCTTCTATCAAGCATAAAAAAAATCATATGATCTCTCAAAAATCTGACCACACAGACCCCAAATAACATTGAAATATCAGCACTGTGTATCATAGCGAAAAAAAAATAAGTGACATCTTTTGAATTAAATTATTTTCCATGAATAATCTCAAAACCATCGTGACACTTAAAATCCACATCAAAGGAATTATTTGCTCCACCCAGTGTGGCATAAAAAAATATTTGCATCCAACAATTAGTACATTTCAAAGAAATCGTCTATTTTTGTAGGCAAAGTCCACGGATACAAATAATTTGCTATAAGCCATTAAGTGAGTGCTCCATCAAAATCACGTGGCATAAGTCTGAAAAGCTAACAGCGGGCAGAGACTGTCTGACTCTTGCAACTTGTATCGACCAGATGCAAACTGGAAGTTCTATTTTCTATTTTATGTAATTGTTTTCATGCAAATGTGTATTGTTTTTCATTTCATGTGCAGAATTGTGGTTTATTGCTTTTGTTGAACAAACAAAAGCATACATTATTTATTTGCGCAATGGGAACTTCTTGAAACAAAAGGTAGGGGATGTGCGAGAATTTGGAACAGTTATGCTTGAATGTGAATACTCAATCGCAGTTCTATATCGCGTTTCGCTTGTGATGGATCTTTCAATGAAAAAGGCCGCTCCACCGATTTACTGTCATAGATGGCAGGCAATATGACAACTTCGCCTTTCTTTCTCCATGCGTTTCTTTCTCCTTTTTTCATAGCTTCGAGACAATGGACATGTGTAATAGAACTGGCTGCCAAGTGAACACCAACCTCCTGAGAATCAGTAAATTTTGGTGTCGTTTGACAGATGTCAATCAGCCTTATTCTGAGATTCGAACAATCCGGCTAATCGTTCGAACAGATCTATTCATTCGAATTTAGCGGCGTTCACACTGAACAATTTGTTTGAAAACCGTAGTTGATGGACCAAATAGTCAATGTGAACGCTCGTTACAACAAACCGGACGACTTGTTTTGAGATAGGCAAAGTATTTGGCATAACACCGGTTGTCAAAACAACTGGCGTCAAAACCCCTGACTCGAAGGTCTAAGATCATGCTATACAGAACTCTTATTTTGCCAGTCCCGGTATATGGAGCCGAAAGCTGGATGATAAGCAAAAATGAGGATCTGATACTTGGTGCCTTCGAAAGAAAAATTCTACGTCGGATGTATGGTCCCATCTGCGAGGAAGGCGAATGGAGGAGAAGACACAACCACGAACTCTACGAGCTGTTCCAGGATGTGGATGTAGTCCGGAAGGCAAAGATCCGTCGACTGCACTGGCTCGGCCACATAGAGCGCATGGACAACAATGCTCCAGCTAAGAGGATCTTTGAATCCGAGCCTCCTGATTCGAAAAGGAAGGAAGGCCGAATTTCCGATATAAAGCCCAAGTAATCGTGGATGCAAGACAGCTTGGTCTTGATGACTGGAAGCAGCTTGCCCAGGACCGTCAGGAATGGAAAGCAGCAGGAAGGCCGAATTTCCGATATAAAGCCCAAGTAATCGTGGATGCAAGACAGCTTGGTCTTTATGACTGGAAGCAGCGTGCCCAGGACCGTCAGGAATGGAAAGCAGCTATCGCTCAGGCTCGGACCCTGCATGGGTCGTCAGCCTGCTAAGTAAGTAAGTAAAGCATTTTCACATTTCAGCTTCAACAAATCGTCAAATTGTTGTGTCTGAACGACGCAATTCGGATGGAAAATATTCAATATCGAATGAACACCTCAATAAATTTGACGTTTGAAATTTTCTGACGTTTCTGAGTATTCAAATAACACTGAGGAAAACATTAGGCCACAAAAATTGCAATTGTTTTATTTATAAACGATGAAGACGGCGAGCGGGACATAAGGAAAGGATAGTGGACGCATTTTATTCATTTGCATTTGACAGGACAAAGTATGTGTGTATGTAAGTATATTTGTGTGAAGCCTTTCAATGCCTTATACATATCTCGTTTCCTTCTAGATCTGTGTAAAATGTTCGCATAAATCAAAAATGTTCATTCTAGTTAGTCTTCAGAAGGAGGTCCGTAGCTACCACGCAGCAATCTCTCCAAAAGCGAGTTTCAACGGAATTTTCTTTCATCAATGATCAGCAACTCTTTTTGCCCGCTACTGCCCCAATCAGATTGTGATTGTGACCTAAATTTGTTAAGAAAGCCAACATATTGTTCAAAGATTTTAAATTTCAACAAGAATGCCTCAACTTGTTTTTGCAAATCTACTCGTCGGAAAAAAAATACGACAAGATAATGACGTTTGATTCACATGTCAAAATAAGCTTGAAAAATTAACTGTCGGCACTCAAACACAAGCTCTGTTCCAAGTGATTTGTGCTCAGAAATTCGTAGTTGAGCAAATTGTCAGGAGTTGGGTAAAAATCTGTCTTTGAGGGAGAAACTGTGCAGAAACTTGTGGAACGACTTTTCGTAGAAATGCACAAAATTCACGAAACGTTAAATAAATATTTAATTTTTACTTATTTTTCTTCTACACCAAAACAACAAATTTATAAAACAATATTTTTTTATAGTCTACTATTGGGAACATTTGTTTGCTCTCTCATGAGCACTCTCTTCTGCGAAAAACTACGAAAAAAATCATCAAATCCAATGGCTTTTGAAAGTTTTTTCCTTGAATTGCACAGCAATTGCAACAGATCTAAAATCTATTCGAGTTCTACTCACTGAAAGTGAATCTCAGAATAAGGCTGACTGCATTGCCGACTTTCCTAAGCAACGCCACCTGCTTTCAAACACGTGTACTTACTGAAGGAACCTAATATTTACGTTCATCTGCCTCGGTAACAGTTGGGAGATTGATGCCGGCATCTGTGGTTACCGCCTTAAAACTAAGGTGGAGCGGACATTGCTTTGCAAGTGCCTGACATTTCCCACAAAATGTTTAGTTTGTGCACCTGGATAGCTCCTAGTAATCGAAACAGCTCTTTTTCGTAAAATTCCAAATTCCGGTGAAGACTAGAAAGCGTTATCTTAGCAATCAACTAGAATGAATCTCAAACAAACGGATCGTTGGCACTAAACAAATACATAATTTTCGCACAATTCTCCACAAAGGCTACGCGGTATATATAGGAACCTAGATGTCGCTCTAAATCAAGTGTAATACTTTGTATAGTTCCACTTTTGACTGACTTCCTTTTAGTCATAGCTTTGTATTGTGGCTGTAAACAGTTCGTGTTAGTTAAGTGTAAACGTTTAAATCCATGGAAAATACGGTTTTTTGAAAAAGAAAAAAAGTCGAACAGAAGACCCTGGTTACAATAATACGACGCTAAAACGTTGGCGAGGACCTCCCTTCAAGGGCACAGTGGACCCAAAGGTTTGGTCAAAAGACACTTGACACCCAGATTACACTTGTGAATACAACACATTTGGCATCATGCAGTTCACTAGCCTTTATGATTCCGATTAAAGCGACTTCTGGAAGGTAACTCCTAAGCCCCCTTGTGTTCGGGGTTTCCAGACAAGAGTAACGTCTAATTTGAACCAAAGTTAGTCACAGCTGACTACCATTGTTTCACTGGTAATCGTGTGAAGTAAACAAAGTGACTTTGTTGCATGATTGAAGAATTAGTCACAAGAACCCGTAAAGTTACCTATTTACGATCATCTGCAGTCAGCTGTCAACAGGTCAGTAGAATATCCAATAAAAACCAAAAAGCATTTATGAGCATTGATACCCACCATGAGATCACGACGTACTCGTATGCATCATTGTCAGAAGCTCATGAATTTGTTTGAAACCATAAAATTATTTTAATTTGAATAATGTAGACACAGAAATTGTCACGTGTGCATTGATGGACCTTAAAATTATACTTAAACTGCGGTGGCCCATCCCTAGCCCAACTTCTACCGCATCATTGTTTGGTCAGAATAAATCACGTGGACGTAGGCCTGACATTTCAAACAATATGTTCTGTTTTAGATCCTGTGTGGATAGTTATGAGAGAGAAATCGCCTTTTTCATAGAATTCGAACCCAACATAGCAAAAAGGGTCTGGTTCTTCATCCGTATATTGCTGCATAAAAACGATAGGATCAAAGTTGGAATCTAGACCTGGACTAATATACGCAGTTTTAGCTTGATGGACATCACTAAAAAAATTCTTAACGAATTGAGATTGCTTCCCAACGACACCGATCACCTTCTGCCACAACCCATCTTCGAGACAAACTTCTCTGCCAGCATTCCTTCCAGATCGTATTGGAAATCTGACAATCAAAGGCTTGACGATCTCCTGCGAGTTTACACACACGGATCGAATATGAATGACAAGATGGATGTACGCCAAAGACCTTAACATTGCCATTTCCTTGCAGCTCACCCCATCATCTGTAATGTTTTCCAGGCCGAAATTATAGCGATAGAAACATTGTTCTGGTTCAAGAGTATCAGTACAAATACACTATCAAGATCGTAGACAATTTCATTTTTCGCTCACAAACCATCCCTTAACTGAATGACATCAGCATAAGCTAGGTAAACCGGTTTGTCTCAAGCATCAATTGGTTAAGGCTATATAATTCATTCCGCTTGGCATCATTATGTGTCTATACTGCAGCCAGACACTTAAACCTAACCTAAGACAGCTTGGACACGACTGGAGTTACATCTCAAGCAACGCATGATAGAAATGATGTCTAACCGTGTTAAAAGTTACTGCATGGGTCTGGCTTGCTTCTTTAAGTGCTTTTAGGCATGGTCTTTGTCTGTGCAGCTAACAATGCGTATACCGTCTTTGCTCTAAGCCCGAGGAAGACAACGAGATTCATACTATCCACTTCATCGATTGAGAATGTTAGAAATAATTGTACTTGTAAAATACGCTTTGAAAAGTAAAACAGAGTTTGTGCTTCAGTCAAAAGAGTTTTGCGAATACAAGCTTGTTAGATCTAGAGGGAGAGGAAGAACCAATTCCTCTCAAGACGCAAGAGAGTTTCGAATCTTGAGGAAGGAGTCTGACTAGGAAGGGCCTGACTGTCAACGATGAACGCCAGCTATTGTTCACACGCTCAAACCCTCCATGGGACATAGGCCTGAGACTTATCTTAGTGAAAACTTATTTTTGAACGTCAAAGAATGGTAGCGCATCATTATTTAGACCAAGACAAGTCCGTGTACTGGGAATCTTACCAGCAACAGCTGCGACCACTGAGCCTTTAAAATCACTGAGAGAATTTAAAATAATAAACACCGCAAGTTGTGCCTCCTCCCCCCAATTTCCTGGAAAAAAAACCACCCGCCATTTTCTCGCGAAAAGCGATTGCAGTGAAGCCCAATTTTCGGTATTCGTTGCGGCAAATGTTCCACAAAATACGTCAGAGAGAGATAAAAAAAAAAGCAGCCATTGAATTTCTGTCAACTTTACAACAAGCATCGCCATTTCATGCTTAGATCCATTAAGCACCCACCAGGAATTCCCAATCGCTACTAAATAGCTTTGTAACTACGTGGAAGTAAGCAGCTATTTCTGACTTAATGACCACTTCCAGAGAATACTGGTGAAAAGAACAGAACAAAAAAATAACCATTCAGTAATCTCACATGACAAACAATTTGCCATAGTAACAATCACTTCAGTGTATCAATCAAACTCAATCAAGCGAGTGTGTGTGCTCGGGCGCTTCGCACGGATTAACTCCCTCAAAAAAGAACTACAACCGATTACTTAATCTAATCGTTGGTGATTTTCTTTTTTTTTTGTTTTGATTTTATCTTGATTGTATCCCTTGACTATTGTCAACATGAACATTTGTTCCCAAAGCAGGTGTGTCGTCCTGTTCTTGAAGCGCACTACGAAGAACCAGATATTGTTGAGCATATTCCTGTTTTTCGTGAACAACCAAATCAGTCTTCACTGTTGTCATGGTAATTTCATCCGTTCGTGGATTCTCCACATTTAACCCCTAAAAGTTCCCGCACCAAATGGCGCACAAGAATGAAAAGTTTCTGCGTGGAAAAGGGCTGAAGTATCGACACGCATAAGAATTTAATATACCAGTTCGCCTTGGTTTTTGCGTCGAAAATGGGGATGATGTACGTACGTAGTTGGCCGCGTTGATGTAGATACATCAGCAGCGTGACATTCCGAAATATGATTCACCCGAAAAAGAAAGGAAATCCGGAAGTGAACTGAATCGATCAAAAGAAAGACTCCCTGTTGCTGTTTGCCAAGAATCTCGCGAATGATTTTTAATTGTTTTACTGCCGTTTTTATCTTTTCAGAAAATAGTCTGCCGCAGAACAGAATGATGAAGCAAGTCTGTCTCGTATCAACAGGCGGCGCGACAACGACGAAAACAACAAATATTTGCTTAGGAAATCAGTCTCGTTCTCTGGGTCGTTGGCAAAAATGTAGCAAAACCCCCGAAAGTCGGATAATGTCGCTTCTCGAAACGGAAGCATGACGAAACGCCCAACAAATTGTTTCGTCTACCTGTGTGCTTATGTGCGCCCGTCCTGCAGCTTTTTGCCGATTAAATGGGAAACAAGGTTAAGCAAGAATCAATTATAAATCCATATTCGCTCCACCCACAGTCATCGCATGGGCTTGTCGGGAAAGGGGTTACTTTTGCTTTTAATCAAACTTATACACACACATGACAACAACTGTCACACAAGACAGCATCTAGTGAGAGAGCTCCACTTCTACCCTGGCCCCTCTTGCCTACAACAATCGGCTGGAAAACCGAGTGGAGGAAGAGGAGGCAGTCAGAGAAACGATGACATTTCATAATTTATTAACTGAAAAATGTATAATTTCAAGTACGATGATTGGTTTTCAGGTGGGAGACGGGCGGCTGCTATTCATTTTCCCTTGCCATTTTCTTTGCACTCTCTTACATCTCACACTCCCCCCCTATACACCTCTCCGTCTTATCGTCAGCACACATCCTTAGATATCGAAGTTGAGTCGAGGCGAATTGGGTTAAACTCTAGATTCTCGTGTAAAAACGAAAAAATACCAAAAGCTTTAGCACATATACAGCCAGTTCAACAGATAGAAAGAGAGAAGGGTCAACACAGTTTTGCTCACACTCAGGTGTTATAACTTATAAGGTAGACCCCGTAGAACCACCGCAGATGTGGTGAGGTAGGTGAGGGAATCCGAGAGCGCGCACGCGTACCGATACCGCAGTACCGGCTGCAGTCGTCCCCTGGATATACACACACACACACTCATCACTCGCGCTCTCCCTCTCTCAGCGCCGAATCCGATACCAAACAACTGTGACCATGGACAAAAGATACGAAAAAAAAAAAACAAACTTGCAGATACATCAGAATTTCATTTGCACGTGTAGATGTGAATCGCTACGATAGAGAGCGAGAGGGAGAGAACTTCGAACACAGACAGTGTAGGCAGCAGCACATGCACATGGATACCGAAAAATAGGGGAAATGTGGCGGAACGAGTGTGTTTTGTTCGATTTTGTATTATTGTTTTGTGCTAAAGAGGTTCTCATGGAAACATGGTGCTTTTTCGTTTTTGCCCGACTCTCACTAGGGATGAGCGAATTTTTATGTCAAACGATGGAATAAGTTGTGGTGCTCCTATTCTCGGAAACTTTAGATTAGATCTGACCGACAGATGATGACTCAGACAATGTTATGTAATGCAATCTATCCTAATTACATCATAAATGTCGCTGATTTCGGCAATGATAAGCCTCGACACTTTTAGTACTTTTCTGATACGTTTTCCGAGAACATTGTTTCGACCAAGAGACATTCTTTCGTCATTCAGATTTGAGACAGAATTAATTGACACGAGACGGCAACACTTTCCGCGAGCGGATACACTGCCTTTGTCATAAAACTCAAACTTATGCAAGGAGCTTGCTCCTACAGACAATGAATATGCGAATGCGGTAACTTTAATCATTAATCGCTGCTACCAAAAGAGCTTTTACTTTTAGCAAGTTCACTTAGAACATTCTACAGAGAAATGATGTTGCCGTGTGGGTATGGGGCATTTTCTGATACTACTCCTTAAACCCCACCCTGGGGTCCAGAGTGACGGCACAGACTCAATATTCTTGCATAATGTTAAAACTACGTCGCATTCAAAGATCATAGAACATCAGTGGGCAACGCGTTTTGGGGAATTTTCAAGTGTCAAGTGTTTTCAAGTATTTTTACGCTTCTCCTAGAATCACAAAGCGACCCAGGGTATTAATAGTGTTTCCCCCGGAATCGGTACGGCTTAAATCGGTATAATAGCTAAGCTTAACTTTTATTTTAGGTGCTGCTTTAGCTATTTTCAGCTGTTCGTAAATATTAAGACATGAGACTCAACTGTGGCATGGTTTCTTTTAAACACAGTCAAGTCCATTGCCACACAGCCAAGTTCACTCCTTGTTCACATGAATTTCTTGCTTGGTATTCTTCTTCTTTCTTTATTTGGCGCTACAGTCCGGAGTGGACCTGGGCCTCAACCAGCTGACGAATAAACTTCAATCATATGGTGGTTCGTGATGTTTGACTTTTCTGTGGTCAAAAGGCATAATCGCCAAAGTTGTTTTGTCTTATTTTTCAGAGGACGTGTTTATAAATCGGTCTATAAATCTATGAACATTTCTACTTATGCCAATTTCGAGTTTTATAACTTCTAGAAATTTAGCCCTAGAGTAGTATTTTGATATCCTGAATTTTGTTATATTAATATCCTAATTCCGACTTAAGTCAGCTTAGACGGTTTTGACTTGTGGCTACAGATTTATTCACCCAAGATTATTTCTTCATCCATTGCTAAACTGTGCTACACTAAATGGAAATAGAACAATCCTTGAATACCAATGAAATGATTCCTCAACTTGCTCGAATGGAGGTGCTCGTAATATTTTGAAGTTCGTCGAGGGAGCATTTTATTTGGGCGTCTTCCATATTCTACATGATTATTGGAATTTTGAGCTTGACCAGTGCTTTGGCAACTATGCAGTCTTCGTTTCCCGCGTTTCCCTTCGGTATGAGAGTCAAGATATTCCGTGCCAGAAACATATGAGACGAGAGTCTCGAACTCGTTTCACCAAATCCTTGTTTAGTCTACTCCTCCAAGCACCATCAATACATACGGTACCAAAGATTATGCGAAGGACTTTCCTTTCGAAGCAACCAGACGAATCTCTTCGTCCGCTTTAGTTAGTGTCCATATTTGTACTTAAACTTTGGCCGAACTTTCCATTTTTCTACTAGAAAATGGCTGGGTTCCAATGACAACCAGGGACAGGATTATATTTTTTTTTTCGCATCAATTCGCCTCTGGTCATAAATCCGGCACAATTTACAAAGCCTTTGACAGCCCTTTTGGTTTTAATAATAAAATATTCAAGCGAACAGATAAAGGCATAGATCTTTGAAGCTCTTCTATCCGAAACTCCAATAACCGCTAAACTCTAATAGTCGGCAGTCGCCCTACGAAGGGTTCGGTTAATACAGTGGACCCGCGGTACTCCGACAAACGTTTTGAGCGACAGTGCCGGTTTATCGAATTCTCCGGGCTTTAGAGTACTGCTTCAGATTTCCTGGAGTTCGGAACTTTTTGAAAGATAGTTCCCTGTAATCCGACAAACTGTACCAAATAAAAATGTAAGTACGCGGAACCCAGTAATTAAACAAAACAAGCAATAAGCGTCAAACAAACTTCTTGGTGGCGTGAACTAGTTACTAACTGTTCAAACACACATTAAGGAAGAAATGCTGAAATACTGTGGACACCTCCGAAGTCGAATTGTCACTGGATAGCATAATCTGTTCAAGTAAAAGAGAGTTTGACTTAGAGAGAGGGTTTGTATTGAAATTTGAGGGAAATGTGTGTAAAATATGGCAAAAAGGTTCGAGTTAGAGAGTTTCGACTTAGCGAAAGTCCACTGTAAATTGAATTGTCATAGACTGAGTGGTATAGATAGGCGGTGACTGTTAAAGGCCGGATTACGAGTTTGCTGTATTCACTCTATTATCCGACGAAACCTCTAATTTCTGGATAAGTGCACACACTTTATTTTCTGTTGAATTTTTTAAAATGTCATAATAACCAGATAGATCGAATGGCATTTAGTTAGTCGTGAGTATTCCGGATAAGAGTTATTTTGTGTTTGTAAATTACTACAGTGAAAGCTGCTATTACGGACAGCTCTCTTAGGTGGACAATCCCCTTGAGTGGAAAATTTCTCACGACCTGGATCTTGAATTTAATAATATTCCCTCTAGAGGACACTGCCTAACACGGAAGTGAAAAGGGCCTTCACATGAAATTTCCAAGATTTAATTCTTTTAGGCGGTGAATGTTTTTTTTTTTAGAAAAACTTTCCTGTGGTTTTTCTGCATGGTATGCTAACGATAGAGATAAAACAACTTACTTAACAAGGAAAACAAGAAAATAGCAGTGTGGTGCACGTACCAAAAATCGAACAGAACGAATTAAATTCTCTTCTAATACCTCTGAACGCGCCCTATTGTCAGTCCATTGTTACGAACAAAAATCAAGTGTCAACTGCACTTGTTGACTTGCAATCATTTATATGTTACATCCACTTTTCATATAAAAACTCTCCTGTTCTACCTTTTGTTTCTTCTTAATCAAATTTTCTTACATTCTTAAAACCTACATAAAGACTTTCTTTACATCAACACAATTATTTCGAAGAATTCGATTTTCTGAACACTTCCAAAAGACAATTTCTATTCCCTTCCACAGACGCATACGAAGTCTTCCTTTTAGTATTCCCATCATAATATTTTTAATGCTGTTTATGAGACTTATGGAGCACTTAATTTAGGCGTCTCTCGGGACGGGATGGTTGGTGACTAGACGTTTTTAACACCCGCAACAGATAGTTGGAACAAATAACAAGTGTTGCATCACTAGTTGATGACGCGCTGGTAGAAAATTATTCGCTCGTAAAACATATAAGCAAACGATAAAAATGAAAAGACTGTGCTGAGCTGAACCCAGAAGATAAATGATGTGTCCGAGTTATGAATGGAAAGTCATGAATGAATGCTGTCGATTTCTTGTTTCACAATGCGGGATATGTCAAGGTGTTTAAAAGATTTTAAGTCATTGATGGTTTTACGCGTTTTTTCATTCTGTCATGTATCGTGAGCTAAATTATGCCACATAATTGGATTCATGTTCGTCCATCGAAATTAGACTCTTTTTGGTTTTAGTGAAACATTCAACACGAATCAGTCTAATTAATGAGGCTTCCTGGCTGAACAGGGAGAGAAGGAAGGATAATAGCAGAAATTATAGTCATGGCCAGACGACATTAAGATGTTCAGTTCTTCTGGAAGAACATGACCAATGCCTTAGTCTTCAAGGTTAAAAATAAAGGTTAACAGACATCTAGTACGCTGTGGATGGAGTCCTAGCCAAAGTTTGCTACTGATTGACCGCATGCCATCATCATTAAGCAGAAAGAAAGCTTAAGCACCCTCCACAAAAACCGAAGTCGAAAAGCAACTTTAATGGGACTCATTCGCGCACCCTCTCTGACGTCGTAAAAATTTCCCAAAAAAAAGTACTCTTCCCAGCAACACTTCACTCCACAATTCGCGTGCAAAATTACTATTCAATACCAACGTCTGCCTTCGGCAATTCATTGCAAACACGTTCAAATGCATATCTCAGGGGAAACCACACACCTCCAATAACTCGCTCTCTCTCTCTCTCTCTCTCTCTCTCTTTCTCATTCTTTCGCACTTCGCGGCTGCTTTTGCGATTCGAATGTGTGCAGCAGCAAAAACAAAAACAAAAGCAAAAGAACTTTGTAGAAGAGAGCGAGAAAGCGCCAACCGCTGCGCTGGTAGGGGAACACCATGAACAGCCATGAGAGAGCGCACAACACCACCACGTTATAAAATACAAAAACAATTAAAACACAACCTTCAAATAAAGCATGAGAACATTTTTTTTGTAAGTATAACAGTTTTCTACCGATGTTACGTCGTGGTTTTATTTCATTTCATAAAGTCACCACGGGCGAGAGAGTACTTAAAACGAAAATAATACAGAATATTCTTCTGTGAGGAATATCGAAATTTCCAAAGAGTCAACCTTTTAACGAAACACTATTTCAATTTCAATTATTTTTTTCATTTATTTCGCTCTGTATTATTTTCTTCTTTCTGTTGTTTTACTCTACATATAAATTATTCGCTTCAAAGTTAATAATTCAATTCAAATTCGAGAGATTCCAACGATTAACTATATCCCCCACAACATATTCCATTTGTTTTATTGAGTTTTTTTTTATTTCGTGTGAACACAAGAAGGAAAAAATAAAACAACGGGCGACAACAAAGTATATGAGAAGTAGAAGTACTACACCAGGAGGAGACGGACACAACAGATTCCACACCTAGACCTGACCGCAGTGGCCACATTTTCAGTATTATATTCGGAAAATTGATTCATCATAATATATTTTCATATAAAATCGAGGAGCAACAGAAAAAAAAACTAAGGGAAAAAAACCGTCTGTCCATACACATCTAAAAATATTGAGTCAAAGGAGAAACAAAAATTTCCACTTGCTGTGTATTGGGTGCACTTCGTGTTGTTACTACTCGCAGCACATTATTGCCACCCCCAGCATTTCGAGACATTACACGACACGACGACGACGACGATTCGGTCGTTTGTTCGCGTTGGAACAAGGAAAAATCGTTAATATCTTCCCATTGAAAATCAAAGAACGTTTTTTTTTAATTTAAAAGTGAAATACGAAAAAAATAACAAAACAAAGTGTATTCTTCAGTCGGGTTTGTTCTAGAGAATACAAAAAAAATCTTGCTAAATTAGAGGGAAGCACATAGTGAGAGAGAAGGAGATAGAACGTACGGGAGAGAGAGAGCTTTTGCGGGAAAATATGTCTACATCTATCTATGGTTTATTTCTGTGACACTAATCAAAACAAAAGCAGTTCTCGCGTGAACAAAATTTTAACTCTTTGAAGGAAAGCAAAAAAAAAAAAAAAAAACGAACAAAAGACAAGGAGAAACACAAATTCTTATTACAAAGCGCGACCAAGAGGAGACATTTTGTCAACAACACACGATCGGTTGTTGGTCAAGTGTGTCAGCAGCGAACGGATAACAAAAACAATGTCATAAACGGGCATAGATTCATAACTGATAGCATCCTATCACAAAGGAGTACAAGTAGTTCGGATGTTAAAGACCCAGCAGGCCGTCAGTAAATTGTCCATTTCGATTCCGACAGTCAACGAAAATAGTACTTCAATGTGAGTTGTTCTTTCTCCGCATTTGACTGACTGACTATAATAATTTCTGTATCGACGGAATATAACACTTTCGCTGCTGCTGCTGCTCGCTGCCGTGTAGTGTCTTTTTATCGCGAGCGAACTGTACAAAACAATTCCACACATTAGATAAATTTATTATCAAATAAATAATGTCAGTAATGAACAACAACAACTCCACCACCACCACCACAACTACGAACAACAACGAGGAGACCAAGGGAAATAATCAACTATTACTCTACAATTAATTTTCATTCTTCTACTTTTTTCTTTTCTTACAAAAATAAAACCGAACAAACTAAAGTGAAGTGCGAGACTTGAGACAAAATAGAACGGTGCAGTGTGTGATAGATAGTTTACATTATTTTCTATGATGAGTGCATGAAACATTTTGTTTGTTTTCCCCCCCTCCTTCGGACAGAAAAAAAAAAAAAAAAGAAAAGAAGACGGTGTGTCGCGCCAATTCGTTTCGTTAACTTGTATTCTGTTTTCAATTATCTAAAGTGATGAACTACTTGTGATAGTCGGACTCCACCAATCGGTTCTTGTTGAATATTCAAATAGTCCCCGAAAAACTTGCTCAAGTCGAAATAAACGTACCTTCCTCAAAGGAAACTTACATAACTCCACCCCACTCCCTTCTACTTCATATCGAATGACTTGTGAATAGTGACTATCTATTTTATTTTTTTAAATATACGTTCAAATCAGTGAAATAAAAATGGCTGATACAAATAACTCAAAAGCTGGAGCAAGGCTTCGAAAAATCGAAAGGACTGAAAGTGAGATTGCCTGCGAGGAGGCGGCACGCCTTACGGCTGACATGCAAGAGGGTGGCAGCCCAGAGGACGACGATGATATTAGTGAATACCAGGAGCTACCTCCGCCACCGGATGGCGGCTACGGATGGGTGATATGTTTTGCTTCGTTTATGTGCAACATGATTGTGGACGGTATTGCGTATACGTTTGGTATATTTTTGGGTGAATTTGTGGAATACTTTGGCGAGGGCAAGGGCAAGGTTGCATGGGTGGGCAGTCTATTGAGCGGTGTGTACCTTAGTGCGGGTCCAATTGTGTCGGCGTTGGCGAACAAATTTGGCTGTCGGGCGGTATGCATTGCGGGCAGTATTGTGGCATGTATTGCGTTTGTTTTGAGCACACTGAGTACATCTGTGGACATGCTTATGATCACCTATGGTGTGTTGGGTGGTTTTGGCTTTGGAATGATTTACTTGCCGGCTGTTGTTGCTGTTGGATATTACTTTGAAACGAAACGCTCTCTCGCTACCGGTATCGCGGTTTGTGGCTCGGGAGTTGGTACCTTTGCCTTTGCTCCGTTCGCGACGTACCTCTTGGACGTGTTCGGATGGAAAAATTCGCTGCTTATATTCGCTGGTTTAATTCTTAACTGTGCCATCTTTGGTGCCATGATGCGCCCACTAACTTATCCAAAGAAGAAGAAGGTGAAGCCTCTGATGCAGAGGATGTACGAGGAGAAGCGGATGCAAATGGAACGAGGTTCAATTGGTGGCTCGCACTTTATGGTGCAACTACCCGATGGAACGATGGAAAGGAAAATGAAAATGCCTTTAAATGCCGATCCAGGAGTTCATTCTAGCCTTAACTTAGATTTACTAGCATCACAACAGCAAAGCGGTACCCTGCACCCCGTTTCGACATTGCCCACAATTACTGAAGCGAAAGTGGTCGAAACGAATAATCACGAAAAGCAGCAGCAGAACTCTCCTGATGGTCAGGGTCAATTAGAAGTCCGTCGAGGACGTCGTCCACATCGTAACTCGGAAACCGATGCCGGCAGTCCATACAACTCGAATGACATGGTGCGCAATGCTTCGCAACCAGCGTTCACAATCGATTATCAAAGTCTTCCCAAAAACGGTTCGGTGCCGTCCTTCGATAGAGTACGTAAGACGTCGACCAGCTATAAGCCGTCTCTAGCAGCAATACGCGCCTCGTCAAAGGCTGACATCGAAAGCAATGGCGTCGAGCAATTCTCATCCAAGATGTCTCTCGCCAACCGATCGGACAGTGGCAAGATGGTGAGACCACTCTCGAGAAAGGATATCTTCTACTCTGGATCTGTGACAAACTTGCCGCAATACCAATCGCAAAAGTCGCTGACAAACTACAGAAACTCGGTCCTCTCACTGACGAAATACGAAAGAAGCATGCGAGATGTGCGTTTGGCTGATCCCCTGGCGGAAGCGGAAAAGGGACGCGAGCAATACGATCTCTGCCCCTGTTGCAGTGTTCCCGAGTCGGTGAAAGCAATCCTCAACACTATGCTGGACGTCAGCCTTCTCAAGGACCCCGTCTTCATGCTGATCGGAATTTCAAACATTTTCGGAATGGCTGGCCTTTACGTGCCATTTGTGTACCTCGTGGACGCTGCTATGTTGGATGGAATCGACCCCAGTGCAGCCTCATACCTAATCGCAATCATCGGCATCACCAACACGTTCGGCAGGGTCATATGCGGTTACGTGGCAGATTTTCCTCAAGTCGACTCGCTTCTTCTGAACAACATATGCCTACTGATAGCTACAATCGCTGTGACAGCAACGCCTCTATGCACCTCATACATGTCCTACGTCGTGATGGCAGTGTTCTTTGGAATTGCGATTTCCGGCTACATCTCCCTAACATCAATCATTCTCGTGGACTTACTCGGCCTGGACAGACTCACGAATGCATTTGGTCTACTCATCCTCTTCAGAGGCTTCGCCGCAATCATTGGATCACCCCTAGCTGGCGCGGTCTACGATGCCACTGCATCATATTCCATTTCATTCTACATGGCTGGTGGATTCTTTGCGATTTCAACAGTGACTAGCTTCCTGGCACCGTGCTTGAAACGCTGCACCAACAACGATGAGACTCCTGTGCACGTGGAAATCCTAACACCAATCGACGAAGAACAAGCCGAAGATCTCGAAGATGACGACCAGCCCATCACGATTGTTCCGAAAATTGTGAAAACCCTACCCAGCCCTCAGCAGGAGCAACTACCCGGCGGCATGAACACACCCCAGAAGCAGTCCGAATCGATTTTATGAACTGACGAAAGGCTCTAAAGAAGAGGAATTCAACATAGAACGCCATTTAAACTTTCATCCTTAACCCAGCAGCTGCAGCATCAAATAAACAGCATAGCTTAACAAACCAAATTTTATGAACTAAACAACACTAAGATGAATGTTATAGGAAAACAAAAAAGAAACCATATAAAGATAAATATCATATATTTTAGATGAATAGTGTGTTATCAATGGACACGTACGACACGACACTAAGAACAAAATTTTAAATAATATTTTTTTAAATGATTTGCTTTTATTGTTGAGAAGGGCAGATGAACGAATACCCCCATCTGCTTGTACGGTAATGTTGTATGTATGTTATTTTTCACTCTGTAACCACACACACATGCTTTTCCGCCGTTTCAATTACTATATATTTTTGTATTTAAAGAATGGAGAGTGGCAGAGAGATCCCAATCGATCAAGTGAACGAGTTATTTAGAATAAACAAGAAACAAGATTCTTTTGTACGTTAAGTAGATATCGTTTTAACAAATTTTCCTTCTTATTTTTTTGTAATGTTTTTATTGTTTTGTGATGATGAATGTATTTGTACACCCCCACCCTCACACCCGCCTTCCCAAAAAAGATTATTTGTTTATTTTCCTAATTGATTAAGAGTAAACTAAAAAAAAACAAAATATTGCTAGAAGACGATTTAAAGGAAATGTTAATTAAGTTAAACACGAAGAAAATGAAAGGAAAAAAATACAAAAAAAAGGTATTATATACTCTTACTAAAAACAAAACCAAATAAATAATAATTAGAATTAAATGAAGACTATTTAAGCAAAAACAAAACGAAAAAAAAAAAAAACAAATTTAAGAAACATTTTCATTGGAGAACACCACACAAGCCAAAAACAAATGGAAACTTTATCCAAATTGCAAGCAAAAATACTGTTATTTATTATTAATCTACACGAGATAGTAGGATGAACATAAGTCTAGAAAACAAACCGCGCGCGTTGTTTGTTACATGTCGAAAATTGTTTTTTTTTTTACATATATATAATTTTTGTTTTAAATTTAATTTTAAATTATTAACAAATGTACTATTTTGTTGATTTTATTATTATTTTATATAAAAAAAGAAGAAGAGTTTGCAAAAAAAAAAAACAGATTCATGTCAATCGAGTATAGTATTATTAAATATGCAAGAAAATTATATATGTATACATGTGTATGTACCGGGAGTACTCTCTCCCGAGAGAATTGTTATTGCAAAAGAAAATACAAAATCAAACAAAAAAAAAGAACGATAAATTTAAACAAAAAACAGAAGAAAAAAAGTCAATAATGCAAAAATACAAACAAAAAATGGCCATAAATTAGCGAAGAAAATTAATCGAACTAAGAGTTTTATTTCAATTGAGAGACGAGAGGGATTGATTGGTGGTTGGTAAAGCCACGTGTTGAATGGCAGGGAAGTGAGGGAAGATTTCTTTCAAGCAGTGCATTTTCGAGGGTGACGACGAATTGAGCTCTGATTGTGTTTCAGAAAAGGTGAAACTTTACTTTTTGGATTGTCTAATTGTCTCAAACTGAGCTCAAAAAAAGGTGCAATAAATTGTGAGCTATCGCTGAGTTCATAGCAGCTTAGGTTTGATAAACTCTTGTGGAACCTACTGCATTTCTGCAAGAGAATTACATCGCACACTGAAAACCACAGTGACACTAACGTAATTTTCTAATATGGCAGATTCAAATTTTGGACTTAATATTCAATTGACTAGTTTGGTATCAGAAAATGCAAAAAGCAGTGGCATCGTTTCGCAAATAGTTGGTCTTTCCGAATTCGGACCTGGACCTAGCTTCTCAGCAACCACTCGTGTTGTGCGTGCAAGTGTTCTTCAACGAGTGGATGAGACCTACAGCTTAATGCCGACTTTTAACGGCAAAGTTGAGAAGCTTTTTCGAAAAAGGTG
Source organism: Eristalis intricaria (assembly GCA_964034865.1). Taxonomy (NCBI): domain Eukaryota; kingdom Metazoa; phylum Arthropoda; class Insecta; order Diptera; family Syrphidae; genus Eristalis; species Eristalis intricaria. The sequence continues at coordinate 81,111,688 of OZ035875.1, read as the reverse complement.
AAGCCGTGAATTATGAAATGTGGAAAATTCGGGTATCGAACCTGGCATTCTCTGCGTAGGAGTCGACGCCCCAAACCACCAAGCCACGGCGACCCATTTTGCAGTGATGGATAAGATAAAATAATATTCTAAAATTATTATGGAAAACATCAGTTGAACTTTTGTCAATTGTGATTATATCTCGGTACCTCTCTTCATTTAATTTTCATATCATTGTTTATTGTGAGCGTCAGTCTCAAGCGCTTTCTTCTGGTTTCATACATGCTTAGCAAAAAAGGTGTTTTTTTTTATTGTCCATTAATAAATTTACTATAAGAGCTTCCAGATGTTTAAAATAAACAATTCCATATTTTCCAAAATGTTTAATGCCATCTGAAACGTCAATGGACACTTCAATCAGCACCGCAAAAAAAGCAGTAATGTGATGCGGCATCATATCGCAAATATTTGCTCTTTCCGAATTCAGCGTTTATTAATTTGTCAGTTGACTATTATGAACCAGAAATGAAGTATTACGGAGATGCCTGACTTCCCCTTAACATTTTTGACAACTGTTTTTTATAACGTTTTCATAAACCAAATTGACCAAACAGAGAACGGCATTTACGTTATTCCGTGAAGAACCGTCAAAAATGCATGAATATCTGTCAAAAAGGCACTCAAATTCGTCGATGGACTGGGGGGCAATCAGCTGTGAAGTCGGCTATCGCTGTAATACTTTATTTCTGTTAAGAACGCAAATGCTGTCAATCCTTTGGTAATACAGGGTTTGGAAAGTTGAGCTCATCCAATGATTCTTTCATTCTGCGGATGGTCTGAATTTGTTAGCGGTTCGATCTGTCCTTGCTTTTCAAATGGTCAGATCGTTTCCATATCATTTTTTCCCAAAATATATGGCTTTATTTCAATTACACACGACTGAGTATTCAGAGTATTGACCATTGGAATCCACAGACGTTAAAAAAGAATGCATTCAATTTTTGATGCCGGAAATTATATGGATATGACCTGTACGCCTGTGAGAGCGCATTCTGCCAGTGATAATCAGCAGGGGGCAAGTTTGATAAATACGGCGGGTGCGATAAGTCCTCACATACACAGCTTGTAATCGATGTAGCAGCACTAGGACCTGACTTAGAGGAATTTGAATGACTACGAGCTGCATTAACTTGTGGACGCAATCGTGAAGGTATCCACATTCACTACACAGATTCGGTCACATTGAGAACATTTGAACATGTTGCTCGCTCAAGCGAAGAGGATATTTGATGAATCACCTGTTTCTAGGAGAATATGTTCGTCTTTTGATGCCAGTAACCAAATAAAAGCGGACGACAAGACAGCTTGGTCTTGATGTCAAGCACTGTGTCAAAGACCGTCCATGGCAGTTATTTCTCAGACCTTCCATAGGTCGAACGCCAGGTATAAAGACCAAATCATCGAGGATACACAGCAATGGAGAATAGCTAGTTTGGTTGTATCAGAAAAGGAAGAAATTAGACTCAGGAGTGGAAAATAAATCAAATATAAAGACGGGTATCACCACAAAGGGTGCGTGGTAGAATATCGGAACCTAGATGTCAGTCTAAATCAAAGGTGGAACATTTTGTATAGTAACACTTCTTTTCAACGCGCGAATGTGTTCCAAACTTGCCACAAATGTATTGTATACTGATTGTCAATTGACTATTATGAACGCAAGTGCTGCCAAACTTCTGTGAAAATAATACAACGTTTAAGTGAACAATGGCTTCAAATATTCCTCTTCGAACTTTTTCGCTTGGCGAGGCTCGGACGAACTCCTTTGCGGCGAAGTTTCCACACAATCCACAAGTTTTCAACCACGCATCAATTCGGACGAACCCCATTGCGGCGAAGTTTCCACACAATCCACAAGTTTTCGACCACGCATCAATTTAACCACAAAGATTTACTGGTAGATTTAGTGGAATGACGGTATTTTCGGAAAGAAGGACGTAGACACTGTTGTCGTCAATGGTCTCTGATCATCTTTATCAACTTTTATGGCGTCGAAACTTGCGAGATTTCAAAGAGAACATTCTCCGGAAACTTCTTCCACAATGATCAACGACTTGCACTTTTTCGAATTAAATAAGGAAAACAAGACATCTCGAAAATGCTGTTTTCTGGCAAGTCTGCCGACATGTTTAAATGTGAAAGAAATTAGAATTGTCAACTAAAGTCATGCGTGGTTTACCTCCACGATCCCTTTAGTGGCTCATGCGGGTCAGAAGATGATGATGATGATGATTGACGCAGTTGCCATGAAACTATTTACAGCATGGTTCTGAGATGTAGAACAACTTATGTCATTTCTTGTAAATCCCTCATGTTATACACACCCGCCTACTTTTTTTAAATAAGCAACTTTCACTACGGTCCCAAATGGAATGTCAAATATGACCACATCACGATCATTTTTGACGGTTTGTCTGCAGTGGATTCTTTTATAATGCGTTCTGGAGAGCTACTACATTTTTGCAAACAAGAACCCTCTCGACGTTGCAGTACAATTCCGAAAACAGCCTATCTCTGTCCGAAATCAAAGCGCTTATCGCGACTGTAAATTATATTCCCTAGTTCTAGAGATTTCAAAACAGATAGCGAACGTTACTCTTCCGACAGCTGATGGCAAATTGGAAACACACATCACGATACAGATTAGTTGTTTTTGAGTGTCATTGTTGAAGTCATTGCCTCATTGCCGCTAACGACGTGAAATAAAAACAAAAACAAAAAAACAAATGTATACTCAAAGTAACACCTTAAGCGTATTGAGATTCTAAACATGTACAAGCGCACAGACACATGCAAGCGAGAACACTTTCAATTTAGCCTTTGAACGAACGATATATCTGTTCAATGAACTGTGGCTATGGATGTCGTCAGCTACTAATCGAGGCAAGCAGTGAAAGAGTCACGATACTCTAGATTTGCCATTTGTTCTTTTTTGTTTTAAAGCTGATTAGTTTAGTAGTTTGCAAAATCAAAGAGAACTCAATATGCAATCTCCCCGCAGTAGGCAAACAAAGAACGAATGATCGTGTAATAAACTGTATTTCAAGATAGAGGCAAATATTTTGTTTTCTATATAAAATTAATAAACAATGCATCTGACTCACAGGAAACGTCGGCGACACACGCTTACTTATGTGAACCTACACTCCGATAAAAGCATGTACGTAATTTCCCTTTGTAGCGAAACGTTTCCATGTGATAAATGAGACTTTCTCATTGCAACCATAAATCACTTCGCCTTCCCGACCACTTGCCTCTGAGGGAATTCAGTTTAAGGGAATGATGATATCTTATCTGTTAATCAAGGGTGGCTCGCATATCGTCACTGTAACTATGTGTTAACGTAATCTGTCTCAATCTCGAATCGATACGATGAGGAAATTGCAATCTCCATGCATACCAGCGCCTTGTCGGGTGTACTTGTACAATCTTTAAGAACCGACTAATCATTATTGAGCCGTTTTTTTTTTTATTCATTTATGACAACGCCTACTGATTGCTCAAACATCATGTGATTAGCAATGGGTTAAGACTGAGAATCGTACGATCGAACAAATATATAATGCATTTCAATTTCATACACCGATAGACGTAAGAAAAAGAAGGAAATAAATAAACAGCAGCCACAAAGCAATACGATACAATGGTGGCACGTCATATGACATATAAACCACCTTTCAGCGGAGACAAACACTGTTTTATTTGCTGTTGCAACAGCAATGTGATGTGTGTATGAAGGTAAGAAGAGACCCCAATCGGGAATGAAGCGCAATTCGACGTACGATCGGAATAGATTTAGAGGTCAGTTTTAATTATCAAAACCACCTAGGCTGAGGGGAACTGCAATGCACATGAATTCGTGGAGGTATGCATCGATTGATGTTTTCGAGAAATCGATTGTGCATGGAACGATCAATTTACTTGTGATGAAGGAGCGGGCGCATAAGTCTTATCAAAGACTGAACTGAATGTGAAATGGTGATCATGACTTGTGGAACATGATCCTCATCGGTGTCATAATAGGGCAGTGCGCAACTGGCAATCCTGGAGAATTGGTGTCCCGTATATTGATTAATGCAAAAGCTGCGTGGACGAAGAGAGAGTAGAGACCACACATCATTTCCTCTGCTCTGTCTAGATAGTCGTAACAACTCGAGCCCACATTTTCAGTAATCTTAGCGAATTGAAATACATCATCGTAAGCCAGCTGAACCGCTATGGTATAAGCGCCAATTGCTTTCAGTCCTAAGAGTAAGTCGATCAGGGATTTATGACTAAGTCCCTAGAGTGAACACGACTGGATGGCGCAGTTGGTAGAGTGCCTGCCCTGGTTAGCACGATCCCCGTTTCGAATCCCAGTGAAAGCAAAGTTAATACGCTTTTATCTAGTTTTCAAATCTGGTCCAGTCACCATTTGCCGTTGGGATAAAATTAATGGCACTGTCACTGGAGTAATAGTCAATCAGTGGTAGTATTCTGACTATGGGTATCACAATGGACCAATATGGTCTAAGTGTGCTGGTGAATTCATTAGCAGCCCAAGTACCTAACCTAACTAAGTCCCCAGAGTGACCCTAACCAGAAGCCAGCCACTTTAATCTAACCTCACCTGATGATGATGGTGACCAGGTTTTCACTTGGAACGAAGACCCTTCCAAGTCAGTTTCTTGACAGTTGTTGTGGAAGAATGTATTCAGAAGGTATTAACCCATACCGGGAGAAACACTATTACTGCCCGAGAGTCTCTGAAACTCCTATTTGTTTTTGTTTCTTAGCCTGGGCTCTAGAAGGCCTCGAAGTTGATATACACATAAAAAGGCTTGAACACAATTGACACTTGAAAAACTCAAGACAAGATGCCTAGTTATGTTCTCTAATCTTTGAATGCGGCGAATATGATGCTATATCCAAGAAAATTCTAGGATCACAGGGTATTAACCTACCGTGAAGGTTTACCTCGGTCAAGTGTGAGTGTATAAACAACACCGACAACTGGACAGGAAAGGATATCATAAGCAAGAAAGTTTGGTCAAGATAACCGCAAGCACCATGCTTCCATGGTTGAAAGTGTGCCTTCGATTCTATTTAACCCTATCACACCACCTTGCGACACATTATGTTCAACTCAATGTTCCCATAGACCCTACACTTTTTGCTAGAAATGTACACGAGGTGTCATTTGAACAGATGAACACAACACTATTGATGTAAGTTGCAGATCGAAAGGTTAAGACCATCGAATGGTCAGTGACCTCACAAGACGAAGGTTTAAGACATGTAATGTCAGATGTAAATGTCATTTCGACTCGAACAAAATCAGATGGAAGCTATTCACAGGACCTACAAAGGATGTATGAGTGGCAGACCGAGGTAGACCTCGAGATGGTATAAACTGATTGACTGTGACATAGTTGAACTCGACACGTTGCCGAAATGATTCTCATTTATGTGAGCGCACGATTTTTGTTGAAAATGTCGAAGAGAGCTTTTTTCAAAGAAGAAAGCCGGCTATATACAAGACATTTAACATCCGCGCTGTTGAACACGGCCAGAGTCGTGGAAAATATGAAGAGCGGACAAAGTCTTGCCAGAGCCATCTGCCGGAGAACAGTTCACTGTACTTTTTTTGGTCATATTTGCGTGTGGACGTCATCTAAAGGCAAAGTATGAACGACGAACTAACCGGCGACGTGAACCTGTCAGGCCTCGAAGGACCCAACGCCCAAGGTGGATTGCGTAGAAACAAATTGCGACGTGAGCCTCAGTCAGGCGTCGAAGGACCCGATGACGTGGATTGCTGGCCAACGCACAGCCCATGAAGAACTTGAAGACTTTGACCCTGTGAAACAACGTAGAATATTTCGGACGCCCTCGTCTGAATTAGGAAAACCAAGTGGACAAGTATGTCAACCAACTAACGTCGTAGTGCATAACTAAAGGCACCTAGCCAGAAAGGGCTAGAGAGAGGAAAGAGATGTCAACCAGCTTGCGGTGCACATCCAAACCCGCCTAGCCAGATATGTCTAGAGACAGTTGTTGCTTTAGCACTGACCAGAGTCACACAAAGAAGAAATCGAATTGATATAGTCCTTGAGTCCATCACAACAAGTAAATCTGAACTCGAAGTACGCCTTGAACGACGGCGAATTGTGCTTGCTCCTAAACCAAGACGAAAACTTGCTCATGACCGACGAAAGCAACTTATCAACAACTTCGAGAGCAACCTGACTGCTCAAGACTAAATATCTGGAGTTGCCCAAGTGAGAATGACTGTCCAGTTTACTGTAATTTCGAAATATTCAACCGCTCCTTCAACAACTATGATTGATTAGATGACGACTCTGATATAAGATAAGCCTTACAAGATTCACCTTGGCACAAGAAAATCGAACGTCAAACAACATATCTTATCCCGAGGATTATCAATCATCTCTCAGTTCAAAGAACACCACCTTGAGCTGAAGTGTCAATGCTGTCCACTTTTGGAAACCGTCTCTCAGATTCGATGCGTGAAATGCTAGAGATTGACGAATAAAACTGACCGCAAGGAGCCTTCCCATCGTGTCAAAAACCAAAGAAAATGAAATGAATTTCAAGCAAACATAATTCCACTTACCACCACTCTGATCCAGGGTCGATCCGTCGATGGAGATTCCTTGACTTTGCATGGAATGATGAAGCGGCGGCTGTTGCGGATCCATGGGCTGCATGATTGGTTGCATCATTGCAACACCCTGCATCTGCTGCAATGCACAATCAGACATGTCGTCTTCCATCTGTTGCATATGTCCTGGGTGCGGTTGAATCTGTTGCTCGTCGTAAATATGCATAACACTCATTTGCTGCTGAAGCTCCAGAGTCTGTTGCATTTGCGGATCGTAGATTTGATAATTTGGACTAAGCATACTGGGTGTTTCGGACGAGGCCAACGACGGGGCATTGTGATTCATATCTTCGGGCGCTATCAATTCTTGATTGACATACTCGTCCGCATACATCGGCTGATGCCACATCTGTGGGATAATGCCGTCGTTGCTGCGCTGATCATCGCTGTTCTCATCGAACTGATACTCAGCTGGATGCATCATTGATTGATATATTACATTCGGATGGTAGTTGTAGATTTGCGGACCGGGATAGACTGGAATTGGACTTGCGACGTACAGCGGTGGTCCGGTTGCCTGCTGGGCCTGGGGGTGAACCATATGATTTTGTGGCGGACCTCCAAAGTACGCGGGGTAGTTGTACTGATAGGCGTTCGGTGGATAGCCATACACCATTCCCTGCGGATCGACGGATTGAGCGTTAACGATGTCCTGTGGGGCAGGGCTTTCCTGCTGTTGTCGTTGCACGTAGTCGTTGCGACGATTGTTATTGTTGTTGTTCCTGCCGCGACCACGGCGAGCACTACGTCCGGTGTTCGAAGATGTGACGGGAACTTGCTGCATGCTCTGCATCACCTGATTCGACTAAATTGACACGAAATAAGTTACTATCTTTTGGAGAATGTCAACACGATCTTACCTGATCGACGAGGCCTGGCTGAACCTCACCGGGCATATAATGTTGAGGTCCACCCTGAATATAAGCGGGAACCGAGTGAGCCGCCCATCCGTGCAGATTCACATTTGCAGTTACATTGTTCACATACACATTTGGCGGTATGCCGGCAGGGATCATGGTCGGATACATCGGTCCACCGACCGGTTGCACTCCGTGAGCGGACACGTATATATTGCCAGGATGCATTTGATTGTACACTGGCTGTGCGGAACCACCGCCATGATGGGGGTAGCTACTGTTTTGCTGTGACACTGCAGAGGATGATGTACTTGCAATCTGCTGTTGCTGCTGAGTTGGCTGCTGCTGTTGCTGTTGTGTGGACTGCTGTACGGGCGTTGGGGGCTGTTGGTGTTGTTGTGACTGTTGTGAAGCTGGTACTTGTTGTTGCTGCTGCGGCGGCTGTTGTTGTTGTTGTGGTGGAGGTGGTTGCTGCTGCGGCTGCTGCTGTTGTTGCGGTGGTGATTGGTGAACTACAGGCTGTGTATGCTGCGCCATTGTTACGTTGGCCAATTTCAAATTCGATGTTCCGCAAGATTTAACGTTAATTCGTACTTTTCCTTGTTGATCAGCATGAGACTTTACTGAAATTAACAACAAAAGTTACATTTAAACTTTCAATCGTACAGCGAGTGTTTGTAAAAAATGAACAAAACAGTGGAAATTAGTCATGAATGCATAATTAAAGTTGTTAATAAGCTGAATTACCTGCAGCACTCGCCGGTATTATCGGCGCGCGCAGAGGTACAACGGCCAACTCAGTTAGTTTTGCTGTTGTTGGTTTAACTACAGCGTAAAGGGGTAACGACAATGGTGCTATGAGACGTGGTAACATCAAATTTCGAACCACATGTCCGTACTGTGTTTTCTCTAAATGAAATATATACATTTATTGTTTATATAACAGTTATATGGTTATTTTGTTCGTTTGTTTTTCGTTTATCAGTTTGCCGTTAGTCATGTGCGCAAACATTGAAATAAAGTACAAAATGGTGGAGGCGAAAGGTAAAAAAAAAATGTTGGGAATTCTAAGTAACTGTACTGCTAAGTGCTTTTGTGTTCTTATTTCGTATCACCGCCTACCGCGATCGGATAATAAACATCTTAATCTGTTACACTGTACAGACTGTTACACTTCTAATCGATATGAACCACAGCATAAATTTGGAACGTAATCGCATGAAAGGCTTGGGCTCTCTCAAGCTACAAACTGGTGCAACTGAAATGCATGGAAAAACATCTCTGTTGATAGCATTTTGAGCATTTAACCTCATTCTAAGATAAGCGCACTGTTGCACAAAACCCCATGGAAATATGTCAGACTCCAGTAATGACAGCGTTCCATCCAACCTCGGTGGTTCTCAATCGAAAACCGAAATTCACCTCGATTACAAAGCAAAGAAGAAAGAGATGAGACTACGCTACGGACCGAGGTGCACCCGGGCTTGGGCCATACGACCGCGAACAACTAAGTTTGACAAGCACTTTTAGAGAGTTGTCTGTGAATTGATGAACGTGGGGAGTCGTGAATTATAAACCCACACCCTCAGTGTTAGGAGTCGAAACAGCTATCCACTATATTCTGCCGCAGACACTTAAAACAAGGTTATGTAATTCAATTTTGCCTATATGTAACATTGCTGACTATACTTGGGCCCTTTTAAGGTAGAAAATAGGCTAGAGAATGTCGTTAACACGGGCCATAGAATGCGCACCAGGTAAGGTTCCTTGTGCTGCAAAGCGGAATGATTTGGAAAAAGTTAGTTATTTTATGCCAGGAACTCAGTTGGCACTATCCATTCAGGTAGGAAGACAATCCAAAGATTGCTTGGATCTTAACTTAGAATGGAAATTTGAGCGTTCGACTTGGCTTGTCAAAGTCTGGAATGTGCACAGGAGCGGTTGGTCATTATATCAATATCCTCTTCGTGACGATAACTGCTGAAGGAATCATTGTAAGGTACATTAAGTCTTCTTGGACGATCGACGATTATTCAGTGGTGTCTAAGCCAGGAGCTTTGACACGATCATTCTTCAGTAATGCCTGACACACAATGAACGTTGCTGCTGCCGCCGGCGTCTTTCAACCCACGCTCCTCAATAGCATTGAAAAGGATCAAAGAAAGAAGAGGATCGTAAAAAGATCGTTGATTAAAAACGGAATATGTTGAATATTTTTTGAGAGGAAACTGCTGTCTTCTCTTACTGATTGAAAATTTAACTAAGTTTCAACATTTGAGCAGACTTAATTCACCATTTGTAATCAGTATATATAGGCAGGACCAGAAATGAAGTATTATAGAGATAGCCGACTTCACAGCTGATTGCCCCCTAGTCCATTGACGAATTTGAGAGGCTTTTTGACAGATATTCATGAAATTTTGACGGTTATTCACGAAATAACGTAAATGCCGTCCTCTGATTTGTCAATATGGTTTATGAACACGTTATAAAAAACAGTTTTCAAAAATATTAAGGGGAAAGAGAGGTAGAAGTCGGCCATCTTTGTAATACAGTGGACTCCCCCTAAGTCGAATTGTCACGGGATAACATAATCTTTTCGAGTTAGAGAGAGTTTGACTTAGAGAGAGGCTTTTCTATGGGAAATTGGGGGAAATGTATGTAAAATATGGCGAAAAAGTTCGAGTTAGAGAGAGTTTCGACTTAGGTCTCCCTTATGGAGAGTCCACTGCTCTTCATATCTTTGTCCTTGTGGTATTTGAGAGAGAAAACGCTGAGAGATTGAGTCATCATTTCAACGCAATGGTGTCTCTGATCAACCTGCTTTGGAACCAGACGTGTTCTATTTTTATTCGGCTGTACCAACTTTTGTGTTTCATGGTATGATTCCATCGCACCCACATAGCGAGGTTTGTATGAACTTTTACTGAAACCTAAATCTTTGAGGTTAAGCAAAACAGAAGTACTTAAGTCAGGAACTGAAAGACAGAACTAAGACGTTGATACCAAGCCACATATGCATTTTTCTGACTTATCCCATAGCCTACATTTTTACGAAGGAAAGCAGTTAAGCTTGAATTAAGTACGAACGAACTATTTTTGAGAGAGAAAATTAAGTTCAAACCAAACCAAACTCAATTTATTGACTTGAGACCTTTTTGCCTATGAAAGATGCCGTTGCTATCAAGTCTGAAGTGTTTTCAAATGTCATTCTTTCAGTTTTGGGTCGACAAAAAGCCTGTTTGTTGACAGGAAATAATAGCGTCGAGAGCACCAAAAAAGAGAGAGAGAAAAAGGACAATCTATGTGGCGCTACGGACCGTAGAGGGCTTCTAGAGCAACCACACGTGTTTTGCGTGATGTTGTTCTCCCCTGCATACCATCATGCACCTACAATCGTATGCAGACTCCGAACGGCCAAGTTTGAGAAAGTTTTTCTACAAGGTTATTGCTGTTTGAGCATTGCCAGGAACTCGATAGACCGTGAACATTATTTTGGTCGTATCGGGAATGGAACCCAGGCGAGGTTGAAGGGTGAAAAAGGCGATCCACAAACCCATATCACCACTGCCGTCATACTCTCTAAGATGCATACCTAATTTACTTTCAAATGACTTTTGTCGTTAAATTAATTTCAGTTAGCTGTTTTGGTCAGAAACAAAGTATTACAGAGACGACCGACTTTTACCTCTCTTGCCCCTTAAAATGTTTGACAACTGTTTTTTATAAAGTGTTCCTAAACCAAATTGAACAATCAGAAGACTTTTCATAGAGAGATTTACGTTATTTCGTGAATAACCGCCAAAAATGCATAAATATCTGTCTAGGGGACAATCAGCTGTGAAGTCGGCTATCTCTGTCATTCTTCATTTCTGGTTTCGAGTCCTTAAACGTCTGTTGACAAATCTCTCACCCTCTCTAAAATGAACAAGGCTCTCTCACAAAAATGTTCGACATTCGTCATGTATGATAATGACGTGTGTTCGTCTTATGTTTGACGCTTTATTCATCTTTTCATTTGTCTTTCATTTGTTTTGTTTTTTTTAGAAACGCAGGCCGACCCAGTATCTTGCATATGGTCATTGCATTGCGTGCGTTGAAAGGCGACGACAGCAGCAAAGCATGGTTTTGTTGCAGGCACAAAACTTCTTAATTTTTTCTTCGAATTACTTTATTCTTGTGTTCCCAGTGTTGGGTTTTTGGAAGCGTACTACAAATGTGTGAGAAAAAGAAGAAAAGAACCACAATCAAATGTGGATGACTTCTTTGGTGTAGAAGCATCATGGGACACAAAAGGGAAAAGTCCTAGTGCACAATAATCTCAAATGCAGCAGAACAGGAGGCAGCTTGTTCGGGTCGCCAACAATGGATGACAGTATTAGCTCAGCTTAGAGGCACCCCATGGGTCGTCGAATTCAGAAGAAAGAAATGAAAGAAATAAGTAAGAACGGTAGCACAATGCAGTATTTCCGGCTGGTCCGTTGGATTGCTAGAGAGAGAGTAGAACGTTACTCGACGCAGCTCAGGCAGAATGAAGCAAATGGTATATGGTTCAAAGTCAACCTGACTTGGTTGTTGCCAGGCAAGTTCAAAGAAAGGAAAGTAACCAGTCTTTCACTCCGCGAGACGCCCAAAATTTCACTGTGTTCTCAAACTTCTTCTACAAATCGCAAATAGGAACACTCAGCAGTAGAGCTCGAAGAAATACACTACAAAAAAGAAAAACTTAAAAAAAGGGTAACAAAGCACCAGTCTTCTTTGATTCATTTTTTGGAATATCGAGGGAAGAAAAAAAAAGAGCAACAGATTATCTAATCACTACATAATGAAAACCATTAGTAAAATGAAAACATGTAAATTCACTAATTTCTAACGGAAATTAAAGGAACATCATCATCATCATCAACAACAACAGAATACAAAAAAAAAAATACTTTAATTATTATTTTCTTTTTTTGGTGGAAAAAAAAGTAAAAAAAAAATAGTAAGATAGTAAAATCTCTTACCGGCTTTTTGTAAATGCTGCACTTTAACTAAATTGCCGTTACTATCAATAACACTCAAACTACTCTCAATCGCTGTTGCTGTTAAATTTGACACTGTTGGCAATGGTAGTGACATTTGAGCAATTGCATCGCTGTTTGAACTTTTTCTAGAACTAACAGCAGATCGCCTGTCCACGGTGGAACCTAAATTCAAATTCGTATTACGCTCAAACGACGTATCAGATAATGTGCTAATCTTATTGCTCGATGAAAATGTTAATCCATTTAGTGGAAGAATATTTTCATTTTGAGCATTATTTCTATTTAGTAGTGTGACATCGGTTTCTTGTTGATCTTGTTGTTGTGATGGTTTTAGCTGTTGTTGTTCTTGGTCTTGTTGTTGTTGTTGATTCAAATGAACAATTGAAGCATCGGCAGACAACAATCGAGGAGGGGACGTACAGGAAGATGCACCACCAGCAGCACGATGATGATGATTGCCAGCAACTTCGTTTAATTGTGCAGTCTGGTCGGAAGTGAGTGTGTTTATGATTTCATTGCGTTCACTATCATTGACATCGGACAAATCTAGAAATTCGTACGGCTCCTTTTCAATGTAGTTACAATTTTAGTTAATTAAAAAGGTTATATTGCTTTTTTTGATTTTTTTTTGTTTTCTATTAATTTCAACATATATGTATGCATGTAGTTTTTAGTAGAAATATTTCAGAATAGAAAAAGGATTGGATGGGTGGGTGTAGGCGTGGCAATGTAGTGGATCTTTACATTAAACGTACACGCGCGTCTGTTTTTCATTCGGTAACAGAACTCCAACATTCTAACGAACAACTTTGAAATTGAATGATAAACTTGTGAGACAATTAATCAATTTCTTCTCAATCCCATTGATGAGCCGTGGCACACGAACAAATCGAAGAAAAATTGTAGAACATGAATCGCCCAAATCGACATGGCAATTATTGGCAGTTGAATGCTTGTTAAACTTCACATTTGGAAGGGAACTTCTATTCAAACAATGACATCAATTGACGCCAAGTGGTCACCGGTGAGGAACTGTTGAACAGTTTCGGGTTCGAATCCTGAAAAGACTGCCCCTTTTTTTATTACATTTTCAATGTTTCAAACATTTATCGTATCGTCTCGTCTTTCCCCATAAGATGATTGTGCGAATAAAAGAACTGCTTTGATGACAAATATCGCTCCGACTGCTCCACAGTAACGATGTGGACTTTTATTTCGTCAACAATTGCCCACTCTCCAACTCAAAATAAACCTCCCTTAGCAATTTCCTATCAAATTCTTATCGACGAAGTCAATTTATGAGTGGAATACATTTTTCGATTAAAGAAACAAAATCTTTATGGAATCGAAAAGGTGTGAGGAATATATCGCCACAACAAGACATTTAAAAAGTTTAAATCTAATTTATGTTTTGATGGAGTGATGATTGCAATCAGTTCCTGGCGACGCTCCAAGTGTAAAAGGAAAACGACTCCGTCTAAGGTGTCGTACTTGAACTTTAGATGAACACAGCCAATGTTTCCCTTCGTAATTGTGAACTTTTGGAATTGGGTGTTTACTGGGAAACGTTATATAAATATGATATACAGCACGCCCTCGGTAAAAGCAGGACTTCATAAAAGGAATATACCTCAGTCAAAGGAACACTGAAATGAACGGGCAAAAAAAAAAAAACATCAAGTGCTATCGATTTCGAGAACATTTTAGAAGCTAAGAACTGCGACAAGGCCTACTTTAGCGGCCGTTAGTAGAGTAGAGCTTTGGATATCTGTGCTTCTAAGCTCGTTTAATGCTCGAATAGCTCGAACGCAATCAGGTGCAGGGACACTGAAAGCGTTTGATCCCCCAATTAGGCTCAAATTCATCATTGTCTTCTAGCATTTATAAATCTTGATTTAGGTCGTCTTCAGTGAGAGATTTCGACATTAGTAACATAAACTAAATGAACAAATTCGTCGTGTCGGACAATTTCGATTTTTCGACATAGCATGAGCTCTATTCGAAAATTGGGCATGAGATTTGACGTTTGTTTGAAAATAATATAATATCGATGGCGCTACAGACCCGTAGACGGACTTGCTCCTCAGCAACCACTCGTGTTGTGCGTACTAGTATTATTCTCCCACGAGTAGGACTCCTACGGTTATGCCAACCTAGAACGGCGAAGTTTGGTAAGCTTTTTCTAGACAGTTATTACTCTTTTAGTATTGTCAGTGACTCGAAAGAAGTGGAACCGTGAAAATTATTTTTGGTCGAACCTGCCAGGGATCGAACCCAGGCAGCAAGGTTAAGTTGCGTAGGTGTCAACGCACATACCCATAACGCTACGGCGCACCACCAGAAGTGTTTGTGAATTCAAAATTTTACGCACTGTTTTTAGAGTGATCTCTTTTTGCTTATTCGTGGTTGGTTGGTCGCCACTTACCACTGACTCTTTGGCAGCCAACATTGATGTAAAACGACAGGGTATCTATTATGGCAAGGATTTCACTTCAGATTGTGGTTGTGATGTTGATGCTGTGAAATTCAGTGGAGGTGGTGTGTTACGTTTCTTGCTGAACTATCTATCTCGAAAGAACTTATGCATTACTTCACAAATTGCAAGCACATCATCCATAAGTAATCCAAGAATTCAGGAAAAGAGGATCATGAGTTAATAGTTCACAAAAAATTGGCTCATTGGCTAATTGGATACTGAAACATCACAGTGAGTGAAAGCTCAAAAAACTCTCTTTACTCAGGTATACTTTTTTATGTCAAAAGTTGATTCGTAACTTTGTTTTATTTCCGTGAAAATTGGTACAAATATGGTTTTATTCACTAGAAGCGTTTGTATACTAAACAATGGATGGATTCAAAATTGGTATGCGGTATCCTATGTCGAGATTTAGAACACCAATGCCAAAAAAATCTGCTATATCTTCAAGAATTTTTGTCATCGGCATCTGTGATTCCGTTGTGGTATCTGAAACGCTGATCGCACAGTCTTGAATAAAGGCTGCAGGCAGAATTATCTTTATCGTGCTGATGTTACTTTGCGTTGAGATCTTCCTACTCAGCATGCTGAGTTTCTCAAAAAACACGGCTTGTAATATATGTACATATACGTCAAAATAAAGATATGAAGACAAAAGGTCTGTTCCCATTGCTGTTAAATTCACCAAAAAACATTTGGTGATTTTTTCGTAGTTTTTCACAAAAGTTCATGAAAGAGTTAAAAATGCCCCCAGGGTGGGGAGACTGTACGACTGTACTGTATTTCTACGAAAAGTCGTTCCACAACAAACGAAGGAAGTAGTGTTGCATTTGAAGAAACTGAGCGATAAATTGAATAAAGTCATTGACTTATCATCTGATTTCCATTCTTTCTAAGAAAATGGCTTCTTCATAAGTGATTTGCATCACTTATCTGTCAGCAGCTACGTTGTATCCATCAATTTGTAATAAATATTTATAGTAGAGAGCAGAATGTCTCACCATCAGCCCGTTTTAAAGCTGAACAAATGAAGAGAGTGAGTAACGAGAGTTGCAAAAAGTCAAAACCAAACAAACTTAACATATACGACTGTACTGTATTTCTACGAAAAGTCGTTCCACATGTTTCTGCACAGTTTCTCTTTCAGAGAGAGATTTTTAAACGCACTCCTGACAATTTGCTCAACTACGAATGTTTGTGCACAAATCACTTGGAACATGCCTAAAAATGGACGTCCAATATAACGAATTATATAATGCACAACCTTTCGTGAAATTGATTGTTCTTTTGTTGTATTTAATAATACAAGAATATGAAATAATATAAGTTCGAAAGTTCGTTCTATGATGTTACGACTTTGACGTAACCATAACTATATTAGACCTACTTCTTGGAGTAGTTACCAAGGCCAGCTTTTCTAAATGGTGTGATAAGTCATGGCGAGAATGAATACCATTAAGCATCTCCTATTTTATAGAAATGTTATAATAACATTACATATATGTACATGAATGTACGTACGTAAAGTGATGAACGAAGAATCTTGCCGTATCCATAGATATTCCAACGAATTTCTCTGTAATCATTTTCTTCCCCTTCTTAATTCAATAGCTAATTTTATCCATAATATACTTAATTTCAACTATCATTGTGAATATACTTAACTTTCCTGTAGGATTGGTCAAGATGGGTCAGTTTTGATGGGAGATCTGTAATCAGGAAAGCCGAGCTTACTGTGAAAGCCAAGTTAGCAGTTTTCAATTCAGTATTTGTTCCAACTCTCATGAAATTTCGGTAATGACCGAAAGAATAAGATCGCGAATACAAATTGCTGAGATGAGATTTCTTCGTGCTGTTGTGAGGACTGTTCGCCGGGATAGGGTGAGAAACACGATAGTGCGCGAGGAACTGGTTTACCCCGCGACCCCATTAATGGATCATGCGGGTCAGAAGATGATGATGATATAATAATTCACACTTTAGATACATATTCTTCAATACAATTCAAAACTGACATAACACAGTTTATGAGAGAAGGATCGGTAAGGAGGTTTTGCGAACCGATAATGTAGTTCATCCGACGGATTCCATAACAGGATTGAATTACGGATGCGAATCGGATGAATTCCCGGCGCAGTCGCAGTCGATCCGGAGTTTTCTATAATCGGCATGAATATATAGCAAACGAAGGAAGTAGTGTTGCATTTGAAGAAACTGAGCGATAAATTGAATAAAGTCATTGACTTATCAAACGGCCCATCTGATTTCCATTCTTTATAAGAAAAAGGCTTCTTCATAAGTGATTGGCATCACTTATCTGTCAGCAGCTACGTTGTATCCATCAATTTGTAATAAACATTTAGAGTAGAGAGCAGAATGTCTCACCATCAGCCCGTTTTAAAGCTGAACAAATGAAGAGAGTGAGTAACGAGAGTTGCAAAAAGTCAAAACCAAACAAACTTAACATATACGACTTGTTTTCAATGAAGAGATGATTCATGAAAAACAAAGACGGCCGTCGATAAAAAGAAGAAATCCAAACGACATGGTTAAATAAAATTAACAAACGATTAGATTTTGAAAATGTTACGCTTGTTTTGTTGATATTGTCTTATTTTCCAGTTAATCTATGAACCATTTCACGATAGCTTGTACCGATGGCGTACTATATCCCCCAATCACGTATGCACTCCCGACAAGCCATATAAATCCCTCCACTTATTATTTGATAATTTTTTGTTTTGTTTTCGACCCAACTGATAAGCCGTGCCGCCAGATGTTTGTCTACAGTTTATTTCCTTTGAATACAAGAATGCAATTGTAGACTGACCTTGAACTCAGCATGAACATAAATGGAAAATCGGGAAGTGGGTTTATTGTATCGTGTAGAATAACACTTGTTCGTAGTTTGAACTGCATGCTGTTAATATATGCATGATAGACCAGCGGACCCGATGGCGCTGAGGTTAAGTATTTCGTCTTGACTCGTGGTCTTAGGTTCAATTCCAGAAAAGTAAGGGAATACTTTTTTTTTTTCTGATACTGTTTCAACTCTTTCAAGGCACTAATGCAAATAGTTCTCGTGCGGAATGAATTGAATTTACTCGTCTAAACTGATGTAGAACACCGGACATTTGCTCTGATGGTTGGTGAAACAACTTGGCAAGAATATTGTATTGCTTTGCAACAGTATAAATTTTATGCGAAATTACATATACACGCCGTGTTAAAAAACAAATGTATATCCTTGGACATATGTCCTCGTCGCTTCGACACTACGTTCGTTCTTTTTGTGTTCTCTCAAAAGATGACTAACCCTAGGCGTGTTTTTTTAGAGATACAGAAACAGCACAGTAAGTGAAACCTCAAAAAAAAAAGCTCTTTACTCAGCTCTTACGTTTTTATGTCAAAAGTTGGTTCGTGACTTTCATTTACTTCTGTGAAAATTTGTTGTTTCAATTTCAGCTGGTTCCCAATGTTTGTACAAATATGGTTTTATTCACTAGAAGCGTTTGTATACTAAACAATGGATGGATTAAAAATTGGGATACGGTATCCTATGTCGAGATTTAGAACACCAAAGCCAAAAATTCTGCTGTATCTTGAATAATTTTTGTCAGCGGCATCAGTGATTCCGTTGTGGTATCTGAAACGCCACCTATGCTTGAGATTATTCAACGCGCAACCTAAGGAGTAAAGGCTGCTGGCAGAATTATCTTCCAGTAAAAGTATCAGCATGTCTTGTTGTTGTTCTTACTCTGCTTTCTGAGTATCTCAAAAAAACCCGCCTCTTTACATATTCATTTTCGTACGTCTTGCAAACAATGTCACTTAGGGCCGTATACTGATACTTAACTTAGAGATTTAAGTTTCACTTAACAAGTTGAGAAGGACTTATTTGTTTGCATGAATTGAAAGGAGATCGTAAAGTCGGCTAAGTCTAACTTAACCCTAGAAAGACAAACTTTTTTTATAGTACTGAAAAGATAAGCATGCGCCTGAGAGGCACCCATTTTAAAAAGAAGATTTATTTCAAAAGTTAAATTTATTATTCTTGTTTATATAACTTCAATGAATTGTTGCATTATTGAGCAAAAACGATTGTCTCTCGCAAGTGTTGGTCGACGACTGAGTTGGCTACGAATCACGTGCCTATACGGGCGCTCGTTAAAAGAGGACATATATGTGTAGCGGGCGCCTCTTAAGCGAACGTTATATTTCTAAGCTGAGTGGAAGAAAAAGTGGATCGTAAGGATTTAAGTTGGACTTTAATAATGACAATGACATGAAATAGTGAACGAATTATTTGTAGATAATGTGCAAGTGATGGATATATATATATTTACTAAATGAATATTTTTGTTTTTAGAAAGTTTTCGCCTAACCAAATACAACGGTGAAATGTTATATCTGGTAGGTGCTGCTATACGGGGTAGAAATCTGGACGCTAAAAAGGGAAACAACTCGAAAAATAGAAGCCTTGGAAATGTGGTTATTCCGAAGAATACTCCCAATTTCCTGGCTTGCCAGAGTTTTCAATGAAGAGGTGCTTCGACGTATGTCGAAATGGGAGAAAAAGGGAACTGATACACTCAGTTAAAGTAAGGAAATTATGCCAACTACGTCATATCCTGGGCAATGAGAAATATAAATTCCTTCAACTTATACTGCAAGAGAAGAACGGTGGGACGACACAAATTATTAAGGATATCTAACCTGCGAGATTGACTGGATGGAACTGGATGGACTCATAAACAAAATATACTATCATCGATGATTTCCCTCCGCAGTGAAGTTAAAGAACCACCCTCGAGTGAATCCAGAATCGTTTTAACAAACATACAAACTTACAGAAGACAGCTATAAGAAATGCCAAGAAGTATTTGGGCCCCTATTGCGAGTGTCGACTATCGACCGAATCGCTGGTCGACAAATTTATCGACTGATATCACTTTCGGTATTATGTAACTCAATCGATAGATAGTTCTATTACTGTGAATGAAAAACTTCATATTGTGAATATTTTACAATTTGACAGCTAAATCTTCAACCATTTGTTCATTTTTCAAAGGATATTGTTTTGTTTGTGAAATGATTAATTATTACATTTGAATAAAATATGGATTAGATAAAATATTAATTAAAACAAAACATTTAATGGCATCAGTTGTCTTGTGAATCGGAGAAGACATTTCAATTGATTTCCTTGAAATTTCACGAAAAATAAGCCGGCTAAGGTGTACTTCTATCTTTTAGTAATATCTGACAAACTCTAAGTAAGTTCATTAATGATTCTGTTTATATACTAATTATATATTCCTTACAACTTTCTGAATTGTAAAGAACTGTAAAGAACCTTTGATGAAATACATGAGGATCAACACATATGTACCTAATACCATCAAACTTGCGACAAATCTGTGATTATGTGCTCAAGATTACTACCAAATATATACTATCAATATAATAGTGTCGGCAATGAATTTTCAGTCTAAAATTCTCAGTCGACACCCAGCGATCATTAATTTGCAATCGCTAAGAAACTGCTGTCAAGTCGACAAATATCGACGGCGAACGACATTCGCAATACCAAACTTCAGAATCTTCATAGTCGACAATCGACAACGAGCGATTATCAGTCGATAGTCGACACTCGCAATAGGCGCCTTCGTTTTCATTAGTGATTTGCACCATCTACAAAAATAACGAATTTGACATTTAAAATCGACGTGAAGTTGGTTGCATTTGAAAAAATCCGTATCTAAGCTTAGCTGGGTTGCCGTGGCGTAGTGGGTAAGTGCGTCGACTCCTACGCAGAGGGTGCCAGGTTCGATACCCGAATTTACCACCTTTCTTATTTCACGACTCCACCTCTTTCGAGTCACTGACAATGCTCAAAGTAGAGTATTCCTGTCTAGAAAAAGCTTCTCAACTTCGCCGTTCGGAGTCGGCATTAAACTGTAGGTCCCTCCCACTCGTGAAAGAACCACAGCACGCACAACACGAGTGGTTGCTGAGAAGCTAGGCCCAGGTCCGGACTGTCGCGCCACCCATATTATTACATTATTATATAAGCTTAGCTCAAAATGATTGGATCGTGCAGTTGGTAGAGTGGCTGCCCCTGGTTAGCGGGGTCCCCGGTTCGAATCCAAAAGAAAGCAAAGTTAATACGCTTTTATCTGGTTTTCAAATCTGGTCCAGTCACGATTTGCCATTGGGATCGAATTAACGGTACTATCACTGGAATAGTCAATCAGTGATAGTAGTCTGACTATGGGTATTACAATGGACCAACATGGTCTAAGTGTGCTGGTGAATGCACTAGCAACCCTCCCACCTAACCTAAGCTAAGCCCGACTTAAATCATATTTACGAGCAACACAGAATAGGCAAAGCTGATCTTAAGGTTGTCGATTGGCTATGAATAAGATTTAAGTGTAGTATTATATAACGGCCCATACTGTCTTAAATATACGCCTCTAAGACGTTTTATTAAAAATCGTAGGTGCAAGGGCGAACACATTTTAAAGAGAAAATACTTTCAAACGTACACATTATATTATGTAAATGATAAGACTTAATTTTACCACATTGACTGCCCACATACAAGTCAGTTCACTTATTTTTTCTGACCGACCGGTGGACATGTAGCGGCCAACGTATTAAGGCGTTTACACATGCCCCCGAACTACGAATTTCGAAAGCATTGACATTTCGTTCACATGTAATTTTCGATATTTGGATTGCACCAAAGTCAAGTGCCATTCATATGACCTGCGACCTTTCAAAAATAACAAATTTCCAGCAAATACAAAAAACAAAAAGTTATGCTTTTTGGAATGCAAAAAGACGCAGATCCAATTATCGAGTTTTTGTATAGACTAAAATCTCAACAATAATTACTTCAAGTATCCGCATTAACGAAATTTTCTCATTCTTTGATTTTTGCAAACTATCAAGCTGAGTTCGTAATACACAAGAGAGGCAAAAGCGATTCACAAACAATTCGCGATGATATGATGTGTGTGTTTACTCAAATTGTACCCATCGCTCTCTGCGAATGAGAAAACTCAAAAGTTCGCGATTCGTAGCGAGCAAATGTGAATGGGACCTTAAAATGCAGAACTATTACCGTACTAAGGTAGGTATGTATACACATCGTGTTCGATGAAAATGTTAATTTCGGAGAGTTTACGTCTCATTGGTACACACCTTTAAGTGCCCCATACACAGCACAGTGTCGCTTTTCGACTTTGGCGACGACGGAACAACGCTAAACGAAGTATAAGTGATAGTAATAACGTACAGTTGAACTTCAACAAAGGTATGAGACATTCGTTCAGAATAGGGAATAAAATGCCAACAACCAACCTTGCTTGTTCGAATGCTGACGTCCAAATGTGGCTGATGACGCCCAAATGATGAACGTGTTTCTAAGTATGAAAGGGAGTAGTGGCTGGAAATGTGACTAAGTTGTCATAAGCACATTTCGTTTAACTGCTGACGTCCATGTGTCTGCTGAAGACGTCCAAATGATGAGCATGTGCCTGAAAGGTTAGCAGGGGTTTGTATTATGGAACGAACAGAAGTTCCCACAGCTATCTATAGCAGATATCTGTCCAAATGAGAAATGGAAAGGTTTTCCAAATCAGAATGAGTTTAAAATAGCCAGTGACATAATCGAAAATCGATGTGTGACGAAAAACTGGATTAAAATACACACCAAGCAAATCAGGAGGAAACATGCTCGGGAAACATAAGCGTTCTCCTCAGATGTAGTTCCGAGAAATTCAAAATTATTTTGAAAAACCATTCGGGAATCGATCGCTAGTGCAGGACGTGATGTTTTATTGGTCCGCATAATAGACCAGACCTGCTCAGTTCTATTCCTGAGAAATCTGTGTTCGTGTATACATATTGAACAAACAGCAAGCCGAAAAAAACGTGAATTTAGTGCCGATTCAGGCGATACGTTGCTGTTGAGTAAGGTGCGGAGAAATACACGAAATCAAATCGACGGGGAAGATTTCCCGGATGATCTTGATGTTTTTCTGAACAAAATCTACGAAACCACAGAGTGGTGAATCAGGCATTTTATGAGTCAACGAATTTGGTTACAATGCCAAGCGAAGTAAGCTGTCTGGGGAATCAACAACTCCCACAAAGGTGCACTCTTTCCAGTGATCTTCACGCTGATGAGATCATCAATACTTATTTCTTCAATAAGAGAACAATATTCGATGGCTGTCCTCAACGGACAACGATCGGTGAATCTTTTTAATAAACGACAAAAGTATCAAGCGATACGATGTTTGCCGGCAGATGATTCTACACGTTCAATCAATGCCTTGCTGAGGACTCGGTTGAGGGTCAATCTGCTATTGCAAAATGGGTCTTTAGCGGGAGTTGGCCTAGTTTATCTGTGCGACGTGCCTGACGGCCAAATAGTGCCTAGCGCTGATAAGCGTCCTCACAACCGGTCTGTTCAATCTGATCAGGCTTTGTGATCGTAGGCTATCTTTGTGAGTGACGTTGTATTTGTAATCAAACTTTTCGCTTTCAATATTCAGAACATGTTTTTCAGTAGCAATAGGGAAACATGGCAGATCTCCACACAGAAAGAGAACTGAACTAGCGCCCTTTACAGCGACGTTATCAGTTTTGCAATTAGCTGGATTGTCTTATTGTCTCGGCAGACATATTAGTTGGATGCTCATTATACTCAGAGATAAGTGCCAGTTCAGAGAAGTCTTTCCATTATATATATATGCGACTGCATCCAGAGACTTGATCGGTACCTGTCTGTGAGAATTAATCACGATTCACTTTCCCTGGTATCACAAGCAACATCTCGAGCTTCCACATCTAGACAGAAAAGAAGATTCATTGAAGTTCTGGCATCAAAGAAGGTGAGTATGTTTCCGTCCTTATAAAGACTCACAATGAAGACTTCTCTGTCTTCTGAAAGGGTGTTCTCAAACCTAAATTTATATTTAAATACTTTGAATGGAATAATATTTTTAAATAGCTTTTATAGTTCCTATTGGAATTTCGTACCCACACAACATGACAACACCGATTTGCGAAAGTATTACTGGCAGTTCTCATACTCATCAGTTGTCTTGTCACTTCTCCTTTGTCATTTTAAAGAAACGGTCTTTCTTGTTGTAATCAATTCCGCTGACATACTGTCGCATTTTAAGTCAACAACATCCTTTTCCATAAGTAAGACCTTAATATTAACATTCTTTTGAAGTGATCAGAGATTTAAACAGAAATAAAGTATTGCAGAGATGTCCGACTTCTACCTCTCTTGCCCCTTGAAATTTATGACAACTGATTTTTATAACGTTTTCCTTTACCAAATTGACCAATCCAAGAACGACATTTACGTTATTTCGTGAATAGCCGTCAAAAATACCGCCAAATTCGTTGATGGACTAGGGGCAATCAGCTGTGAAGTCGGCCATCTCTGTAATACATCATTTGTGGTTTTAAAACTTGTTTTTTCACTTACAGCCGAGTAAATTGATTCGCATTCCTACTCGAGTAGGACTCGAATATTTTTGTAAATGACACGAGGACCCATCACTACTCGTACGTATGGCATGACAGAAAAATAATTTCCACGGCCACACGTCATTCGTGTTACTGACAATGTTCAAAGACTTCTCGTTTTCCAAAAATTCATCCACTAAATATAAAGATGTATGAATATTGAATGTAAATAACAATAGGTCCTCCGCTTCTACGCTTTTGAGCAATGAGTAAATTCCCCCAAACATTCGGAGTAAAGATCGATATATCTTATCGAATTTTTTTTAGTCGAGGATCGCTTCTGCTTCTTTTTTCTCTCGATAATTCAATGCGTATATTTTTGAGTAACAAGTAATAACTTTTTGTTTATATATTTGCTAGAAAACTGTTGTTTCTGAAAGATCACGATCGCTGCTCTTATGTGCGGTGCTTTAGAGTAGCTGCCCACGCCCAAATCTTTGCACATCTTCGATCGACCTGATCGATTCGCAGTGGACCATCTTGCGTGTTCAGACTTGCAGTAAGATCTGAAAATGATGCTGGTTGAGAAGTTATTCCCATGTAGAAGCTTAGGTAGCAGGAGATCGGTGTCTCCAGCCATTGATCGAGATCGGTCAAGAATGATAAAATGTCCCGTACAGAGTTTTTTCCACATATGCAGCGATGTCAGTCTATCGATAGAATATTAGATATTGGGCCAAATGTGACATAGATCCTCACTTTGGGTTTTCCACAAATCAAATCAAATAAATGCTCTCTGCATGCGATGGATGGCGTGTTCTTTGTGCCACGTTGATGTTCTTCAGTGGGAATCGTACCAATGTATCGTCGTACCGGGAATCGAACCAATGTATCGTCGCTCAAGTGCATAGGAGTCGACGCAACGACCCCCAACGCCACCACAGTCTTTCTCGTTTTGATACTGGAACACTTTTGAATTCTTGAACCGGATCATAGACCATCCCCGCATCCCAAAATTTCTCTCTCTCGACTCCTTCAGAGCCGAGTTCGACAAACATCCTTGCCTTCATGACACAAAATGTGCAACAACTCGTCAAAGGAAAATAGCAACTGAATTCTCTTGTTGGTAAAAAGTGAAAGATGCATTTATTTAAAAGGTCCCTCATTTGACACCGTTCCCGAGACACGTGAAATTCGAGTACGTAAAATAAAGGCGTTTCTGCCGACATATTCCAAACTTTCTCACATTTTTGAGCAACTAACCTAAGAATGTGTGTACACACAACCGCATAAAAAGTATAATTTACATTTTTAATGTAGTCTGTACGGTGACTCTCCCCTTCTTTACAGTTCCAAACATTTGATATTCATTCTATTCCTGTTTTTAATCGTTTCATTACACTCACATGTCCCCTCTTTCAGCGAAGCTTTGATCGTGTGTTCCAGACGGTTGTGGAATTAATCTAGTCTCTAGAGTCAGGTAGTTGTAATAAACAGTGATTGAACTTAACATCAAAGCAAATGCGCACGCATCTAATTATATTTGGGCGACCGAACGGACTGGATTGTTGACTTTGATACACGAAGCATCGTGGTCAAAGTGACCTATATACGTCGGGTCACTCCGGTCTCTTGAAGAATGTGACAACTGAACGTAACATTTATGAACAAGCACAGCTCGAAAAGGCTTCACCTAAGCAAATTTGCATGTGTAACACATTTCTAACCAGTTACTGGCATCAGGCAACACATTTTCAACTCATTACTTAACTACTTTCCGGCAGAAGTATGCACACACATTCTCAACTGCTCAAACACAGTCGTACGCATTTTGTTTGTACGAAAATAACCAACAAGTACGCCACAACAAAATCAACTCCCTAATCAGCCTCAAACAGATTGCATACAAATTAACTTGGAGTGGCCACAAAGAAAAACAGAACCGGCTGAAAAGACTGTTGAAATAAAACACTCAATCAGGGCTAGATTCTCGCCTTAAAATAACTGCCCGGTGAATATTTGACAGTCCAGTGGAGAAAATGTAAAACTCTTATTTGCCTTATCAGAGAAAAATTGCCAACACGTCAACATTAAGCGCACAAAGGCAATCATTCGAGCGAGAACAAAAAGAAGGGGAACACACTAGCACAGCACACTCCCTTCGAGTCATCAAAACACTAAAAGTAATCATCCGATGACAATTGTAGATACTTTACGCCACAAAATTTGTGAACTGAAGAAAAAAAAATTAATTGAAATACCTTATGTACAGTGCAACAACGACGATTAACAAATAAAATCCGAGAGACACTCTCATCAATTAAAAACGAATTGTGTGTCGAAATATACCCGGATATTTTATTCCGTGAAATATTCTTAAAAACCAGCCGGACGGGCGAGAGAAAATGAGAACCGGCACAACACACCGCCGTCAAATTCCATTACACGTTTTCTATTGACGATGCTCTTCGTGTATCGTGTTCACTGCAACAGAGCAAGCCTTCTTAATTACACATTATATTTAGACAAATAATAACAAAAATTGTGCGACTAAATCAAAAGTGGGACTAACACCGCGACACTTCATTTCTTCGACTTTTCCTTTTTTTGTCAAATACCGGGAAGCGAAAGAAAAATTCGAGAGAAGACAAGAAAAAAAAAGAAAAGAGAAATGCCGATATAGCCATAAGCAGTCGGCGACGTGTTCGCTGGTGTAAATTCACGGGGAACATTTTCAACTACATCTTCCCTGAATTTATCGTTATTATTCGCGATCCAAAACAAATTGCGACATTTATGGGATTTCTGGGACGAGTAAGGTATTTTTGCAAGGTGCAGAGAGGTGGAAAACTGAAAAAAAATTAAAGTATTGCGGAAAAAAACGAAACGAAATTTTTTTGCGGGAGCTCATTTTTTTCCAAAGGAGAGTGTGTGTGGGTCTCTTTTTTTATTTTCAAAATCGAAATTTGGGATGTGTGAAAATTGAGGTCCCCCAAATCAAGTGTAAATACATATATTTTCTAGTGAAATAGAATTTTTTTTCTTCTTTAGTACTTACCGATTCAATGGGATCCATGACATTAGGCGTTCATCATTTTTTCAAATTCTTTTCTTTTTTTATACTATTTTTTTTTCCTTCTCAATTTTTCCACAATTCCATGCTCTGGTTGCGAAACAATGCGATGAATAAAACTTTTCCGTTTCGATTGGATTTGCAGAGCTTTTCGATACTCTTGAAACGTTTAAAATCGTTGCGGCACGCGAATAATACTCAATCTTGTTGAATTAATCAGAAAATAATTGTATTTTTTTTTATGTTTCACTATTCACGTTGCGACCAACTTCGCACCCGGACATACTTATTCGGCGATGCAAGTGCTGAAAGGAGATGGTCAATGGTGTGTGAAGAAATGAGATGACATGTTTCAGAAGTTAATATGGCGGATAGTGTGGTATGTGGTGAACATTCATACATTTGTTTTTTCTCCGTTTGATTGGTAGTGGTCTAGTGATGCCAAGTCTATTATATATGGCTTAGGAGAGAAATTGAAATTGAATACTGGAAATACAAATGTTTTATCTAGATGATGAAGAAATAATAACTATTTCTAGATATTTGTGGAGGGAAAATGCAAGAAATCCTCACTGTGTCAGCACTGTAAAGTGAAAAAACGTCAACTTTTTCATGGATCTTAATTTGGTGGCAAACATCGGCAAATTTGTTCCAAGGTGCGTACATTTTTCCAATCTGAAGACTTTGTTTAGTTCTGGATCGTGGTGAAAATGTCCGTGATCGGAAAACATGAAGTTGTCAAAGAACTTTCCTCGTGGTGTGGTTCATGAACAGTGATGCCAAATTCCAGCAAATTGCACCACCAACATATTTGCGACATTTGAATAAAATTTGTTTCTGACTACAAAACGATTTATTTAAAAAAGCTAACATATAAATAATAAAATTATAAGTTAGCTGTAAAGCCAGAGAAATAAAGACTTAGGCTATAGCTAAACGATTTATTTAAAATTATTAATTATTTATATTTGGCGCTTATACCGTATTAATTTAATTTTATGAATTGGCTCATTCTCGATAGAAAGCCGAACTGTCAATCGACCAATTTGACATAATCCCAATATTGAGGATATGAACTCGGCATGAATTCAGCGTATTTTCCGTAAAATTATGACTTAGACAATCTGTTAAATATGTAGTACATCAACCGAATGATTTGGAGGTTGAAATAAAATATGCGTCAATCTCAGCACACGTACCTATGAGCTGAGTAAAATTGTACAATTACTTATGTACGTTTAATAGAACCCAAAACCTCACTATTCCAGTTGGGAATTTCTCACTGGCCTTATGTACTCGTGATATAGATCAAAACACTCACTACTCCAGCTGGGAATCTCTTACTACGGATATGGGCGAATATATTTCCGTTCCAAGTAGAAATCTCGATCGATAGAGCCCAAAATCTCGCTGTCCTACGAGATCTCTTGCTAACGATTTATACACGCTCGATAAAGCCTAAAACCTCGCAACGAATTATGCACACTAGATAAAGGTCAAAACCACATTTTTACAGGTAGCCATTCGAACGCTAACTATTTATGTACGTTTGTCCAATGTCTCATGATCCAAGCTAAAATCCGTCGCTAAGGACCGTGCAGCTCTACGTGTTCCAGTCTTGGTAAGAAACAACAATTGCAACTCAGCGATCTCCCTTGATCACGTAACATAAGTGTAGCGTCAACTCACCAGTGCGTCCGCGCTTGACAATGGTCAGATCACAACCGCCCTGAGACAAGATTGGAATGCACACACGACAGTAAAGATGAGAGTAAAGGCGCATGTCATGAGTATTATAATATCGTAGACCACCTTTCACGCTCTACCGTAGTGTTTTACATACACTACAATAAGCACCCGCAGCTTTAAAGGTTAAGTCACAGTTCGAGACTCTTCCACAAACTTGGAGAGTATGCTGAAATCCATGTGGCACCTTCCATCCTCCTCTCCAACAAACCATTCGTTTGCACAAGTAAAAAACCAAAACTTTTCTTTCAATGAAGACATTTATTTCCTTTTTCACACATCTAATAATTATACAAATGATACATTTAAAATAACTTAAATTACTTTCAGTACAGTCCATTGTGAAAATCCTGAAAAAGAGACAAGAAAACGTTCAGTTAGTAAAACTCCAACAGGCAAGCAATCGCTCGGAGGCAACATTATTTCAGTTGAAATTTTCTAAATCATTTCAAGTCATAAGTCTAACATATGTGATATGAATCATCACTAAAATCGATATCACTGCCTAATGATGAGTTCACAACGTACCTTATGAAACAAGAAGGGTGTTCCTCCTTACAGCTTAAAACATCTAAATTATCTGAAAGAGAAGAAATCACAAATTAGAACGTCTATTCGGAAGATAATTGTCATTTGAGATTAGATTATTGAGTTTTCAGTAATTTATAGTACACTAATCACGACAGATCATAGGTGTCCCAAGGTACAAATATACAAGTCATCATTGAAATAGTTTCGAACGAAGTTCTGCTTGCATGTGAACGTCAAATGAATTTCTATTTGCACTTCTTTTGCATTTCTAGGGATTCATTGGATTGCTTGGAGTATGGTACAGTGACCTAGAAGCCAATCAACTGACTTCCTTATTCAATTGAGTTGCGATAACTGAAGGTGTTGTAGACCTTAGTAGGGCTGGGATAGGTTAGGTTATGGTGATTGCCACCACTGTGGCAGTTGTGGCCCATTTAGATCCTGGTTGGATTCTTTGTGCTATCACTACCTGGCGCTTTCCACCGGCTCCCCTTAAAGGGACTACACTAACGAAAATGGATGGGATACCTCTTAATAGCAATGCATTCTACTTGTCGGGTCCAGTATAAGGAAGTATTATTATCTGTCAGCGGAATAAGCGAGTATTCAATTGGCTGTCCCAAAATCAACGGTGAACGGACTTCACCTCCAACATTCGCTGTCCATTTTCAATCAAGTACACGTCATCATAAAAATGTGCAAGCTACTGGCTACCGTTTCTATGTCCATCACCACCCAGATTGTCTAGGTTCAGTGGCCGACACGAGAAACTTCCAGAATTCCCGACTCCACCTCTCTCGAGTCATGAACAAGTACAAACTTCTAAAAAAAAATGTCCATTTGCCGTCGGCATAGAAAAAACTCGGTCCTCTCCACTCGTGACAGAACAATGACACGCACATGAGGAGTGGTTGTTGTTGAAGCTACGCCCAAGTTCATTGCGGACTCTGTAGCGGCACCCATGTGTTGTTAACCTAAATTTAGGATCTCGCACCGCATGCAAACACATCTCAGTTGTGGCATCAAAACACGAAAGTGCTGTCGGACTTTCACCCACCTAACGTGTTCACATATTTCAAGCAGAAAAACGACAAAACATAAATTACTCAAATGCACGTGTATACTTACAGATAATCATTTGATCGTGGAAAACTCTCCCTCATGACTGGATTTCGCACCTGCAACAAAGAAAAGAGGCTCAGTTTAGGCATAATGCAAACATCTATCTCAAAGTTCTCATATTTTTCATTTTATATCAGAACTTTAACGTACACTAATCACAACTAAATCATAGGTGTCCCAAGGTACCAAAAACTAACTCATCACTGTCTACACATTCTTCCTCAAACTCCCCCTCAACTTACCTCAGTCACATGCCGCAACTCCTCACACACACAATCTCCACACTGAATAGTATGTCTGCAAGAGGAAAAGATTTCGAGGTTAAATCTGAACACATAATCGAAGTCAAACACATTTTTGTGGGAGAATATTTTCAGTAAACCGTTTCAAATCATTTATTTCATAGTCTAACATATGTAAAGGAAATGAATCATCATAAAAGAAATATCTCGCCCACGAGAATATCTGCTTCCGAACTTACCTTTAGAAAGCGTATCGAGTTCGAATGTCTTCCAGTTTCTTGCAGATCTGATTCGGCGTGCGATACATGTCGCCGGCAATACTCTTCTGCTTAGCGGGATCTATTGATAAATACTGCTCACACAAGTCCCCGTCCAGGACGTTCTTCACGGGATAGTACGCACTTCTGTAGCTCAGGTGATCCCTGCCACACAGTGGGGGATTCTCGTTTCGCATGTGCATTTCCAAATGTTGGAAGAAGTCGAAGTCTTCACGGCTAGTGAACGGCACTAGCACCCCCACAGTTCCA
The DNA here is from genome assembly GCA_964034865.1 of Eristalis intricaria. NCBI lineage: Eukaryota > Metazoa > Arthropoda > Insecta > Diptera > Syrphidae > Eristalis > Eristalis intricaria. The sequence goes on along the minus strand of OZ035875.1, from coordinate 81,079,886 downwards.
CTGAGCGTCGAATAGATGAGAGATTCTGAGCCACCGGGAATCAAGGTCGCCTTTTGCAGTGACATTATGATTTCGCCGATGTGGAATGTGCAAATGTTCTCTGCCTTCTGCGATGCACCGCTGAGCAGTCCTCGATCCCAGAGCGACTTGGTGCCCGTGGGATCCTCGTCGACATCATCAGTGACTGAGTGCGGCAGCCGCAAAATGGACACATTTCCGAACTTGTCTGCTGTGGCGATGGTATCGTAGTCCAAGAGCGTTGTGGCAGTGATCCAACGGGGATGTGTGTCGTCGGCGAATATGATCAACTGATTTTCGGCGCGCTTGTACCGCACGAAGAACACAGACTCTTGCACGTCCGACACGTAAATGCGGTGACCCATAGCTTGGATGTTCACTATCTGATAGGGAATGTGCTTGTTCTCACACTTCCGCAGCAGCTTCTTCTTTCCCAGGTCATAAATGCGGAGAATCCGACCTATTCCGGCCAATAGACGTCCCTGGAAACCGCATAGGGCACCGGGTATCTCATCGCACTCGGTGCGGTGCAAGAACTCGAGCTGCGAGCAGGTGGGGTCGACGCGGTACACATCAATCGCACCGCCATTCGCTATTCGCGGGTTCAACTGGAGATCTTTGGCTATTCCGACCACGAGATAGTAACGTCCGTCAGCTGCTGCGGCGAACTTCATGATTCCCATCGACATTATCGCATCGTTCTGCGTAAGGGGGATCTTAAACAGCGTCTGTCCGTGAATGGGATCGACCACGCGGATTTGCGATGCCCACAGACCCAGTCCGGCTTTGGGAGACGAGAACACATCCTCCGGGAGGACCTCGTTGATGAAGGCGTCAGCCATTTCGTTGGCCAACTCTTGCTCATCCTCACCGGCGGCTGTGCGCATCTCCTCCGCCATTTGATTTTTTCTGGCGTTTTTCATCTCATCTGTGTACGCATTGTGGTCAGTCTCGGCGATAATCATCCGCCCGGTGTCCTGGTGAATGGAGAACATTCGCGGCGTGTACTCCAGCGGGTAGGAGACCTGGTTGAAGACAGTTCCAAGCTTCTCCAGTGCCAAAATTCGCAGGGTGTTTGTCGAAATGGCAACAATGCCTTCGTTACATTGCTCAGAGGAGAACCCGGAGGCGTACTCCAGCGTTTCGTACGACAACGGCGTCAAATGGAATCGATTCTGATAGTAGTACGAAAGCCACGTCCGGCTGGACATGGCAAGAACCGCTTCGGCTCCTTGCATTTTGATGCGGAAAAGCTTGACTGGTCGTGAACCCAGGTACCGGGTTCTGGTATCTGCCAGATCACCAGAGACTGGATCCAGCACGGTTCTCAAGAGGACGCCGTTGCTCAGTCCGATGTTCAAGTAGATGGTTCCTTTCCCCTGCGCCTGTCCCTCTTCGTTCATCTCGCCGTGGCCCATTTCAACCAAACACAGCGACTCCGCTGGCGAGGGTAGGGCCTGCATTGAGCAGGGTGACAGGCAGTCATTGGGATCAAGCGAAATGATTCGAACAGTGTTGTCAGCCAGACCTACGGCCAAGAACCACGATCGCTGCTCGCCCTCGGGAACAGTTCCCAATGCCATGCACATGATTTCCGCTGGCATGTCCGATCGCTCTGTGTACTCGTTCAATTCGCCCGACTGAAAAAAGAAAGGGGAGGGCGATTAGAAGAGGGCCATGGAGTTTTGACGCTCGTGATAAGCGGCTGGGAGGGTAAACTTTCAATTCAGCACTGCAGGACACATAGTGTCGCAACATGGTTATTCTTGTTGGTGTTTTTGTCATCAGTGAAAGATAAGAAATAAAGAAAAATTGTGCTTTTTTGTTTTCAACTAACCTCATCCATTTCAAAGTAAACCAGCTCCCGTCCGGACAAAGCAATCACCACCTGCCTCTGATTGACGGCGCACTTGGAAATCGACTTCTTGCCCGGAGCCTTCCACTCGTTCACACGCTTGTCAGCACGAATGTGTCGGATGCCGTCCGGGTAGACCTGAACCAGGGCGTCGTCACCCAAGGACGAACAACTCAAGGTCGGCGTTGTACCCAGGAAGCCACTGTCCGTGACTTCCTCTACAGTCTCGCCAATGCTCAACACAAGCGTGGCGTTGACGAACGACACAATGATGTACGCATCAAAGTCGTCTGCAAATACAAACAAAACACATTCCTTAATCAATTTGTTCCACTATCTCGAATGGCTTATGAACTAACAACAATTTGATAGTGTTTTGGCATGCGATCAGTTAACCAAGGTTTAATCAAAGTAATTCAACTGAAACACGGTTGTTTGATCATCATTGTCACATGCCAAACTATAACCTAACCTTAAAAGTAAATAACAATTGTATCTCCCACTATGGCATGAGTATAGAGATCGCATTGTTGGCAGTTTGTTTGTCGAGCTTGCAGTATCTGTTCTCTCAAACAAAGCTTCCACTTAACAATGATTTTTCTTTTCAAGATTTGCCTTACCTATTGAACACTGTAACATAACTGTTTATATATATTTTTTACTACGACGCTTGTGCTTTTTCCAGACAAATACCAAACACAATTGTCTTCCGGCCAGTTTAACCGCCTGAAATAGAAGAGAACTGGTGTTTGATAGATGTTCTTTTGATCAATTTCACCAGTTGATGATTAGACTGTCATTGTTTTTCGTTTGTTTGCTTTTTTTTTTTTTTTTGTTTGTTTGTCTAACTTAAGCTTAAACAAAATTGGGTCGTGTGATCAGTCTTTGAAGTTGCAAAACCAAAAACTTACCGTCTATGCGCTTCTTGACTGTCCACACGGCGTTCGGGTTGCCTGGCAGTTCGGAAACAGCCATCTCTGAGACTTCCAAGCCGTGTCGCAGAACTCTGACCGATGAGCGTGGACCCCGTCCGCACAGCAAGTACATCTGAGGCGTGTCTTCGTTGGCCAGATCTGCCACTTGGGATGAAATGATCGGCGCAAAGGATGGCATCTCGTCCACCATAACCAAGTTCTTCAATGGACGCGGGGCAAAGAAGAATGTCTCTCCCTCCTCCAACGGCATGGCCGAGCTGAACTCCGGTTCATCGTCATCATCGCCCAGATGCGCGATTTGATAGAGGTAGCTACAATGAAACCGATTATTAGCATCCAAACAGTGTGCAGGGCGGCGCGCAATACTTACTGGTTACCAAACTCGGAAGCAACGAACAAGAATCCAGTCTTAAGGACGCACATAGACGTCGCCGGCGGCACTGTATCGAAGTACTTGAGCTTGATCTCCGACACCACATCGTCATCGGTTTCCAGGGTGACTTTGAAGATGTCACCTTGCTCGGTTTGCACCAAAAAGAAGTACATGTTCCTCGTCCTGTGCGTTGCCGAGCAGATGAAAATCATTCCTCGCTCGGGGTCGTCCAAGTCATTTCTGCGGCGTGGAATCGGACAACGGATATCGTGCAAATCACCGTAGATCTTGTAGGTCAAGTAGTTCTCTGAGCAGATAAGCACACCCGAGGGTCCGTCGCTTCCGCCGGGAACCGAAATCAAGAAGTTTGCATGCTCCTCCAGGGGTTCTGAGCGTTTCCGCACCACATGATTCAAGCCGAGATCAAGCTCGTAGAATGTGAGAGTTTGTTGTGTCTTTTGAGCGGCTTCACCTGAAATTCAGATGAATTCATAAGAAACCGAGCTAATCCAAGGAATTCCGAATGCAAGCGCATGAAATTCGACTGTGAGCTCCGCTTCAGTGAAGTGTGAACCGGTACATGGTTCCACCAATGGTTCGGGAGTTTACTAGTTTATCTAGCACTTATAAAATTCTATGAAAGGAGGAATAACCTCACATGGATAATATATTAGTGCGTAATGCTGATTCATTTCCGCACACAACTCGACGAAGAGAATTCGCAAGTCGCAGACGTGACAATTGTAATTTGTGGGCTCCGCATCAGTGAAGTGTTAACCAATAAGACAGTCACACCAATGGTTCGGGAGTCATTCAATTAATATAGCACTTACCAAACCCGAATGAGGTGGATTTGATCCCCAAACAAGGTTGTCTAAGTGCAAACGTCTGCTGTTCTTTTTGAGAATTCTCCAACGCCCACTTCTGAATGTACGCTCTTCACTTACCCGTTGGATCGTTGTCTGCTTCTTCGTAGTCAATCTCCAGGCATGCAAACATTGGATTTTCAAACCCAACATCAACGCCAACCATATGATAAGTCAATGTGTTGGACTTGTGTGCTTCCAGGGGCGACGAGATGGTCAAACGTGCTTCAGCATCGCGATTGAGGATGTATGCCAGCTTTTGCTTTTCAACAGCGCCAATCATAATCGCACGACCCTTCGGATCGATGGAGAAGTACTGCCCGGGAACAATCCGACGGCATCCAGACTTTCCGAACGTCTCCTGATGCACTTTGTCGAGGACATTCTTGGTTGGATTGTACTCCAAGATAACAATGCGACCCGAGTCAGAGCCGACCACAATGTAATCTATTGTAAGCAAAAAAACGAGATCTACATTACTCTCTAGCATTATTGAAGAAGTAAAAATGGAGACAAGATCTGTTTAAAACAATGTATCTCCAAGTTTCAGTTCGATGAGAAATAATTGATTCACATCAAATGCGACGCAGAGACTTATTGCTTTAGCACTCAGACCAATGTCTTATCGAATAACTCCCAAGGACAGAGTTTCCAATAGGGATAAGTGCTACGTTTACTCTACAAAATTCCTACGACAAAATTGAAACTAACCTTTGGTTCCTCCAGTCAAGCGGAACGACATCAACGCACGTATGCATCCGAAGACCTCAGTGGTCAGCAGAGTGTGCACTTTGCCGGTATTTGAGTCTGGGCGCAGAAGTTCCAAGCTTTTACCGCGTGAAACTATGATTTCCTGCGCCTTTGTACCTGAGAAACTTCCATGCACAGCGTGCGTTATGCCTGTCGCACGTTGCAAAGTGAGGTTATACAAATACATTGCGTTTATTTTTTTTTTCTTTCAGTAGCACAAAGTTACGTCATATCCTGGAAACATTAAAATTACGCTAATCAAACATCTGTACATATTTAAAGTTGAATATAAATGTTCTGTATCCGAATCCATGGCTGCAGTGGAGAATATCAGTGCAGTCAAACGATGCTTATTCAACAGAAATTTAATCTTGCACGCTAAAAATGCGACCAAAGCACAGACATTTCTGTGACCCTGGAGATACGTTGTGCGGAAAAATATTCACTTAAGGTGGATGTAGAGGATTTCAACAGAAATTTTTAATTTACCTGAAGACAGAAATAATGCTAATAAAATTAGATTATATTGGATTAAGTATATTTCAATGGTTTGTAGACTAAACCGCCATTTTAAACAAACGACCAGCCACCAAGCCGGCTAAAATTGAAGTGACAGAATTTCGGATCGATTTCGACTTGGAAAAAGGCGGATGTTGAATTTGGTTGTGGCGTGCAGTGTGAAGGTGGTTGCAGTTTGTAATTGTTTTCGTGTTCAGAGAACGATGGGAATTTACAAAAAAAGCCGGCTTAAGGTAGTGTGTTAAGAATGTAGGCAAATATTATTTAGAGCCTTGAGAATGACAAGCAGAGGTTGCATGGTGTAATCTGGTTGTAATCTACTCTATTAATTAGGCCTAATTACTGACTAAACTATATTCTCGATTTGTTTCATTGATTATCTACATGTGGAATTTACAATTTTTAGAATGCTTTCACATTTGAACTGACGTTAAATTTACATCTCAACAACACTTTGACATTAGTTCTGTATTCAGACAGACACAATGAGTAGCAGAAGTATGAAAAGTAGTTAAGGCTCTGGCACATAGAATACTTTACTTGCGCAGCGTCAAAACATACGTACACACTGAAGTATCTGACGCAAGGGGATAACACAATGAATACTTCAACGCAAAGCTGATTTCATTTGACGGTTTCAAGTTTGAATTGAAAATTCAAGTTGTTTTGCTTATTTATGCACAGTTACAATTTGTATTTTAATATAAATACTCAATTATAAACATTTACTTATGTTTTTTATGGTTTTATCTATTCTGAACGTTGCTTCAACGAGAACCAACTCCCAAACTTTAACATAAAATTCGAATTCTCTTGAAATGTCACAATGTGAGGATTGTCAACGCTGAAATAGACACTATATCCGTCGCGTTAGCAACAGCGTTGGTCTATGTGTCACCTCCCATAAGAACACATGGATTTTATGTATCTATCAAGGTATTGCTGACGTGACATCATCACGGGAGGTTTCCGTGAACTTCAACAACTGTGAAATGATGTTCGACTAAATATATGAGTCTCCGCGTTTCGTGACACTTTCATTAAACCAAATTTTACTTATTTTATTGTTGCGTGCAAACTCACTTAGGTTAAATAGAATGGAACTTCCATCAAAAATTAGCAATAGCATAATATAACTACATAAAGTATTCCTGTACATGTATGTATATCATGTTCTCACCGAACGCACAAGCGAGTTGTCGTCAAATTTCTCCAAACCTACCAGGATTGATGATGAATGCTTTCTGGTATTCTCACAGTATTATTTCCTGTCAAAAGACAGTTGATTTTGTGACTTTAAAAATTACTAGCGAGTGACATTTGTTTTGGGAGGCAATTGTAAATTGAATGTTAATGATCTGAAAATTGAGAGCTAATGACATTTGAAAAAATATAAAACTCGGTGAGAACGGCCCATTACATTCAGCCTTAATATGGCAATAGATATGTAGCTTAAATATAGAATTGACATGAAAAGTATGTAAAAGTTGGTTGTATTAAAAACAGTAATTTTAAAATAAATTCCAAATGATGTTCATTGATGAAACGCATTCATTGTGAAAAATAAACCCCATTGACTAATCGAACACATCCATGACATTACCCATATGTCACTGAATACACTTTTGTGTTATCAAACATTGACAAGTGTATAAAAACAAAACTATTCACTGGATAAATGTTTTGATTCAATCCCCAAATAATGGAAAGTGCCCCCTTAAATCTTGTAAGTTGCATTAAAATCATTGAAAATATGAAAAACTAAATCTTTGACTTCCAGGCTCACTTTCATGAGAGGCGAGCCGATAGGCATTTAAAGCGCAATCGTTACGATGAAGCTATCAAAGCAATGGAAACAGCACTGGCCTACATTGAAGATGCATACAAGACCACCACAATCCCAAAAGCTATTCAAGTCCTCGACGCAGAAAAGTGGGACTGTTCACGAAAACTAAAACAAATCAATATGCGGCAATCACTTAATGTGCGCTCAGCAGATAGCACAACAGTGGTTATCCCACCATCAGAACCTCAAATTGTTGACTCTCATCAAGAGGAACCAGAGGCAAGCACTTCGATCTCAATCCATCAGGCAATTGAAAATTTCGATGCCAAATATACTTCGTCAACATTGGAGAGTTTGTACAGCGGCAATAGCGACGAGAAATCAGTGAAAAATAATAATCCCAGCGTAGAGTCGAACAACTGGTTGGAGGAACTGGAATCAAAGGACTTCCCAACACTCGCCCCGCTGGAATTACCCGCATTTGACTTGGGACTCGACAGTGGTTCTGCATATGAAAATACTTAAGTGGTTAAGATCTATTTTATTATTATTAAAAGTTTATGTTAATTTATCCGGAATTTGATTTTGCTAAAAGTCCCTGTAGGAGGTCTTCCATGTCGGTTTCTGTCTCGACGTCCTTGAGAATGAGCAGCACCTGTGCTTCCATGTCGCGTAGTACTTGCGGTTTCTTGTAAGTGATGATCAGTGTGTTGTATTGATGATGAATGCTTATGTTCTCCTGCTCCGGCAATAGATTGCACCTCTCAAGCTCGGGAACACTGATCGTTTTGAAGTATTTCTTGTTCGTTGTCCGAACGACTATCATTTTTTTGTCTGCATCGGCTGTCACAGCGTACGTTTCTATGGGATATGGTAAATTACGCACTCGCCATTCGATATTTTGCTTCGTAACACGCTTAGACATTATGGGTTCGGTGTTGCTTTGTCGAAATGTAAATCCCTCCGATGCGTTATCATTATTTGGAATTGGTGGGGCTTCTCCGAGTTCCATTTCCCAGTCTGGTTCACCCATTAGTGTCTTCGACTTCTTCCAGGCTCGTTTCACAACAACTCCCGTATCCAGACTATATTCCTCGACCATTTGCCGGCCATCCTTAAATTTGTAGAAGACTTTGCGTACTTTGCCACTGATCATGGAGTTTTTTTCAGCGTTGCGAACGTCATTTAACCAATTTGTGAAGGACATTTTATACAAATTTCTGCAATTTAATCGGGAATTGTGGTTTATTGATCAAGCACGTTTTACTGATGGGATGGCAACTATTGTTTATATTTGGTTTTTTTCTTGACCTCCTTGAATGCTTTCAATCTTTCAAAGTAGTTTAGATTCTAAAGGTTGTACCACAATGAGTGAGAAGTTTATGAAATTATTTTTCATAAATATTTAGTGACCTATTCTGAGATTTAGCTTCTGAACCTGAGTGGATTTATACTTAAATCTAGTCAAGATTGGACATCTGAATCAGGTGCAGTTGATATAAGCAGACGGACAGTTTTGGAAGACTCTACTTCAGATTCACCAAACGTGTTCCTTTTGACCGTCAATTTAGAAATAGTCAATGCAAACTTAGCACCAATTTGTCGTCAAGATAATAAAAGAATGTTCACAATTAAGGTATTTTGTAAAATTATTGTTTCCATTTCGTGCGTACTGAATTTAAGAACACTTCCTAAATTCCCTCCGCACAAATTCAATCCACATCCAGTTATTCCACATATTGAATTTTGTGTTGTCTGACAGTTGTCAAAATCCCAATTGGAAATTGGAATGTCAAAGAGAAAACACAATTTGTAAATTTTCTGACTCAGGCATCATCCTCTCTCAGTTCCTCATACGAAAGTGAATTCTTGTTGGAGCAGCTACGAACAACCACGTAAGTCAAAATAGAATTCCTTCCATATATTTCTATAAAAGGTCGCCATCGGCTACCATAAGGCAGTGAAATTTCAAAGAGATTCCCTAACATATAAGTACTCCCTCTTGTAGATCACATATATACAATACCAAAACGAAGACATCATTGAAAATAGAAACAAGTGAAAAAAAGAATATACATAAATTTGCTACAAGATGAGTCTGGTCTGGACTTTGATCGCGTCATTTTTGTACGCAGAAATCGCCGTCGTACTACTTCTAGTCCTGCCCGTTGCAAGTCCGTACAAATGGCAACGGTTCTTCAAATCCAAGTTCCTCGCAATGATGGCGAAACAGGCACACACATATTTTTTCCTGATTCTCGGCGTACTTGTCCTATTCCTCCTTGAGGCTATTCGTGAAATGCGAAAATATTCGAGCCATGATCCGACAGGCGATGTGCATTTAAACGTTGAAATGCAGCACAGCATGCGATTATTCCGTGCTCAACGCAACTTCTACATCTCTGGATTCTCGATTTTCTTAGTTCTGGTAATTCGCCGATTGGTCACATTGATCTCAGCCCAGGCAAGTCTCTTGGCTCAGAGTGAAGCGTCAATGAAGCAAGCACAGAGTGCTACTGCTGCAGCAAGAAGCATGATGGACGCTAAAGCTGAGAAGGCCAAGGAGGCCAAAGAATCCGAAGAGGAAGAAGGTAGCAATACCCTGGGAGAGGTAAGCTCATTGAACATGCTAATGAATGGATTAGTCGACTAAGCACTGTATTTACATTTTCAGATCAGTGACCTCAGAAAGCGCGTTCAAGAACTCACCGCCTCACTCAATAAAGAGCAAAAAGACAAGGAAGCCATCAAGTCACAAGCCGAATCATTGAATAGGGAGTACGACCGTTTGACAGAGGAGTACAGCAAACTGCAAAAGAAAGTCATTATTTCCGATGGCAGCAGCTCTGGAGAGAAGAAGGACGATTAGATAATACATAGTCCCCCTCTCATTAGCAATTAACTTTTGATTCCCTTCTATAAGACTTTCCTTACACATTTTGCACACTTCTCTGTCTCCCCGAGTCAGATGTAGTTGGCTAAAGCCCTAAGTTTATTACGATATATATATTTTTCTACAGTTTCAGGTTATTATGGTTAAATTGAAGAAAATTTTTGTGTAGTTGTGTAAGTGGAAATTCGTCTAAGCAGACGAATTTAAAAATAAAACAGAACTGTGAAATTATATGCGTTTCTCGAGGTTATTGCGTATTGTGAAATTTCAGTCGAAAAATCGATGAGTCACCTGTGCCACTGGAGAGGAGTGCCTACGCTAGACGACTATCTTGCATGTTCGCACACAAAGAATTTTAATCGACCCGGGGAACCAAGATTAAAAATAGCAACATTTGTTGTCGCACTGTGAGTTATGTTTTTATGTGAACAGAAAATAGAATAAATGTGTGCACAGCGGATTTCAAAAAATTGTTGTAGACGCGACAGTCCCTGAGGAGATTGTTTTGTTTACAAATCTGAATCTGCCGGCTGATTCGTATGAGTAATCAGTTGCTGTGCTGTGTGATAAATCAGTATGCATATCGAAATTAAGATAAATCGTGTTGGTCACCGTTGTTTGCTTCTGATTAGATATGTGACCGAAAATAACATAATCTCTGGGCTGTGATGTGTCGGTTGTTGATGAAACTTTGGTTTTAGTGTCGTTAGCTTGGACTGTCGGATAAGCGGCTTGTAAATGACGATAATAATGATAAACTATTTCGAATCGATTAGCTCTTGTTGACGCAGAAAATTGGAAGATTATCGTGAGTGGTTTTGGTTCTCTGGAGGTAGACTGTGCGGATGACAAACCTTTAGCCGTCTTGCCGGGTTGTCATTGATTCAAATACGCTGTAAACAACCTAGATCTGATGTCATGATGATGACCACTCTTAGAGAATCAGGCTTTGGCTAAATAAATATTTATTGTAAAGTATGATACGTGTCATATTGCGTCTGGTCCCAATTTCCAGACGTAATCTAAGCCGCACTGTCTGGGCGCTTGGGAACCAACCTAATCAGTGGTTCTCAAGAGTTTGGCAATGTACACGCGATCACCTGGTGTTGCTTGCCTTGACTTTTGGTAAGAGTGATTAGAAACATAGAATAGAGAACAGGGCAGTCCGCGATATACAATCAAAGGTGACTGTTGTGTATTATTACTACATGGTGACCGTGACAGGACTCGAACCTGCAATCTTCGTGCAACACCTTTAAGTTTAGTTTCAACCAGTTCAACGGCTACTTGGCTATGAGATTCTTGTATTGATGCCACCAAATTCAAGGAATCCAAAAAGCTTTGAAGCTTTTTAGGTTTTCCATCAAATTGTGGGACAATACCTGCAATAATCACATTGGAATTGAGGTGTAGGTATGGTAGGTAACTTGGATTCACTGATGGCCTACTGGTCGCGGCTCACTTACACCATTGTGTTGGGTGTGTTGTGCTCGTGTTAGGGTGTGTTAAGCACTGCAGCTCTAAAAACAGCCAGATGTGTGAAACTTAGGAGGTGTTTCATATTAACACCGCTCGAGTTCTCTAGCTCCTAGAAGTGTTTTCCTGGAAAATACCTTCTTTTCACTGGTTGCCATTTGCAGAGCAGATGTTGGATAGATTCTGTTTCTATCTCGCCTTTGTAGCTTCCGCAAAAATCGTTGTGAAGTATGCTCAGTCGCATTGCATGTGTACCTTTGGCACAGTGTCCGGTAAGAACTTCTATTAGCGTTCGTTCGTCTCTGCACTTAAAGCCGATCAATAATGTTAATTTCTTCCTGCTCAGCTTCGGCCATAGAGTGTAGCTGTAACTGCAGTATATATGCTGATCCACGGAGTACTGGCTCTTCCAATGAATGCTCGCATTCAAGCTATATAGAGCTGAGTGGCTTATGCGTGCACGAGATTGGTAGGGATTCTCCCAGTTCCGAGCTCTTCACGAGACTGTCCTCTCTTTCATTCCCTACGATTGCAGTATGTCCCGCTTCCCAACAGAGGGTCACCGATAAGGATATCTCGTTGACGCTTTGTCTGCAAACTTCAACAAGCTTCGATGTCAGAGTGTCTACTGCTATGGCTTTTGTTGCCCCTTAACTATCACAAAAGATGGTGATCGATTCACCGTTAAGGCCTTCAGCGCGAGCGCCGCTATATGTATGCCAGCCACTTCGGCTTGAAAAACACTGCAGTCTTGTCTTAGTGCCCGGCATTTTTCGATGAGGTCACAGAAGATCTCTGCCCCTGTTCCATCGGCCGTCTTTGAGCTATCGGTGTTTTGGGCGATCTCCCCCTCAGGTATTGCCACTCGTTCCTTCCATTGTTGTTGTTGTGACCCTCTTCTCCGGAGTCAGGTTTGTGGAAGGTTATCTTTTCGTCCTATGTCCTGCGTTGCTTTTCAACTTTTTAATATGGCAGCGTGACCGTATTTCTCTGAGCCTCAGCCACTAGGAGACTCCACTGGTACAGCAGAATTAGTCGAGAAAAGAGGAGGGAATAAGATGACCTCGAGCACTGCCGTCGGAGCTGTTCCAAGACAACCTTTATGCCTAGACAGGCAATTGAGGTGTACATTCAAGGAATCAACAGATTCTCGCTGATCTACAAGCTCAACACTAATTTTGAGTGACTTCTGCAAAATTCCTCGGACAAGGTCAATCTGCTTTTTTTTGCTGTCAGCCTTAAGGTTCCTGATTGTGCAATATGCCCATTAGTACTTGAATAAGTTCACTTTCACGCCTACAATAGCAAGAGTTCAAAAAATGTCCGGACAAGTCCTGGTCTTCTATGCTGCTTTAATCATTGAGCAACCTTTTACCCCTGCCCCAGTCTTCTGGTATGCTTTCAACATGGAAACAGACGAAAAAAGTCGAAGACTGCGGGTAAGAAGACCCACATGGAGTTAGCTACTGAAAGGTGGAGTTCCTTCCCCACATGTGAGACCACTCGTACGGTTTGGCCTAGGTTAAACAAACCAAAAACCGACATCCTCCTACAATGCAACAGGAAACTGTTAAGCTGTTGCAGTTTTATAAAGATCTCTGCTTAACTAGAAGGAAGACAATAACCAACAACACATTGGAGGCATGAGTTATCAGTACAATACCGACGAGTAAGACGACAGGAAGGTTTACCCCATGGGCATCACAATGGGTCCAATAGGACCTCAGTGTGGAGCGGCCCTCATCGCGTCATCCCACGAACCTAACCTGACCTACTGATCAATTGTAATCGCTTGATATTTCAAAGTCTTGTGGAAAAATCAGGCACAAGGCACTCTTCTATAAATAGATTTGAAATTTAATTTCTATCCATGTGGTTCTGGACTTCAACTATAGCCTTGTTTACCTTTATATGTGCTAATATGCTGTGGGGCTCGTATTTTAGATTTCCATCCAAGAACACTTGCTTAAAATCCAATACAATCCTTCGCTGAGTAATCTAGCTTGTTTTCCAAGGAGGGAGTGATAAACTTCGAGATGAAGACAGCGCTTTAGCACCTGAGCCGCACAAGTTCAATAATAGAGCCAACAGAAATATCATTCCACTAAAGGAGCGACCAGAAATCTTCGGCAGCTGGAGCCTGTCCTCACCCACTTATATTGCTCCCGTTAGTTCTACTCGCTATATTTTCCATATCATTCTCCCAAGTGGAAATCGACAACAGTGGTGCGAGGCACACAGAAATGTTGGGAAGTTCTCTTAGCTTGCCTCTACAACAGGAGCTGTCCTCATGAAGGATCGATAATTTTATATCTACAGACTCCTTCGTATTCGTAACTGTATGCCTAGACCAGGAACACAATTTTAGTTCAAAAGCGACAGTGGACCAGATCATAAACTGTTAGAAGCTTTGAACTCGATTCTGGAAATCTGATGAACACCCTTACCTGCACCAACATGTACCACCAGGTACACCACCTATAAGAGGATATTGGGAACAACTGGCTCGCTCCATAAAGCACGTCCTCTGCAAATCTACGTCACTGATGTTTAATCACGACGATGAATTGTTATGCAGCTTGTTGCTGGAGGAGTAAAATGTTGTAAATGGCAAAGTTGAAAGGAGCACTTACTCAACTGTGTCGCCTAGGCTTCTTCAAGACATTCAGAAAATGTTTACACGGGCTATCATCTGTGGAGCACCCAAAACTGAAGTATGACGATCATGCCTGCACGATCCTTCGGCTCCTTGAAATTTCATCGCAATGTCTCCTCAACTTTGTATTTATAGCGCAGCAGCTACCCGCATTCCACCTCTCAAACAACACCCCCGCACAAATAAATAATTGCTCATCTATTTTATCAACAATAATTATTTATTTAACTATTTAACTACTCCCACCAGAAACTAACGGAAAAGCTCTTGGTTTCCGCTCGAACATAATGCCACCACTTCGGCGGAATGTAAAGACATTCGCCTTCTTGCAGGGTTAACCGTAGAAACGACGCTTGGGCAGCAAGTGGAAATTTTTCCAAATCCAACTGCTCCGCATTCACTTGTGAGGTGTTGTGTAAAAATTCCGTCGTGTGTGGATACAGAAATTCAGTGTCATCTGGTGACGCAAGGATTATGTACTTTTTCCCAAACACTTGACACAACAGATTGTGCTTAGGATCTTGATGCATCGGCGATATGGTTCCGCCAGGGCCGAGCCACGCTTTCACATCAATCGCCTCGGTATTCTTGCCTAGACAACAATAGTCGGGCGATCTTATGTCTTCCTTGAGGTCAGGGATTTGATCGAATAATTCATGCTGCGCTAGATATTCGATTTCCGGACTTGGCTCGCTACTAAATTGCCGCTTCAAGAAATCACGAATCTTCATCAGCTGCTGAGACCAATCGTCCGTTGTGTAGTTGGACCCGATTTCGATTGGAACTGTTCTATTGCCAGCAAGTTTCAGGATGTAGTTTAGATCTCTCCATTTTGTCGCTGCAGGCCAGTGGGCGATTGTGTTGAGGAGGAGAGCTGGTTTCTGTGGTACGAAATGGTTTTCACGGAACTTTTCAACTGAAGGGCAATCGATTATGGGGATATCACAGGGATACTTCTTGTATTCTATTGGAGTGATGTGGGGAAGATCAACAAGTTGTGATGTCTCTGGAATAAGAGGTTAGATTTAAAAAACTGAGCCAGATGAACGACGAAAGCAGTGAAACGAACCCATATGCTTGTCCAGGAACCTCATTAACTCATTTTTAAATGATTCCCCATTCTCATATACGTCCTGGGGGCAACCTATGAGCAGTGCCTCGTCCAGAATTTCGCTACATTTCTCTATTTGCGCTCCATCAAAGCTGGAAAGAAGGTTGTAGATGATCTTTAAAATTTACATTAACCATTTTGTTGCTCTTTTCAAGACATACTTTAAAGTAGTTTGCTATTGTATATAGTTTGCGGATTTCCAAAGGAACTGCACTGAAATGTCCTGTGTGAACTTGTTCCCAAAGTTTAAGGCTCAGCGCTTCGATGAGAAATGAGATTTCCTCAATTTCATCCGACAATGAGGCTGTTTCGGGTGATTTTTCATAGTCACTCCGAATGGTCTGTATATTTTTGCTAGCTAGAGAGAGAATGTAGTCGGCTTCCTTTTCGTAGGGTGTGAGTTTTTTTATTTCATCGTATTTTGGAAGGAATTTGAGGAAATTTATCACTTGATCCATTTGTTTTTGAAATGAAAATATTGAATGTCAGACAGTCTTGTCACAGAGGTTTCCTTACGGGGAAGCTTTTAAAGATGTTGGGAGGAGTGAGATTCTGAAATGTAGGTGGCGAGCGACAGTGCTTTGGGTCTTCGATACTGCGGTGTGCGAATGGGAACCAAATTTAGTTTACGAATTTGCCAGGAGAGGGGGTGGCAAATTGTAGTGGAGAAATTCACTAAAATGAAGTTTCTGAAATGTGCTTTAGAGTCTAAGACATAGATGGCCAATGGATTCGGTTTTTGTGGGTGGAACTCGTGACTTGCAATGACTGTGACCTCATGGAGATCAGAGATTGCTACTGAATTCATGTGCACGTCCATCACTCCGCCTTTTAATGAATGAATCGGAAGACAAACGCTCTAAGCAATCTCCATTAACACCCAGTGGAATGTACTGTGAAATTAATCCGCGCAAACTCGACTGATCTTGGCCACCGATCAGGCAATGCACTCGCCTCAACGTGCTCCGATTCTAGTTAGCTTCATTCCGGAAGAGTGAATGTGCTGATGATGGTGAGAATAACGAGAAGAGCGATGATGACCAGCGCTGGTGGCGGTAATGGTGGCGGCTGTGGCGGTGATGATGAAACCGAAAACAGGACACTGACGTTGTGTGCCGAAAGAAGAAACTGCACACGTGCGTCCGGTATATGGCATACGGCATACTTGCACTTTGTAATGCACACACAACTGTGTTCGACTGTAGTATGTCGGCGGGCGAATTGGATAATGCTCGAGCTTCGCTCAATTCTAAGTGATGATGGAGGATGGATGAAGAGTAATCATTCTGGTTGTGCAGTTTGCGATGGGCGATGACACCGACCGAGACGAACAATGTTCCATTGATTAACCGCACGGCCACGGTTGGTGTGTGCATTGCTGCTGTGGTAGCGAACCTAGTCGAGGGAGGGAATAATTTCACGGTTGGAGGCGGCGATCCTCGTTCGCTGAGAGGATTCAAGCTGCGGGGGTATTCGTTGTCAAGTGGTGATGGGATTTTTTTTTGTTCTGTGTCGGATCTGTTCACCAAATTAAGGGGGAAGTGGAAGTTCAGGTGGCTGACAAGCAACAAAGCAACCCACCAATTGTGTGCGCCTCAGATCAAGCGCAGGCGATAGCTGTCAATGAAGGATTTAAAATTAGTCTTGAGCACCCAGAATGCTTGCAGCGTTTCCGTTCCCCATCGCCACTTGGCTGGCATGTGCACCTAATCTGCTACAGCGATGAAACAAAACACACATCTGATTCAAATCTTTCATCCAGAGATCGTCCACATGTTGTGTACTCGCCGCACAGATGATCTTGTGATGTGTCATTGGACAACTGCGCTTAGGAAGTGATTCATAAGACCGTTCGTCCCTCCTCTCGTCTAATCCACCCCGGGGCGAGCGTCTTCGCAGTGTCATCTTCAATTTGCAACCATTCCGTCACATTTTTGCCCGCGGATCCGTGACTTATCTCGGCAATCATCTTCAAATTAATTTCACTTGTGTGCCCAAACGACGAGCACATGCAGCCGTGGTGGATCACCCCAAAGAGCCGCGTCGCTCAGACGAGCGAGCGGTTGCTGCAGGAGGTTAAAATTCTCTCTCTCTCTCTCTCTGTGTGTGTAGCATTTGTGTTTGTTTTTTTTTTTCGGCACAAATAATGGGACAATGATGAAAACGGAGATGACAACAATTGAACACGTGTGAGAATTTCAAAATCACAGCGGCGCGGCGCTGCCACCGATGACTGCGGCTGCCGATGCTGCTTCTATTCTTGAAAGTATCTGTCGAGCGTATCTCCGTCCATCAGCTGTGCCCCGCCGAACACCGCCGTCGCGCCGTGCCGAGTCTATTCAGTTGGCAGGGGAGCGCGCGATGAATGCACGGCATTGGGAGTGCGGTTGGCTTTGACTCTATTAAAAATAGCAAGGTAAATGCCTTGTTAACAATCAGTCTCCTGTAGTGGGCGCTCATTTCGTTGTTTGTGTGTGGCGTTGCAGCGAGCGGCATCTGTTGGGCCATGTCTTGGCTGTAGACGACAATTGAGATGCTCGACAACTGAATGATTGATATCTCGGTGCTCTGTGTTCGCTGCTCGGTGCTCGGGGCGGATTGCGTAGCCTCAAGCCTGGTAGGCGAACGGAAGACCGATGGAGGTCGTCGATAGGGAGAGTGCAATCGGTACTTCATTTGTGATCGGCTTACCGTTGTTTATCACGAGCACACAAAACCGCCGCCGCCGCGCCGTGCACGTGGTGATCATTTTACGCTAAACTGGGCACGGGGGAAACGCAAAAAACTCCGACCCCTTCCCATTCCCGTTGCGGCTTATCGAACAGATAAGATCAGTGAAAGAGATGCTGTGCTTCTTAGAAAGTAGTTTCCAATTACAGGCCGTCTGAAATGAATGCTGGGTGCGAGCGGAAGCTGAGTGATCCATTTTGTAGGAGTGCTTCGCTGTGTGAATGCACGTTACCTATGCCTGGTGGTGGGAGGTTGCTACACCGTGTTCACATGCAGGCAGGTGAATCCGTGGGGATCTGCTTGTCCGGTCTCACTCAGGCCGCGGCTGGCTGGTTGGCTTGAAAGGTCTCAGCTGGCCAGTGGAATAGAACGCGTTTTGCTTCAGTGCTTGTTACGAGAGGCAACAGCGCAGAATTGGATTCTAGTTTTGTGGAATGACGGAAATGGGTCAGATGGGACGCGGTTGACAGTCACTGTCAACAATTGGATTGACTGTTTCCTGTCACTTGAGAAGAAGTGGATGGTGGACTTGATGTCTGGCAGTTCGAGATGAGACTTGGTGATCCACTTTGTGGTTCAGAAAGTAAAAAAAAATGTCGGCTTTTCCCGCCACTTTGTTGACCTGCTGCACTCTTTCCCACGTGTATTTTTTTTTGGTGTGTGCAATTATACGCGATCGTTGGGTTGTGGGTATGTGCGTCGACCACTACGCGAATTAACTCCGCTGCCTGTGTTCCATTCCCGGTCGGTGCGACCAAAAATAATTTTCACGGTCCCACCTCTTTCGAGTCACTCACAATGCTCAAAGAGTAGAAGAAGCTTCTCAAACTGTAGGTCCCTTCCATTCGGAGTCGGCATAAAGCTGTAGGTCCCTTCCATTCGGAGTCGGCATAAAGCTGTAGGTCCCTTCCACTCGTGAGAGAGCAATAGCACGCACAACACGAGTGGTTGCTGAGAAGCTAGGCCCTGGCCCTCTACGGGCCCATATTATATTATTATTATTAATTTTGCCTAACCTATAAGCAGTTGGTGGTTTTAATGAACTTGATGATGTCCTTTAAGTTGGTAGTTGCTAGATCCTCAAGACTGAAGTAGCTACCCATATGTGTTCTTCCTGTCTCTGAAAGGGCTGGGGAGGTTCCGAGGTAGTGCAACAGGGTTGTCTCTTCCTCCTCATCCATACAGCTTCTGCAGAAGTCGTTGTAGGGTGCGCCAAGTCTTCTGGCTTGATTCGCGGGCAGTGACCAGTGATTACGCCTACTGCTTTACTAAAGTTTCTCCAGTCCAACTCTAGGAGAGCTTTAGTTTTTGATGGATCTAGTGTGTGCCACTTCGTATTCGATGAACTACAGGTGTCTAATTCCGTCCATCTACGATTAGTATTGATTATGGCGTCTGTTAATACTTACTTACTTATCAGGCTGACGACCCATGCAAGGTCCAACTCTGAGTGATGGCTGCTTTCCATTCTAGACGATCCTGGGCACGCTGCTTACAGTCATCCAGACCGAGCTGCCTTGCATCCGCGATTGCTTGGTCTTTATACCGGAGATTAGGTCTTCCTCTCCTTCTCGAACCAGGAGGCTCGGATTCGAAGACCCTCTTAGCTGGAGCATTGTTGTCCCTACGCTGGATGTGGCCGAGCTAGTGCAGTCGACGGATCTTTGCCTTCCGGACTACATCCACATCCTGGTACAGCTAGTAGAGTTCGCGGTTGTGTCTTCTCCTCCATTCGCCTTCCTCGCAGACGGGACCATATACCCGAAGTAGAATTTTTTTTTCGAAGCCACCAAGAATCAGCTCCGCAGTTTTGCTTATCGTCCAGCTTTCGGCTAGGCCTCTGTTAATAGCGCAAAATCAAGAGAGACCTTACCCCCCAATGAGAGCGATAAAAACAAGGCGTCTGTTAATAGCGTTGTTTTTATCGCTCTCATTAGGGGGTAAGGTGTCCCCTGATTTTGCGCCAGTGACCCAGCACAGGGTAAGGCTGCAACTGTCCTCAGAGATAGACGACAGAGCTTTACCATCTCAGAGTTGATCTATGGTGTTTGCATAGCCTTTATGAGCGCCTGACTTTCTATGTAAATAACAATAGATCTTCCGTTTATCGGAGTCATTGATAGTCGGAGGCCTGCCACTTGAATAGCTGGAAAACACTGCAGTTGTTCGGGAGCCATATGGCTACTGTTAGCTCCGGCGAACTGCCGTATACACCAGAGCGTGTGCCTTCTTCCGACTTGGAGCCGCCAGTGGAAATTTCCGTGACAGTGGAGTCGCACACCTCTCCTTAATCCCATTCGGTTCTCGAGAGGATAACCGTTTCGTGCTTGATTTCGAAGTCCTCAAATGGTGTTATGTCATCAGATTGTTTAGGAATCATCGACCCATGAAGTATCTCCATGTGCCCTTTAATGTGGGCTTTTCCCCAGCGCCAGTGCTCTGTGTTAATGCAGCATGGGTGGCAATAAGCTTCCCGTAGATGACCAAGGGAAAGAGATTGAGAAAGATTTCGTCGTGGGTGTTGATCTGAGTGCACCTGTGATACGGATACGTGCCGATCTTTGTATTCAGCTTATTCTGATTAGGTTTTGCGGTTTTTCTAGTGCCTTCCAACCCCCAGATGTAAGAAATTGGTAGAAAGCATTCCACGTCGACTGCAGGCAGTTTTACGACGCAAGCGATACCCAACTGAATTTTAGAATCTTATTGCTTAAAATATGTATTTTTTTATATGTGTGCTTATTCTGTGTCGAACATTGTACATCTGCCTTGAAGATGTCAGCGTACTGTCCGCGGTCAGGTGTCAGCCACTAAAACCTAGCCTAACCTACACATGCCTTAGTCATCGCCTTTTTCCAAGCAACAAGTAAAAGTCTTCGTGTTTGGCACTTCATTTAGCGCCAAATGATATGCCTAACTGCCCTCCGGTGCAGCCAACAGCAAGTTAAAGCGCACAATAAAGTTGTTCGCCATCAACGCCTCTCGCTTCCAAGAGCCTCCGCATTCCCACTCACTTGAAATTTTCAGAACTTTTTCACAACCACGCACACCTGAAAAGTTCGTCCGGTAAACAACGCTGAGTACCCATCAGTTACACCCAGACGCAGCAGCAGTAAAACATTAAACTCGTAAAACTGCCAACAAGCTCCGGGTTGACACCGAATCCGGCACGGAATCCCATGTAATCTCGAGAGGCGACCGCACGCCACACCTCTCCCCCAAAAATGGTCGCTCGTGATTTTCTCCCCGTCTTTACGATGACATTTATGCGATACAACACATGGAATTCCTTGGAAAATTACTCGACTTCATAAAAGTGCTTCCGTCGACTGCGACGGTGCCGCCGGCGGAGGTGGTGCTGTTGGCGTTCGCTTGCCGAAGCTATTTCCAGACAACGAGCCGTCCACACTCGCACGATCCGATCAGCCCTTTCCCCGCCGATCGCTGCGGCCATCTGCATCCGCGTGTGATGTGAACCACATTTTCTACATTTTCCACCAAAAAGAGAGGATAACTCGGAAGTAGTTCAACTGCGTCCAACGATTAACACGCACCAGCCGCGGCAAGGGCTGGGGCTGCGACTGCGGCGCAGTGATGATGGGCTCCCCATCCCACGGAAGCACTAATTTGGTGTCGAACAACTTACACCGTATGCCTCGTCTAATGTACTCCCGATCTTTGATGTGATCCACGCACTGGGAACGGGTGAGATATTTACGAGCTCGCCGACAGTGGCTACACATGCTAGCCAGCCAGGGCACACCCTCCTCCCAGGGCGAGCACTCTCCGCACAAATCAGTGACCAGTCGTCCCGCAATCGAGTTAATTGCGATAAATCGCGCTCGGATACCATTTCAGATGCAGCATGACCCAAGGTCTCGCGCTGCTTTGACAGGAAATCTTCAATTGAGTGGACGGGGACTGGTGATCGTCAGTCCGCGTCAGCGTCAGCGTCCCCTTTTGCAATCCAATTTAGTCAGCTGCCATGGCTGTTGATGCGCGATATCGCGCAGCCATTGACTGCGCTGCGAATTGCTGCCATCACCGCAGCCACAGCCGCAGTCGCTGCTCCCACTTGCGGAAAACACACAGCCTGGGAGAGAGAGGGCCTACATTGTATCCAGGGAGTGGCGACTTCCGCTTCTCGAACATAAGCTTCCACACATAACTCACAGAAGTCGACGACTATTTTCGTGCTTCTGCGGCAGCAACAGCAACTGCTGCGGCTCAGCGGCTCAGCAGCGGCGCAATCATTGTTCCCTCAAATTGAGGTGGGGGCCTCGTTCTGGCATGATGCATGAGATTGGAATCACTGCAGCAGAACGTTGCGATAAAGTGGTGTTCCTCATGCTTGCCGGCTGGCTCGTCACCATGTACATGGCTGGCTTTACAATACAAAACTCACAACAATCATGCCATTCATTTCGGGAGGGGACTTTTGTTCTGCTGCTCATGAGCGTTGAACCTTCTCACGGTACGAGGAGCACCCGATTCCATCACCGCCACGCCAGGCCGCCGCGGCTGCACAGGAGATCACTGATCACTGAGGTGCGATCGCAAGCCAGTGTCAACTCGGGGTGCTTGTAGTAAATCATTGAAACTAATGCGGAACGGCAGCGCAACGCTGTGCGGGGGGAGTCGGGATGCAGGGCAGAGAAAGGTGACTGTGACGGGGAACACCACCTGAAGTCCATGTGTTCGCCGCTCGCTAATGGAGTTAAGTGGACGGGTTGGGCTGGGTGAGAAGGAAATGATTTCCCCAACAGCTGAGGAACATGTGCTGCTCGGCTGGTACTTGTCGGCGATGATTTTCATGTGAGCCCACATGGAAATGATTTAAGTGATCTTGGCGGCAATTTGGATACGAATAAGGAAACCGATTTGTTTCTTTCGAAACGAAGTGTTACAGTTGCTGTCGGAAGGCCGGAGAGGGGCGCTAGGGTCGTGCTGATCGTGCCTGAGGCGGTGTACAGAAGGTGGGGCTGAAAGTGTGACAATTCACCAAGGATCGTGCTCTGAACGCCGACGCCCTGACTCACGAGCTTTGATGTGTGAGGGAGTGGGTATCGTTGGAGATGGAGTCGGTAAGGTAGTGTCTGTCAGTGAAAAAGGGTCGGTTCGCAAACTACATACTTGCCTGGGTACATTTGCTTGCAATCGCAGAACGAGTGTTTAATGGGATGTATTCATTCTGTTGTTAGTTGCGAAAAAAGTGCGTTCACGGTGGAAAAATACCCGAGCTTAGGAAACCTATTGCAGGGGTCAGTTCGGAAATATTAATTGTTTTGGTGGCTACAATGCGCCTGGAGGTTGACAAAGGAAAAGCGAAATTGTCGCCACGAAAACACATGCAACATCAGAAAAGTCAGAGCCTGAGCAATCGCTGCCTTGGGTTGCTTTCAGTAGTCCAGACCCAGCTGTAGAGGAAAAGATTCTTCGAATCCTTGCAACCTCCGGTCAATTAGTCTCCTTCCGAACATCAGCAAGGTATTCGAGAAGGTGATCAATAGAACTCTGATCAACTGGACTAAGGACAAAAATATAATTCCGGATAACCAATTCGGTTTCAAAGCGGGGCATGACACTATTCATGCCGCGTCGAAACTGGTGTCGGATATCCAATGGAACAAGAGCCAGAAACAATGTACGGGTGCCTGCTTGATTGATCTGGAGAAAGCCTTTGACACCGTATGGTTAGAAGGTCTTTTCTACAAGCTCAATCTGCTAGGCATTAGCAAACCACTGCTGTACCTACTGTGTAACATGCTTACCGGTAGACGGTTCGTAGTCAGGAATGGCAACGTGACCTCAACAGGTATATTTGAAGTAAAAAATGGTCTCCAACAGGGTGCCGTTAATTCGCCGATCCTGTTCAACATTTACTTGAGCGATCTGATAAGTTCTCTTCCTCACGTAATTGCGTATGCCGATGACTTGATCGTGTACAGATCAGGCAAAACGATCGAGGAAATCACTACTCTCACGCAGGGTGACTTCGATTCATTCACGAGAAGTTGCGATGACTGGAAGTTGAGTATCAACTTCCGGAAGTCGGAAACCATTCTGTTCAGAACGCCGTTATATAAGGCCTCGGCGGATACGAAAAAGAATTGGCGAAAATTCTCAATCGTTGGAAGACACGGGGAGCCACTGGCGCAAAAGACTCTAGTCAGATACCTGGGGATCTAGCTAGATCAGTATCTATATTTTAACAAACATGTAGATGCTGCTCTGGCCAGAGCCCGAGGCGCATTTGCCCTTACAAAGAGACTGTTTTACAACAGCCAACTCGATGCGAGGGTGAAGGTTATCTGCTACATGGCCCTCATCCGGCCAATGATCACCTATGGCTGTCCCGTGTGGTTCAACGTGAGTGCAAGTTTAATGGAAAAGATTCGGTTGTTTGAGAGGGCTTGTCTTAGGGCTTGCCTTCGTCTTTATCGAACTCCCGAGTCCCAGTACATAAAATTCTACTCCAATGAAGTTTTATACAACAGGGCTAACCTGATAAGAGTGGACAATTTTCTATTGAAGTTGATTCGAGGTCATACTGCTAGAGCGATGAACTCGGTCAATAACTTGATCTCGGGGGCTTACTACCCCAATTCACAATACCACGAAAGGGTACGGCACAATGGCTTCATCCCCCCAGAAGCCTTTCTCCATTTAGACAAGAACGGACTGTTACAAAATATAAATGCGGTACCGCTCATATTCCACATCGCCAGATCAACTGTGGATGGGCGACTCAACCACGACCGTTCCGTCGCACAACGAGCTGAGGAGGGTCTCCTCCGGTTCAGTACGGCGGTATCAAGGAGAGATGTTCGGGATGTTGCAATGCAACATCGAAAATTCTGGTGGCTGGGGAGCGAGGGAACTCCCTCGTCGAACCATTTAGACCCGGGGTAGAAAGGGTAGTACAGATCCCCTTATGGGGAGTAGTCGGCCCTGTCTTGCAGTGAATTGGTGCATACCCATGAGCTGTAACCTACGGCCGACTTACATAGCTTAGGGTAGTATTAAGGTAATTTTAAGTTGTACATATATAAAAAAAAAAAAAAAAAAAAAAAAAAAAAAAAAAAAAAAAATTGTATATACAAACGTACATAAAGGGTGTACCCGTTTATACACACTGTATATAGTAAGTACATACATATATATATAAGTCTATACACTCGTATATACATATGTATATATGTATGTTGTTTAGCTTAAGTTAGTTTAGGTTATTTTAAGTTAGTTTGTAAGGTAGTTATAAGTTTTAAGATAACAGTACAGGCATTAAGTTTTTATAAACAAATTTTTTCTTAATATTAAGTTGTTCAGTATTGAACTCGTTTTTGTTCACATAGAAATATAATATTACTTTAAGTCGAAAGATATTTGATAAGATTAAGTTTAGCTTAGAGTGCCCGCTTGGGGCCAGTAAGTTAGAAATAGTAACACTGTTCGTCCAACTAGTTTTAAGCATTTTTGTCTAGTACGTAAGCATGTCATGAATTTTGAAATAAAAATGAAATGAAAAAAAAAATGAAAAAAAAAAAAAAAAGACCAAGCTGTCTTGCATTCGCGATCACTTAGTCTTGGTCTTGGTGTACACCTGGAGCGTTGGTGTCCATGCGCATCGAATAGCTCCTTGCGATGTATGCTGTCGTATGTGGCTTTAAAATCGATTAAAAGGTGGTTCGTATCGATTTGAAACTTTCTGGTCTTCTCCAGAATTTGCCTCAGTGTGAAGATTTGGTCTATAGTCGATTTGCCGGACCTGAAGCCGTCTGGCAGGTGCCGATTAGTTTGGTGCAAAAGGGCTTTAGACACTAGACAGGATTTTGTAGGCCACGCGATGTTAAGCAGGGATATACGTCTCTAATTGTTGCAAGAGGTGGATAGCCGTTTTTTGGATGGGGAACATACGGCTGATATACCAGTCGTCGGGCATGCTTGTCTGTCTTCCGATCATCGCGAGCACTTGTGGCAGTAAGGAAATATCAATATTGTCACCAACGCTTTCGTAAGCCATTGACAATCATTTGATAGATGAACTGACTGTAAGATCCATCAATCAATTCATTAAGGACAAGAGACCTTCTAGAAGTCCACAAAGCATTCAAAGAAGATCCAAAAGTAGCTAGCGGCTAAAAGAGGTATCAGATTATCACAAGGGGCAAGTCCTGGTCCATGTAGTCGATGTAGCGTTGCCTGGTAGGCTGCTTGCTTTGCTGCATGTTCCCGCCTACACTCGTTGTCAAACCAGGCATTTTCTTTAAAGCCCAGCACATCAGTGACAGCTTCTCTGATGGATTTTTGACAACGCCTCCAATCTTATACGATTGCTTGCGAAGATGGCGGCGAACTTAAAAAGAGATTCCGGGAATCTGAGAATCTAGCTGTCCGTTGCGATTGCAGCTTTCTGACGTCAAACCGAGGTGTCCTTTCTCATTGCTATCTGGTCAGCCGTTAAAAGATCGCTGCCAGTGTTGATGATCAAATCAAATCAACATAAAATATCGAGAAATCTGCAAGATCACTGCATCGCATGATCGACAGTCGCCTTAATGAAACCCATCCAGTCTCGTTTGACATCCGCCACCTCAATTAAGATGCCAGATCCATTGCCAGATCCAAGTTCCGAACAAGCAATGCAAACAGTCCTGCGATCTAATTCCACTTTGATGACTGGTCTATTTTAGTTTGTCTCAAAATAGCCTCGCATCACATCATTCATTAGGAACCGATGAGCCAGTCCCTGTCAGACGTGCGTTGCGGCCCTTGCCATCAGCCATCAGAAGGCAATAAATCTGACGACGAACACGAGCATCCCACCCACAACGAAATCCGTCTCGCGGACCACCGTCTAGCTCCTAAGTCAGCATTTGTCTGCGAAATGAAGCACACATGCAGTTAAGTCCCGCCAGCTGCCCAGAGGACAGAATGATTTACCACGCACGCAGCACGACAGTCGCCGCGACTATTGAAATGCTAGGTGCTAGGTGACTTGCATGCGCTTCCTGGCCCCGGTAATCCGCGCAATTAAAGCGAACGCAAGAAGCTAATGCGCGTCGGGTATGGCACATCCCACGGCCCACGGCGCGGCGGGGCACAGCTCACCGCGCTGCTCCGTGAGCGACGTGAACAAATATTTCCACTTCCAGGCTAATTAAAAAGAATCGCATTCCGATGGAGCGCGCTCCCAATTCACTTGGGCGACACTTCCTCGCATGGGCGTCATCTGTCGTCTCGTGCATCCACCCAGTCGCACCCAGTGGATAGTGGAAACGCGGGCTGCCGGACACTTGGTGGCTAGCTGCGTGCGTGGAGTGTGCGCCGCGAGTGGGTGTCCCGTCTCGGCTTAAGTAAATGCGATTAAGATAGATGTGGAAACTGCGAAATTAATAAGTAACACGCATACGGCTGGCTGTGGGGGCTCATGCCGCTCATGCCGCTCTGGTGCCCATTGGGACCCTCTGTTCGCTGTTCGTCTGACCGTTTGTCTTTCTGGTCGCGCAGCCTCAGACAGACGGGCTCTGCTGGTGCGGGGCGATTAAAATCGCGTTGTTTCTGCAGCAGCATGGCGCGGCGGACGCGGCGGCGACCGCTGCAAATTGTGAGTAATTTATGGTCGAAGTGGTGTGCGGCCCGGTGTGGCCTGGGGACTCGACCTCCTTGTTATCCTGGCTTGTGGCTATCGCACCGATACCGGGACTTGTTTTGTCTTAGTCTGCGGCTGCCGTTGTGGTGGTGATGATGACGGTGGGGGCGCGACGCGACTCGGCGCGGCTGTGGAGTTGCGAGGAGCTGCTGCAGTGCTTGTGGTGGTTGGTGCCAGTGACGCGCGATATCTCATTGTAAACATTTTAATTTAATAATTTATCGGTGGGTTTGCGTCGTGGACAAACGCCTGACAACGGTGCCTAATTGGTGGCGTCGTCGTCGTTGGTAGCTGGCGAGTTGGCGTTCGGTGCGCGCGGCTGTGGAAAGTGTGTGCGTGTGTGTACAACGGTAGTGGGATTATTGTTTAATTAGCGCAAGAGTTACATTTTAATTTGGATAAGGGGTGCTGCTGATAGGTCGTGCGTCGGGAAAGGTTGACGTTTTCATCGAGGGAAGTTTTGGTTTCAGATTGGAGTGATCCTTGGGATTTGCTACGATGTTGATCGTATACGAGTTCAGCTTCTGGAAAGATGCTGACTTTAAGAGATCTAGGAATGATCTAGCAATTTGAATCGTGGACACGGCAGGGCAGGCCAAGGCTAGTGAGTCACAGGAGTAGGTTTTCCAGCATGAACAGAGAAATGGAGAGTTGAGGAAATACAACGGCAGCCTCCAACGGAGTGTCTGCTGAGACCAAGCGATCTTTATAGACCAGATATACTTGATATTCCAAGTCCTCCTATATGCACCAGAAGGACAGTCACAGGCTATAGTTTAAACAGACACGCCTCATATTGACCCTTATTCCGCTTGCTGTTTTATTTATTCGACTCGAGACGTTTGGAGAATCATGTCGCCGTGGCGTAGTGGGTTAGTGCGTCGACTCCTACGCAGAGGGTGCCAGGTTCGATACCCGAATTTACCACACCACCTTTGATAATTTACGGCTCCACCTCTTTCGAGTCACTGACAATGCTCAAAGAGTATTCCTGTCTAGAAAAAGCTTCTCAAACTTGGCCGTTCGGAGTCGGCATAAAACTGTAGATCCCTTCCACTCGTGAGAGAGCAATAGCACGCACAACACGAGTGGTTGCTGAGAAGCTAGGCCCTGGCCCTTTAGGGGCTGTAGCGCCACCCATATTATTATTATTAAATAGCAGCACCGATTAAAATTTTCTGTGTGCATCAAATTTCTCCTTTTTTCCGTTTGTTATAAAAAGCTGTTCAGATTGTCAAGAAGTATTTTGATTATTTAATGGTAAATTTCAGAAATGAAGTATTACAGAGATGCCCGACTTCTACCTCTCTTGCTCTCTCTCTTGTTCTCTCTTGTTGACAACTGTTTTTTATAACGTGTTCATAAACCATATTGACCAGTCAGAAGACGCTATTTACGTTATTTCGTGAATAACCGTCAAAAATTCATGAATATCCGTCAAAAACGTACTCAAATTCGTCAAGGGATTAGGGGACAATCAGCTGTGAAGTCGGCTCTCTCTCTGTAATACTTCATTTCTGATAAATTTGTTCTGCCACGTGACACACTAAGAAAATAAATTATATTGCAGTTTACAGTTCTGATGTGTGGTCTTACTCATAAATTAAAAAAAAAGTCTTAAACAATCTTACTGATTGTTTCGAGAATACAATTCTATTAACAGTAAAATATTAAGACGGATTTTTTTTTCAATCTCTGTAGATGGAATGTCTTGATAGTTTGTTAAATTGAGTCTGTTCGCTGCTTTATATCTACTGTCAGGATGCTAAGTTTTAACGCTCGACGAGTAGGTGTTCCTTGGTTTCCTTTGATTGGCCAGGGTGCGTCTTTTTATCTGCTGTGCCCCATTTTGTACAGATGATAGTTACATTCCATCAGATTTAGGGCCCCCTTAGTTCTCTTGGGTCGACTCTCAGGAATTTTTTCAGTTTGTAAGTGCCTCCTGTCTGTTCCAGGATTTGATAGGGCATTTATTTAACCAGTTGTTTGGGTGTTGTTGTATGGCAATGATGCGAAATCCATGAGAGAGAAAGGCCAAATACATGCAGTTCTAGCTCCCTTTTTGCTTGACCTATTGCCGTGGCGTGGCGTTGTGTATATGTGAGTCGACCCTTACAGATCAGGTCCGAAGGTCGAGTTAATAAACATCTTGTTGCAGAGTGACTTCGAGAAAATCCAGCGATTGAAGTTGCTTATCATCTTCCGAACTGCGGAACTAGTCTTTTCCGAACCCCGTTGGACAGGGCAACGCGGGATACGCGCCAAAACTTGTGTAAGTTCGGCATAGTTGACCCGCATGGTCGGCTGTTAGTTGTAAAAAGTGTAGTTAGATATCTAGGCATTTGGCTGGATCAATATCTGTATTTTGACGAACATAAAGATATGGGTCCGAGGAAAGCCAGAAAAGCCTTTGCTGCGGCAAGGAGGTTGCTTTTCAGCAGCCAACTTGAGTGAAGGTAATCTTCTACATGGCCCTAGTACGGCCAATTATGGTGTACGGTTGTCCATTGTGGTTCAACGTGAGTCCTTCCCAGATGGAAAAGATGGGGGTGTTCGAGAGGCAGTGTCTTAGGAGCTGTCTCCGTCTGTATCGCACACCCGAGTCTGAGTACAAGAAGTACTATCCTAGCGAGGTCCTGTACAACGAGGCAAACGTTAAGGGGGTGGATAATTTTATTATTAAACTGATCAGATGGCACACGCACGAGCTATGTCCTCTTCCAATAGTCTGATCTTTGGGGCTTACTACGGCAATGGTATGTACCATGAAA
Organism: Eristalis intricaria; assembly: GCA_964034865.1. Lineage (NCBI taxonomy): Eukaryota > Metazoa > Arthropoda > Insecta > Diptera > Syrphidae > Eristalis > Eristalis intricaria. The sequence continues at coordinate 81,049,495 of OZ035875.1, read as the reverse complement.
GGGTGCGCCTTAACGGCTTTATTCCTCCCGAAGCATTCCTTTATCTAGACACAAGACACAAGTGGCCTTATGCAGGATCCACAAGGATATCCTATCATCTTCCATGTCATACGCCGAACAGTGGACAGGCGACTCCACTACGAACCGGATGTCGTTCGCTCACACGAGGATCTCCTCCGGTTCAGTAGAGCGATCCCCGCTCGAGATAGGAAAGAGTCTGCCAAAGAACGGCAGTTTTACTGGTGGTTACACCAAAACCAACCTCCGCCACCGATAGCTTTTCCAGAGGATCAGATAGTTGACCGTAGTGGCCAGCTTAAATAGTTTCTAAGGTAGATATTAAGAGAGAAAAAAAAAGAGAATTATAAAACAAATATAAAATCAAAAAAAAAAATATATATGTATGCAACAAAAACAAAAAAAATGCACCACGGCGTATAAATTATATATTTTAGGCTACACAACATATACGCCCTGGTGCATGTGTCAGTACTGTTACGGACATAGTTAAGATAGGCTTAAGTTTTAGGTTAGGTTAAGTTAATATAAGGTAGTTTAAGTAGTTAAGTTTAGCCAAGGTTTTTATAAGTTTTCTTGGCAAAGGAATAAATAAATAAAAGATTGTCACTAAAGACTAAAAAAAAGGCAGATTTAGCCAAAGGGCACATTTATAACATGGATTAGATTAGCTTCGAGTGCCTGCATAAGGTCAGTAGGTTAGTATTAAGAACATTGTAAATTCTTAAGTTAGTTAAGCTAGTTTTAAGTACTTTTACATGGTAGACAAAAGTACTTAAAACTAAAATAATTCAAAATTAAATAAAAATACATTAAGAAAAAGTGCGTCGACTCCTTCTTAACTTAACCTTGCTGCCTGGGTTCGATTCCCGGACGGTACAACCAAATATATTTTTCGCGTCCCACCTCTTTCGAGTCACTGACAATTCTCAGAGAGTAATAACTTGGAGTCTATTTGGAGTCAGCGTAAAATGGTATGTCGCTTCCACGCGTGAGAGAAGAATAGCACGCACAACGAACAAGTACTGACTACAGCAGGTATTGATCCAGATAACGCTGTACTAGACGATAACTTTTCTGTGGTCGAAGATCCGCAAGAAAAAATGGAGGTACTAGGCGCGGTCTTCCAAGAAGTGTACAAGGTGAATGAGAGCGTTCGCCCGAACCACGACTTGGATAACCTCGTACTGGCTAGCAACTCTCAACTTCGAGAAGACATGCAACAATGGCGATCTGAGAACACTGGCTTTGTCGTGTTCAATGATGATAACATGGCAGATAATACCATCGCCGACGAAGGGGTTCATTCCCCGTTCATATCGAAGACAGAACTCCAAGCGGTCTTCGAATCATTAAAGAAGAAAAAGTCTGTTGCAATCGACGGGATCTCTAACATTATGATAAGATAGCTCCCCTGGAAGTGGTTGATATGTACACAATCCTGTTTAACAATGCTCTGAATAATGCACATTATCCGGAACATTGGAAATCGGCTATTGTGCAACCCATGTCCAAGAGAGGAAAAGATTCTTCGAATCCATGCGACCTCCGGTCAATAAGTCTCCTGCCGAACATCAGCAAGGTATTCGAGAAGGTGATCAATAGAGCCTTGATCACATGGACTGAGGACAAGCATATTATTCCGGATAACCAATTCGGTTTCAAAGCGGGGCATGACACTATTCATGCCGCGTCGAAACTGGTGTCGGATATCCAATGGAACAAGAGTCAGAAACAATGTACGGGAGCCTGCTTGATTGACCGGGAAAAGGCCATCGACACCGTATGGTAAGAAGATCTTTTCTACAAGCTCAATCGCCTAGGCATTAGCAAACCACTGCTGTACCTACTGTGCAACATGCTTACCGGTAGACGGTTCGTAGTCAAGAATGGCAACGTGACCTCCACATGCATATATGAGGTAAAAAATGTTCTCCAACAGGGTGCCGTTAATTCGTCGATCCTGTTCAACATTTACTTGAGCGATCTGTTAGTTCTCTTCCTCATGCAATTGCGTATGCCGATGACTTGATCGCGTACAGATCAGGCAAAAAGATCGAGGAAATCACTAAGCTCACACAGGGTGACATCGATTTCTTCATGAGAAGTTGCGATGACTGGAAGTTGGGCATCAACTTCCGGAAGTCGGAAACCATTCTGTTCAGGACGCCGTTGTATAAGGCCTCGGCGGATACGAAAAAGAATTGGCGAAAGTTCTCAATCGTTGGACGACACGGGGAACCACTGGCGCAAAGGACTGTAGTCAGATACCTCGGGATCTGGCTAGATCAGTATCTATATTTTAACAAACATGTAGATGCTGCTCTGGCCACAGCCCGAGGAGCTTTTTCCCTTACAAAGAGACTGTTTTACAACAGCCAACTCGATGCGAGGGTGAAAGTTATCTGCTACATGGCCCTCATCCGGCCAATGCTGACCTATGGGTGTCCCGTGTGGTTCAACGTGAGTGCAAGCTTGATGGAAAAGATTCGGTTGTTGGAGAGGGCTTGTCTTAGGGCTTGCCTTCGTCTTTATCGAACTCCAGAGTCCCAGTACATAAAATTCTATTCCATTCAGTACGGTGGTCTCAAGACGGGATAAATGAGATGTTGCTATGCAACATCGAAAGTTCTGGTGGCTGGGGAGCAAAAGAACTCCAGCGTCGAACCCCTTAGACCCGGGGTAAAAGGGGAGTGCGTATCCCCGAATTGGGGAATAGTCGGTCTCCGTCTTGCAGTGGATTAGAAGTATTAAGTGCATTATATATACGTGTATATGTTATCATATATCCATATATATAGGTATTTAATTTTAGCATAAGGTAGTTTAAGTTATTTTAAGGTAGTATGTAAGTTAGTATATAAGTTTTAAGGAAAACAATTCTTTCATTAAGTTTTTGGTAAATTTTCTTAATTTTCAACTGAAAGTGTCAGTCAATATCTATGTTTAGCGTAAATAGAAAGGTTGTTAGTCTAGGTCGAAAGACATTGTATAAGGTTAAGCTTAGCTTAGAGTGCCCGCCGAGGGCCATTAAGTTATATTTAGCATAATGTGCGTCTAACTAGTTTTAAGCATTTTTGTCTAGTACCTAAGTATGCAATGAATTAAAAAAAAAAATGAATTAAAAAAAAAAAAAAAAACGAGTGGTTGCTGAGAAGCTAGGCACGGGCTGTAGCGCCACCCATATTATTATTGTATTTTCTGCCTTTCATCGTCCTGGTGGCTTTCATGTCCTGCATTTCTTTGATAGCATTTGCAGAGTTTTGTGGCCTTCCCAGATAGACCTGAAATTGAATGTGAAGCTTTTTCGGCTTTTAAGTACTGCCTGGGTATCTGATAGTATCGATGTTTTTGAATTCATTAGATTTCCATTGCTGATGCAATGTTCTGCCTCATGTATGGAGAAGAGTTGGGCTTGGAAGATTTCGGTTCCTTTTTTTTTGTATTTCATTTTTATTGAATTTCCAGGACAGCTTGTACCAGACAAAAATGACATAAGAATCTATTTTACTATCTAACAATTCATGTCCTTAATTCTATCTTACTGACCCTTCGCGGGTACTCTACAATATTCTAATCAAATTTACTATTTGCCTTTCGGCGTCTAAACTATTGTTTCTGTTTTTTTGTTAGTCCTTAGGACAGGCTTTATTATTTCAGACTTACTGGCCAAGAAAACTAAGAAAAACTTGGCAGATTTCGGTCCCTCTGGAGAGAGCCATGTGCATTCGTTGTTTTAAGTGAGAAGGACTAAAGGCCTTCAAAAATCATTTCAAGTTGCGAGAGAAGATGATTTTTTAGGTACCCGTAGCGTGCATCAAAATGCATTCAACTCCTTGGTCAAAGTGAGCACCGGGAGCATGGCATCCATAAACTTGTCTACCTGGTCATGAATTTATACATTCTCCAAGTTGAAAGAACGTTTATATGCCATTTCGGTGTTAATTTGGCCTTCAGATACTCTTTACAAGTCTCCAATGACCAATGAATTTCCTTGCAACTACGAGTATCTGGGACTCACAAGGGAATACATTCCAGTTCCAAATAAAACACACATCATTTTCATGCCTCCCTCAGCCGTTCCGCGCAGAAATCCCAAGTCATTCGAGAGCACATGAAATCGCGCGGTAGCAGTAAAACGGCAGACCTCCCTTGGAATTTCAAATTAAGATTAAATCTCACAGCACTGCGTGGGGTGATAACATGATAAGCACTATGCGCAAAAGAACAATTGTCTGCGTCAAAATCGGATATCAAGGACTATGCCGACTTCTACTTCACTTCGCTTAACATTTTTTGATAGCGTCTCTTAACGCCCAAACCAGCCCTGCCATGTCCACAGTCTTACAGAGTCTTCAACTTAATCCACAAACGCGACTTTAGTCAATTGAGGCGAAGACTTGCGCTCAGGTGGCTTGGTTCGAATTTTCCTGCCAGACTGTGGTTGGTCAACGTTTCTCCTGAGGAGGACGAACAGCCTTTCTTACACACCCAATTAATCTCCAAATCTCTCTGATCTCCAGTGACTCCGAGCAGGAAATGCCTTCACCAAAACATAGCACCCCATAAAATGTCTCAAAGAACAGTAAAACAAGATAACGCATTACCTTAATCCGTGTCACACGAGGAACGAGAAAGGAGAAATCTGGTTTGAATCAGATCGCTCGGTTCCATCTAATCTCATAATCCTCTCGGGGAAAAGGTCGCCTAAAGACTACCCAATTCTTTCCTACCGTGCACAGCGCACGATAACATTCGGCCTCGGACCATCTTCAACAGAAGTAATCGGCCCAATCTCCGAAGAGCATCTTGAGCTTAATTAATAGGCCCGTCCAGTCATTTGTGAACGCAGCAATCAATTTCGATGGGACCCTCTCTCTGGGGACGGCCACTCCACTCCGCGTGGACCGTAACTTCTGAGCCCTTTTATAACCGTTAAATCTCAGCCGAAGTCACTAATTAAAGATTCCAAAGCGCTTCATCAATCAACCGCTCACAGATGCGATAGTTTGTTTGTTCCCATGCTCAGGCCGTCAACGCAGTTGAGGTCATTTCCAGCCCCACCACCAGCCCCAGGTCCAGCTCAGCCCAAATATAATTAATCCCCGCAGCCGCGTCAGAAAACCTGCTGTTCAATGCCATCGCTGCTCCGGCGCTGGCCGCTGCCCCAGCACTTGGCCATTGACCAACGAATTTGAGAGTCAGATCGTTTTCCCAAGAACCGGTTGGCTTTCCTCGGAGTGTGCGCGCCACTTTAATTATGTGACAAAGCAGATAACACCTGCACCGTGATTAAGAATTCGGTGACCCGGTGCGATGCCGCCGCGCCGCCGGATCCGGATTTACATAACAAAACCGGCAGTACAGTGCGCTTTTGTTACAGCAGAGCAGAGATGCGGTGGCCGGCATCGCCCCTTGGGACTGCGCATGCCCATTACCGATTTCCACATTCGATGCATTTCTCCGCCGCAGCGGATCCTCTTCTCGAGCTGAACTACGAGCCCATCCCAGGCCACAGCGAGCAGTGCAGCCATTTCATAAACAACCACTCGTCGAAGAGTCCATTTAGGGAGTTCCTCTCGCTTTTTATTGCCTCGAGGCCGGATGAAGGCGAACTACAAGACTAGCGATCACTCGCCTCGCCTCCAAGGTGGTCCGGGCCCGCGCGGCCGTAATGAAATGCAAACCGATGTACGAATCGCAATGAAATATTTTAATAATAATTGCTTCAGCTGCACCGAACACCGAACAAGGACCATAAACCATGGGAGAGGCTCCGCAGCCTCGTTCCGCAGGAATTCACTCCCGTCCGCCGCCCCGCGACACCGCTCAATTGACGAATATGATTTCCCTCGATTGCACTGCGCATGTGTGGCGCCAGAGAGAGCCGGAGCACTGGCCACGGCGAGGCAGGAGGATAATAGAATTTTATTGCCAGCGAATTCGTAATTACGAATTACGATTGCGCACAGCATGTCCCTACAAGGCAGTCGGCCGAGCGCTCCGCCGCGGTGCCAGCTTTGAGGAAGAATCTTAGACGCTTTGATTGCTTTCGGCGATTAGATGGAAATTGCCCGCCTATTTGGGATAACTGCAGTACGGCACCTGAATTTTCGGCGAACATTTGTCGCAGATGGGCTACCGCCGCGGCGCGGTGGCGTTCCATCACGTAGCTCATATTGCATCGCCCCGAGCGGTTTCCCAAGCTCGGACGCACTGTGCGATATCGCCATATAAGCGGCCCCACGGGCATGTGGGCAAGTAGCAAAGGCATGCCAACCGTCGGAACGTTTTCGGTGCGCAAACTTGTGTCGCTCTGTAATGGGGTTCGGTTAAACAAATGTCGCGAGACGCGTACGAGTACGAGTATGCGTACGCGTTTGCGTTTGCGTTCTCATTCGCATTCGCGTTCACGTTCGCGTACAACAGATGCCAGGCCAAGTCAGGCCAGGCCTAGTCGAGTCCAGTCCAGTTGGGGCTGGGGGCCTTTGGGGCGACTAAGTGTTTTGTCACAAACATGACACATGACTGCAGCCCATTTAAAATAGTTGTCTTGTCTGTCTTTTTGCTCATTGTCGGGCTTTCGTGCTCAAAAGGCCGCTGCTCCATTACGCAGTATGACGACGACAGTATGCGTCTCTGTTAGCCAATTGTGATGGCGGTGGTGGTGGTCGTGGTGTGGGTTTGGCCTAAACTGACGCATGTGCACCTGCAGCTGTCAAGTGTGACGGCGATTATGCGTCTCGTTGATATTTTCTTCGATTTTGGGTGAATCGAATTTAAATTCAGTGAGTCAGAGCGTTGACGAGATCGTATCTGTGTGTGCGTGTGGGTGGAGGCGGGGAGCAATGAGCAGGTGGGCTGAATTGTTTTTTTTTTTTTTGTTAAAAGGAAAAATCACGAGAAAGTCGCAAAGAAAAAGAGATCGGTGTTGTCGCTTTTTGCATTTTGTTTCAGTGTTTCAAGCTATCAGAGGGATAAGGCCAAGTGGTTGGGACGAGCTGCAAGTACAGAACCAAATTCAAGCCGTAACATCTGTCAAACGGAAAGATACTTACTTACTTACTTATCAGGCATACGACCTATGGAGGGTCTGAGTCTGAGCAATTGCTGCCTTCTATCGGTGACGGTCCTTGGCACGTTGCTTCCAGTCATCCAGACCGAGCTGTCTTGCATCCGCGATTGCTTGGTCTTTACACCGGAGAGGAATTGAATATAAATTCTCCAACCAGGACGCTCGGATTTGAAGACCCTCTTAGCTGGAGCGTTGGTGTTGATGCGCCCAATGTGGCCGAGCGGGTGCAATCGACGAATTTTTGCCATCAGGTCTACATCCACATCCTGGTACACCTCGAAGAGTTCGCGGTTGAGTCTTCTCCTCCATTCGCGTTCCACACAGATGGGACCATATATCCGACGTAGAATTTTTCTTTCAAAGAAAGCAAGAATCAGCTCCGCAGTTTTGCTTAGCGTCCAGCTTTCAGCTCCATGCAGCAAGATTGGCAAAATAAGAGATTTGATTTTGGTCCTTCGAGTCAGGAGTTTCGTGCCCAGTTGTTTCGACAAACCGATGTAACATCGGTTGCCAAGGGCGATTCTACGTCGAAATTCCACTAATATGTCATTCATGGAGTTCACGTTTTGCCCGAGGTTGACAGAACGCCTTTACTACCTCGAAATTGTAACTGTAGTTTGTGACGTTTTGTCCTAGGTGATGTGCGGTGGATTGTTTCTTGCTCGACAGCATACATTTCGTCTTATTCTCATTGACCTTAAGAACAACTCGTGTCGCTTGCTCCTCAAAAGATAGTGAAATCTAGTTGTTGCTCTGAAAACGTGATCAAAGTTGGCAACACCGACGAACGTTGCGTTCCGATTCTATTGTAGCGATCTGTGAGCCTTCGCAAGGTTGCCCTCGCCTACTGTCACTCGCTTATTTATGTTCTAAGACGAAACACGAGTTCTCAGTATAAAGTTTAATAAAACGAGATAATAACCTTTTTAATAGCGGTTTGTGTGCATTATTGCCTGAAGATTGCCCGTTTTATTTCAGGAATCTTTTATCAATAAACGTGGATTTGAAAACAAAAATAAAGGAGCTTAACTTTGATGTATAACTATAGACTTGGCAGCACCGATTGTTGACAAGTGAAAGCACTCTTCAGACCTAGACTGATAGAGGGTGATTAGCAGAGATAATGTATGATAGAGATATCCAACTTCGGCCATTTTTTCCCCTAGCCCACAACGAAGATGTAGTGGTAATCCCTTGTATTTCACTTATACATTTACAACGCTCGTCAATTCACCACAATATGGCGGCCGATTTGTGAATTTTGTGGGAAAAAAGCGGTAGATTCATGAATTTAGTGGGAATCCATGTACGTTCCATGTAACGTACATGGGTATGTTGTTCGGAGGGTGTTCAAAAGTTGACTAGTATTTTTAAGGGAATTTTCTTACATTGTTATATGGACTTTTGTGAATAACAATGTATTGCAATGTACATTTAACTGGAACTATTTGACCTTAAATTAATTCTTAAGCGTATATATAGCCTATTCATAAACCATACCTGACAAATTAACTCATAAAAAATGAAACCCGCTTTATACGCTTAAATCATGAATTCTGAAAAACTCATGAATTCAGTTTAAACATTTTGATAAGAACTATGGCAATATATTGCAACTTTTACTAATGCTAAAAAATTTTTGTCAAAACATCTTATTTGTGATTCATGCTTCAATAATATTTTTCTTGTTGGTTAACTGAACGTGTGAATGTATTATAAATTTTTATTCATCTGAAAAAATTCACACTATGCTGTGCTTTCATTAATTGTGCCCAAGTATTTCAGATTGTAAATTGCTCAAAGTTTTAATGAATCGACTTCATGAACATAAGCTTTGTTCTTTCGTTTACCCCTCCATTCTGTGTTGAAAATTGAACACCGAAATTTGAAAAAACGTTCAAATAACGAGTGAATTTTCAAATAAGAACTCTAATTCACCCCATTACTAAGGTGGGGAAGGGTATCAGCTGTCTCCACAGCTGTTCTCAAGAGCTCACACGTATTCGCAGACAGGGGACAAAAAGTGTAAAAAAAACGCTGTCAGATGAAATCAAGGGGCAAGGGAGGTAGAAGTTGGATATCTCTATTATAGGTTATCTCTGGTGATTAGCAGAAACGAAATATTGCAGAGATGCCCGACTTCTACCTCTCTTGTCCTCTCTTGTTTACAACAGTTTTTTATAACGTGTTCATAACCAAATTGAGCAATCAGTGAACGACATTTACGTTATTGTGGAATAACCGTTAAAAATTCATGAATATCTGTCAAAAAGGCACTCAAATTCGTCGATGGACTAGGGGGCAATCAGCTGTGAAGTCTCTGTAATAATTCATTTCTGGTGATCAGTTATTTTTTAACTAAATTTAAAGACGAGGCTGGGCTCATTTTTAAACATCAAAAATGAAGTTATACAAATGGAGAAAAACTCATAATTGTTATAATTGTGTTTACAGGGTGCTTTGTTGACGGTTTCATACAATTGTGTTTATTGTCCAAGAAAATAAGAATCCTTTCTGTTTTAGGTTAGGTACAGCCTGCAAGAAAGCAGTTACATTAAGGCTGCGCACAGTGTGTTATTTTGCAAACTTAGCGGAACTTTATTCAAAAATCAAAGTTGTCCAAATGACAAAAATTTGTTAGTAAACGGCAGGTAAAACCTCAGATCTTAACGGTTTGCAAGAAATATTACATGCAAACGGTATTTCTCCCGTTGTGACATCTCATACAGCAAACATTTTCCAGCAAGAGAAATGTAAAACATCACTTGGATTACGAGAGTCAAATTCATCGTGTTCGTATGAAGTAAGTAGCACCCTGCTCGTGGAATGAAGTTTTCCCTCTCACTTCCACCGTACATTTTTGTTTGCTGAGGTTATTAGGCTCCATTATTGCAAGGGTATTTCGTCGACTTCTATGCAGAGGGTGCCAGGTTCGAATCCCCAATCTACCAACATTCATAATTCACGGCTTCCACCTCTTTCACCGACAATGCTTAATGAGTATTCCTGTCTAGAAAATGCTTCTTAACAACACCATTCGGAGTCGGCATTAATCTGTAGGTCCCTTCTACTCGTGAAAGAACAATATCACGCTCAGCACGAGTGGTTGCGGCGAAGCTAGGCCCAGGTACGCCTCGGACTGTCGCGCCACCCATATTATTTTTATTACTAGTGAGTTGCTGGGGCATAGTCGCTTGGTAAATCGACTTCTACGCTAGGTTCCTCGAACTTACAATTCTTCTGCTCAATGAGTATTCCTGTCTAGAACCAACTTCCCATACTTCACCTTTCGGATTGCATACAAATCTCAATCGTAATGTCTGTAAGGTGAACGAAGGCCAGCGTAGTCTTCACGAATCTAGTCGATCCTACTCCGCAAACTAGGTGGCGCCTTTAACAGAGCGCTGAAAATGGCCTCGCTAATATTGCTTAGTTGTCTAATAAGCAAGCCCATAACTGACTTTTCCTTCGGGAGTCGGGCCTTTACACAATCTCCCTCATCTCTGCAACTTTTGCACACATTATTGTTGGGCAGTCCCAATCTGAAGGCAGGTGTTCCAATGGGTCAGTGTTCAGTTACAACGCCGATGAGACTCCTGAAAGCCGACCAGTTCAGTCTTGGATTGAAAGTAGACGTCATGAGGCTCCTGTGCCATCAGAACATCTATGATCGTTTCAACAATTTTCCAGCATCGAGAACCGTGAATGGCATATCCTCACCCAGGAAGAGCGCTGAACTAGATCTCTTCCTAGCTATTTTGTCAGCTTTACGTTAAGTTTCGTTAAGCTTAGATTAACGTTGCATACCTACTAGGATTGGATTTTGCGTAAGTTCGTAGAAGCAAGCAAAATTGGATTCGAGCCAAATACACTTGGATCACAGATCGGTTTGACGTGTGTGGTTGAAGAGGGATATCAAACCCGGACCATGAATTGGATAATCACAGGGAAAGCAGCAACAAATTGCGGTAAAAAATCCACTTCTTTCAGGAAAATTAAGCCCCTAGGCTTATGACCATTTTTCAACAAAATTAGAACCAAATGAACGTTAGACAAACTCCTTCCAAGAGGAGTGTCAAGCAACTTGTTACGTAGATCCTACGGCAAGAAATGCGTCAGCTTTGCAAGGAGCACGCTAAGATCTACCAATCAGGCAACTTCAAGCTTACCGATCTCCAACCCACCGCAAAGCTGGTAAAATAAAGGTGAACAACCAAAATCACGAACTGTTACATTTGCTAGAAGTCACAACAAAACCCCAACTCCACGTGTGACTTTCAAATTCGCACATCATTAGCAACATGGAATCGCCTTCAAAAACATCCGGAGAAAGCTGGATCACTTATCATCGCCCAACAAAAGCCCCCGACTCTGGATGGAGTATCAGCGGATCACTTGAATGCGCACAACACTTTCGCCAATTATTCCGCTTAACCACATCGTGCTCCCAATCGTCTCTCGGGTATCTAATAGCGTCAGCGACCGAAATAACCTGTACGCACAACAAATCAAATCCCGTCGTCGTTGTTGTGGTCGTCGTCGTTAGTCGGCCGTCCAAGTGTACATCCAATGTCGGTCAGAATCGCGCCCGCAATTATACCGATCACAGAGCCACAATTTTCGAGAGCGCCCTGGAACGCCAGCAACGTTTAATATTAAGACTCTACGCTAATAATACGCTCTTACAAGTCGACGATTAACTCTCCATCATCATCATCATCATCCACTGAGAGAGAGCCCCGTGTGCGGTGCGGAGGCACCGAGAGTCGAGACGTCCCGTCCGAGACGTGCTCTCTCTCTAGTTAGTCGATTTATTAACTTCATTTCTGGATCATTAGATCGAGTAACATAGACATTCATCACTTCGCATGCGTTCCGGTGTGTGCACCTCGGTGCGGCGTGCGAAACCGCCCGAGCGTCTGTCTCGTGTCTTGACTTCCACGCGATATATCGCGGTCGACAACGACTACGACGACGACTATGATGGCGATGACGCCAACAGCGGAGAGATTTATCACCGACAATGGGCGGACGGATTTTATGTGCAGCTTATCTCGAGCGGCACGGCGACGACGATAGTGTGCATCCGTGGCATCTTGTGTTGAAAGTATCTCGAAGTGGATCAACGGAGCTGCACTAGTTCCATTGGCGGACATGCATCGCATGATGCATGCATGCACAAGTGCGGATTGAGTCTGATATCTGAGACAACTTTCGTGTCGAGAGCTCGATCTCCTGCAGATGTGCGCCCGCTCGGTCCCCAGGAAGTCGCCGATTCGCGAGAGATGTGCGTTCTCTGCCATTGCGAGAGATGGATGCACATGAAGATAATCAATTTGCACGTGCACGCGAATTAATATCGACTGTCGGCTGACTGTGGATGGTAAGTGGTCGAACGGGTTCAATCGCGCAATTGAAAGCGGGCCTTTGACAGGCCAATCGAACGGGATGCAGTGCCAATTGCGGGCTTTTCGCTGCCCAGGAAGACCGCGTTGATTTTGGGCGATTAATTGAATCTGATCTGGGGGCGTGTGAAAGGAGTGAATGGGCGGGCGGTTGGTTTAACGAGCCGGGATCCGGCGTGGCATCTTCTGATCCACAAGAGCTCACCATCCATTGCTGATGGCGGGAATTCGGCGTGGCATCTTTTGATCCACAAGAGCTCACCATCCACTGCTGACGGTGGGAGTCAGGCGTGCTTTCTTCTGATCCACAAGAGCTCACCATCCACTGCTGACGACGGGAATTCGGCGTGGCATCTTTTGATCCACAAGAGCTCACCATCCACTGTTGACGACGGGAATGAGGCGTGCTTTCTTCTGATCCACAAGAGCTCACCATCCACTGCTGACAGTGGGAGTCAGGCGTGCTTTCTTCTGATCCACAAGAGCTCACCATCCACTTGAAGACGGGAGTCAGGCGTGCTTTCTTCTGATCCACAAGAGCTCACCATCCACTGTTGACGACGGGAATGAGGCGTGCTTTCTTCTGATCCACAAGAGCTCACCATCCACTGCTGACGACGGGAGACAGGAGTGGTTTCTTCTGATCCACAAGAGCTCACCATCCATTGCTGACGACGGGAGACAGGAGTGGTTTCTTCTGATCCACAAGAGCTCACCATCCACTGTTGACGACGGGAATGAGGCGTGCTTTCTTCTGATCCACAAGAGCTCACCATCCACTTGAAGACGGGAGTCAGGCGTGCTTTCTTCTGATCCACAAGAGCTCACCATCCACTTGAAGACGGGAGTCAGGCGTGCTTTCTTCTGATCCACAAGAGCTCACCATCCACTGTTGACGACGGGAATGAGGCGTGCTTTCTTCTGATCCACAAGAGCTCACCATCCACTGCTGACGACGGGAGACAGGAGTGGTTTCTTCTGATCCACAAGAGCTCACCATCCATTGCTGACGACGGGAGACAGGAGTGGTTTCTTCTGATGCACAAGAGCTCACCATCCACTGTTGACGACGGGAATGAGGCGTGCTTTCTTCTGATCCACAAGAGCTCACCATCCACTGCTGACGGTGGGAGTCGGGCGTGCTTTCTTCTGATCCACAAGAGCTCACCATCCACTGCTGACGGTGGGAGTCAGGCGTGCTTTCTTCTGATCCACAAGAGCTCACCATCCACTGTTGACGACGGGAATGAGGCGTGCTTTCTTCTGATCCACAAGAGCTCACCATCCACTGCTGACGACGCACAGTGTGTTATTTCGCAACTCTAGCGGATCTTATTTCAAAAATCAAAGGCGTCATAATGACAAAATTTTGGTATCAAGCGACAGGTAAAACCTCGCGTCTTAAACGGAAACGGCATCGCAAGCAGCAAACATTTGTCCCAAGAAAAATGTAAAATATCGCTTGGATTACGTGAGTCAAATTCATCGTGTTCGCACGAAGTAAGTAGCAACGCTCCTTTTTTAATTTCTTGCCCGTTATTTGAAGAATCTTTTAAGTAAGTTTGAACCTTGTGCGACCTCAGCAAGTGATAGTAATTATCGCTTGACTTGACAGCCATAGGCTTTTCCGATTGTTTGCTTATTGCGACTTTGCCCAAATGTACCTACCGGGAGATAAGGTTTAAAATGTTCGCCTGGATGTTGTCTTTCAGAATCCGTTTTCACTTTTTGCCCTCAACTGCCCACCCTATACAATTTTTTTTTTTTAACGAACCTACCGGGTGCTCTCGCAATCAGCGTAATTTTATTTTTTCCTTTGCTGCGGTTATTAGGCCCCATTTTTAGAATGCTATGAAAGGGTAATTGTTTTTTAAAAGACCTACAGTGGTGCTTAAAAAAAATTAGGGTATTTCCACATCCGGCGTATTTTTTTTCGCCAGGGCTGTTAGGCTCCGTAACAAAAAAGGTTAATTTTTAACAGACGTGAACTGGTTCTCATAAAATAAAGCCATCGCCACATCCGGCGTTAAATTTAGTTCGGTGTTCGGGTTATTTTTATTATCGGCTACGTTATTGCAACACCAGCCATAAGAGGGTAATTGCTAAATTGAGTTGCATTTTCAAGAGATTCAGTTATAATTCTCATATCTTTGTTTTACATGCGCTCACAGAATTAAACAATTAATCCTTAAAAGTCGTTCAGAACCGTTAGAAGTCATTTTTATGCGACATTTTCGGATATTGCAAATTAATGTAAAGTAATTTTTGATATATGGAAAAACTCCACGAAAGAGGATCCGAAAACAAAAAAAAATGCATATTGTCACTAGGACAACTGTCTGAAGAAGCCCAAGAAGCCAGCAATAAGGAGTACAGAAGGTTCCGAGAGCATTTCAGTCGAGAGTCTTCAAGAAAAAATTCGAATAGAGATGACCTTAACCGATTTTTACTGTCCTCGGATCCATATTCATCGAGCCGAAGTATACTATAGAAAGTAATAGAAAAGAAATCCACTCGCACAGCCTTGTGAAAGGCTAGCCAAGCATTTCCATTAAATAGCAAGTTAGAAACAAACGACAGCTGCTCAGACTGGGCATAAGTAAATCACTGCTATATATGATCTATGACATGATAACGGGTAGAAAATTCGTCGTGAAATGTTGCGGCGTAACTTCCACAACGATTTTTGACATAAAAAATGGTTTGCAACAAGGCGCTGTTGGCTCTCCGATCTTATTCGCGATATTCACTGCGGATCTAATAGGTTCCATGCCGCACCTAATTGCGTATGCCGATGACCTTGTAGTGTACAGATCAGGACCGAAGGTGGAAATCATAAACATCTTGTCGCAACGTGACTTCGATAACATTCAGCGTTCTTGCGACGACTGGAAGCTGCTTATTAACTATAAGGAGTGCGAAACTATTTTGTTCCGTACACCGTTATACAGGGCTTCGCGGGACACATGCCTAAACTGGCGTAAGTTCGGCATAGTTGACCCCCAGGGACGACCACTAACTGTCAAAAGTGTAGTTCGATATCTCGGCATAGGGTTGGACCAGTACCTGTATTTCGACAAACATAAAGAGATTGCTCTGACCAAAGCCAGAAAAGCCCTTGCTGACGCAAGGAGGTCGTTTCACAGCAGCCAACTTGATAACAGGGTGAAGGTAATCTACATGGCCCTCATCCGGCCTATACTGGTTTATGGTTGCCCCTTGTGGTTCAATGTGAGTCCTTCCCAGATGGAAAAGATGAGGGTGTTCGAGAGACAGTGCCTAAGGGCCTGTCTCAAGTTGTATCGCACACCCGAGTCTGACTACAAGAAGTATTACTCCAACGAGGTCTTGTATAACGAGGCAAACGTGAATAGAGTACATAATTTTATCATTAAGTTGATAAGAAGGCATGTGGCACGAGCTATGACTTCTACCAACAGTCTGATCTTCGGGGCTTACTACCCCAACGATATGTATCATGAAAGGGTGCGACGGAATGGCTTCGTCCCACCTGAGGCATTCCTCTACTTCGACAAAACCGGCCTGATACAGGATGTGGAAGCATGTCCTATAATCTTCCACGTGGTACGCTGAATAGAAGAACGGCGACTCTTATACGAACCTGACGTCGAGAACACGAGGAGCTTCTACGGTTCAGTAGAGCGATCCCAGCTCGAGATAGAGAGGAATCTGCTAAGGAGCGGTGTTTCTTTTGGACGCCGTCAGCTCTTCAATAGTCTTCAGACGGTTAGTGTAGCTGTTTTTTCTTTGTTTAATGCCTTCCGCGTTGTGAACTAACAGCGTATTTACATAGGTTTAAGGTAGGTTAAGCAGAAAAATGTAAAAAAAAAAAAAAGTATACATATATGTATACACCAAGAAAACATTTTGAAAAAAGGGGTCATCAGGGCGTGTGCATTGGAATGTTACGCATATGCATTGACACACGGCCTGAAGCACATGCGGCCGTACGATGCGGACATAGTTAAGATAGCTTAAGTTTTATTAGGGTTTAGAAAGGTTTAGGGTAGGTTAGGTAATTTAAGTATTATAGTCTTAGAAGAGCCAAGTTTTCAAGTTAATAATTTTACACGTCTAGGAAGGAACAAAAAACTACGATAGTATAGGCCGAAAGGCAATTAGAGTAGTAGACTAGATTAGCTTAGAGTACCCGCATAGGGTCAGTAAGTCAGTTATAAGTTCAAATGAATTGTTAGAGTTAAGCTAGAATTAAACATTTTGTCTAGGATTAAGTTAGATATAAGATTTGAACAAAAAAAATCAATTAAAAACAAAACAGACGACAGTGACAATGATTGATTAAAAAGAACAAGATTAAATTAAGAAATAAATAAAATAACGTAAATCTATTGAAATTCTTAATCTTTTATTTATCTTTACCCACTCATAAATGATGAAGGTGATGATGGACGTCAAATGTGTTAGTTTGATCAAAATATCTTGGGAGGTACTTGAATCAATGGATTGTTAGTGTTCTACTACCTTTTCTGAACACGTTGGTGAAGTGGTGTGCCAACCCGAAAGTTTTTCAAACCGAGTTAACCCGGGTTAAAATAGAAATAGACCGAGTTTTAACTCGGGTTGACGAACTCGGTTTGATGATAAACCGAAAGCAAAAAATATAGTAACGGTAAGGTTCAGGCGAACCTTAACGGATAAATTAAAATAATCTGTTTTTAAATGTTGTTAAATTTTATTACTTTTTTATTATTTAACAACTATTGTTGTCTTCACTCTCTCACTTAACTCTCACTTAAGCTGGGCGAAACACGTCCTTACCAGCTGCTAGTACAAGAGGAAGAGATCGAGCGTCCTCAGAACAACCAGTACCAAGCTCGCAACCAAGAGAGCTATCATACGGTACATAAAGCTTAATGTCCAAGCGTCTAAGCGTGGCCCGGTTGCTAAGCAGCATTCAAGCTGAAAAGCTGCTCTCGAACTTTATCTTCGAAGAAGATACAACTGTGTGTATCATGTGAGTGTGCGAAATTTTCTCTCTTCTCTTTTATCTCTATTCATATTTTCTTCTACTCGCACGACGCAACGCAACTTAAGCCGCTTTCATACAGGAAACTTTTGTCGGCGATTTTTCCATCTTTTTGGCAAGGGAGATGGGGCGTGCTAGGGTATTCCGCGTCTCGTGTGTTCCGGGTTTGCTTTTCATTTTCTTCGAGTTGCTTTATTCGTATGTTCTCAATGTTGGGTATTGCCAGCATGCTATATATGTGAGAGAAAGAGATGACGCATGTGTAAGAGAGGGTGGGACACAGAAAAAGTTCAGAATTGATACCTCAATTGGAGAGACTGAATGATTTCCTGTTTGAAAGTGGCTTGAGATCACAAAAGGGTATGTGAAAAAATCGCCGACGAATTTTAGCGAGTTCTAAAGCGACCTTACTTGCTTTGACACGTCACACAAAAAAAGAGAGAATATTACGTATACATACAAATCACACTATATGCTAAAAGTTACCGAAATGCTGCAGCCTGGTTTGGTGGCTACGACCCGAACCAATATGGAATGAAGCAAATCGATTTGTAGTCTAATTCGATTTGGGGTTGGTTTCGGTTCGGCATCATATGCTCACACCGGGTTATACCGTCTAAACTTTTTCTTCTGTCTTCGGTTCGTTTCATCGGATTTGCTAATTTGGTTTGAAATAAATGCTCATCGGTTTGAATCGGTTTAGGTGTGTGTTCACCACATCATTAACAGTAAGCAGAAAGAAGAGAGTCACTGAGCATAGTTGGATAACCGCTGAGTTGAAAAACGACTGCAAAGAACGCGATAGACTATACAGACGACACATGAACAACAGACACAACGAAGATTATCATAGAGAATACAAAAGATATCGAAACGATTTGAACAAGAAGATAGCGAGGACAAAAGCGAACTTTTACAAACAGAAATTTGAGCTTTGCAGAAGTGACCCAAGAGCGACTTGGAAGCTCGTAAATTCGATTTTGGGAAAAAAGAAATGCAATTTGGACGATGTTCTACAAAAGAATTTCTCGAATGAAGGAAGCATCAAGGACCTGACCAACAAATTCGCGAAAACCCTAACGTTAGAGGTACGATCTATTGTTCACGAATGTAGCAACCAAACACTCCACTACAACACAAGCTGCGTACAAAATTCAATGTTCGTTGAAGATGTATCCGTTGAGGAAGTATGCAACATACTAAGTGCATTAAAAAGCGACAAATCGGCGGGAGTAGAGAGATCTGAAGAACAACGCTCAAACTCTGTCTCCAATACTCACAAAACTGATCAACATGAGCTTAGATCAAGCATCTGTCCCAAACAAGCTTAAAACATCGATAGTGCGACCGATTCACAAAAGTGGCAAAAAAAAAAATGAAATAATGAACTACAGACCGATCTCACTCCTTTCAGTGGTCGATAAGGTTCTGGAAGAAGTGCTGGCCAGAAGGTTATATGCTTTCATAGAAAAATATAATATACTCAACCACAATCAATTTGGATTTCGGAAAGGAAAAAACATAAACAGACTACTTGGAGAGTTCGCTGACAAAATGTACCAAAGTTTGGACAAAAACAATAGCTCAGTAGTTCTGTTTATTGACTTTAAGAAAGCCTTTGATACCTTGAGTCACAGACAAATCTTGACTCAGCTAGAAACGATTGGTGTACGCGGTCACATCTTGAAGTGGTTTGAGAGCTACTTAAGCAATAGATTGTTCCAAGTTAAAATTGGTGACCACACAAGCAGTGAAGAAAAGGTCGAGTATGGTGTTCCACAAGGCTCAAAACTAGGCTCGCTCCTCTTTATTATATACGTCAATGATCTACTGTCTGTGCTGAAGTACAGTACGGGGTATGCGTATGCGGACGACACAGCGATCGTAGTTAGCCATAGGAGCGTTGACAAAGCTGCGAAACTTATGCAATTAGATTTTAACAGAATCGTAGCTTGGTGTCACGACCATGGACTAATGATTAACGCACTTAAGACAAAGGTAATGCACATTCGCCCGCCGCATATTCCCAGAACAAAACTTAAGATAAAAATGCACAGCGTAGATTGTTTGCACAGACGTGGCTGTGATGGAATAACAGAGGACAACGATGACTGCACCGAATACATAAATTATGTGTCAAAATATAAATATCTAGGGCTGACGATTGACTACAATTTTAAATGGAACTACCACTTAGAGATGTTGAAGAATAAGCTGTGCCAATCTGCGTACGCCCTTTTCCACCTGCGCAAACTCTGCACACCAAGAGTACTGAGGCAGTGCTATATGGGCTTGGTGGAATCTCACATAAGGTACGGCATTCTAGCGTGGGGAAGAGCGTCTCAAATGCAATCTCTGCAGAAAGTGCACAGAAGACTCCAGAAACTTGTGCTAGAAGCAGGAAGCCCCAGAGATGTTCAACCAACACGTCTGCTCAACATCAGCCATATATACAATCTGGAAATCTTGGCCAACTTCGGTGACGACAACACGTACAGGACCCAGACGCAGCAAATGGTGAACACCAGACGACGACAGCAGCAGCTATGTGAAGTTCCGAGGTACTGGAATGAGTATGGTCGAAGGACTTTTAAGGTCACAACTCCAACCATCCAACGAACTCCCAAGGGAAATTCGCAACCTACAAAAAAGAGACATGGTTAAAAAAGCAAAAGAAATATATTTAAACTCTTAAAACTAAAATGTAAAATGTCATTGTAAATCCAAAAATCGTCATCTATTATATTCTTGCGTAATATCTGTAAATTGAAACAACTCTTAATTGTTAATTGTAATGTATTCAAAACTGTTTCACTTGAATTTCAACGTATATATTTGCAACATTTTTGTGACTAGTCATCTGCAGACAAGCCATTCAGGCTTTGCAGATAAACAATGTAAAAGTTGCAAAATGAATTTATACAAATAAAATTGAAATTGAAAAAAACCTGTAACCCGGGTTAATTCGGTTTTTTTTTTTTAACCCGGGTTGACACACCACTAATACGCATTGGTCCTAAACACTTCATAGAAACAGATTTATACTATTTCCGAACAAAAAAATCCATAGTATGGCGATAGTACATCGATACCAAGCGCCACAGGAATTAAGTTCCGCTAGATGCGCAAAATAACACTCTGTGCGATGAGAGACAGGCGTGGCTTTTTCTGACCCACAAGAGCATCCACCCACTGCTGACGACGTGAAACAGGCGTGGCTTTTTCTGACCCACAAACAGTGAATGGTTCACTGCTTTCAAGGCTCAAGTCTGTGTCAAGCTCAAGGAATCTGGACCAGATCCGAGTCTTAGGGGCCGCCGGGCTTCTTCAGAACTCCGCCGAGCCTCGCCACAAGCTTCCCGTGTCCCGCCAAGTCGGTCAGTTCACTCATGCCATCCATCAAGCCATCATTTCTTCACTTCGGGCCACGCTGCGAAATGATGTAACCACGCGCGATCCCGGATCTCAAAATTCTGCCCATGGATACAGTTCCCACTCCACATGGTCCCACAGTCGCCAATTTGAATGCCATTCTTATTCAAATCAAACATCATTCCAATTAAGCTCGACGACAACGGAGGCTTCCAGACCAGGTGCATGTGAGCCCGGACACCGCGCATAATTTCGTTCCCATTCATAGGCCACCCAATGGCGGCGGCGGACAGAAATCAGTGTCGTGGCCATCGCCGGCGCGGCTCTTTTAATTGATTGTTTCGCATTATCGCCGCCTTGTTAGGGGACAGCAGCGGGACAAAACGCTGAAAACAACAAACCGAACAAACAGTCTCCAACAAATCACCGATACCGATTATTATCGATTACGCTCACGTTGCCGCAGCCGCCGAGTGTGGTCACGCTCTTGCGCACCAATAGCGCACCTTTTAAAATAGACCACAGTACACGCTGTGTACACACAATTTTGTTCATCCTCCCCCGCCAACCCCCCCGGGCTCGGTCTAATGTCTGTTTCAGCGGGCAATAGATCCCCAAGTGTCGTCCGAGTCTGCGCAAGACGCGACGTCAGTCGATGTCGACATAAATTCCTATTATCGACCGAATGAGAATTTATCGCCCCTAGACCATTGCACGTTTTCGTTGAGAGGACAACAGCGTCCGTCGTCGTTGTCGTCGTCGGCCACGACTTGGGACGCGGGCTTTAACAGCTACAGAGCGGTGACAACAACGACATCTACACCAACGACGACGGCGACAACGACTTGCGAGTACACCGGGAGAACGAATGGCGCGACAAACTAACAACTCTGACGTTGGTGACGATGACAGTGGCTGTGGCGACGGCTAAGTCTTGGCCGGTGGAGGAGACGACGACGACGACGACGTTTCCTGTGCGCACCAAGTACGTGATGAGGCTTCAAAGTCCAGCGTTGATTGGCGGTGATTAGCGCTGATTATTTACAACGAGTGCGTCGCCTCTTGGTTGCTTGCTTGCTAGAGCTGCGAACTGCTCGCTGGCCACTTGGCCTGTTGGACACCTCCGCGGAACACGCCGCCGCGGCCGCCGCCGCCGTTGACACGGCTCCGAGCTCGACTTGGCCAGACCATCGACGGCGACTGAACAACATGAGTTGGGACCATGTTTCAGAGGTCTGGTCGCAGTTTAAAAATAGATACGATTAGATATGGTAAACGCACGCTGAATGCCCATGCATTTGGCCGGAGCTGGCCCATTCGCTGTTGCCGTCACTGTCGCCGAGACTGTGTGTGGGACAACAAGTGCATCGGTGTGCGCGAGTGCGAGTGCGACTGTATGGTGGTCAAATTGAGTGATAATTGCCGGAGTGGGTGTGGATTGGATTTTATTGGCTTCACTTCGTGCGCTTGGCGGGAGAGACTAGGGTGTCTCCGTGTCTCCGTGTCTCCGTGTCTCAGCGTGTGTCGCAGTGTGTCTCGTTGCCTGCGAGAGGGGTTCATTTCGAATTCAGCGCAGGAACCGGAAATGTCAAACTCGTGTTCTGCTTGAATGTTGGGGGCTTCGATCTAAAATTAGAATTGATTCTAATTAGCAGCGCATTGTGCGCGTGTGTATGAGTGACTGTGTGTGACACGAGACAATCGAGGAAGGAGAATGGGAAACACGTTTCCTCTATTGTGTCGGGGGCAGGCATTCTTTGTTGCATTTTAAATTATTGGCAGTTACGGGCGACGCACGGGGTCAGCATACTGAATTCGAAATCGACTTGAGGTCGCATCGAAGTTTTTTTTCTTTCTCAAACAGTCGGAGAGAGAGAGAGGTGTGGTGAACGAGGTGTTTCGGTGAGAATATTGACGAATTTTCGATCGAGTCGGTAAATGAAACGAGGCCAATGGCCTTTCGGAAGACATGTGGAATGTGTTGATGCCTTTGTAGAACACGTGCGAGACTTAGTGTCACCAGAGAATCTGGTTCGAAGGACCAAAATCATGCGACAGAAAATGCTTGTTTTGCGACATTTGGGGAGTAAGCAGGAAGGCAAACTTCCCGAATTATACAAGGCTGGAAACAACCTCTCGAGGGCGGGATCTGTCAGGCCCTTACTAACACCAGGGCTCTAAGACAGGCTTGAACCGAAAAACTGGTCATTCCAGAGAGAGAAGGATATTAAATTTCTGGGGATCTAGTAATGGAGGGTAATGCAGGCACCTCGTGACCATCGTCCAAAGGCCACCTGCCCAAAAACTGGCAGAATCTGTAGACCCCCGCGGAGATATTTTATTGCCACACAATGTGTTTTCTTGAATGAGATGGTACAGCAACTGTGAGTTCGACGTTGAGAGGGAGGACATCGAATCAATTGGTGTACGAAACCGGAAATCGTGATAGCTGGATAGGCTTGTTGGTTGAGGTCCAGGTTCACCCCGGACTGTAGCGTCAAATAAATAAGAAGAAGATTAAGAAACACACTTAGCCAAGAAAACACAAACTTACTTGGTGTGTCACAAGGCTGAAAACTGGGTCCACAGTCCTCGTGTCCTTAAGAAAAGTACAGCCCTTGCACAGGCAGATGATATTGCAATTATTGCTAAACACAAATGTCTTAATAAAATCTGGAGATGGTGGCACGATGAAGGCTTGGTGATAGGCCACGTGGAGCGCTTTCAAAATAATTTACAAAATCGCAATCCAATGCTTGGAGCTGCTGAGCTGAGCGAACGACCTTGGAGACGTTGCGAATTCTCAAAGAAAGCATAAAGATCTCTGTTCCGCCTGTAGAGTTCGCGAGCGTCTCAAAGCCATCGTTCAGGAGAAACTATCAGAGTCGAAAAAAATATCCATGGCCTGGGTTATAAAAATAGTTCAGGATCTGGGCAAGGGAACAGCCATCACGGACTCTACGTCCAACCTGTCGAAGAATTTAAAACAGACTGGCCGTGCCTCAAGCACTCATGAGTCACAACGGCTGTATAGTGGAATCCTCAAAAGAGGGACTGTAGCATCTCTCTCGCCAACTGGAGGAATATGGAGAGCAGCATCAATCTGAACTATTTGAGCCTGATTGCTGAAAACGGCGGAGTGACAGATGGCATCAGAGACACATAAGGCTTCTGTTATTTCAAGACCAAAAGTCAGCCGACCTGTATAGGAAGATCGTGATAGGCTTGGGGGAGGTATGGGAGGCTTCACAGATTGACGTTGTATGTAGGGATTTGGTCCTGTTTGCGTTGTTGATTCTCGGAGAAGAAGATTCAACCACGTGAAGGGACATGAGCCAATCCAACTATTACAGTGGCTGGGTCTTGTACAGCGCATGACCAACACTGCTCAAGTCCGAAGAGCCTTCGACTCCTCGTCAGCGAGGCAACGCAATAGAGGACGCCACCCGGCAACCAATAGCGTACACAAGTGAAAAATGACTTCCGCCAACTTGGTGTGGGACATTAGAAACAGCTGGTGCCACCTAGAGAGGCTTGTTGGCGATTCAGTAGAAGTACAAGAAGAAAATTACAGAACTTCTCCGGATTTAGGCTTCATTCTTTAAAGCAAGACGCAACATCTGATTTTCAGCTACCGACGTCCCGTATTGAAGTCCCAATGAAGCCTGCCCCCCTGAGAGCATTGATACAGCGCGTAGAGAGCCAGGGCCTAGCTTCTCAGCAAAGGCACCGTCTTTTTTTTACGAAAAATAAATTACACTTCTTAATGTAGCCAAATAATGATTTTCCGTCGACATCATTATGACCACCATCTCTGCTGTCTCGTAAGGTCAAGCTGGCGATCTTAATTTACGATGCGATAGGGACTGGTGAAGGGTGATCGCGTTCGGCAATCGATGCTAACTTTGCCCAAAATATGCGGATCGAAGGACCAACAAAATTTCAATAAAACCAGTCGACTGCTGCATGACAGGATTGATTGTGGAGACAATGATTCGCTTTTTTTTTGGAGATTTGGTCCTATCAGGAAAAAAAGTGAGTGATGCACTGAATGCAAAGAACATTATCTTCCACTAGAGCTTGGCTTTTTCATTATCTTTCGAAACTGTCCAGCGGTTTGTGCATTAGGGTAGGGATGGGCAGGTTCTTGAAAAAAGTCAACTTGAGTCTTCTGTTCCAAAGGCTCTATCTGCTGTGTGGTTCCCACCGAAACGAAATAGTGAGGCTTAGGTTAGGTTAGGTAGGCGGGCTGCTAGCATTCACCAGCACACTTAGACCATATTGTTGCATTGTGATACCCCTAGTCAGGCTACTACCACTGATTGACTACTCAAGTGAGTTCTGAGTAGTATAGCACACAAGGCAAAATAGGAAACTTTTCGCATTTTTTGTTGATTTCAAAGCAGCATTCGATTCTGTGAACCGTAATGCCTTATTCTATAAATTGTATGGAATCGTAATGTCATCGAAATTCGGAAGGGTTCTCCAAAACCTGTACGAAAATAACAGGGCTGCGGTGTGGAACGGAGTTGAGTTATCCGATTGGTTCCAAACGGAAACAGGAGTAAGGCAGGGTTGCCCACTAAGCCCAACTTTATTTGCCCTTTTTGTAGAGGGTATTGTGGATTTTCTTCCTGCAGGCGTGGAGTTAGCAGGGGTGCTCATTAAAGCTCTCATGTTTGCGGACGACATCGTGCTGTTAGCGAACTCACCGGAATCCCTGCAGTTGAAGATTAATGAATTAAGCGAGTACTGTAATTTATGGACTTTAGTCGTTAGTGTAGAAAAATCAAAGATAATGATTTTTTAAAAAAGGTTGTGGGAGAGTTGCCTCCAATTTTAGAGGGACAAACCTAGAGGGCGTCAAAGAGTATAAATATCTAGGAATCTTGCTTACAAGCAATATAAAAAGGCATCTGAAAGACAAACTAAAAAAGGCTAAAAATGCTGTCAGTGTAGCCTGGAAGAAATGCTTCAACAATCCTAATATCTAACACAGCAGTAAGTTTAAATTATACGAAGCTGTATCCGAGACGATAATACTATACGCAGCACAGGTTTGGGGGTATAAAACTTAAGAGGAGGTGGAGAAATTGCATCGCTTTTTTATTAAAAAAAATGTTTAGATTCTGAACTACATGCTCATTGTTGAAACAGCCATATCTCCACTATATATGAAAACACTAAAGATGCAAATGAACTCAATACTCCGAGTAATGAACATGGCAGACAACTGGCTCCCAAAGATAGTGGCGAAAGATAGTTCCACTCAATATGGACGATGATCGACGAGAATTCCGTCCCCCCGACTTAGGCGAGGTCAAGATAGCAATATCAAGACTGAAGTCTAACAAAGCTGCCGGTGCGGACGGACTGTCCGCTGAAATCTTTAAGGCAGTTGGAGATGATCTGGTTGGGCGTATGCACCAGCTCATCTGTAAGATGTGGTCGGTGGAGAGCATGCCCGATGAGTGGAATCTCAGTATCGTTTGCCCGATCCATAAGAAAGGAGACCCCTTTGACTGCATCAACTATAGAGGGATAAGTCTCCTGAACATCGCTTAGAAGATCTTCTCTGCCGTTTTGTGTACTCGCCTGAAGCCGTTTATAAATAACCTGATAGGTCCTTATCAGTGTGGCTTCAGGCCAGGGAAGTCCACCATCGACCAGATTTTCACACTACGACAGATCCCGGAAAAGACCGAAGAGATGCAAATCGACACCCACCACCTTTTTGTCGATTTCAAGGCCGCATATGACAGCGTGCATAGGGACGAGCTATACAATGCCATGTTTAGTTTTGACATTCCTGCCAAACTCGCAGGATGACGATGGAGAATTCTCGCTGCTCCATCAAGGTCGGTAACGAACTCACCGAGACCTTCAATGTCAAAAAACGATTTAGACAAGGCGACGCGCTGTCGTGTGATTTCTTTAACATCATCCTGGAGAAGATCGTGCAAGACTCACACGCCAACACTAGAGGCACGATCTTCCAGAAGTCCGTACAACTACTAGCATACGCGGATGACATTGACGTGATTGGCAGAACACAGCGAGCCGTCAATGAGGCGTTTGCTGGCATTGAGGCGGAAGCGGCCAAAATGGGTCTAGCGGTGAACGAGGGATAAACGAAGTATATGCTGTCATCAAGAAAGGACACACAACATCGACGTCTTGGACAGAGCGTCACAATGGGCAGCTATAACTTCGAGGTAGTCAAGGACTTCGTCTACCTCGGCTCGCAAGTGAACAGTACGAACAACATCAGTACCGATATCAAACGCAGAGTAACTCTTGCCAACCGCTGTTTCTATGGGCTCAAGAGGCAATTGAGTAGTAGAGGCATCTTTCGAAGGAACAAGCTGACTTTATACAAGACCTTGATCATCCCCGTCCTGCTGTACGGCGCTGAGGCATGGACAGTCTCAAAAGCGGATGGAGAAGCACTTGGTCTATTCGAGAGAAAAGTTCTGCATTCAATCGTTGGTCCTGTCTGCGTTGATGGTTATTGGAGAAGAAGATGAGTGATGAGTCTAGTCAGGCGTCTTCGGATCCAACGCCCAGGATGGCTAGGCCATGTAGAGCGTACGCACAACTTAGCTCCGGCCCGAAGAGTCTTCGACTCAGAACCCGTGGGACAACGCAACAGAGGACGCCCGCGTTTAAGGTGGCGCACCCAGATGGAGAAGGACCTCAACCAATTTGGCGTGCGACACTGGAGACAGCTAGCCAAAGATCGTGTCGGCTGGAGAGGCTTACGGGTTGTGGCCCAGGTCCACCCCGGACTGTAGCGCCACCAGGAGAAGAAGCACGGAGTTGTCCCAATTCATATACAATCCATCAACTGCAATTGTCTTGAAGGAATAAAGCGTGTAATTCAATCCCTCATTCAATTTGATATTCCATTTGCTGAGATATTTTTTCCACAATTTTGATCACATTTAAGAGATTGCTCTCAATATTGAGAGCTAATTCAAGTGAAGAAAATATGGCAGTATCATCTGCAAAAAATGCAGTGTGACAATTAGGCAAATTTGGAAAGTCTGATACATAAATATTATATAAAATTGGAGCTAGACCTGAACCCTGTGGAACACCCGAATTGAATAAACTTAGGTCAGAGACACCACTATTCACTTGGACTACGAAACGGCGACGAGTTAAGAAACTTTGGACAGTTTTACATATATAAGGCGGAAACTGGAAATGTATTTTCCAGACAGTATCAAATGCTTTCTCTATGTCAAGCAGAATCGTTCCAGTTGATTTGCTTATAGCACGGTTTGACTTAATGTGATTAAAAATAATAATATATGTGTGGCGCTACAGTCCGAGGCGGACCTGGGCCTAGCTTCTCAGCAACCACTCGTATTGTGCGTGCTATTGTTCTTTCACGAGTGGAAGTTACCTATAGTTTAATGCCGACTCCGATCGGAGACGGGAACGGGAATACTCTTTGAGCATTATCAGAGACTCGAAAGAGGTGGCGCCGTGAATTATCAAAGGTGCGTAGAAGTCGACGCACTTACCCACTACGCCACGGCCTCCACTCAATGTGATTACAGATTCTTAATACTTGATGTGTGGAGCTGTGATGTGCCTCCTTTTTCCATTCTTAAAAAATTCCTTAAATTTTCCTGCGTCCTATATGTCGTTCACATTTTGAGGTAGACAATGGACAGATGATCGTCGCCGCACCGTGCCGTGGCGTGGTGATTAGGTGCGTTGGCTCCTACGCTGAGGGTGAGCAGCTCGACCGTTGCAGCACGCGAATAAGCAACGTAACCCAACAGTTGGATTGACTAGTCGGAGAAGATAGTGTCTTTCTTGTTTACGGCTGCCCGCCGCACTATCTTTTCCAGTACCAGATTGAAGAAGTCACACGACAGCGCATCTCCTTGCCGAAATCCGACGCAGGTTTCAAACGGCTCGGAAGTCCTTCAGCCGTTAGTGTTACCGTGGTGCGACACAACGGGATCATATTTTTCCGGGATCCCGAATTGGGCCATCGCATCAAATAGTTTCTTGTCATAAATGCTGTCGTATGCGGCTTTAAAATCGAAAAAAAGGTTGTGTGCCTCGATCTGAAACTCGCTGATCTTCTCCAGGATCTGCCTTAGGTTAGATTAGGTAGTTGGGCTGCTAGTGCATTCACCAGTACACTTAGACCATATTGGTCCAGTGTGATACCCACAGTCAGACTACTACCACTGATTGACTACTCCAGTGACAGCGCCGTTAATTTGATCCCAACGGCAAATGGTGACTGGACCAGATTTGAAAACCAGATAAAAGCGTATTAACTTTGCTTTCACTAGGATTCGAACCGGGCACTTTACCAACTGCCCCATCCAGTCATTAATGGTGAGGCTTGGATGAGCTTTTATTTTTACTTACCTCCATAGGCCGATCCCACCAATTTTAAGTATCTTCTATTCAAAGAGAGAGAGAGAGAAAAATGAGAAAATGAATCCCAAAATTACCAAAATAAACTGAAGTTTACGCTGTTCACTCAGGATGAACCCATGGGGTTTCAACTAGATTTCGCCGAAAGTGCGAGGTTTCGAAACTCCGAAAATGTGTGAGGAAACCTTGGAGGTTTGGAAAAAGTTGATGAATCCTTGCGATTTCTTCTGGTGGAACGAAGCATGACTTACATACACAGCTCAAAGAAACAAGAGTTGACCAAAGAGAACACACATGTGAGCGCGATTCATTGCATAAGGAATGTTTTGGACAAGTAACTCCACTTTGGAAGGACTATTCTGCATCGGATCTACTTGTGGTACTTTCTAACTCCCCTCGGGTGTGGGTGCGTTTCTGTAGGAACAAGGCTTGCAGTGACACGAGCTACTAACCCAGTTGGCGTGAGTGTGGTTTGAATCTTTGAAGCCACATAACAGACTGCCCCAAACCTGGCAAAGTCCATCAAAGCCTCAGCGGGATACTAACTCAAATTCCATTCTTCCATGCACACCAAGCTTCTCATTCAGTTTATCAACCAATTCAAAGGTAACCAAAAAAGGCGATGGACTTCGAACTAAGCTAACGAGCGTATCGACCTCAATACGGAGAGACCAACACTTGATCGACTCAAATTTGTTCGCCTGAGCAATCTGAGGGGGCGCTGGCGGCTTTAACTTTTCCATTGACTAAGATTTTGTATGCAACTTGATTTTATTCTTATTGCAGATCACATTAATTCCCTATTGAGGGATCGAATACCTTTGTGGAAGGAATTTAGTCAAAGACTCGACCCTTCACCACCTCCACTCGCTCTGACGACCTGACAGGGACCACCGAGACTGAATAGAGTCCCAACTTCCTCATTTCTTCCATTGGCCGAGTGAAAGCTTATCCCTTCGTCCCAAACTGAAGCAGATCATTTTTAACACCGCTTCAGTCATTAATCGTCCCGTCCTCAAGGTATGCCAGGCATTCAACTTGCAACTGAGCCGCGCGCCGCCGCCGCCGTCGCGGTCGGTGTGTGCCAGCATATCTGTCGAAGGAAATTAAAGCACTGCACTGTGCCACGTAACAAGTCTTCGCATCTGGACGCCGAGAGGTTGCTTTGCATGGCCCACAATGGAATCAGATAGTTTATCGTTCGATCAGAAAGGTTTTAAATCATTTCGTTCCCTCTTGTTGCCAGTTGGCAGCCACGAAACGAAACCTTTTTACTTGTAACAACCGTCGCCATCGTCGTCGCCGGTCGACGATGTATCCGCGTATCCGTGGCAAACACTTCGTGCCCAGCAGGGGGGTGTCTCTGACTCTGACTCTGACTCCGAGTTCGACTCCGACTCCAGGAGAAACTCAAGAAACTGAACTCCAGCAAGGATTACGCTACGAACGCTTTCCACAGCGTGCGACACACTTTAAATAATGCTGGGCGCGCACAGATAAGCCAACCGACGTGCGCCTCCGACGCGACGTTCCCAGCTCCGTGGCCAGGGTGCCCCCGGGATGGAGCCACCGCGGCAGCTGGGCTCCGGCTTTTTTTGGCGTAACAATATTGTTACTCTGGATTATTTCATATTGTTGATAAAAATCGCAAATCACGAAAAAGTCACTTTGTCCGACGATGGAACCGCTCCTGCTGCTGCTGCAGCGGCCACGACGAACGGACTGAGCCTTGTCTCTGTCAATTGCATGCTGCCGCTCCGGCGCAGCGCACCGGCGCACTGGCATGGCAGTGCCACCGACACTGCAGGAGCAGGCAATCGCAGATGATTTGCATTTTCTCTCATGTCGCTCAGCCAACGCTGGCAGGAAAGTCTCCCGATTCGAATCTCCTCCGGGTTCGGATCGGCCAGTTGGGCGCTGCGGCACCGGTCGCGAAGGGAGCCGTGGAAAGTTTCCCAAAGAGCTTCTTATCGTTGCACGTGCTGGTGTTCTGTTCGACTTCCAAGAGCATTGCTGCTGCCGTCGGCCGTGCCGCGCCGCCACCGGCCGCATGACTTCTGCATGGCAGCCTATCTGAGATGGAAGTGCATGCAACCCTGCATGATCCCTGTAACCTTCAGTGTCCAGCTGAACTGTCGGTTGCCGGATTTATGGGCGCCGTTGAATTCCTCGGTTGTGTGTCGTGTGCTGATTTCTATCTGCGACCAGACCCCCAGTTCCCGTTGTCAGGGCGAACTCGAGACTGACTTGCCGCGTGTAGCATCTCTGTGAGAAGAATGGCACAGGGGAGCGACGCGACGCGACGTGCGCATGTCAGGGATAAGGCATAACTTAGCCGGGATTACTTGACATTTGTGTCGGGTGGCTGGGGTGGCAGGGGTGGCTGGCGAATAATTGCGTGAATAAAAGATTCATATCGAATGAAATGGACACGTGCAGGCGGGCATTCAGCGCCGAGATTACACAAAGGATTTATGGGTAATGAAACAGTAGCCCTCTCTGGGGGTGTGGGAAACAAAGCATTTATTGGGAAGTTAAGACGTTAAGCGCGACTGCGGGTGGTGGGGGTGTGGGTGGGGGGCCTTTGTGCGTGCCTGACGGATGAGTAATGTATGCAGGAACAAGGGAGAAAATATGGTTCGGCTTCAGTTCATAAAAGGGTTGCAACAGGATGTGAGCCACGACATGGGGAGATGGCGAGACATGGCATTAGAGGAGATTGTGATGACGTCGTGCGGTTTAATGAGCAAACATGCAGGAGAACCATTCCTCATTCCATCAAAATGAGGGACCACAGGATTCTGGAACATTGCCATGAGGTTAATCCTGTGGAAGCCACTGGTTTGTTAACATGTCCCCCGAGTGAGAAACAAGACTCTCGGCTGAAGAAAATCTTGTGTCAGTCGGCCTATGTTCTAGAGATTTCGTGGGCAGTTCTGAGGTGAGCTGTAATGTCAAGGGTAATGCCTTCCCGATGACTTGAACTCGAGAAAAAATATAATATAATAATATGGGTGGCGCTACAGCCCATAGAGGCCCAGGGCCTAGCTTCTCAGCAACCACTCGTGTTGTGCGTGCTATTGTTCTCTCACGAGTGGAAGGAACCTACAGCTTAATGCCGACTGCGAACGGCAAAGTTTTTTCTAGACAGGAATACTCTTTGAGCATTGTCAGTGACTCGAAAGAGGTGAAGCCGTAAATTATCAAAGGTGGTGTGGTAAATTCGGGTATCGAACCTGGCACCCTCTGCGTAGGAGTCGACGCACTAGCCCACTACGCCACGGCGACCCACGAGCCTCGAGAAAAAATACAATATCAAAAGCTCAATAAGGGGATAGGCTCCACAGGCCTTCAGCGATCACTCCGTGAGTCTATATCTTCTTCCTTTGGACCTACGCAAGAAAGAATGCAGCGCGATCAGTCTCAGAGAGTCGGGCACTGCAAAGCAAGATCCAAAAGCGTTAACGGAGGGGTCACGTATCATCCTGAACTGACTGTTGGGTCATCAGACTTATTCTGTCAAACGTCTTTGACACTCAAACGGATTGGCATAGCGGGCAGATGAGCGGGGATTTGAAGTGGGCAAAGTACACTGACTGCCGGTGCGGGTATTTCTGAGCGTCTGAACGAGTGTGTTCCAGGCGGAACAATTTGCAATTCGTGAAGCGGGGCGTTCAAGCCAAAATGCTCCCAAATATCTTCCCAAGACAGAATCTTGACTTGATAGCTAAGCAGCCATAAAAGCTATTGTCTCTGCTACTTTAAATTCCTAACAAGTGAAGGCGCTGAACCGGGATGATATAGCGTCCGTGTGTCCAGCTCAAAGTGTCTCTTATCTGGGTGCCAGATCACGGTGGCACCCCAAAAAATGTGACGGCCGATGGAATGTCTAGACGGGGATCTGCTCTTCAGCACTCCCTTGCAGAGGAGGGATGTGAAGACTGGGCCCAATTTGTTTGGTGATTTGGCTTGTGTTGACTGTATTCCACGTGCCTTGTCTTCTAGTTTACCTCGATTATTGAGTTCTAACTTAAAAGGTATCTAAGGGAGTACCTGTGTCACAAAGGGTTCCGTCATCTGGCAGTGTGGTGGCGATTTCTGCGAGTTTGTCGTGTCCTGGCACCCAAAATAGGCGAATGTGATACTGTTCGGATATCTCTTCAAGGGATGCGGGACAGTTTATAACTCCTTTAGAGTTTACAGAGAACGATGCCAGGGATTTAATTGCTGACTGGCTATCCGAAGAAATACAGATATCGCGTACATAGTTTCCGCTTGGAAGACACTGCAGTGGGCAGGTAAATGATTTGCTTTGTTAATGATAAGTTGTTCAGAGCATATACCAGTTCCTACTCTGTCTTCCGTTTTGGGTCTATCTGTTAGAAGTTCTTTGTGTTATCGAATGGTACGTTACCATCGTACCACAGGTCTCTTGCCGGAATCAGGGTTTCAAAGTTTTTCTCTGAGAAGTATACAGGTGAGGTGCAATCCAGACAAATAGAGGTAAATTCTTGTTCTATTAAGATTTTGTCCGAATTTGCAGACTTGCCATTGAGAGCATGCCCTTAATAAGATTGCACAGTTCGTTGCTAATTGCTTACCATGAATATGTCCTAAAAATGGTTTCAAGTGCATCGGTTGGAGTCGTTCTGAAGCCTTCAGGCATGCAGACGCCGGCTTGCCTTTGAAACTTTCTTAGAATTTCGAGATGTGTACCGGCGTTGAGTATGGGCCGGCATACTGCTGGGCTGTAAAAGAGGATGGGTCTGATCACAGCAGAGAAAAGCCAGTGTGTCATGTGGGCTTAAATGCCCGATGACCTTTTTTTTCTCACATATAAGGTTGTAATGGCCTTTCTTGCTCTTTCAGTTGAACGGTTGTCTTGTATAAGGCCAAGTTTTCTTGCCTTATTTAAGAATTGTAAACTGGTGCCATTTAGGGTGGGAGGGTGGATATGAGGAATTTAATATCTCCTAGTGCAAATCCCGATCTCGGCTTTCTGTGCGTTTTAACTCAGACCATTTTCAGTCGCCCAGTTGTTGAGTAGATTAAGACCATGCTGCATTAAGACGACTGAATGGCGCAGTTGGTGGAGTGCCTGCTCCTGGTTAGCGGGCCCCGTTTCGAATCCCAGTCAAAGCAAAGTTAATACGCTTTTCTCTGGTTTTCAAATCTGATCCAGTCACCATTTGCCGTTGGGATCAAATTAACGGCGCTATCACTGGAGTAGTCAATCAGTGGTAGTAGTCTGACTAGGGGTATCACAATGGACCAATATGGTCTGTGTGCTGGTGAATTCACTAGCAGCCCAACTACCTATCCTAACCTAAGACCATGCTGCATTAAATTTTTCAGTACGATGGAGTATTTTCCCGAGAAGGCTATGTCAACATCATCCGCATAGGCAAACGTTTAGCAGTTTGTTCACAGCTAGGTGCCAAGGAAGAGGTGATAATACTCCTCACTGAGGTAATCCTTGACTTTTCCATCAAATTATTAACACCAAAAGAAGGTCGGACGGATTTTTTTGATTGAATAACATTTTCTCTGATAACCCTCTAACCATAGCTTAGCTATTCGTCTCTTTCTTTAGCCAATCGCTTAATGGCCTAAACCATAGAGGGATAAGTCTCCTGAACATCGCTAAGAAGATCTTCTCCGCCGTTTTGTGTACTCGCCTGAAGCCGTTTATAAATAACCTGATAGGTCCTTATCAGTGTGGCTTCAGGCCAGGGAAGTCCACCATCGACCAGATTTTCACACTACGACAGATCCCGGAAAAGACCCAAGAGATGCAGATCGACACCCACCACCTTTTTGTCGATTTCATGGCCGCATATGACAGCGGGCATAGGGAAGAGCTATACATCGCCATGTCTTGTTTTGACATTCCTGCCAAACTCGTCAGGTTGTGCAAGATGACGATGGAGAGTTCTCGCTGCTCAATCATGGTCGGTAACGACCTCACAGAGACCTTGAATGTCAAAAAGGTTACTTCTTTAACATCATCCTGGAGAAGATCGTGCAAGACTCACACGCTAAGACAAGAGGCACGAACTTCCAAAAGTCCGTACAACTGCTAGCATACGCGGGTGACATTGACTTGATTTGCAGAACACAGCGAGCCGTCAATGAAGCGTTGGCTGGTATTGGAGCGGAGGCGGCCAAAATGCGTTTATCGGTGAATGACGGCAAAACGAAGAATATGCTGTCATCGAGAAAGGACGCACAACATCGACGACTTGGCGAAAACGTCACCATAGGCAGCTATAACTTCGATGTAGTGAAGGACTTCGTCTACCTCGGCTCGCAAGTGAACAGTATGAACAACACCAGCACCGAGATTAAACGCAGAATTACTCTTGCCAATCGCTGTTTCTATGGACTCAAGAGGCAATTGAGTAGTAGAGGCATCTCTCGAAGGACCAAGTTAACATTATATAACACCTTGATCATCCCTGTCCTGCTCTGATGAAGAAGCACTTGGTCTATTCCAGAGAAAAGTTCTGCGTTCAATCTTTGGTCCTGTCTGCGTTGATGGTTATTGGAGAAGAAGATTCAACCACGAACTGTACGGGCTGTACAGCGGCTTGAACCTGGTCAGGCGTCTACGGATTCAACGCCTAAGATGGCTGGACAACACTGCTCCAGACCGAAGAGTCTTCGGCTCCGAACCAGTGGGAGAACGCAATAGAGGACGCCCACGGAACCGATGGTGCACCCAGGTGGAGTAGGACCTCAATCAACTTGGTGTGCGCAGTTGGAGTCAGCTGGCTTAAGATCGTGCCGGCTGGAGAGGCTTACTGGTTGAGGCCCAGGTCCACCCCGGACTGTAGCGCCACCAGAAGAAAAAGAAGAAGAAGATAATTCACGGCTCCACCTCTTTCGAGTCACTGACGATGCTCAAAGAGTATTCCTCAAAAAACGGCTTCTCAACTTCGCCGTTCGGAGTCGGCATTAAATTGTAGGTCCTTTCCGCTAGTGAAAGGACAATAGCTCGCACACGAGTGGTTGCTGAGAAGCTAGGCCCAGGTCCGCCGCGGACTGTCGTGCCACCCATATTATATTAATATTATCTACCTTTGATTATCAGATCAATCCAAATTCACTGTTGTCTCACCGGACTAATGAATATTTTCTATTTTTTTGTTTTTGATTTTTGAAACTTAAGTGGTCTGCGAATTTAAAATGGTTTATTCCATGCTTTTGGTAAGGAGCGGCGCTACTCTGGGCTACATCTGCCTAATCTACTACATCCTCCGAAGAAATGTTGTTCTTCAAGTCTTTTTTGTATTATTGGGGATGCGACTATTGAGTTAAATTCAACCATAATCTCTGTAGCTGATTTGAAAGGGCTTTATTCATTGGTAGACCTTTAATTTCGTTATAATCTTTTAGCAATTTTGATGGCTGTAGGGCATTAAAAATTACTTAAAAAACAAAATAAAAAATAACTCAAAACAAACCAAAAACTAAAAACAAGTAACCCGGTCTTATTATTTTGTCGGCACCATTTTGTAGGTTGATCTAGTTTACTGAACAATTTTCTCTATCCATTCACGCTCATGGTATCCTTTTGAGAATAAGGTACCGTAAACAACAAATTTGCAACATTTTTGATGCAGCACTTTGCCTAGATTGTAGGGATGGAGATGGAAAATTATACCAAGGCACATTGTCATCATCAGTCGTTTCTATTATTTTTCATTCGCCTACAAATTTCATCCACTATACATTAAGATATTTATACAATATATATACAATATGCACTGTTTTTTGTGGAAACAAATCTGATAAGTCCCATAACTGGTGGCACTGTTCAAACTACAATCTTTTTGGGTCTCGGTTTTTTTTAAATTTTAATTTTAGCGTCTAACAGACCAAATTTTTCTCGAATCTTAATACATAATCAGAACAATGGTAGGGTTATGATGAGCAATTGGTAAAATGTGGTAGATTTAGAGTTAAGGTGAGTAGGTTTTTAGCATTGGAAAAAGTTGTAGAAATAGAGTCCCATCACTGCCCGTGACTACACTGTACACACATTCTTCCTCGACAGGCTTAACCGTACTTCGTCGTTTCCTCGTCAAATTTGCGGTACGAAACCATTTGGTTCGGGAATACTCTATCCTGCGATCATTGCTCCCCGAGTCAGAGGTGTTTTTCAAATTCCTTCGTAAATTTTAAGATTCTGCATAGAACACTTGATTGAATTGATATGAGAAGAGTAATGCCTTGCTTTTGTGAACCTGACGTATTACTTGAGTTGAAACAGAGTGTCGCCTGCCACAAGATGAGGCTTACATCATTCCTTATCTGCAGTCAGTGTAGTGCCTTACGTCTTAGACTGAATCACGAGAAATTTATGGAAAAAATCAAACTAGTACCAGCTGGCTGCACTCACCATGCTGATGCATGTATAATCGTACGAATTAAAGCAGAAAAACAATTCAACGGAATGGGCATGCTTACACCGAGGTCAGAATGCATGAGGTCAGAAACGACTCACAGAGTGACAGAATGGATGGGAATCAGTTTCTTGTTTTCTTTGCAATCAAAAACCTAGCCTTTATAATTTGAGTGTGTCACGGCTTCTACATTTATGAAGAGATCGACGTGTAGTATTTGAAATTTGGAAGGGCAACGACTGGTGAGGTGGTGGAACCCTATTGACAACACCTAGAGTCGACTTGGCCACTTGGGTAGACCTTCGGTGTGCTGCCAAACTTATTGCGTCACAAGACAGGGGCAGGGAAAGTTTAGGCCAGAGATGGACTCTGAAAGCACCCTTTCTCGATGAGTCAAAGCAGTTGGTAGGCTTTAACCGT
Source organism: Eristalis intricaria (assembly GCA_964034865.1). NCBI lineage: Eukaryota > Metazoa > Arthropoda > Insecta > Diptera > Syrphidae > Eristalis > Eristalis intricaria. Next base: position 81,011,380 of record OZ035875.1, on the reverse strand, counting down.
CAGGATTGTACCCACGTCTTTAAATACCTCGTAGTTTCTTCCTCAGTCGGCTTTTTCTCAGACGAGATAAGCGACAAGGCAGCAGTCTTTGCTATTTTATTCCATGTGCCCTTCGCCATTATATATGTTTTTGTAAAGTAACGAATAATGTGTATTAATTTGAACATATTGAATTTGGTAATGCATCTTCCCACTATTATCTATTTGGTCTAAACTAACTGAATTTATCCATTCTTACGCTATTACATAATAAAGTACAGTTTCCATTTACTACTTCAAGCAGACGGTTGTCCGCTTTATTTTTAACAGATTATAACTCAACATATGTACATCAAGAGAGTGGCCTCATCGGACCTGAGACTGAGAAACGTACACATTGTCAAAAAAGTCTCCGTACAGTGTACAAAAAATTAGCATTAATAAAAATCCTTAAAAGAAAACAAAGAAAGGGAAGACGGATTCACTCCCTTCCAAATTAAACAAAATTCCAAGAATTAGAATCGCCTATGTGCACCGTTATGACAAGGATCCATCTCTGCGATCAGTTAGTCGAGACAAAAAAGTTTCCGTACAGATTTCACTCTTGTGTTTCATTTGGCAATGCAAAGTGTATGAACCAGGATTATTTGAATACATTTTTAATTGTATTTCAGCACTTATTTCGTATTTTTTATTTTTTTAAATAAAATAAAATGGAGTGCAAAAATGAGCAAATCCCTTTGGCCAACAATAAAATTATTAGGAATGAGAAAGAGAAGAAAATATTAAGGAATGTCGCTGGGAGAAATTTGAAAAATTGTTAAGAATTGAAGAAACAAAAACCTAGTCCAACAAACCAAGATCTGGCTGTCCAAGAAAAAGTAGATAGTCGTACGGAGAGGCGATTGGTCTGAAGTGTCGAAGAAGATGTAATTGCCAGTAAATTGAAAACCAATGATGGAAGAGATGTGACTCCCAAGACGGTAAGAAATGGGTACAATAGTCGAGTGAGCCGGAAGAAGCCATAAATACGGCAAGCCAATATGAAGGCGAGGCTGCAGTATACTAATGAACATTTAGAAAAAGATAATTCTTTCAGGGATCAAGTGATATTTACTAACGAGAGCAAATTAAACGTATTTGGTTCAGATGGACGACGGATGGTGTGGACAAAGCCAGACACTGCACTTAATCCAAAAAACTTAACCCCTACAGTAAGGAAATGTGGAGGCAATGCAATGGTCTCGGGATATATGGCCTCTTCCGGCAATCTACTTTTTATTGAATCAACTATGAATAAATATGGATACTTGAATATTCTACATTCAAGTGCTGAAAGGTGGCCCTCGGCAATACCTTCACATTCCAAAAGGATAATGACCCTAAGCACCCATCTTTTCTGATAAAAGAATGGTTTCTATACAGATCAAACACCCTGCTCAGTCACCAGACGTAAGCCCAGTTGAGCATCTGTGGGGTCTGTGAGAACGCTCAATTTCAATTAAGACTGACTTGAAGGCCATCTTGATTGATGAGTGGAACAAGATTTCTCCAGCCACGACTTCCAAACTGGTACATTCGATGGAGAATAGGTTGAATGATGTTATACGGAACAAAGGAGGGCCGACCAAATATTGATTTTGGTAAGTTACTTATTTCTCTTTGCTGTTTTTATTACTCTTTCGTTACTGTTATTACTTTTAGTTTATGAAACTCAAAAATAAGCAATTGTACGGAGACTTTATCTGCAACGTTTTTGTCAACTTTTGTTTTTTTTTTCAATGAATTATTTTTGTTTTGTATTTTGGATGCTTACTTTCATGTAGTCTTTAAGTGTATATTTTTGTTTTCAAGCTAAGTTAAAGAGTTTATCCCAAAATTGAGAATGATATTAGTGGTGTACGAAGACTTTTTTGACTATGTGTAGGGTTTTTGGAGTGACAAATTCCATGAGCACAAGTCTAGTATCCTAGCATTGTGGACAATCCTACAAAATAATAAACAGACAGACGTCGGGATATTTTTAGCTTGGGAATCATTCAAGAAAGTTAAAACCAATTTACGAGGAAATCACCGATCCAGTGACTATATAAGGTTGTGGTATTATCTGCATTATAAGGCTTTGGGCTTTCTTTTCTGCATTAACTTGTAGACTTCTTTCCCTGAAAATTCGGGCTTCGTCATGATGAAAACGGTGACGGAATCCACCAAGGCAGGCCAAGTGGATCTGCCTGGAGTTCTTGAATTAGTCAATCCACGCCTTCACGAACTGGGTAGCAGTGCATACATAAAAATTGAATAGACTGCTTTAGTATTGTGATAGAGAAAACTTTAATCTTCTATTGGAGAAAGTGAGATGTCTCCTTGCACTCGCATCCTATGAGAGAAGCAAAAAAGCACCTAAAAATAGAAGCTACGTTCTTAAAGCCCCTTAAACCACCCAATCCTAGCAATCTTTACTTTATTCTTGTGATGGAGAAAACAAAAGGCTTCTCTTGAGGGAAGCGAGTAGTGGCCATTGCACTCGCTCCCTAGGTGAGAAGCAGGCAAGGGACTTTTGTTGGACATTACAACGAGACGTCCCTGAAGCAAAATGTATACGAAAATCCTAAAGCTATGTTTACATTAAAGCTTTCTTCTTTTATTCTGATGCAGAAACTTAAAATTTCAAAATTTAATAAATTCGAATAACAAAAAAAAAACACTATTCGTATTCTCATCCTTATCCTAAACTTATCCAAACACTTTCGTGTTACACGAAAAAAGTGCTTATTTTTGTTGACCAGTGTTATCATTCGAATGCGGCCATCACTAGAGTCGAGTCTGTTGAGGTGTTTGGTAATTGCAAAACGTGTAGAAGCAGACATGTAGCAGCTTTCACGCGTCGTTGTCATTCGCGATCTAACCTCAAAGGGCAAGATGGCAATCGTAAAGGCGAAGCAGATCAGTGAATAATTTAGAGGACTTTTGCTGGTGTCATCACCAACATGAATTCAAAGCTCGACAGTGTCGCCCTCCTTGAATAATGTAAATTCACTTTATTTCACTTGTTTCACTTATTAATAGAAAAAAAAACAAAAAACTTTCTTTTCGATTTTCTTAAATATGGTCTTTATCAGAGATAACCTATAATAGAGATATAGTGAAGTGGAACCGTTCACGCTTTCGATACTGTATACTTCAAATAAATAGATCACACAAATAATGTAGGTACTTTTGTTTTATTTTCCTCTAGAACAAATAATAACTTAACAGAGAATACGACAATAGAACTAGGCTGGTGGTTTAAGACTAACTGCGGTCGGTTGGCGTCATCGCGAATGAACGTCCAGTGGAAAAACGGAGGTACGTGCAGGAATGTGCTTACGGAGCACATGCTTATCTGCTTCCTGAGCGTCATGAGAGATCTTGTTGTTGATGTCTCAGCAAATACTCCCAGTATTTGGAACAGTGAGACTGTACGGGGTATTATATGTCACTATATCCAACTTCTACCTCTCTTGCCCCTTGATTTCATCTGACAGCGTTTTTTATACGCTTTTTGTCGCCTGACTGTGAATACGTGTGAGCTCTTGAGAACAGCTGTGGACCAGCTGATACCCTTCCCCACCTTAGTAATGGGGTGAATTAGAGTTCTTATTTGAAAATTCGCACGTTTTTTTTTCAAATTTCGGTGTTCAATTTTCAACACAGTATGGAGGGGTAAGCGAACGAACAAGGCTTATGTTCATGAAGTCGATTCGCTAAAACTTTGATCAATTTACAATCTGAAATACTTGGACATAATTAATGAATGTACAACACAGTGTGAATTTTTGCATGTGAATAAAAATTAATAATACATTCACATGTTCAGTTAACCAATAAAAAAATATCATTAAATGGTGAATCACAAATAAGAAGTTTTGACTAGTTTAACCATTTCTATGCATTAGTAATAGTTGCAATATTTGTTACATTGTTATCAAATTGTTTAAATTGAATTCATGAGTTTTTCAAAATTCATGATTTAAGCGTATAAAGCGGGCTTCATTTTTTGAGTTAATTTGTCAGGTATGGTTTATGAATAGGCTATATATACACTTAAGAATTAATTTTAGGTCAAATAGTTCCAGTTAAATGGACATTGCAATACATTTTTATTCACGAACGTCCACAATAACAATGCAAGAAAATTCTCTTAAAAATACTAGTCAACTTTTGAACACCCTCCGAACAACATACTCATGTATGGATTCCCACTAAATTCATGAATCTGCCGCTTTTTTCCCACAAAATTCACGAATCGGCCGCCATATTGTGGTGAATTGACGAGCGTTGTAAATGTATAAGTGAAATACAAGGGATTACCACTACATCTTCGTTGTGGGCTAGGGGTAAAAATGGCCGAAGTTGGATATCTCTATCATCCATTATCTCTGGTCTTTATTCAATGATCTCCACTACAAGACTGACTGACTTCCAAAAATAATACATAATTTCTCTTAGCATTCTAATGAAAAATAACAGAACTTAATTTAAAACAGCACAAAGCCAAACCAAGCCAAGCGAAAGAAAGAGACGGAGTTAGCCACGCGCATGAAAGTACAAGAAGGGCAGTTTGTCACAGATCACATGATTGCAATCTTCGCTTTTGTTGCATTAGAATTTGGTGGACTGTAGCTACAGTAAACATCACGTGTTTTGTTTTTCTTGTTGCTAGATGGTATTGTATATCTTAGTGGGGAGGCAGGGGAGTGGTGATGTAAGTTCAAAGCAGTGTGTTGTACGTCACTCTTGTTATTTTGATCATTCGTTAAATAATATATAGCTTTTTAACTGTTCAAGAAATGAAGTTCAGAAGTTAACAAGCAACATTTCTGTCAGTTGCGACGGGAGTATGAATTCTTAAACAAATTTTTGTATAAACAGTTTGTTATAAACGCCGAATCTAACATTTCCAGAGATCCTAAAACCTTCTGGACTGGGCTTTCTGGTAAAAGAAAGCGAAATGAGTCTAAATGTTGAATTCGAAGGTATTGTATCTCATAGCAGTGAGACAACATGTGAGCTCTTTGCAAAGTTTTTCGAAACAGTGTACGTAGATCACCCAAATATTAATCCATCTTCTGTCAATGAAGATGGATGTAATATGAATCTTGGATCGCTCTATCTCTCAATTGAAGACATACTTTAATAAATTCAATCCTTGAAGTCTTGTTTAAGTTTTGGTCCTGACGGTATTCCGTCTATTGTTCTAAAACAATAAACTAATGTTTAATAAGTCCTTGTCTTCGGGTACGTTTTTAGACGAATTTTTTTTTTTTTATATATTTTTTATTTTTTAGTGGCACAAATTTTACAATGTATTGCATACAATAAGTTGTACAGAGATTTGGTTTACATCACCTTACTACTAAAATATTCATATAATCTTTATATAATTTATCACAGAAGTATTGGATTTTAGTCTGAAGGAAAAGCCACTTAAAAAACCTTCATGGCAAAAAAAAAATTCTAATTCCGTTGGAGGGAAGAGAGAAGTGGTTAGTCTTGATTTCAAATTTCTGACTAGAATGTTTTAGAAAACACAAAAAAGATTGACAATAAATAAATATGTTAATATAAATAAATAAATAATAAACAAATAAATAAGTAAATAAATAAATAATTAAGTATATAAATAAATTAATATATAAATAAATAAGTTAATAAATAAATAAATAAATAAATAAATAAATAAATAAATAAATAAATTAATTAATAAATAGATAAATAAATAAGTAAATAAATAAATATGTTAATATATTAAACAAATCAATATACAGATAGATAATAAACAGGTAAGTATTGCACTCATCCTGCAGCTAAGTTTGAAATCAAGACGTTTCCGGATGATAAAAGGGATTGATTATATTGGAGAAAAAGTTTTTCAACTCTAGCTGTGACCATTTCGATCTTGGCTATCTTATGAAGTTCCGTAGTCGAGAAAAACCAAGGGAGATTTAGAATCATTTTAAGGAGCTTATTTTGCGTTATTTGAAGTCTCCGCAGATGACTTTTAGCGCACTTACCCCAGACAGGAGACCCATAGAACATGATCGGTTGGAAAATAGACTTAAAAATCAATATTTTGTTTTCATTGCTTAGTTTAGAATTCCTGCATATGAATGGATAGAGAATCTTTATCGTTACGTTTATCTTTTTGATAATTTCTTGAATATGAAGCCTAAAAGTTAACCTTTCATCTAAATGTACCCCAAGATATTTTCCACTCGGTTTCCACTCGATCAGAAAACCATTAAGTTGAAGGCTATTGCTTGGAAGTAAACAAGCTTTTCTTTTTCGAGTGAAAAAGATTGCTTGCGTTTTCGAAGCGTTAATGCTAATTTTCCAATCATGACAATATTGAAGGACAGTATTTATCCCAGATTGCAGATTGGTTTCAATAATGGAACCAGTTGCATCAGAGGAGTAAATACATGTATCATCTGAATATAAAGCAATATTGCAATTATTAAGATTTGGAAAATCAGAGGTGTATATATTATATAGAACAGGCGCTAGGACAGAGCCTTGTGGGACACCAGCGCTAATTATTTTGTTCACCGAGAGGCTTTGATTTAAACTGAACGACTGAACGATTTTAATAAGATACAGTGGAAGGTTATAATTCAACAGCTTGTGTATCAAACCATCATGCCAGACGGTATCGAATGCTTTCTCAGCGTCCAAGATCAACATGCCAGTGCTTTTCCCTTCTGAAAGATTGATTCTGATGTCATTTGTTATACGATGCACTTGATGAGTAGTGCTATGACGAGCCGTAAATCCAAATTGTTCTTTAGGTAAGATTCCGTTTTCGTCAATGAAAGAAACAACCCTATTCTTTATGATCTTTTCTAAGCATTTGCTTAGAGAGCTGAGCAAACTAATAGGTCTGTAACTACCAGGTAGATTCGCACTTTTTCCGGGTTTTAAAATGGGCACTAGCTTGGCGGCTTTCCATCTATTAGGGAAATATGTTTTTAGACGAATGAAAAATTTCATTTATGGCACCCTTACACAAAGCTGGTGGGTCGCAGGGTTCGATACCCAAATTTACCACCTTTGATAATTCACGGCTCCGCCTCTGTCGAGTCGCTGACAATGCTCAAAGAGTATTCCTGTCCAGAAAAAGCTTTCTCAACTTCGCCGTTCGGAGTCGGCATTAAGCTGTAGGTCCCTTCCACTCGTGAAAGAACAATAGCACGCACAACACGAGTGGTTGCTGAGAAGCTAGGCCCAGGTCCGTCTCGGACTGTAGCGCCACCCATATTATTATTATGTTTAGAAGTAGACTTGTGGGATGAAAGACAAACATTTAAACTGTCTATCCCAAATATCTGACAAATTCTCATCTGACATCTTTCTGACAAATTTTGCTCTCAGTTATTACATTTGTTATTCTATTTAGATTATTATTATGTTATTTATTTATTATATTATTCTTAAATTAAATTAATCTATTTATAAAACAATTTGTTAATCAAACAATCTTTCGTACAATATAAAAATTATTACTTTATTGCCGAAATCTGTAAGAGTTAAACACGGTAGATGGAATTGTTACAAATTAAACACTGGTTATGCTTTACTCAAATGTTTTTTCTCTTTATTGAGATGCTTACACGTCAGAGGTCGTAATTAAAAGGGGCCGATAAATTCAACATACAGCTAATAGAAGTATGAACTAATAATCGATTTCTGTTCTCACAGTTGGTAGTAGGTAAAGGGCGACATTTAAGTAGATACATTGTTTCAATTCTACTACATAACATGAATTAATAAATAAATAAATAAAAAAACAAGAGTGAAACTGAAAGGCTTGTGACACTGATACCAACCTTCAAAGTTAGCCACGAAACAGAAACTTAAATTTCTCATCGTCACATTGACCGACACCTCACAACGCCATGGTTTCAGAGTCTTATCTTTAACCACCTCGATTGCTTCTGCTCGTTGAAACATTTCAGCTGTGAATTAAATCGCAACCGCTGGTTAAAAATGAGGAACACCTCGTTAATCGATGACTTCCCAGAGACAGAAGATGACACAGATTATGCCCGTCAATTCCTCAAGGCACACCAATCAGTTTGCTAACATCGATGGCAGCGATGCGCATCGCATTACTCACCACCCACCCCTGCACAAAGGCACCAGGCGGCTATTTGTCTTGATATTCAGATGAGGCTAATTAGCACTTGGCATTGCATTATCATAACAAATTTCCTAGGCAACATCCCAGGCCATGACTAAGAAACGTGTTGCGTCCTCGCCGAGACCGCCCCTTCAGATAACGTTTTATTTTCAGTCGCATGATGGCTTGTTCAAAAACCGGTAACGATAAAGTGGAACCCAAGCAACACCTCGGGTCATTCATTATCATGCACTCGGGCATCATTAATTGTGCCTCCCCGAAGGTGAGTTGGAAAATCCATATCCGGACGCAGTCCCCCCCCCGAACAGCAGCCATTCCTTGGTTAGAGCGCAGGTTTGCGATCGATACCGGCAATGGACATCCATTTGTATTCCAGGCGCACGTCAGACACACTCTCTCTCTCTCTCAGTCACTCTCCCCAAGTGTTCAACCCCAAAAGCATCCTTATTTGGGCGCCATTAATGGGGCTCCAAACTGCAACTGCGTACTGAGCCCACACCCCACCCGACCCCCAGAGCGAGATGGAGAACATCGCACGGGCAGAAGACACGCCTTCGGTATCCAATGCGTTGTCATGGCAACGCTCCACGCTCGCCGGTGGGTCGCACTCATCTCCAAGCCAAGCCACCCACACTCCCTCCGACGAGTCGTTACCTGTCACAGGGCGGCCATTTTGAAATTCCAACTAACTTTTGAATACGAAATTCTCTAAGTGCCGACCTTTGTTTGGGCTTGGGCCTGGGTTTGGGGGGAACTCTGCGCCGCCGAGGCCGCTGTTATATGCTAATGGGCCGCACTTAGTTGCATGTCGTTGATGGGGTTTTTATGTAAATGACTTCACTGCCACTTGCTATGCCCGCCGATGTGTTTTTATTGATTTCTCAAACGTCGCGTCTCACCGTTGCCGCCGCCTGTTAAGGGCTGCACAACCGAAGGGTGAATGGCGAGAGACAAGCAAAAAGTCAATCCGCGCGATTGATGAGCCGGGGCTTTTCGACTTCTTGCCACGATTCCACTCGGCCGGGCATGATTTCGAGACAAAACCGCAAAACGCATGCGAAGGGGTTTCGCCCGCGCCCGCTCCCCTCGGACGCAGCATAAGTCGTGTACTCATCAAAATCTCGTTAGGCACATGTCGGGGGTTTTTGACTTTTTCAACACCTTCCTCGTTGCGCCGCCGCCGCGCGGCTTATGTGAATCAGTTTTGTGGAGATAATTACCGGCTCGCAAGCAGAAGCTCGTTGGCGAGTTGATTGTTCCTTTGCGGGTATCCCTTTAATTGGTGCTAATAAATCAACGTGTGAGATAATTTATCATCTTCTAATTGCTGGAGATGTGCAATCCCTGGTCGAGGGAGACGCGTAATTACGCGGTTGAGGTGGGGTTCGGCTCCGAAAGGAGGTGCTTTGACCGCGCGGTTCAAGCTGAACGGGATGAAGAAACCAGCCTCTGGGCTTGAACGGTATTTTCTTTTTTTTCGGTGGAATTCATGGAAGAGAGGTGAATGCGCTTTGGTGGACAAGAAGTTCCAGAAGTTACTGAAGCCAATTTCAATTGACACGCTTTAATGAATCCAACCATCGTGGATGACTTCGGAGTGTTTTTGTGAAAGCCGGAAGCCATAAGGTGGCAGAAGAATAACTGCTTTTCTCCAAAGATCGCCAATCTTTACGTTGAAGATCATGGAGTGTGTACAAATTGCTGCTAAGGCTCTCTAAATTATCACAGAGGTGAAATGTATGGTGCTTCAAATAAAGGCTTTGGTAGTTTTCCAATAATAATAATATAATAATATGGAGGGCGCTACAGTCCGAGGAATAGCTTCTCAGCAATCCCTCGTGTAGTGCGTGCTATTGTTCTCTCACGAGTGGAAGGGACCTACAGTTTAATTCCGACTGCGAACGGCGAAGTTTTTTCTAGACAGGAATACTCTTTGAGCATTGTCAGTGACTCGAAAGAGGTGGAGCCGTGAATTATCAGTGGTGGTAAATTCGGGTATCGAACCTGGCTGGCAGCGTCTACGTAGGAGTCGACGCACTTATCCACTACGCCACTGCAACCACTTTGTTATGTTACATCTGAAACATTGTTAGTCACTGTAGTTTTGTACAAATAACCTGTGAGTCACCGTACGATCTACATCGCGCCATCCAAAAGCAACCGCATCTGATCGTACCATATTCTGCAGCATCCAATACTCGAATTGCAATGCATACAACGACGACTGATGGCTTTTGATTGTCAATTGCAGATGGTCTCGGTCACTTGGATCGTGCTCGCAGAAGACATCGGATGGAGCAAGGCAACGAAGTGTGTGTACATTAGTGTGTAAAAATAAATGGTTACTTAAAATAAATCAATGGGTTTTATAGCAATCCATTTTTGATTGACCAAGAGGAGACCCGCTTTAGATCGTCATTCATTAGACACACAAGACCATGTAGATCAGAATACGGTTTGGAAATTATCAGCTGGACGTCGTCAGCATATACAGTGTCGGACAAAACAATAGCACTTGTTGACTCGAGGTCATACTGCTAGAGCGATGAACTCGGTCAATAATCTGATCTCTGGGGCTTACTATCCCAATCCCCAATACCACGAAAGGGTACGGCACAATGGCTTTGTCCCCCCAGAAGCATTCCTCTATTTTGACATGAACGGTCTGATACAAGACATAAATGCGGTACCGCTCCTCTTTCATACCGCCCGTTCATCTGTGGATGGGCGACTCAACCACGACCGCTCCGTCACACAACGAGCTGAGGAAGGCCTCCTCCGGTTCAGTATGGCGGTCTCAAGGCGGGATATACGGGATGTTGCAACGCAGCATCAAAAATTCTGGTGGCTGGGGAGCGAAGGAACTCCCTCGTCGAACCCTTTAGACCCTGGGTAGAAAGGGTATTGCGAATCTCCGTGTGGGAGCAGTCGGTCACTGTCTTGCAGCGACTTAGATGCAGATCTAGTAGCAGCAACCTACGGCCGACCTACATAGTCTAGTGTAGTGTAAGGTAGATTTTAAGATAAAATATAAAAAAGAAAAAAAAAAAAAAAATAAGTATACACATGCGTATACGAGTGTGTACCCATGTGTATACAATGTATAGATTTTAGTATATGGTTATGCATTTGTATATATCTTCATATATATACATATGCATATGTATGTAGTTTAGCTTAAGTTAGTGTAAGTTATTTTTAAGGTAGTATGTAAGTTAGTATATAAATTTTTTAATAAAACAGTTCATTTATTAAGTTTTTTTGCCATTTTTTCTTAATATAAAGTTGTACATTTAAATTGATTTTCATTTCGTTAAACAAGCAGTTAGGTTAAGTCGAAAGACATAGTTTAATATTAAGTTTAGCTTAGAGAGCCCGCCGAGGGCCAGTAAGTTAAAATAGATTCTTTGTTAGTCCAACTAGTGTAAGCATTTTTGTCTAGTATGTAAGAATATACGTTATGAATTGAGAAATAAAAATGAATTTAAAAAAAAAAAAAGAAACAAAACAATAGCACCGAATTACACCTCGCAATGTTTTGCCCAAAAAAACTGTCTTTTAGACAGTAAATCAATTTAAATGAATTTTATTTATGTTACTTAGGTAAACAACAGATCTTAAAATGTTAAAAAACAAGCAATTTCAGCTTGACCAAAAAGCGAATCCTTGCCGTTACACCTTTCCCGAGGAATTCCTTGGTTAACAATCTCCCATAAGTTCTCTATGAGGTTAAGATCTGGGGACTGCGCTGGTCACTTCAAAACATTGATTTTGTTATCAGAAAGCTATAGAAACATTACGTTTTGAAGAATATCCTTGTACATGAAACGATCCATTATTCCATCAATTTTATGAATTGGCCCGATTCGCTGGCCGGAAAAGCATCCCCAGACCATAATACTACCTCCCCCATGTTTTACTGTCCCTCTTGTAAATCGTGGATTCAGTCTTTCGCCTTTTGGTCTGCGAACATGCTTCATTCCAACTTGGATTCATCAGAGAACAAAACAGTTTTCCATTTGGCAACGGTCCAGCTGATGTGTTCCTTAGCAAATGCAAGCCTCGCCTTTCGATTTTTCGGCGAAATGAATGGCTTTTTTACAGCACGGTAAGAAAGGAAACCGACTTCTACCATCCTTCGCTGGATGGATCTGGTGGAGATAGCCAAGTCTAATTCCTTACCTATTGCCCTTGCAGACATGAACGGGTTCTTTTTAATAGCCCGGACTATTCCATGATCATCGCGTATGCTGGTTTTTCTGGGCCTTCCACCACGATGTTTAGTTTCTAGGCTACCAGAATTATGAAACCGGCTTATAGTACGAGAAACGACGGAATGGTGTATCCTATATTTTTTAGCTATGCAATTAACTGCTTCCCCTGCATGAAAATCAGCAATAATTTTTTCTTTGAATTCCGTGGAATACTTATTACGCGTAATTTTAAAAAAAGTTTTTGCTCTCAAAAATCATTTTGCTCAGTTTCATTAATCATTTATCATTTGATTACATCAGTTTAATTCAATGTCAGTCATTACACGGCTATTTCTCTTTAGCAGATGAGTTCCACAAGCGAGAACGAGTTGTTGCATCAGATTTATCTTTGCTTGTTATTGACCTTAAATGTGCTGCATCCACAATGTCCTTGAACTCGTCATAGGATTTGCTGCTGTAGACCGCCCGTAGTTTCGCATCGTTACTTCCAAATGAACATAATTTGTAGCATAGCACGATCGCAGGAAATGTAACAGTTAATTTACTCTAATATAGAAATAAATAAATCAAAAAAAAAATCAGGGAAATAATCGAATGTAGCTTGCGCAATATGTTCGTGCTTTAGTTTTGTCGCGTTTGATTTTGTTGAATTTCTTTATTTTTTATTATATTTTCTTAAGTGTTGAAGTTGCATAGTTTGTTTTTTAATATTTTATGATCTGTTGTTTACCTAAGTAACATAAATAAAATTCATTTAAATTGTTTTACTTTTAGACAGTTTCTTGGGCAAAATATTGCGAGGTGTAATTCGGTGCTATTATTTTGTCCGACACTGTAGGTGTACCGAGGAGTGTTTGCAAACAGAAGGAAGATGAGTTATGAAAATGCAGAACAGTATTGGTACCCTGTGGAACGCCTAAATGAACAACCAAAAAGGACGAGCAATGTTCTCCCACTTATATCCTTTGTGACCCACCGTAAAGTAAACTTCTCATAAAGCGAACCAAGTCCTTTCACTTAAACCGAAATTGTTCTTTAATTTCGAACATAAAATATCATGGTTCACTTTATCAAAGGCCTTCGAGAAGTCAAGCAAGCAAAGAAGAGAGACTTTGTTTTCGTCGAAAGATTGGCGGGTTCAGTAAATATATGGGCTCGGATTGGAAATGTGCCAACAGTTCGAAAAGCTTTCAGAATTTATCAAATCTTACTCGACGTCAATTATAGTGCCGGGATAATGTGGAAAACCACTGCTTTTTGCTCAGGATACAAAACTTTTGCGACCATTTCATCGAATCCTACTCGTCAGACTGTATGCCTTTTTCACAAAACCTTAATCTGATTATTTATTCGTTTCGTCAAGCTCTAGTCAAGTCTCAAGCTGTGTTCAGTTCTTTTTTTGCCATGACGCTTAATCGTGCTGACACTGCTGCTCCTGTTCAATCCAATTGTGGGCTCAATCAAGGAAAACTCAACGGCTGACTAGGCTTATTGTTGAAACAAACAGTCGAGTGCCACACTTGAGTGAATCAATTTAGAAATGCATGAACTCAGTCATCCACTTATCGCCTCTCTCTCTCTCTCTCTCTCTCTCTCTCTCTCTCTCTCTCTCTCTCTCTCTCTGACTTTGCTGAAATGGAGTAAAATGTATTGAAAGTCAATTAAATTGGAGAATTTGTCGATTCAAGACTCCCCTCAAAGTCACAAGATAATCGAATCATATACTCAGCATTCTCATTCTTCTCCGCCACGACCCACGATGTCTACATCCAATTATACGCCAGTGGGGGTTGCCACGTCATCTCGCCGCTTTGCACCCCCCATGGAGACAACACAGCAATGGCCGCCATCGACGAGGACGTTGTCAGTGAAACCGTTCACCACCACGAGCGTATACATTTCCCAATCGATTTCGTTCCTCGCCTCCACCGCCTTCCGGCTGACATCACGACAACAAACGCTTAACGAACCACCAACAGCAAGCGAACATCACGGGGACACAAAGAAAACAAGAGAACAGCAACCCATTGCAACATTAATGGATGAAGTTCCGGTCGTCCTGCGCTCCCTGCGGACGATTCAAAATATTTCATTAAAATGCTCTTAACATTTTACGCATCGTTCACGTGACCGGAATTAGATACCCACGCGCACCGTCGCACGGGGGGATTGGATTTATTGAACACGTGCAGAAGGACATTTATTGGATTTCTTCTCATTAAGGACTCCGTTGTATCCTCCGAGCGATGGTGGGTCGCCGTCTTCGAGTCGTTCGTGAAATTGCCTCTTCGACACGTAAACATGGACGCACGGCGGCGGCGTTCTTATTTACATTGTTTCTTCTCGTCTCGCGCCGTCCATCCCGGACGCGGCAGGATGCACACGTGCGCACCTACGGGGGACGCACACCGAAGTGATTTGCGAGTCTATGCGCGACATGGTCGGTTTAATATTTTTAAATAGACTCCCCCGAGGGTTTCGCTTTTGCATAAGACGAGACGATTGCACTCGCTCCGGCTGGCTGTGGCCTCGGATGAGATTTTATTATGCTTTAACTAATTGCAGACGCTTCGGTGGACAATTGGTGAGTGAACGCTGCCGTCGCGCCGCGCCAGCCGTTCAGTGAAGCACAAGGAGTGCTGCTGATACGCGTGTAGCCTGGAGTGAAGATTGTCCTGTCGTCTGTGATTGTGATTTAGGAGAGTATGTACGTTTAAGTCTAATGACTTAAGGCCCAATTCGATGTGGTGTGCTGGTGGTGTGTGCGCGGATTGGGATTTACAAGACCGCGTGGCGAATGGGTTCGATGGGGGCACACGATGCAAGGTGGGGTACGCCTCGACAAGTGGCTGAATTGAGTTAAACGAACGGTCAGCGAAGGCGAAGTGGGATGAGGACAACAGATGTGTGCTTACCGTCCTCTGGAATGTTGTGTGGGCGGTTCGAATATGAACGATGCTTCTCCTCGGAGAGAGTTCATTTAAGAGGTGGTGACTATTTTACCCTGTAGTCGGAGAGATTCTGTGTTTCAACAGTCCTCTGAGCGTCGGGATTACTCACATGTTAATAAGAATAATTGAACGATAAGGCCGTTGCCATTTGATCGATGTCATAGCAGATTCTACTTACCTTCTCCTTCGTCTGAAGGAAAAGGACAACTATCTTGTCCAAACCAGCAGACAATGGACCCTTATAATGCACTCCATAACGTCGTTAAGTATCACCATCACCTTCAAGTTGTTTTTGGTATTTGGCGTGCCACAAGGCTCTTGATGTTGCCCACATCTTTTTTTCATCTGAACGCTAGTCTTTTGGTTTTTTTATTATTTGCGTGCCATAAAGGGATTGCTTATACCGTTAAGTGTCGGGGGTCAAGACAAAGCACGAGCTATAGAGGGAGAGGTGGAACCTGTGCACGTCGGTCTCATTGAACGGAATTGAAGAACTTGGGGTGCACTAGTACTGCGATCATAAAGATCTATTACACTCAACGGATGAAAAAAATTCGGGCGCGTACTCGAAGAACTGTATATAGAAACTTGAGCGCTTGTGTGGAACGGAGTGGAGCCTATTGACTGGCACTTTAAGATGTCTCTCTTTGCCTTGTTCTTGGATGACTTTATCGAGTGCCTTCCTGGTTGACTTTTGCAGGGAAGCATATTAAGGCACTTCCGAGGGCATGGGCCTGTGCATCCAGGGCAAAGTTGTTGACTCAACTTGACTCTCAACTTGGCTAGATGCCAGCAACTTCTTCTTCTTCTGGTGGCGCTACAGTCCGGGGTGGACCTGGGCCTCAACCAGTAAGCCTCTCCAGCCGGCACGATCTTTAGCTAGCTGTCTCCTGCTGACTGCTGCGTACACCAAGTCGATTGAGGTCCTTCTCCACCTGGGTGCGCCATCGGTTCCGTGGGCGTCCTCTATTGCGTTGTCCCACTGGTTCGGAGTCGAAGACTTTTCGGGCTGGAGGAGTGTTGTCCATGCGCTCTACATGGCCCAGCCATCTCAGGCGAAGACGCCTGACTAGGCTCATGCCGTTGTACTTGAATCTTCTTCTCCAATAACCATCAACGCAGACAGGACCAAAGATTGAACGCAGAACTTTTCTCTCGAAAATACCAAGTGCTTCTCCATCCGCTTTTGAGATTGTCCATGCTTCCGCACCATAGAGCAGGACAGGGATCATCAAGGTGTTATATAATGTTAACTTGGTCCTTCGAGAGAGGACTCTACTACTCAATTGCCCCTTGAGCCCATAGAAACAGCGGTTGGCAAGAGTAATT
This sequence comes from Eristalis intricaria, assembly GCA_964034865.1. Taxonomy (NCBI): domain Eukaryota; kingdom Metazoa; phylum Arthropoda; class Insecta; order Diptera; family Syrphidae; genus Eristalis; species Eristalis intricaria. Next base: position 80,994,728 of record OZ035875.1, on the reverse strand, counting down.
CTGCGTTTAATCTCGGTACTGGTGTTGTTCGTACTGTTCACTTGCGAGCCGAGGTAGACGAAGTTCTTGACTACCTCGAAGTTATAGCTGCCCATTGTGGCGCTTTGTCCTTTCGCTATGACAGCATATACTTCGTTTATCCCTCGTTCACCGCTAGACCCATTTTGGCCGCTCCCGCCTCAATGCCAGCAAACGCCTCATTGACGGCTCGCTGTGTTCTGCCAATCACGTCAATGGCATCCGCGTTTGCTAGCAGTTGTACGGACTTCTGGAAGATGGTGCCTCTAGTGTTGGCGTCTGAGTCTTGCACGATCTTCTCCAGGATGATGTTAAAGAAATCACATAACAGCGCGTCGCCTTGTCTAAAACCTTTCTTGACATTGAAGGTCTCGGTGAGTTCGTTACCGACCTTGATGGACCAGCGAGAGTTCTCCATCGGCATCCTGCACAACCTGACGAGTTTGGCAGGAATGTCAAAACTAGCCATGGCGTTGTATAGCTCGTCGCGGCCTTGAAATCGACAAAAAAGTGGGGGGTGTCGATCTGCATTTCTTGGGTTTTTTCCTGAATCTGCCGTAGTGTGAAAATCTGGTCGATGGTGGACTTCCCCGACCTGAAACCGCACTGATAAGAACCTATCAGGTTATTGACGAATGGCTTCAGGCGCTCACAGAAAACGACAGAGAGGATCTTATAGGCGATGTTGAGGAGACGTATCCGTCGGTAGTTGGCGCAGTTGAAGGGGTCTCCTTTCTTGTGGATCGGGCAAACGGTCTTGTGGTTTAACCAAGGAGCCAGTTTGGTCTGTATGTAAAGCTAAGGCTGAAACTCTAACCTAATCCAACACAGAGGACAGGACATCCAATTCCGGAAAAATCAACTAGAACCTAAGATTTCACGAGAGTTCGTGAACATGTGATGTACGTGAAATCAACAAATCCGTCATTAAATTTCACGTTTATTCAATTACACGTGAATAAAGCATTATTTTTTACAACATTTAAAATGCTCAAAAAGATACGTTCCTGACAAAACCGCGTAAATCGATTCAAACATTTTTATACGGAAAACCCGTGTAAAGCGAATCAAACCATAAATAAGCTTTTTAAAATATTTTTTGAACACAAAATATGGCTTTGTACTGTAAATAAGATATAAAAGTATCATTTAAGTGTAAGCTGATACTCTTTCTGCGGTTTAAAATCAATTAATTGTCATAAAATTTATAGCTGTATGCGAGTACATTTTGTCAATTGTGTCGTTTACCACTTTACTTTGTGTATGCTTACATTTTGCTTTTACATTAAAAGGGAAATCGCCTCTTTTTGTGTTTTGTCAAAGCATGTATTACAGAATAGCATGTAATATGGCAGTAACATGAAGCGTTACCAGATTTATAATTGACTAAAATAATAAGTATTGACAGATTTAAGGCAGAGTTAAAATAAATTAAATAAAAGTAAATGTCAATAACTTTTTTTTGATTTTAAAAACTGCGTAAATTCGAAACCACGTACACTGAGATATAGGTGTAGTTCACTTTTTTTTCTACATTTACTTCGAAATTTTTAAATGGAAGTCCGAACCCTGGTCCAAGCGCGGGAAAAGGTCCAAGAATCTCTCTTTATCGTTCTCTCTCGTTCTCTCACTTTCTCTCTCTCTCTCTCGTTCTCCCACTTTCTCTCTCTCTCTCTCTCTCTCACACACACTTTCTCTCTCTCTCGCTCTCTCTCTCTCTCTCTCTCCCCCCCTCTCTCTCTCACTCTCTCTCCCCCTCTCTCCCTCTCTCTAGAGGGAGAGGTGGAACCTGTGCACGTCGGTCTCATTGAACTGAATTGAAGAACTAGGGTGTACTGCGACCCTAAAGATCTATTACACTCAACGGATGAACAAAATTCGGGGGCGTACTCGAAGAACTGTATATAGAAACTTGAGCGCTTGTGTGGAACGGAGTGGAGCCTATTGACTGGCACTTTGAGATGTCTCTCTTTGCCTTGTTCTCGGATTACTTTATCGCTCTCTCTCTCTCTCTCTCTCTCTCTCTCTCTCTCTCTGTCTCTGTCTCTGTCTCTGTGTCACCCCTCTTCGTCTCCCTGGTCATTGAAGAGGAAATTCGTTGGCGATATAATTTCCCGTGAATACGTAGTGATACGGCACCCACACAAGTCTTATTAAAATTTTGAGAGAATCTAAGTTTCGACATTGATCAGGAGTACAGTTACAGTATTGGGGCATATGGATCAGAAATCCAATGGATCTACGGACAACTGTGAGGCTCACCCCGTTCATATCGAAGACAGAACTCCAAGCGGTCTTCGAATCATTAAAGAAGAAAAAGTCTGTTGCAATCGATGGGATCTCTAACATTATGATAAGATAGCTCCCCTGGAAGTGGTTGATATGTACACAATCCTGTTTAACAATGCTCTGAATAATGCACATTATCCGGAACATTGGAAATCGGCTATTGTGCAACCCATGTCCAAGAGAGGAAAAGATTCTTCGAATCCTTGCAACCTCCGGTCAATAAGTCTCCTTCCGAACATCAGCAAGGTATTCGAGAAGGTGATCAATAGAGCCTTGATCAACTGGACTAAGGACAAAAATATAATTCCGGATAACCAATTCGGTTTCAAAGCGGGGCATGACACTATTCATGCTGCGTCGAAACTGGTGTCGGATATCCAATGGAACAAGAGTCAGAAAAAATGTACGGGTGCCTGCTTGATTGACCGGGAAAAGGCCCGTCTTTTCTACATGCTCAATCCCCTAGGCATTAGCAAACCACTGCTGTACCTACTGTGTAACATGCTTACCGGTAGACGGTTCATTGTCAAGAATGGCAACGTGACCTCGACAGGTATATTTGAGGTAAAAAATGGTCTCCAACAGGGTGCCGTTAATTCGTCGATCCTGTTCAACACTTACTTGAGCGATCTGTTAGTTCTCTTCCTCATGCAATTGCGTATGCCGATGACTTGATCGCGTACAGATCAGGCAAAAAGATCGAGGAAATCACTAAGCTCACACAGGGTGACATCGATTTCTTCATGAGAAGTTGCGATGACTGGAAGTTGGGCATCAACTTCCGGAAGTCGGAAACCATTCTGTTCAGGACGCCGTTGTATAAGGCCTCGGCGGACACGAAAAAGAATTGGCGTAAGTTTTCAATCGTTGGAAGACACGTGGAACCACTGGCGCAAAAGACTGTCGTAAGATACCTGGGGATTGGGTTGAATCAAAACGACTGAATGGCGCAGTTGGTAGAGTGCCTGTCCCTGGTTAGCGGGGTCCCCGGTTCAAATCCTAGTGAGAGCAAAGTTAATAGCTTTTATCTGGTTTTCAAATCTGGGCCCGTCACCATTTGCCGTTGGGATCAAATTAACGGCACTGTCACTGGAGTAGTCAGTCAGTGGTGGTAGTCTCACTGTGGGTATCACAGTGGACCAATATGGTCTAAGTGTGCTGATGAATGCACTAGCAGCCCGCCTATCTAACCTAACCTAAATTTAAACAAACATGTAGATGCTGCTCTGGCCAGGGCCCGAGGCGCTTTTGCCCTTACAAATAGACTGTTTTACAAACGCCAACTCGATGCGAGGGTGATGGTTATCTGCTACATGGCCCTCATTCGGCCAATGCTCACCTATGGCTGTCCGGTGTGGTTCAACGTGAGTGCAAGCTTGTTGGAAAAGATTCGGTTGTTTGAGAGGGCTTGTCTTAGGGCTTGCCTTCGCCTTGATAGAACTCCAGAGTCCCAGTATATAAAATTCTATTCCAATGAGGTCTTATACAACAGGGCAAACCTGATAAGAGTGGACAATTTCTTGTTGAAGCTGGTTCGAGGTCACACTGCTAGAGCGATGAACTCGGTCAATAACTTGATCTCGGGGGCTTACTACCCCAATGCACAATACCACGAAAGGGTACGGCACAATGGCTTCGTCCCCCCAGAAGCCTTTCTCCACTTAGACAAGAACGGACTGTTACAGAATATAAACGTTCAACTGTGGATGGGCGACTCAACCAAGACCGTTCCGTAGCACAACGAGCTGAGGAGGGTCTGCTCATCAAGGAGAGATGATCGGGATGTCGCATTGCAACATCGAAAATTCTGGTGGCTCGGGAGAGAAGGAACTCCCTCGTCGAACCCTTTAGACCCGGGGTAGAAAGGGTAGTACGTATCCCCGAATGGGGGACGTCGGTCACTGGCTTGCAGCAATTAGATGCAAATCTATAAGCTGCAACCTATGGCCGGTCTACATTGCCCAGGGTAGTTTTTAAGGTAGTTGTAAGATGTAAATAAGAAGAAAAAAATAAACAAAAAAAAATCAAAAAAAAAACAAAAAAAATAAATAAATAAATAAAAAAATAGAAAAAACCCAAAATGAATTAAAAAAAAAAAACACTGTAAGGCTCAACTTTCGGGGATTTTCCTTTCAAAACCTTTTTCTTCTGATCGCGCACACATGTCCACAGTCGACCACTCCCACCGAGACAAATCCCTCTCATTGACAGCAGCGAATGTGCTCAGCAAGACGAGACATCTGTCAGAGAGTGCACCACTCCCACCCACACAAGATATAAAGTGAAATCCACCAGAAATTGAAAATCTCACATAAAATCCGTCGAGTCGTTAACTCCGAAGATTTCACTGAAAACTCATCATCATCGCATCCTTCCAACACAACAGATGTCCTTCTACGGTTTCATTCGGTCGTTCGTCATTCAGCACTTGTTCAATATTTACCCATCAGCATACGCACACAACTTCAATCGGCACTGAGTCAACACGAAGCGCTCCCTCAGACGAATCCTCGGAATCCAGCCACGTCATCAGCATCGCCGCCGTACGTGCGTAACCCGAGTGAAATTTTGAACGCCGAGGGACGAGACGGCCGGAATTCAATTAAAACTTCGGCATTCCATCCTGAGAATTGTTGTTTGCGGAGACTTTTTCGAACACGTGTCCAAATTTTTTGGCCGCCGAAACTCTATTTCCCAGTGCTTGAGCACGCAGCAAGCTCTCTCGGCCGTGGAGAGGGGATGTCGCCCTTGCAGTCGCAACCCTGCGAACACTTGCGCGGTTTCGAATCGAATGCGAGATCTTGGAGATGCTTCCTGACATCTGTGCGATGCGAGCGCTTTATCGCGTCGAGAAATCACGGGAAATTGAATTTGTAGCCTTTTGTTGTCAGTTGTGGTGCCGCTGCCGCTGCGGCCGGAGCAGCAGCTTTATGAGTGCTCCTTCGAGTGGCCCTTCAGTCTGGTTCGACAGAAATTAATTCCCGTCCCAAAGTGCCACGGCCTTTGTCTCAGTTCCTTCCTGTTCTCACCCTCTGCGGGGGGAGACCACCGTCGCTCAGTTCGGAACAATCGAAACAATTTCATTCGATTGTGTCATTTGAATTTCATGACGTTCGAGTGCATAATTTGCTGTGCCAAGGATCACTCGTCGTCGTCGTCGTCATAGACCACTCGCGGTCGCCTTCGCAATCGCAGGCACAGCCGTGGAACGGTGAGCCGCTCGGGGCGGGGGGAAAAGTGTCTCCATGGCGGAGGCCACGTGCAACTTGGAAGCATTGTATGTCACGGCACACAACAGCTGGAGCTGGCGCTGCTGCTAAGGTAGATTGAGTAGATCGCGCAGTGTGTCGCCGTTTGTTTTTTGGATGATTACTGACGAATGGCGACATGACCTCGGCTCGAGAAGGGGGTGGACCTGATGCATTATTCACCACACACCGACACGTGGCTTCCGATCACGAACGACAACGACGCCAACGACGCCAGGGCGGTTCGTTAGTGGCCCGACAAAATACGCTTAAGCGGACTGACGGCGGCTGCCAGTTTGTTTGACAGCGCCGGCATGCATGTGTACACCGGAGTGGCGGGCGGGGTGTGGCGCGGCTAAGTGGGAGTGTGCCCGTGTGGGGGGTGGTTTGTTAGTTTCGTCTTACAACCTCCGCGGACAAGAGTGGGATTAAGTGGAAGCATTGACTGTTAGAGGCGCACGCAGGCCGGCCACGGAGGCACGCTGTATGCATTGTAATCAATTTGGAGGACACGTGGCACGGAGTTCATTCGAACTAATGACTGTATGCCCAGAGCGACAATAGTGCCGCTTAATTGGAAGATCTCTGATCCCCAAGGGGTTGCGTTTGGCAAATCATGAGGGAAATGTGTCGGATTGGGTAACATGCAACGTTAATTTTCAAGTTGCCTGGGAAGGACATTTCTTGTTCATTTTTGGAAGGTGAATGGGCATTGTTGTACTTTGTATTGGACATTGTGTAGAGCATTGATGAAGAGGCCATGTGGGGGGCATGGATAAGACTACTCCACCCATAGGTCCGCCACGAGACCGACGGAGCGCACAAGCTCAGAAGGACCTCAGCCAAACTGGCGAACTGCAACAAGCCAGCTGGCGACCCTAGATGGTTGAGGGCCAGGTCCATCCTGGACTATAGCGCCAACAGAAGTAGAAGTACAACCTTGATGTGAATTTGTGAAGGTAGCATAAGACCATATTTCATTGTTACCGTCCACTGAAGTGCATCAGAATATGGCTTGCTTTTGTGTGTCGTCCTCTCAAGATTAGATAGATCTTTTATTTCGCATAATATTGAAGGCATAGGTATTGTTACCGCACATTTTACAATTTAGAGTTATGACATTACAATATCTCTCTTCTTTAACATTTTACAAATAATTATGCAAATTTCTGTTTCTTCCTCCTTATTTGGCGCTACATTTCGGGATGGACCTGGGCCTCAACTAACATGCCTCTCCAGCTAGCACGGTCTCTGGCTAGCTGTCTCCAGTGTCACACGCCAAGTGGGTTGAGGTCCTTCTCCACCTGGGTGCGCCACCTTAAACGCGGGCGTTCTCTGTTGCGTTGTCCCACGGGTTCGAAGTCGAAGATTCTTCGGGCTGGAGCAGTGTTGTCCATGTGCTCTACGTGGCCCAGCCATCTTAGACGTTGAATCCGTAGACGCCTGACTAGGCTAATGCCGCTGTACAGTTCGTGGTTGAATCTTCTTCTCCAATAACCATCAACGCAGACAGGACCAAAGATTAAACGCAGAGCTTTTCTCTCGAAAAGACCAAGTGCTTCTTCATCCGCTTTTGAGATTTTCCATGCCTCCGCGCCGTACAGCAGGACTGGGATGATCAAGGTCTTGTATAAAGTCAGCTTGGTCCTTCGAGAGATGGCTCTACTACTCAATTGCCTCTTGAGCCCAACGAAACAGCGATTGGCAAGAGTTACTCTGCGTTTGATCTCGGTACTGATGTTGTTTGTACTGTTTACTGCGGTGCCGAGGTAGACGAAGTCCTTGACTACCTAGAAGTTATAGCTGCCCATTGTGACGCTCTGTCCAAGACGTTGATGTTGTGTGTCCTTTCTTGATGATAGACAGTTTTCCAGCTCCTCCGCCGCCATCCATAAAGAGAGATGAGCCCTGGTACAGGCACACTCTCCCCCCTCTCTCGTCTGTAGCCGCAAACGACGTCCCACGGGGGTTGGTTACCCCATCTTCGATCGAAGGTGCTCGGCTCCCAGATAGAGGCTAAGTGCAGACGCTTGTGCCTGCATGAGACGCCATACCAACGCTTTGAAATCCGGTTGATCAGAATAATATGATTGTACTTTGGTGCAAAATACGAAAAAAAACCCTCCAATGTGAGAAAAGGAAAAAAAAAACAAAGGTAAATAAATAAATGAAAAATAAAATTATAGTAAATTTATTTTAGCACACAATAATTCATTTATAAGTAAATAAATGACTAAATGAATAAGTAAATAAATAAATAAATAAATAAATAAATAAATAAATAAGTAAAAAATAAATAAATAAGTAAATAAATAAATAAATAAATAAATAAGTAAAAAATAAATAAATAAGTGAATAAGTAAATAAATAAATAAAGAAATTAACAAATAAGTAAAAGAATAAATACAACACAGTGTCATTGAATAAACAATAAGGATTAAGTATCACTTAGAATATTTATAAGAGGGTTTTCAGCAAAACCACAGCGTTCTTGGGACCTTGAATTCAGTTTCTGTATCCTGTCAGAATCCATTCAACATTCGCTATTTTGTGTACGTCTTTAGTTGACTGATGCCAAGGAAAATTTAACATCATCTTAAGTGGTTTATTTTGAGATACTCGAAATCTTTTAATGTGACAGACTTGACACCCATACAGCATTATGGCTTGAAAAATCACCTTATGATAATCTAATAATTTTATTTTCAAGTGAAAGTAACGATTTCCTATTAATGAATGGGTATAACATTTTTGTTGCTATCCCAAACTTTTTCTCTTACTTATGAGATCATTATAAGTTAGTATCGAATCTAGATTAATGCCCAAGTAACGTAGGGAGTTCTTCCAATTTATAGACAATCCATTCAACTGCAATTGTCTTGAAGGAATAAAGCGTGTAATTCAATCCCTCATTCAATTTGATATTCCATTTGCTGAGATAGTTTTTTCCACAATTTTGATCACATTTAAGAGATTCCTCTCAATATTGAGAGCTAATTCATGTGAAGAAAAATGGCAGTATCATCTGCAAAAAATGCAGTGTGAATTTGGGAAGTCTGATGCATAAATATTATATAAAATTGGAGCTAGAACTGAACCCTGTGGAACACCCGAATTGAATAAACTTAGGTCAGAGACACCACTATTCACTTGGGCTACGAAACGGCGTCGAGTTAAGAAACTTAGCACAATTTTACATTTATAAGGAGGAAACTGGAAATGTATCAATTTTTACAAAATTCCGTCGTGCCAGACATTATCGAATGCTTTCTCTATGTCAAGCTGAATCATGCCAGTTGATTTGCTTATAGCACGGTTTGACTTAATGTGATTAAACATAATAATATATGTGTGGCGCTACAGTCCGAGGCGGACCTGGGCCTAGCTTCTCAGCAACCACTCGTACTGTGCGTGCTATTGTTCTTTCACGAGTGGAAGTGACCTACAGTTTAATGCCGACTCCGAACGGAGACGGGAACGGGAATACTCTTTGAGCATTATCAGTGACTCGAAAGAGGTGGCGCCGTGAATTATCAAAGGTGCGTAGAAGTCGACGCACGTACCCACTAAGCCATGGCCTCCACTCAATGTGATTACAGATTCTTAATACTTGATGTGTGGAGCTGTGGTGTGCCTCCTTTTTCCATTTTTAAAAAATTCCTTAAATTTTCCTGCGTCCTATATGTCGTTCACATTTTGAGGTAGACAATGGACAGATGATCGTCGCCGCACAGTGCAGTGGCGTGGTGATTAGGTGCGTTGGCTCCTACGCTGAGGGTGAGCAGCTCGACAGTTGCATCACGCGAATAAGCAACATAACCCAACAGTTGGATTGACTAGTCGGAGAAGATAGTGTCTTTCTTGCTTACGGCTGCCCGCAGCTATATCTTTTCCAGTACCAGATTGAAGAAGTCACACGACAGCGCATCTCCTTGCCGAAATCCGACGCAGGTTTCAAACGGCTCGGAAGTCCTTCAGCCGTAAGTGCTACCGTGGTGCGACACAACGGGATCATATTTTCCCGGGATCCCGAATTGGGCCATCGCATCAAATAGTTCCTTGTCATAAATGCTGTCGTATGCGGCTTTAAAATCGATAAAAAGGTGGTGTGCCTCGATCTGAAACTCGCTGGTCTTCGCCAGGATCTGCCTTAGGTTAGATTACGTAGTTGGACTGCTAGTGAATTCACCAGCACACTTAGACCATATTGGTCCATTCTGATACCCCTAGTCAGACTACTACCACTGATTGACTACTCCAGTGACAGTGCCGTTAATTTGATCACAACGGCTAATGGTGACTGGACCAAGTATTAACTTGAATTAAGTATTAACTTTGCTTTCACTGGGATTCGTACCCTGCTAACTAAGGGCAGGCCCCCTACCAACTGCGCCATCCAGTCCTATTCGGCCTTAGTGTGAAAATTTGGTCTATTTTTTTTAGATCTTAAGATTTTTAGATTTTTAGATTTAGACATTTTACATTTTGAATTTACATTATTAAATACAGTACCTACAGAAAACAGTATAAAATAGAAATAATTTAAGAGGGCAATGGCGTTGCCGTCTGCCTGATTGACTCGCTAAAGAGTTTACAAATTAATTAATATACAATTTTTAAAATTTAAATGATTGAAAACCATGACATTATTAATTATTAGTTTTTTTGTATAAAATCGGTTAGAATATTATTCCTATACGCAGATGCAGTCTCAATAAATTTTTGAAGTGCTACCCAGTTATCACCATCAAGTATGTTTTTTGTTTGCTCCATTGTTAAGGACAACTTCTCGAAGTAAATAAGTCTTAAGTCTTAAATATAAATTGGACATATTGCCAGGAAGTTGAATGTATCTTCTTTCATTTGAAGGTTGCATATACTGCAAAGATTTTTTGTTGTTTTTTTCAAATGGAGCTCCATTCAAATTTAACATTTCGCATCCTGCTCTACGTATTAGAGATATCGACCTTATGCTATTACTGTCTGATTAAGAATTGCTGTAAACAAAACTTGAAATTAACGATTCAATTGTTCAACACGTTATAAACTTTATTTAATTTCAAACATAAACTATAGACAATCTATCAAGCCAAGCAAAAGGTTTCCCTGTGACACGACATTGTTTAGTGGTTGCTGCAAGAAGAAAGTTTTTCTCTAATGCAAAATAAGATTAGCCACTTGCCCATGCCAGTGTTGCACACGTCACCAATAATCTGCATTGACCCTTGCGGTTGTTCTCCGAGATCATCTCAAATCAATAGCAAGTCCCAATCAGAAATCATATACATTCACACACACCTGCTGCATTATTGCTGGTGCTAATGTAAGTGTATGGTACATCGCAAGTGCAAGAACTGACATAATAAACATGGTCATAGGGTACCAATAGAATGTTTGGCAAAGTAAAAATACATTTTACGAAAATCAAATTAATAATTTTAACACAATTTATACAAATAAATTTAAGCGTTTCTCAACACTGTCATTAAAATAGTTTTTATAATTAAGATCATAGTTAAGTTGAGGATATATCAACGTGTTAATGGAAGATGTCGCTTGTATTTTGCTTTCATTTCTGTGGATAATATCAGATATTTCCACAACTTTATGGAGTTATTTCAGATGTACAGGATCATCATATTGAACACTTAAGCTGGTGTCACATTTCTCTGCCAGTTCTATCCAATCTTTAACCCATCCTACTTTGTTATTGAAATTATATTTCGTGAGTATGAGGGGAAGACTGTATGGGGGATATTTTAGGACTTTGAGCACGTAATCGAAGTGTTTTCATTGTTACTTAGCTTAGTTGGGCTGTTGCAAACTATCATAATCTTTGATTTTTCAAGAATCACTTTCAGGTTCCAGTATTTGGAGAAATTATTAAGTTTGTTAATCATCAGCTGTAATTTCTGAGGGGATTCTGCTAGCAGAACAATATCGTCTGCGTAAAGCAGCACTTTAATTACTTGTTCGGCTATTCTTATTCTTGCAGGCAGATGCGCTGTTATATGATCTATAAATATAGGAAAAAGTGTTGCACTTAAAAGGCAGCCCTGCTTGACTCCAGATTTAGTTTCAAATCATTCGGACGCATTTTCGCCATCCCAAACTGTTTGACGTTTATTTGTGTACATGACATACCTTTTTGTGAAAATTTATAAAAAAGTGCATTGCGGTCTATCGAATCGCATGCTGCTCTAAAGTCAACAAAAAACACGTACAGTCTCCTGTTTTGCCTAAGGAAGTATTCGGCGACGGTTGTTAACGTAAAAAAGTTGTCAACATGTTGGTCTATTTTCGATTTGTCGGACCGCACTGGCACATACCGAGTAGTGCGGCGCAAAACGGCTTTAGACGCTGGATAGGCTCTTGTAGGCGACGTTGATCATGGATATACCTCTGTAGGTATTGCAACAGGCAGTGAATGAATTGTGTGAATTGTATTTCCCCACCATATTAAAACAGCTACAATATCCGTGTTACCAGAAAGCACATTAGTGAGGCCTACTCACAGAGACTTTCGCGACTCGTTTCCTTGCCGCGTATAGAATGTACTTTCCCGTCTAACATTTGCCAATCCCTATAACCCTCTCCCTTACTCCCAGAATATCTAATTTCAGCCGAGCTGAGCCTTGCTTCCTTAGGGGTATTCGTATTCCTAATCCCATGGACTCTTCGTCTTCGCAAAGCATCTTGTCACCTGTCCATTTCATTGTTTATTTGGACTGGATGTATATTTCGTCTTTCTCCGTCCCCATTTTAGCATTGATGTAAATCTGGGAGACGGCAAAGCTATAAGCTAGCTAAAATCTAATCTAATCAAGCAGTCAACAACTTTGCTCTTGATGCAAAGGCCCATGCCTTCCTTTTTTTAGATTAGGCTTACTGGTTGAGGCCCAGGTCCACCCCGAGCTGAAGCGCCAACAGAAGAAGAAGAAGAATCTAGAAAAAAATAAATTAAAATCAGCAGGAAGGCGACCAGCCAGGATGAGGTGGTTGGACCAAGTCCAAAGACTTGTATGGTTAAGCTTTGACATAACTCCTGATAACTTAGAATCAGTTGTAGAGGATCAAGTTGGCTCGAGATCTCTTGTGCGAACTTTACCCCCGCGACCCCTTTAGTGGATCATGCGGGTCAGGAGATGATAATGACGAACATACGATTGGAATGGTTCTTCTTCTTTTTTATTTGGCGCTACAGTCCGTAGTGGACCTGGGCCTCAACCAACAAGCATCTCCAGCTAGCACGGTCTCTGGCTAGCTGTCTCCAGTGTCGCACGCCAAGTGGGTTGAGGTCCTTCTCCACCTGGGTGCGCCACCTTAAACGCGGGCGTCCTCTGTTGCGTTGTCCCACGGGTTCTGAGTCGAAGACTCTTCGGGCCGGAGCTAAGTTGTGCATACGCTCTACATGGCCTAGCCATCCTAGGCGTTGGATCCGAAGACGCCTGACTAGACTCATGTCGCTGTACAGCCCGGGTAGTTCATGGTTGAATCTTCGCATCCAGAAACCGTCAACGCAAACAGGATCAAAGTTCGCACGCAGAGCTTTTCTTGGTTTTGGTTGGAGTGGGTGGTTTTCTCTCGACTCAATGCTTATGAAAGACGGAAGAAGTGGTAGAGCAGGCAGCACAGCTATGAGACAAAGGGACTTAGATTTTGCATCTGGTAATCAACTATGTTCGAGAAATCAAGGTGGGCCCCATTGGAAAGGTCCAATAACCTGCTACCTCAAGCAATCTTCGTGAGAAACTCTCTAGCAATACTTCTAGACTCTAAGTGAAGTCTGACAATCAGTCGCTGGTGACCGCTGGTGTGTGAATGATATCTGAAGTCAGCCAATTGATCCCATCCCAACAATCAGTAAGACTGCAGCCTGAGACTGAATTGATTTAACTACTAACTGGTATCTATGAGGATTTATACTGGCTAGGTAGTCAAAGGGACAGAGAGAGAGAGAGAAAGAGAGAGAGAGAGAGAGAGACAGACAGATGGGTGAATCTCCAAACTCCAACGCCAGTCCTTTCTTATGTCTTAAGTCCACTGTCCGTAGACATACAGAGAGGCGCCACATCAGGCAGACATTTCAGCTGTCCACTCCCAAGATTGTGGAGCTTATTGTGAAATCATCGAGGAGTGTCAAATCATTTAAAATATTCAACTCACGATCGCAGCCAGAACCCCGACGTCACAAGCCCGTCCAGCAACTCTGTTTCAGTTGCAGCAGCTCCGAAGTCCAACCTCGACCTTCCCGATAATTCATCCACTTGATCACCTCCTCCACCCCCAACAGGTTGTCCCACGCTAGTGCATTGAAACTCCCATAACTCCACTCCGTCTTTTCACACGATCGACGCGTCGTGTCATTCGATCTTGAGTAAAAAATTATTTTTTATCGCCCCGCGTCGCCCAGTTCGCCCATAATCTTCCATCAAAATCCGAAAAAATCGAATAATCATAAACTCGCCGGACACGGGTGTCTTCGAGAACAGCATTCCACGGCCGTTGCAACATCATTAAGTCTTAATTAAGGCCCGCGCACCGCCGCGAGGTGGATAATTAATGCAAGACTTCATTTTCCATATGCAACAGCGCCGGCGACCGACGACGACGACGCAACCCACCATTCCACCACTCCACCAGAGAGCCAGCCCGTCGGTGCGCAGGCTCCAACCACGGAACAGAAGCAGGTTTCACCGCCGATCGTCGAATCCTGATCGGATTGCTTCTGCTCCACTCCGTGGGATCGTGGTGGCGTCCATGCGCCATTGGCTGCGGGGCGCCCATGCGGCATTGGCATGGGCAACGGTCATTAATGCGTATGACCAGAGTTACCGTGGTCGTAAAGAATACTTACACGGTAATCGGCAACAGCTCCATGACGTGCAATTTATGAACCGTTCAGTCCGACGAGAGCTCCGCTCTGATCGTAAATGGCGCACGACCGGCGACCGGCGCACGGACGGCAGTTTGGGTCTGAGGTGACTGCTCTAAGTGAAAATTGTCATAATTCAGAGAAAATTGTGGCGTGGTCAACGCACACACTCACACACACACACACATGGGCCATCCGGCAAACCGCCCCTCCTAAGCCGGCGTGAAATTTATTGTTCTGCGGACGAGAAGTAAGTGGAAATTGGTGGCAAAATATTTATGTTTTATTATTTAGAGTGGACAGAGAGTGCAGCGGAACTGCTGGCCACCGCCGCCGTTCGGTAGTTGGGAGGTTTTTTATTCGAACGGGAGAGTGGCTAGATTTATGTTAATCATGCGGGTTAGTTGGTCGCGCAGTACATGTGGATTATGTCTTCAGGTGTTTGCAGCTCCGGTTGCGCGTGGAAAGCCTGTGCCTGCCGGTGAAGGCACAAGTGGTTAGTGTCATGTTTTTCTCGGCGCAGCATATGACAGTTTGGCTGACATAAACATGTCATTGGTTAACAGTGTTAATCGGTGTTTGCTAACAGGGATGTAATGACGTGGGGGGTGTGGTGTTGCTACAGGCGTGTGACTATGGGCAAAGAGAACGTTGGTGGATGGGATTCCGAGAGGGATCACTGATCAATTATGAGCCTCTCGTTCTATGGAGTTGTGTAGCTTGGAGCTTAAGTGACTAGATTAGGTTGCCACACCAAAAATCTTCGACTTTGACATGCCTTGACAGGTTCCAGACTGATGGAGTATCTAATTCTCAAGATTTCAACACTTGCAGTGGTCGTTAAGGTTTTAGAAGAAGTGTTGGCTAGAAGGTTGTACACTTTCGTAGAAAAGCATAACATTCTCAACAAGAACCAATTTGGATTCTGCAAGGGAAAAAATATAAATAGACTACTTGGAGATTTTTAGGTCTCTTTCCGAGCAGAGGGAAAACAGCATTTGTCCAGCCCGTCCCTAAAAAGGGCGAATCTTCGTCACCCACCTCGTACCGACCCTTAGCACTTACGTCCCTCCTTTCAAAGGTCATGGAAACGCTGAAAAATCGTCAGCTTATGAAATATCTTGAATCGCGGAAGGTTCTTAATGACCGACAATATGGTTGCCGGAGCGACAGGTCCACTGGTGATCTGATAGCTTATCTCACCGAAAAGTGGAACCAGTCTGTGCACAGTGCAGGCGAAAGCAAGATCGTTGCACTTGATATTTCTAAAGCATTTGACAGAGTTTGGCATCAAGCTCTCTTGTCGAAAATGCGTGCTTATGGTATCGATGAATCTCTCTCATTTCGAACCGTTCAAGATAAGTTGTTTTTGATGGGTTCAAGTCTGATATCCACCAAATAAATGCTGGTGATCCCCAAGGCTCAGTTCTGTCTCCGACACTCTTTCTCATTTTTATAAGTGATCTCTTGTCTGCTACTTCTAATCCAATCCATTCCTTCGCTGATGTCGGCACCCTTAGCTTTTCATATTCGTTCTAAGACTCACGACCCCGCCCTTCCGCCGTAGAATTGGAACTGAAGCCTTGGTTAATTCCGATCTTGACAGCATAATTAACTGGGGAAAAAACAATAGAGTGGAATTCAATGCCGTTTGCTGTCACTCAACCGAACCCTTGATAATCAGCTATTACCCATGAATGGCGCTTGTGTCGATGAAACCTGAAAACGTTCCATGTGTATCAACATAACACTCAGTTGGAACGATCACATATTTGAGGTGGCCAAAAATGTTGCGAACTGTTTATGTTTGCTAAATCGATGCAAGAAATATTTCACCCCTTCTGATAAGGCGTACATCCGCCCTAAGCTTGAGTATAACGCTCATATCTGGTCTGGTGCCCCAAGACCACACTGTACACCTGGGATACCAAAGCGAGCGATAAAATTTATAGGAGACAACAATATCGCAGAGTCATTAGACTCGCTCGAACATCGACGTGCCGTCTCTTCTTTGTCCGTGTTTTATCGTTATTTCAACAAACGATGCTCAAGTGAGCTAGCCAACTGCATTCGTCCGGTCCATGAATTCACCCGCAATAGCCGTCTCGCCAGGAATGCCCATCAGTGTACCCTTAAGCCTACTTTCGGACGCACAGTTAAATTCAGAGACTCGTTCTTCAGCCCGAATATGGAGTCAACGCATTGCGCTACAGAAACTGCATAATTGATGAACGTTTTTAATTAATTGGAGCATTATATAATGAAACAAACAGCATACATTTTTTGGTTTATATAAGTATTTAACGTATTTTTTCCTTTTAATGTCAGTCTGGTAGACGGCCTCTAGGCCAAACCATATAGACTGTTACAGTGCGACCTCAATAGAAGCAACTAATAGAAATTTGGGCAGTTGTTTTTACTGAGTTTGTTGCAATAATCGGGTCAAAAAATGGAAGGTGCCGAAAATGAAACAAAAAGTTTGTCCTGCACCGGTAAACAGACCAAAACAAATTTTTTAATTCATATTAAAAATAAAAAAAATTAACATTTTACTTGTATTTACAAAATTGAGAAATTTTTGATTGTGTCTTTTTAGACCCTGAATTCTTTTCCACAGCTGACTGTCGTAAGTTTAATAATATTGTTCAGTGAAGCATAAATTTCTTCAGCCCATTGAAGGCAAATGTTTAGTGCTTGGATTGCAGCCTCTGCTTTGATTTTTGGCAGTGGGGATTCTTTAACTGCATTTTCGTCATCACTTTCAATTTCTGCGTCTCCCAAGTTGCTAAAAATCGCTTCCAGATTGGTTTCATTTTCGGCAATCCAATCATTTATGTCCTCGGTACAGTCAATAGGGGATAGCTCTTAAAGCAAATCATTTATCGATGATTTAATTTCGCGGTCTTTTAGGATTTGTTTCCTTATGACACTCAAAGGTAACAAATCATCTTCATTATAACCATTGCTTGAGTTTATCAAAGGGTTCCAGCATTTTTGTATTGCCGTAGACTGCACCTTGTCCCATGCATTAGCCAAGAGACATTCGGCGTGTCTCAAATTAAATACTTTTATTTTAGTCTCCAAATCTGACCCTTCACTAGCGACCAAATGTGCCAATAGACTCTTTTTGTAATTCAGTTTAGTCAAGTTGATCACATTTTGATCCATTGGTTGGAGAATAGCGGTGCAATTTGCTGGTAAACACATGGTGACTATCATTCCATCATCACTTTTCAGCTCGCCGACCTTTGGATGACAAGTTGCGTTGTCCAACGGCAACAGAGCCCTCTTCTGAAGATTTCTAGACCCAAGAAACTGTCTTACCAAAATTAAGAAACAAATATGTAAATAAAAAGGAAATGGTTATAAAAGTCGATCAACTTTATTAAACATGTTACCTCTGGTACAAACGTTGAGTGAAACCATTCTTCAAACAACGAGAATGTCATTCACTCATTTTTATTGCTCAAAATTTTTAAATGCTCTGGGATTTAGAGCTTTGGCGATGACAAATAATTTTATTTTGAGAATCCCAGATGCGTTCGTGCAAGTAAGAAACGTTATTCTCTCTTTTCTTGTCTTCCGACCTGGACCGGGGTTTTATTTGGCATAAGCTTAAAAAATAAGCCGGACTCGTCCGCGTTGTAAATTTGATTTGGTGACAGACCGAGCTCTTTAATTGTTTTTTTGAACTTGAACCAAAACCGGTTCAACGAGTTTCAGCTTATTTGACAGCTTTTCTCCACAAATTTTAAGGTTGCGGATTCCATGCTTTTTTTTTAAATTTGATCACCAGCAGTGGGTCGCCGTGGCATTGTGGGTAAGTGCGTCGACTCCTACGCAGAGGGTGCCAGGTTCGATACCCGAATTTACCACGTTTGGTAATTCACGGCTCCACCCCTTTCGAGTCACTGACAATGCTCAAAGCGTATTTCCTGTCTAGGAAAAGCTTCCTCAACTTCCCCGTTCGGAGTCAATGAATACATTGACATAAGGGTAGGAAACCAAACTATCAAACGCCTGGAAGTAATGATCGACAATAGGTTGAAATTCAGGGCACACCTAGACTACGTGAGCAAAAAGGCGTCACGAATGCAAGGAGCACTGTGCGGAATACTACGAAATATTGGAGGACCGGACCTAGAATTACCCTCATATCTAGGGTAAATAGCTCAGTTCTTCTATACGCCGCCCCGGTCGGGGTGAGAGCACTGGCGACGAAGAAAGAAAATAAGAAGCTGTCTTCAATATAAGGACTCTGTGACAGAAGGACAAAAGAGCACTCTCAATGACAACTCTACGAAAGGTAGGTGGACCTACAAGTTGATCCCAACCATCGAAATATGGACAAGTAGAAGGCAAGGCAACTGTAACTACCACCTTACAGAGTTTCTGCCTGGCCACGGTGGTTACCGCAAATATGTGCAAAGATTCGGGCACGACAACTCACCCTTCTGCCCGGCATGCCCAGACCAAGAGGAGGACACTGAGTAGTCAGTGCATCCAATGCAGACGCTTCAGCGAATGGAGGAACAGTCCGGGAGATCTCATAGAACGAGTGCTGCGTTCAGAAGCCGACTGGAAAGAAATCATGAATCCCGTGGTGAACAACAGACAGAGCTGAGATCGCGGTCAAGACGAGAAATGAAGCAACAGACAGAGCTGAGACCGCAGTCAAGACGAGAAAAGATGCAAGCAGAGAGCATAGCATAACCCCGCGAAGTAGTACCTAACAACAGTTCTACGGGGAGAATGGTAGAAGTGTACAGGGTGTGGGCTAGTACGTAGGCCTATTCCGTCGATTACGAATCGTGCATGCTGATAGCCCGCTCTTTTCGTACCTTTCGAAGATTGACACATCCTTAGACGTAATTGTCTCGCTCAAACAAACAACCCACAGACAAATTCAGGAAATGTCACGTATCTGCCGCTCCCTGAACCTTGCAGACGCCGTCCAATCTATTTCCGGAAACAACTTCACCGCCACCTCAAACCTCGTAGCGCGACAACTCCTCGCCGCCGTGTCCTTCAAGTCGCCGCGCCGCCGGTTCAGGAAGTGTGCACAACTTCTTCGTCTGTCTGGAATGACATCCACTGACTGACTGAACTCCGTGCGTGTGTGTTTGAGTACACATAATTCCACTCATCGTGGCGCATTAACTTGACCATCAGTCGTAATCTATCAAAATCATTGCACATGACATGTACAAAACACGATACTCCACTCCCGAGCACTTGAGTCATTCGTCAAGAAAAAGGCGTTGCGTTGCGTTGCGCCTCCACCCAACAACAACAAAAACAACATCAACATCAGCATCAGCATCCAAGAAATCGCTTTAACTGACGCAGCACTTGTTCGCGAAATGAGACGTTTTAGCAATTGCTTCAATCCGAAAACGCTGCTCCGTCATCGTCTAGATATTAGCTAAGTGCGGCTGCAGCAGCCACAGCCACAGCAGCTGTTAACTCTCGGGCCTGGTGCACACATGTGCCCAGTCGTATGCTTCACCGGCGGCTGCAGTGCAAGCGGCGTCGAGCTGTGCTGTCAGTCGCAAGACTACGAGATATTTTGATCGCTGCACTAAATCAGGGCCAACTACTGCTGCATCGCTTGGGTTGTCTATTGCGTGTAATTAATTACGAGACGCGTGCCACATGCAGCGACTCAGTCGACTCTCGCTCACTCCTCGGCGAGCGTCTGGTGCAGTCAGTCGCCGTAATAACGTATTTAGCCGGCCTGCCAGCAGCACAACGGATCGTGGCGGCAGGATCGCTCATGTCGCTCATCTCGCGACTGCGGAGACAATAGCATGTGTTAATTTGCAAGTTGCAATTCATTTTCCATGAAATGAGTGATGAGGCGAGTGCAGAATGCGGATAAAAATGCGCTCGCATTTGTCTGCGAAGCCGTCGGATGTCAATCAACTGGCGGGCGGAAAATCGATTTCGACATCATCACGCTGCCCCACATCGCGTCTCAAGTGAGCCGAGATTTCAGCCTCACCCGAGATCCAATATCCATACAGGTGTGCGTCAATCAACCGTCCTCCCCCCTCGGCCGGATGAGCCGCACATCATCCCCTGTGCTGTGCGCAACCAAATTGCACGCCAAATGTCGTTCCGTGTAATCCCACCCGGCTAAAGCAAACCAACCCGAGGCCGAAACATAATACCGATGATTTTTTATTCGCATCCGCAGCGCACCCTCGTCGACGGGTGGCGGGTTATAAATGAATACCACCAATTCGCCCACGCCACCCACTCCACCCAATCCACCCAATCCACCCACTCCACCCTCACAGCCAGTGGCTTTTTGGGTCATGAATACATAGCAGTCGACGGCAGCTCGTTAGCTCCGACACACCCCAACATTAGTGGGGTTGTTTCGGCGGCCCAACCACCCGGCCAGGGTTGCCCACGAGGAGCGTCGATTCCATGGCGAAGCGAAGCCAGTTTCGTGTAACATCCCTGCGCTAAGAGTGCACGTGTTCAACTTGAACATCAAAAGAATGCTTGTGTGCGGGTCGGGGGTAGACTTTTATTGGAATTCCTCCCTTTTTGGGGAGGGTGACGAATGGCAGAGTGACTGCCGAGGGGATTGCTGCTATGTTTTGTTATTTTCTCTCTATTTTGCTTGGGCACACGATAATGACTCCCCACTGAGCTTAAGGCGGAAATTGTAACTTTAACTCAGCAAACTTGTGGGGGGTGTGTATTCTTGGTGGATGGGGACGAAGAGGAGAAGGGGGACAGAGTTGAACAGTCAGTCAGGAGACGACGGCGAGTTGACAGGAAGCTTAAAGTCGTTTTAGTTTGATTGCGATGTGGTCCGGTGACTTTAAGACTGGCAGCACGGAGAAATCACTTTTGTCTCCCTTCTTAAGGAGAGGGACAATTACCCCAGTCTGCCAATAGCCAGGTGTCGCACCGCGTTCAAAGGCCACCTTAAAGACACGAGAGATTCATAAAACTCCCTCTTTACCCATTGCCTTAAGCATTTCTGGCCGGATTCCATCCACACCGGCTAAAATAAATCAATCGCCAAAATGACTTTGTCCACCGTTGGACTATTCTCCGTCTCACTTAAGATTTCGGGTCTGTTATCCTCGGGATTGAGCAGATCCGAAAAGTGCTCGCTCCATCTGCGCAAGATGTCCTCCTCATTGGAAAGCAACACACCATCTTTGGATTTGACTCTGTCGATGATGTTGATTTCCTTCCTCTGAGTCGGTGGTGAGAACACCATTTTCGCAGATCTATGATCGCTTTTCAACTTCTCGCCGAACTCTTTCCAAGACGGCTTTTTAGCGGCAAGCATAGCCCATTTGCAGGTTCTTCGCGATTCAGTGTACCTCAGTGTCCCGAGAAGCAGAGTGGGCGACCCTGCTGAATTCAGTCTATGTAGGTTTTCTTCTTTTCTCTGATGGCTTCTAGAACTCCGAGTGTTTTACACCACGCACTTCTTTTCTTCAGGGGGTCGCCGTGGCGTACTGGGTAAGTGTGTCGACCCCTACGCAGAGGGTGCCAGGTTCGAATCCCCATTCTATCAACTTCCATAATTCACGGCTTCCACCTCTTTCGAGTCACTGACAATGCTCAAAGAGTATTCCTGTCTAGAAAAAGCTTCTCAAATTCGCCGTTCAGAGTCGGAATTAAACCGTAAGTCCCTTCCACTCGTGAGAGACCAATAGCACGCACAAGACGAGTGGTTGCTGGGAAGCTAGGCCCTGGTCCGCCTCGGACTGTCGCGCCACCCATATTAATATATATTATTAGGAGCGGTGTAGTGCTATTTGACGCTGTAGACCAATTTATACGCGAGTACGTCCAAGCACACGTCTATGCCGATGAGCCAGTGAGAATTGCAGCCTTGAAAGACAACCACCATCATTACGAAAGTCGTTTAACGCCTCTATGATGTCGGTATTATGATTGTCGGCAAGGTATTCGTTCTACGTCATAAAACGACGTCTGGCGATAAGGTCATATAGGAATTATTTTTTGACACTTGTCGTGTATCGGTCAGAAATGAAATATTTCAGAGATAGCCGACTTCACAGCTGATTGCCCCCTACTCCATCGACGAAATTGAGTGCTTCTTTGACAGATATTCATGAATTTTCGACGGTTATTCACGAAAAAGCCTGTATGCCGTTCTCTGATTGGTCGATTTTGTTTGAGAAAACGATACAAAAAACAGTTGTTGTTTTAAGGGCAAAGAGAAGTAGAAGTCGGGCATTTCTGTAATACTTAATTTCTGGTACCGGTAATCTGAAACTTGGTATACTATACAAAAACGACAAGTAAAAGGCGATTTTGATTTTGCGAACGCCTCTGATGAAAAAACAAGTCAAAACGTGATTTTCTCATTTTTCCAACAAGGAGTGGTGTAAAATATAT
This sequence comes from Eristalis intricaria, assembly GCA_964034865.1. Lineage (NCBI taxonomy): Eukaryota > Metazoa > Arthropoda > Insecta > Diptera > Syrphidae > Eristalis > Eristalis intricaria. The sequence continues at coordinate 80,971,898 of OZ035875.1, read as the reverse complement.
TTGGTAATAATTATTCATATCTTAAGGATTAAGATTTCGCTCCCAAAACAAATAAAGCGGCTGATTGAACCTGATGGAGGAAAACATCAATTTAGCAAAGAATTTCCAAATTCCTTGTTGTTCCTCGAACAAATGCGTCAATTGATTAGCATTCATGCTAGGGATGTACAAAGTGCATTTATTCATTTTTAGTTAGCACCTGATAAATCGAATGAATTGCGTTGTCTTATTTGAATCAATTGCCTTTTATGAAATTCTTGATCATCGTCATCACTACTCCTATCAATTTTCTTCCATGGAACTGAGGCAAAGACCTGTCTTAAACTTTGTTCATTTGTCCATTAGAGCAGCCGCAAGCAGCAGTTTGATTCCGGAAGCACAAAATTTCATTTTTCCGGGACTTAATCTTTCAAGGCACCAAGAATCCTCACACTTTTTAGACCTTGTTGCTTTCAATTAAATCCAAGTCCAAATCAAAGTAAAATTAGTCCGGCTCCACCTCTTTTGAGTCTCTGACAATGCTCAAAGAGTATTCCTGTCTAGAAAAAGCTTCTCAACTTCGCCGTTCAGAGTCGGCATTAAACTGTAGGTCCCTTCCACTCGTGAAGGAAAAATAGCACGCACAACACGAGTGGGGTTGCTGAGAAGTTAGGCCCTGGCCCTCTACGGACTGTACCGCCACCCATAGTATTATTATTACTTACAAAAAGTTATTATTTATATCAAACAGTAAGACATCAAGCTTTCCTTAAATGATAAAATTGTTTTCATATGTCTAAGTAATTAATTTTGAGAGAGCGACGAAGTCCAAAGTTACCCTAAGGGGGCTAGCTATTGGGTAGTTTCCCCTACTCACCGTTTTCACCTATGACACTGAATCCACTGCAATTTCCTTGCTATAGTCCTCTGATAGTCCTTGATAGTCCTCTTAAAAGTCAGATCTTGCGGGGATATTATTCTGCGCTGAGAGCAGGCCATGCATATGTGGATGACTAGACAGCAATGATTGCTTTTCCAATTGTTATGTGTCAGTAGTTATCCAAAGACTTAATGACATCCCGCTGCTGTGCTTTGATCACGCACCGTTTCACGCTATTATTTAAAAATATCATCGAAATTTAATTCCGGCACAGTTGTAAGTAGGTACGCAGTCTAAACTGCTTCGTCAGCCTTCAGTGTCCAGGCAGTTTGTCACAAACTGTGGGAACAGTTTCAGGGTAAGTAGAGTCTTTTGGACCCTAAGTTACCAACCAAACAGTGATTGTGAAATGAAGAACATATTGCCGCCGTATCGCCAAGAATAAAGATCAGAATAAAGACCAGAAATGTCCATCAGCTGAATTGGACAATCAACCCGGCACTGTACAAGATTGTTCCGACGCAAGAATTAAAGTGGGATGATTCCACTGGGCAACAGAATTGCAACTTTTGTCCGATGATTGACTTTTATCACATGATGTTTTCTAATTTGACGTCGCTGAATCTAGATATACCCTCGTTTTTTGTTGTAACAACTCTTGTTTACAAGTTATAGCTTTCACAATAAAGTCGGCGTATGACCGTGTTAATTTCCTGTTCTTTTTTTTCGTTTTCTTAACCCGAATTATCCCAGAGATATATTTTTTTTTAAATTAAATTTAAGTTTTCCAGTATTGAAAAAAATTGATTCTACATCAAACATCATTTTGCCTTCAGCTTTGATTCTTTTAGTGGGTGTACCATATACGGTACGGAGGGATAATGCGGGTTAGTATAATTTGATATGGCGTCGTCAAGACGAGTTTGTGTAAATTTGTATGTGTATAAAGAAGTATATGTTTAAGGAATACCGTTTGAATGTGACTAAGTTCGGGCAACAAAGTGGCTATACAAAGTACCCCTGTTTTCTTTGCTTGTGGAATAGTAGAGCTAAACATCAACATTGGATTAAACAAGATTGGCCTCCTCGGGAAGGGCTAGTTCCAGGAGAAGAAGATATCTTCTAGGAAAACAATTCTTCTCGGGTCTAGAGGACTTAACACCTCAACACTCTTTCCGGACGGGGAAATGCCGTGCATGCCTATCGCTACTATCAAGCATCTGCTAAAGCTTGAAACGCTTGTTCAAACAAACCGCGAATGGACATCTGGCACAGGATGCCCCATTACCAAACAACTCTGGCCTACGATCCATCGCAAACAATCGCTTAGCTTGCTCAGACTAAGCAGGCCAAAGCTCAGATCTCTTATTGGCGTTTTAACAGGGCATTGTGCTATCGGAACTCACGCCTCTAGACTAGGCTTCCTTCCTTATAATGACTTCTGCAGAAGCTGCATGAACAAGGATGAGGAAGAAACCATTGAGCACTTGCTGCAGTGCCCTCTCATCCCGCAGATTCAGACTTTTGGGGGTCCTTTTCTTTGTTATTCTGGCTGAACTGAGCAGCATCAAAATCTGCCCTCTTCTTCGCTTTATCAAAAGCACAAATTGGTTTGCGGAATAGGTAGCCTAAGATCCGCGTGGTAACACAATGGGCCTATGCTTGGCCTATGTGCGTCTGTAGTCCGTATGCGCGGCAGTCTGCCACCTCCACCTAACCTATGGCCGTAAGGTGCTCTCGCTTATGTCGCCGGTGGTTGCCGTGGAAGTAGAGGCACATGAGCTAAGGCTCTAAAACAGCAGAGTCATATTTTTGTTTGCTTCCGTCTCGTCCTTGTGGGTCATAAGGCCTCAACTAAGCCTACGCGCCAACACGTTCTATTGCGGCCTCAACAGGAAAGTGACAGAATTGCCACGCAATGCAAATTTCTTGCCAAAAAACTATGCAATTTACTCAAAAACTGCTCATCTTTTCCGACAAATAACACCATCCACTGCCGAACATCCAGCTGTCAGTGTTCCCCATTGCACAACAACTGTCAAAATTCCATGTTTACCACAACAACACGGCTCACTATCGGCTCACGTTCCCCTCTGCAGCGAGCAGTAATCAGTGCTTGTCATTGAACAAATGTGCAAATTGTAACATACCCGAAACAAAACACAAACACACTCCACATCATCCACATGCCCGACGTAAATCGGTCTGTTCGGACCATTTGCTGCGATATTTGCACTAAATTAGACGCAAGTCTGTTCGAATTTTCACCCGACGGCCGCGACGCAACCCCCGACGACTGAAGCGAGCACAAAGTGGATAAAACAAAGACGAGGCGTTTTATCGACATTTGGCTGATTGAGTGCGCGCCATATGATGGCAAATGATTGAGAATGGCATGAGCCTCATCCACTTACCACCAGTCACCACCACCGGCACCAGCAGTGGAGACGATAGCGAGTGAGTGCCTCCTTTAATTAACTTAATTAAACGGCTACAACACCCGCCGGGAAACAGTATCGCATTCGGAGAGGCGGTGGGGTGCGAGGCAGTCTGGAGTCCTCATCGGTGGGTTCATGGATGTCATAACCGCTCTGGACATATTTTGCCGGTGCGTCCAGGAGCCGTGCAAATCTGTGCACATTTTCCTTCGGTAGACGGACGCAGTCTATTGGCCGACATAAGGTGAAAACCTTTATTGACAATTGAGCTGTCAGGAGTAGGGCTAGTTTTTTTTTTGTTTCCTCTGTCCTACGACCAATCCAATCGCGTAAGTAAACAGGGGTTCGCTTTCAGATTTACTCCGGGTCTCGAGAGTGAGTGACAAATGTTCAAACAAAAGTAACAAAAGGCACAACAGCCAGCCGTTGGCCGGGGACTTCGGGAGAACGAACGACCCTTACAAACGCAACGCAACGCACCGGCCCTCACCATTAGACCGGTGAGCAGCAGCAACAGCAACAGAAGCACGATGGAAAGGGGTGGTTCTTGCAATGCACACAGTCAAGAGTTTTAAATAAATTTACAAATGTTATGTTTTCTCGTTTATTAGGTTTTTATGTCATCATTGTGTATGCTAATGCCCGGCGCTGGGCGCTGATGACACACGATTTGACAGTTGGACAAAATGTTCTTCACGGGTGTTGCGACGAATATCTGTTTGCCTGGATAAGAGGTTTTTAATGAAGCGAGGGGATGAATGCATGCGACGTACTACATCTAGATTGTGTGTGAATTATGATCGAGGCGGCGGCGCGGCGAGGGGAGGAGGGTTCGCACCACATTGCCGAATAGACACTACACTCGTAGATCTGTCAGAGATAGGGTAATGCGATTAGAATTCCTTGGGATAATAGGTAAGTGCGGAGTCGTGTTGCTGAATGGGAAGAGCATATGCCATCATTGTTGGCGGGTGCTCAAGAGATTCAAGGGATGCTCGGGTTCCACGGGATGTCGAGGAGAGCAGTCGAATTTTCATTAAAAATTTGATGCTTTTTGTCAGAGAATGGGACTGGTTACGGTTGCTGGGAACCCGATCGACCTTTGACTTGGGGATGAGCAGGTTTGCCTTTTGGCAGATGCCTTGCTGGGCTGTTGGAAGATTCATAGAACGATGCTGTCCTCAGCTTTTCTCGTTCTAAGGTCTACGTCGTTCCTTTGACGTCGTAGTGTCCGTTCGAATGATCACGTCGTCCAATTGATGGAGGCAGTGGTCAAATGTCTTCACTTCGAGCGTTGAGTTGCTTATGTGGCATATACCACCGTCTTGTTGAAACCAAAGCTCGGATATATCGATGTTATGGCCACCAAAAGTCATTGACTCACCAATTTCGAAAGAATTAGTGTCCAATGACGCCGCCTGAGTGTAAACCGCAACAATCAGTCAATCGTTCTCGATTCATAGAAGCAGTGTGGAGCACTTGTGGATTGTATTCGCTCACATGAAGCCAAGATGGTTTGTGGACAAAAATGGATCTAGTATAAGAAGATGATGTTTTGAGCAATAATCGGATCTCCAGCGCCCAACTAGTGGCTAACCCATGGCGTTATCTTATCTGTGACCATAACTTTAGTTCGGAGATTCGACGTGTAACCGCCCTTGGCAATCAGTGTTACTTAGTGTTGTTCAAACCTCCTGACTCGAAGGACCAAAATCATGCTCTACAAAATTCTCATTTTGCCAGTCCTGCTGGATGGAGGCGAAAGCTGGATGCTAAGCAGAGCTGCGGAGCAAGAATCAGCCTTCGAAAGATGAATTCTACGTCGGGTATATGGTCCTGTCTGCGAGAAAGGGGAATGGAGGAGAAGACACAACCGTGAACTCTACGAGCTGTACCAGGATGTGAATGTAGTCCGGATGGCAAAGATCCGTCGACTGCACTGGCTCGGCCACATCGAGCGCATGGGCAGCAATGCTCTAGCTAAGAGGGTCTTCGAATCTTAGCCTTTACCGCGTCTCCGGTAAAAAGACCAAGTAATCGCGGATGGTAGGTAGGTGAATTGGGTCCTCTGTTGACCAATTGATCGTCACACTCTAAGACCGGCATGTTGGGTCCATTGTGCCCATATTTAGGAGTATTAAACAACCGTGAGACCAACTGCAATTCTAAAACCAGCCAAGTTGATGTGCGAATCCTAGGAGGTTCTGCAAACCACAGCTTAAGTCGTCTAGGTTAGGCAAGGTTAGAGTGGCTGACTACCTAAATGGTAGCCACACTTAGGCCAAGGGTATGCCCGTTGTGCTACCACAAAGATCTAGTAGATCCTAATCCGCAAACCATTTGGAACTATTGACAAAGCGATGGAGTTGTCAGATGCTAATCTCACTTAGTTCTGTCAGGTCATAGAAATATGGGGTGTCCAAGTGACTAAGTCTGCGAAATGAGAGGGCATTGCAATTACAACTGTGCCGGAATTAAATTTCGATGATATTTTTAAATAATAGCGTAAAACGGTGCGTGATCAAATCACCGCAGCGGGATGTCATTGAGTCCTTGGACAACTACTGACACATAACAATTGGAAAAGCAATCATTGCTGTCTAGTCATCCACATATGCATGGCCCGCTCTCAGCGCAGAATAATATCCCCGCAAGATCTGACTTTTAAAAAAAAAATGAATAAATGCACTTTGTACATCCCTAGCATGATATGCTAATCAATTGACGCATTTGTTCGAGGAACAACAAGGAATTTCGAAATTCTTTGCTAAATTGATGTTATCCTCCATCAGGTTCAATCAACCGCTTTATTTGTTTTGGGAGCGAAATCTTAATCCTTAAGATATGAATAATTATTACCAAATATATTTTACACCACTCCTTGTTGGAAAAATGAGAAAATCACGTTTTGACTTGTTTTTTCATCAGAGGCGTTCGCAAAATCAAAATCGCCTTTTACTTGTCGTTTTTGTATAGTAAACCGATTTTCAGATTACCGGTACCAGAAATTAAGTATTACAGAAATGCCCGACTTCTACTTCTCTTTGCCCTTAAAACAACAACTGTTTTTTGTATCGTTTTCTCAAAGAAAATCGACCAATCAGAGAACGGCATACAGGTTTTTTCGTGAATAACCGTCGAAAATTCATTGAATATCTGTCAAAGAAGCACTCAATTTCGTCGATGGAGTAGGGGGCAATCAGCTGTGAAGTCGGCTATCTCTGAAATATTTCATTTCTGACCGATACACGACAAGTGTCAAAAAGTAATTCCTACATGACCTTATCGCCAGATGACGTTTTATGACGTAGAACGAATACCTCGCCGACAATCATAATACCGACATCATAGAGGCGTTTCGAGAAAATGCGTTAAACGACTTTCGTTTTGTCTTCCAAGGCTGCAATTCTCACTGGCTCATCGTCATAGACGTGTGCTTGGACGTACTCGCGTATAAATTGGTATACAGCGTCAAATAGCACTACACCGCTCCTAAGAATATATAATAATATGTGTGGCGCGACAGTCCGAGGCGGACCAGGGCCGAGCTTCTCAGCAACCACTCGTGTTGTACGTGCTATTGCTCTCTTAAGAGTGGAAGGGACCTACATTTTTGTGCCGACTCCGAACGGCAAAGTTAGAGAAGCTTTTTCTAGACAGGAAATACTCTCTGAGCATTGTCAGTGACTCGAAAGAGGTGGAAGCCGTGAATTATGGAAGTTGGTAGAGTGGGGATTCGAACCTGGCACCCTCTGCGTAGGAGTCGACGCACTAACCCACTACGCCACGGCGACCCACCACACAACTTGGATTCAATAAATTTATGCAAAGTAGAAAATGAGACATGAGCCAGTACCGAGCTCCCCCTGTTCCTAATTCGAACCCTGAGCGTTCCAGTAACGAGTCCCCCATATTAATCATAGCATACAAATGAAATCATCATTATTCTATAGTTCATTTGTTTAAAAGGTAAAAAGGAAAACATCATTATATAAATTCATGACAAAAATTAGTCAAAAACATACAAAATTAACAAAAATAAATAACGTTGTATATTTGCGTCCATTCTTTTCTTGTTGATGTGGGTCGCCGTGCAGTGGTGGGTAAGTGCTCGGCTCCACCTCTTTCGAGTCACTGACAATGCTCAAAGAGTATCCCTGTGTAGAAAAAGCTTCTCAACTTAGCCGTACGGGTCGGTATTAAACTGTAGGTCCCTTCCACGCGTGAGAGAACAATAGCACGCGCAAGACGAGTGGTTGCTGAGAAGCTCGGCTTAGGTCCACCTTGGACTGTCGCGCCAACCATATTTCATTATTATATTATTTTCTTGTTCATAGATCAATGGGTGTTAAATGAATAACCAAAGGATGGAATGAACAAATCCTAGCTCCAAAACATAATTTTATTTGAAATGTTAATTATGAAAATATTTATAAACATGTATTTACACGTTAAAAAAGTATAACATAAGACATAATTATAAAGTATCCAAAAAAATGGTAGCTTGTCCTATACGATGCTGTAAAAAAAATTCGGAAACATAAAGGTTTTCATATGTAAACATTTAAAATTTGTGTGTCCCTTGACTGGTTTTTCTAAATATCTTATTTGATCTTGAATCTAAGACTATCACTCTAGGACGGTCGGACAAAAATTGCATTGTCTTGATTGTGAAAACATACATAATCGGACTCTTACACTTCAACTGGCATTGTTTCTATATGAAACAAATTTTATAGCAAAGCTTGCAATTAATATATTTATGTGGCGTCCCCACAACACATACTCCACACGAACTGAGCCCGACAGCGATCAATGTATCGTTAAGTCAGACATCTTCCTTCAAGCTGTGAAACAGCCTTGCTCCGGCTTTTTTTTTTTGACGTGGACAAGAGGGCGATAGGATCTCTGCCAGCCCTGCTCCGGTACCGATCCAAAAAATGTATTAACTTTATATTTCTTAAAAGCATTACAGTTTCGGTAGAAACGATGTCCGAAAGTTTTACCAGAGGGTGAAACAGTTATCCAGTAGATATCTGGGTCGAGAATGGACAACTAGTAAACGACGCATCAATACCGACACACCAATACCGCTGTCAGGCAGAATGTTCTCAATATGGACGATGATCGACGGGAATTCCGTCCCCCCGACATAGACGAGGTCAAGATGTCAATATCAAGACTGAAGTCAAACAAAGCTGCCGGTGAGGACGGACTGTCCGCTGAAATCTTTAAGGCAGCTGGACATGATCTGGTTGGGCGTATGCACCAGCTCAGGGGGAGAGCATGCCCGACGAGTGGAACCTCAGTATCGTTTGCCCGAACAACAAGAAAGGAGACACCTTTGACTGCGCCAGCTATGGAGGGATAAGTCTCCTGAACATCGCCTATAAGATCCTCTCTGCCGTTTTGTGTACTCGCCTGAATCCATTTATAAATAGCCTTATAGGCCCTTATCAGTGTGACTTCAGGCCAGGGAAGTCCACCATCGACCAGATTTCCACACTACGGCAGATCCTGGAAAAAACCCAAGAAATGCAGATCGACACCCACCACCTTTTTGTCGATTTCAAGGCCGCATATGACAGCGTGCATAGGGACGAGCTATACAACGCCATGTCTAGTTCTGACATCGCTGTCAAACTCGTCAGGTTGTGCAGGATGACGATGGAGAACTCTCGCTGGTCCATCAAGGTCGGTAACGAACTCACCGAGACCTTCAATGTCAAGAAAGGTTTTAGACAAGGCGACTCGCTGTTATGTGATTTCTTTAACATCATCCTGGAGAAGATCGTGCAAGACTCACACGCCAACACTAGAGGCACGATCTTCCAGAAGTCCGTACAACTGTAAGCATACGCGGATGACATTGACGTGATTGGCAGAACACAGCGAGCCGTCAATGAGGCGTTTGCTGGCATTGAGGCGGAAGCGGCTAAAATGGGTCTAGCGGTGAACGAGGGCAAAACGAAGTATATACTGTCATCAAGAAAGGACACACAACATCGAAGTCTCGGACAGAGCGTCACAATGGGCAGCTATAAGTTCGCGGTAGTGAAGGACTTCGTCGAGATTAAACGCAGAATTACTCTTGCCAATCGCTGTTTCTTTGGGCTCAAGAGGCAATTGAGTAGTAGAGTCCTCTCTCGAAGGATCAAGGTGACATTATATTACACCGTGATCCGCCCTGTCCTACTCTATAGTGCGGAGGCATGGACAATCTCAAAAGCGAAGCACTTGGTCTTTCGAGAGAAAAGTTCTGCGTTCAATCTTTGGTCCTGTCTGCGTTGACGGTTTCTGGAGGAGAAGATTCAACAACGAACTGTACGAGCTGTACAGAGTCAGGCGTCTTCGGATCCAACGCCTAAGATGGATAGGCCAAGTAGAGCGTATGAACAACTCACCGGCCCGAAGAGTCTTCGACTCCGAACCCGTGGGACAACGCAACAGAGGACGCCCGCGTTTAAGGTGGCGCACCGAGGTGGAGAAGGACCTCAACCAACTTGGCCTGCGACACATGAGACAGCTAGCCAGAGACCGTGCTAGCTGGAGAGGCTTGTTGGTTGAGGCCCAGGTCCACCCCGGACTGTAGCGCCTAATAAAGAAGAAGCATTACAGTTTCAAAAAATAAATATGTATTAAAAATAAAAAAAAATTGTAATAAAAAACATTACACTTAAATACTTTTCACATATTGCATAAAAACATTAATAAGAAATGTAATTAGTAAAAAGTCTGTCTACATAAGGAGCCGTATTTTAATTTTTGCTTGAAAATTGACCGGGCTCGTTACTGGAACTTGGTTATCTTTTGTTAACTCAATAAGGACCCCTCTTCGCGGCTCGTTATTGGGTTTCCTCAGTTTTTCGTCCCACTAACGAGCCCCCAAAATATTTTAATAAATAAATCTTTTTTTCTTATTTTAGCTTTTGAAATAAAACAAAAATATACATTATTATGCTTTACACCCCTATTTTGGCAAACCTCAGTGATGTGTTTTAAGTCACAAGAACCTCGCAAGAGCATGGTGAGTCACAAATTGTGAGGTTTCCCTATTCTGAGCAAAACCTAACAGCCTGTGAGCATCACAAGAACCGTCAAAATTGTGATGTTCTCATAAGCACATCACAAGGAAAAATAAACTGATTTTGATTTTATTTTGGCGTTTAGCTCATCTGCTAATGCGGCCCATTAATTCTGCATCCTATTCGGGTCAGTTGGATCATTTTTGCCCAGAAGAAAATCGGGATTCATTTCCAAGAAATTCGTATAATGGTCCAACCGCTCGTGGGATGTACGCTGATATTTTTTTGTTCCTGCAAAATATTCATTATTAATAAATACTCATACATATGTCATTAATATGCACAATATTACCTTGTTCGCTACGTTCTGCCATTATTTTGTAGATATTACGTTTCCAAAATCAAGTAATAGTAGACCGCTCAGTAAGAAAAAAAAGCGCGAATATAGTAATTGTCAAAAAAAACAATTTTTGACATGGCAACGAATTCACCTCACCATGGTGACTATTCTTGTGTCTTTTCTTGTGAGGTTTTCGCCAGAATACCAAATAGCTGAAATCTCACAAGGGAGGCATCATAATTTTCGCCTCACTGACATTCGTGCGTTGTGACCACATCACAACCAGAATAGGGGTGTTAATGTATTATTAAGCATTAATTAGGTAACTAAAAATTAAAGAAAATCACTTACCCTCTTAGCCAAAGTTTCTAGTTTTTTTGAGAAATTTCACACTTAACACTGATTTTTTCTCACTTACGGAACACTACTGAACACTTTGAATTTTTCTTATACGATACAAAGAAAAGATATGATCGATATTTTCTGTTAAAATACCGTTATTGTCTGAAGACCAGGGGCTTAGATTTTGGACCCAATTCATGAAGGGGGCTGGCTATTAAGGGTGGTTCTCGAATTAAGATAGTTTACCCTATGTCTCTAACAGAATCAAGAGCAAGAAGTTCCACTGCTGGTCGCCACTTCATCTCAAAGCTTCTCGCATCCAACGCGCTCCACTTTATAAACTCCCCACACGCCTATCCCCTCGGTATTGAGGACGTCAATTGAATGGCGCTAAAAACGCTTCCACCGTCTGACCAAGTTCCCTCCGGCATTCAAAGTGGTCGCCAACGACATCGACGACGACAAACAAAACTCAGACGGTCTCAGGAGGGCAGAAGGTGCTCCCAAATGAAGTCAATAAATTACCGAGTCGCCTATTAAAAATCTTTTAATTTTCATTTTATTCACTTAAAAGTTGTAAAGCTTACGAAATTTATCGCACCCTCTTACCGTTCGCTGTTCGCTTTGATTAAGCAAAATAAACTCCAATGACGGTCCTAAATCTCGCGCGTCAAAGAAACGATTCACATAAATTCTGCCGAACCGAAAGGCTGGTAAATGTCACCGCCGGCAACACCTCCGTCTAGCGGGCGCAGCGCACCGCCGCTCCGTCGCTGGACAGGTCTGCATCTTGTGGGTCTCCTCAACTCGACGCGCCGATTAATGCGATCTTCTCGACAAAAGCTCTCATAAATTAGCACCTGTCCGAGCGGTAGCGCGGGTTCTCCTGATTTATCGTGTCAAATGCTCGATTCTAGGTGTGTTCCTAGCGATCCGGCCGCGGGTTAAGGACTTCCAGCCGGATTGCCTGTGTCGTTAGTCATTGTCGCCACTGCGGGACTCGAAGACGGGCAGCTGTTGCGGACACGTCATGTCGCATGCGCGGGGCGGGAAAATCTCGAAGCGATCGCGCCCAAATTGGTAATTTGTCGACGCGAGGCTTTTCACCAGAGACAATGGTGCCGTAAATATCCAATTCGTCGTCAATTGGCTGCTGCCGCCGCGCCACCGCTGCAAGTAGCTCATGTGACGCGAGTGAGCGCGGAGTGCGCCGACCGCCGCGACGAGCGACAGAGGTGCAGCAAGAGCCACGGCCACACCGTGTGCCAGTGCACTTCTCCGTTGGGCATGTCCGGGCAATAAACCGAGAGTTATGAGACAATAATCGCTTTTGCCCCAAACCCCCATTTTCTGCAGCCGCCTTTCGTCTCGATGCAGTGCGCCACGCCGAAAGAAAATTACATTTTCCGTTTAAAAATAGAAGAACATAATTTTTCACGAGGTTTTGTTGATCTTTTCCAGCTTTGTTCTTCGCGTTCGGCGGCGCGGATTGCCGCGGCGATTGTGGCCCGACCGGCCACATGTGAGACGCGTTTTGTGCTGGCGTGGGAATCTTGCGGCTTCAGACGGCGACGCGACGTGGACTTGCAGGCAGCAGAGTGCATTCTTGTGGGGTGGCACCGGCGAACACGAGCGCATACCGTCTGGCGCGCATTGTGGGGTGTGTGCCAATGCCCGGCCGAGTGAACGGGCGAAATTATGAATGCAACCGCGGATGGGCGGGTTTTAATTACATTTTCCATAAAACTCGTCAGATTTCGATGAGTTTTTCGATGTTAATGCAGATGTCGAGTGATTTATTCGAAAGCGGAAACTTGATACGAGCTGAGTGGCGACTTCTTCGGGCAGCGAGTGTAAGCGGATCGCGTTGCTAAGGTCGGGGTGTCGAGTGACGCAAGGTCAACAGACAGTACAGACACACACAGTCAGAAGTATCGAGTGATGGGGAATGTGAATTAATGTCCGTGTGACTCGTACGGCGATCGGCAATGCTAGCTCATGCTGCTTTGAAAAATGGGTGATCTTTAGACGGTGAGTGCTGGAAAGGTTTCTTCGATGGGAACGAGTCTTTGCGACGAAGGCAAGCGAGTGACTTATCAGCATTAATTGTTGCCACTTTCCCGATGAATATCTCACGCGGCAGCAGTCTTCTCGATCATCGATTTTCATCGATCGCCATTGGGATAGGTGGTGGAGTGGAGGCAACAAAATTGTTCATTGGACGATGTCGGGAGTACAGCCTGTTAAAACAAATTTTGGATACGAATTCTTATTGTTATATTTATTAATTTTTTATTCTTATTATAAATATATATTCTTATAACATTGTTTCCCCAAAATCTCTTAAATATTTGTTCCTGAGTGTACAAGTGAATCTCAACAGTAGCTTCAAGGCTACTACAACTGAGGCTGTACAACTGCCTCATTCCCCCCTCAGTAGATTGTATGTCGGCCATTTATGGGACTTGGGAATTGAATGATGGTGGTAGAGAACCAGAAAGAAAGGTGGTAGAAGTGGTAGCAAAGACAGAAAATGGGTTTCCATGTGAATTCACATATTAGATAGATAGTTCCTTATCGCGCATAAAACATTTACAAGACTCTAGTAGCACACGTTTAACAATTCAGAGATTTGATAACTTGTATCTTACATCTGTAAAATTATAATATAAGAAACAGGAGTTAATATTGTTCGCATATAAAGGAAGTATCCGAAGGGGATATGCGAAAAGATATTATAAATAAATGTACAAATAAATAAATCAATAAATAAGTAAATAAATAAATAAATAACTTAATATATAGATGTACAAGGGGAGCTGTTAGTGAGCTCTAAGAACAGAGACGAAGGGACGAGACCCGGCTTCTCAGGAGAAAGAAGAAAGAGCACGAGAAACGAGCAATTGAGGAGATGGAGAGGTGCGATGGCAGGAATGATGCCCGAAAGTTTTTCCAGAGGGTGAAACAGTTATCCAGTGGGTATAAAGTTCGGACAGAAGCCTGCCGGGACGAGAATGGACAACTAGTAGTAGAGTCGCAGTCGATACTGAGAATTTGGAAGAACCATTTCTGCCGACTGCTAAACGACGATGATGTCACTAATACCGCTGTCAGGCAGAATGTTCCACTCCACACAATGGACGATATTTGGAACGAGAATTCCGTCCTGCCAACCTAGACGAGGTCAAGAGCAATATCAAGACTGAAGTCTAACAAAGCTGCCGAAGGGGACGGACTGTCATCTGCAATCTTTAAGGCAGCTGGGGATGATCTGTTTGGGCGCATGCACCAGCTCATCTGTAAGATATGGTCGGAGGAGAGCATGCCCGACGAGTGGAGTCTCAGTATCGTTTGCCCGATCCACAAGAAAGGAGACCTCTTCAACTGCACCAACTACCGAGGGATAAGTCTCCTCAACATCGCCTGTAAGATCCTCTCTGCCGTTTTGTGTGAGCGCCTGAAACCATTCGTCAACAACCTGATAGGTCCTTATACGTGCGGTTTCAGGCCAGGGAGGTCCACCATCGACCAGATTCTCACATTACGGCAGATCCTGGAAAAGACCCAAGAGATGCAGATCGACACCGACGATTTCAAGGCCGCATATGACAGCGTGCGTCCCTATGCACGAGTTATACAACGCCATGTCTAGTTTTGACATTCCTGCCAAACTCGTCGGGTTGTGCAGGATGACGGTGGAGAACTCTCGCTAGTCCATCAAGGTCGGTAACGAACTCACCGAGACCTTCAATGTCAAAAAATGATTTAGACAAGGCGACGCGCTGTCATGTGATTTCTTTAACATCATCCTGGAGAAGATCGTGCAAGACTCACACGCCAACACTAGAGGCACGATCTTCCAGAAGTCCGTACAACTGCTAGCATACGCGGATGACATTGACGTGATTGGCAGAACACAGCGAGCTATCAATGAGACGTTTGCTGGCATTGAGGTGGAGGCGGCTAAAATGGGTCTAGCGGTGAATGAGGGCAAAACGAAGTATGTGCTGTCATCAAGAAAGGACACACAACATCGACGTCTTGGACAGAGCATCACAATGGACAGCTATAACTTCGAGGTAGTCAAGGACTTCGTCTACCTCGGCTCCGCAGTAAACAGTACAAACAACCTCAGTACCGAGATCAAACGCAGAGTAACTCTTGCCAATCGCTGTTTCTATGGGCTCAAGAGGCAATTGAGTAGTAGAGCCATTTCTCGAAGGGCCAAGCAGACTTTATACAAGACCTTGATCATCCCCGTCCTGCTGTACGGCGCTGAGGCATGGACAGTCTCAAAAGCGGATGGAGAAGCATTTGGTCTTTTTGAGAGAAAAGCTCTGCGTCCGATATTTGGTCCTGTTTGCGTTGACGGTTTCTGGAGGAGAAGATTCAAACACGAACTGTACGGGCTGTACAGCGGCATGAGCCGTCTTCGAATCCAACGCCTAAGATGGCTGGGCCATGTAGAGCGTATGTACAACTCAACTCCGGCCCGAAGAGTCTTCGTCTCCGAACACATGGGACAACGAAACAGAGGACGCCCACGGTACCGATGGCGCACCCAGATGGAGAAGGACCTCAATCAACTTGGCGTGCGACACTGGAGACAGCTAGCCGGAGACCGTGCTAGCTGGAGAGGCTTGTTGGTTGAGGCCCAGGTCCAGCCCGGACTGTAGCGCCAAATAAAGAAGAAGCCGGGACCAGAACAGCAGGGATATACCTCTATAGTTGTTGCAAGAGGCAGGATCGCCAATTTTGTGGCATATGAAGCTGATATTCCAGTTTTCGGGCTTGCTTTCGGCATTCTACAGATGGTCTGGTGCATGCTCCTTACCAGAACATCGCTACCGGCCTTAAAGAGCTCTGATGGTAGGCCATCTGAGCCCGCGGCTTTGTTGTTCTTCAGCCTTTTAATGGCTGTGACGACTTCTTCAAGGCTAGGTGGTAAGACTATTTCACCGACTGGAGTTGGGATTTCTCGATTCCTTATCACTCTCTCCTGGCCAGGCCTGTTGAAGTCCTGCTTAAACACATCCACTATTCCCGCCGGGTCAGTAACCAGGTTACCCTCACAGTTTCGAAGAGCCTGGGTGGCTTTCCTAAAGCCAGCTTTTGGCTTTTTTGTAGAAGGCCCGTATTTTGTGCTTGTCCCTAGATTCTTCGATATCCTTGAGTTTGGTAGTTGCGAGAGACCTTTTCTTCAGGCGTGGAAGCTTTTCTCTTCCCTTCTTCTAGACCGGTACTCTTCATGCGCTGCCGTAGTTTTTCGTTGCAGCGCCTTTTGGTATGCCCTTTGGTCGCGTGGATTGCCGTGGCGTAGTGGGTTAGTGCGTTGACCTTTCGTATTACGTGACACCTTTCGTATTTCTCGGCTCCACCTCTTTCGAGTAACTGACAATGCTAAAAAAGTATTCCTGTCTAGAAACTCTCAACTATGCTGTTCGGAGTCGGCGACAACACGAGTGGTTGCTGAGAAGCTAGGCCCTGGCCCTCTACGGGCTGTAGCGCCACCCGTGTTATTAGTTTCTTCTCCTCACACTCGCTATCATACCACGGGTTCCTCGTCTGAGGTGTAAGGTAGCCTCAGGTGGATTTGGCTACCACTTTGATGATCGAGCGGCAATGCAATCACATCTCGTTGGCGTTGGTGTATGACGTGGGCATACCAGAGAGTCTCTCACTCAGTTGCTCTTCATAGGCTCTGGTAATCCCGTGTGTACTCAGGCGTCCAATGTCAAAACTCCTCTTTATTGGCTGGTGCAGCTTTCTGATATTGGACAGTCGAGCTCTGGATCTTGCTGCTATGATGAAATGGTCAGAGTCGACGTTTGCCCCCCTGAATGTTCTCTCTCTCTCCCCCCTGTTGCGTCAATGCGCACATGGTAGATTTGGTTGGCGTTTTGACCGTCCGGAGATCGCCAGCTTGCTGTGTGGATTCATTTGCGAGCGAACATAGTGCTGCTTATGACCATATTACGTGCTGCCGCAAAGTCTGTGGGTCGGATCTGTTATCGTGTCGTGGAGGCTGTGCTTTCCGATCAATCCCCCAAAGATGTTTTCCTTTCCGATTTTGGCAATGAAGTCTCCGCGCACGATCTTTACATCGTACTCCGGACAGGCTCCGTAAGCACCGTCCAAGAGGTCATAATATCCTCTTTGACAGAGTCTTCAGCCTCGTCGACAGGGGCGTGTGCACATATGAGGCTGATGTTGCAAAACCTGCCTTAGAGGCGGATCACAGCCAGGCGACCACTTATCGGTTTAAAGTCGAGGACCTTCGACCTTAACCGTTTTCCCACAACGAATCCGCATCCAAATATGTGCAACCTTTCTATGACAGCTGTAATATATGTCGCACTCTTTCTTTTTGATGGTCCCTTGTCCTATCCAGCGTATTTCCTGGATCGCAGTAATATCCGCCTTGTACTGTGTGAGCATATTTTCCAGTTCATGGGCGCCCCCTGGAGTGTGGAGTGTTCTTACATTCGAGGAGCAGACTCGCAAATTATTGTAATTTTTGAAGAACCTAAGCAGAAGGTCAATTTTTAGAACCTAAGCGGAAGGGCAATTTCTGTTTCTGCGGTATGTCAAACCACACTTTCGGTTATTTTTAGAAAAGTCAAGTCAATGGCATCGACAGTTCTAGCGATCATGTACTCTTGGTGTTGTAAGTTTTAACTACTAATTATAAAAATAACTCGCACAAAACGAGTGGGTGCTGTAGAGGGTAGGCCCAGCTCCACCTTTGACTGTGGCGCTGTGGTCCTTTTGGCAATTCGAAAGCCCCGCTAGATCTCGATCGATCGGCGATACATGTGAAAACGCTTTCAATTCTGTTTAGACAGTGCCTCTAATTTCGATGCAATTCGCCTTGGATATAAAATTTTAATAGCTATACGCCCGCATTTAAGGTGGCGCACCCAGGTGGAGAAGGACCTCAACCAACTTGGCGTGCGACACTGGAGATAGCTAGCCAGAGACCGTGCTAGCTGAAGAGGCTTGTTGGTTGAGGCCCAGGTCCACCCCGGACTGTAGCGCCAAATAAAGAAGAAGAAGTGAGAGTAAATTCCTTGAAATCGAGGGATCTTTCTATAGTGCCAACAAGTGAGTGGGCTGTGTCCACAGACTTGCCCTTGTTGTAAGCATGCTGAGAGATCGAAAGTTTGTCTGTGATTAAGTGTCAGATGAATAGATCGATCAATTTTCCAAAGCCTTCAGAAGAAAGGAGGATAGGCTTATAGGCCGAAGATCCTTTGGGTTGACATGTGAGCATTTCCCAGTCTTGGGTATGAAGACGTCAGTTGTCGTTCTCCAAGTTGTGGGTACGTGGCCTGGGTCTAAACAGATGCAGCTAAGATCTTGACCAGCCAGGTCGAGATTGGGTCTGCAACTTTTTGCAGTTCTGCCGGAAAAATGCCATCAGGTCCTGCCATCTTGTAGGGCTTAAAGGAACTGATGGCCCATTATGGCATCCGAATGGATGCCGAATGGACATCACAATGGACCCAAGATGATGGTCTAAGCCAGCAACGGCCGTAAGGCCGTACCTAGCAACCCCCACGACTTTATCTGCACGCACTGTCTGAATATGCGGGGCTTCGGAGCCGGCAGAATTCTTAAAAAGCACCGTGTGTCCTCTGTCAATTGAGCACCGCTCTTGCATGTGTGTCTGTCGGTTAAAGGCATTGTTTTACAATTACTTCGGTAACTGAGATGTAGATTAATTTTGAAATATGTACAAGGTCTTGAATTTGACTGTCCTCTTCCATGGAAGCCATCTGAGGTTGCGGGCTACCTTTCTCGGGACTCCAAACATAACATTCGCCTTGCTTGTGACACCTCATTTAGTCTCTGCAGCAACATGGACTTAATTAGGTGCTAAAGAGAACAGTGTCCCTCAGCCCCGATCCACTCTTAATCCACCCCGTGGAACCGCACTGCAGATAAACTCAAGTTTCATCCCATCACTCTTCCGCAACTCATATTCCGTTCCGATGGCAAGTCTCACATTTCCACAAATCAATCTAATTACAGTGCACTTGCTTGAATTTTCTCTCTCTAATCACGTATTGTATGAAGCAATTACCGACGAACTTCACTCGGCAATAGATCAATTTACCCACTTCCGCCTCACGGCAGGAGTTTCCATTCAAATTATTAGGCCACAACTTTCACTTGCGTTAGCAAGAGATTCAATCGCTCGCGCAAAAGCGTCACGCCCCCCCACTGGGGCATGATAAATGCCAGATCGTCTCGCTACTCCCCAGCCATCGGCTGAGCGATGAGCGAACGCTGATCATCGCGAACCATCATCGACTCCATCACGATCTTCATCATCGCCACGATCATACCTGACGGCGCGCCGATACTGACTGCTGATCTGGCCAAATCAAGTGAGGAAATAAAAGCGAACACAGCCCGAAAAGCGAACACGCTCGCCTCCCGCACCGAAGTCAGCTGGATTACGATCGCTGCAATGTGTTATTAAACACCCATCACCGCCGATCGTTACACGGCTGTGCTCTGGTCTGCATCGGGATGGGGAACCGACCGCTCCAGATATCGAAGCCGACACGTCGACCGCCACCGATTTGTGAATGATTTGAAGGGGATTTGCCAATTGAGCACCGGATCAGGGCGATACATTGTAGCGTGTCAGCGAAGCGAGGCGGTCGATGGTGCCGATTGACGCGGCTCGCCAGTGTGTGGCACAGTCCCGTGCCGGAGGCCATCGGGAATGTTTCTTATCAAAGAACAGATGCACATAAACAAGATTATTAATGTTTTGAGGCTGGGGCTTGGTAGGCGCGCAGCATGCTCATGAGGTAATCTCTTTGCACCCGCTGCGCGGATACGTCAAGGCGGGTGGCCACCGGATCCGCTGGCCGCATGCAAAATGCGTACACCCCGACCAACGAGCGTATGAGCAATTTATGTTTAATGGCGCGACTGTTGCTGTTTTTCTTTCATTCCAACAGACGGACATGGTTATTGATGGGAGTTTTTAAGGTGTTCTGTCTAATAAACTGTGGAAAATATTTCGGACGCAATCGGCGGCGGTGGGCGTGGAGCGGGTACAAGATTGAACAGATGTTGTGCCGGCGAGCGGGAGAACATTCGGAATTCTGGTCAGCGCAGCGCACTCCCCCGCGGCTCACAGACGCAATTCGCAAATCAAAGTTCGTCCGACATTGAGACATAAAACCTGCACCACGGCACACCACACTTCGGCAATTCATTGCCGTCACGGACTGTAAATCGCCGCAAATCTCGGCGTCATCTCGGCGGCGTACTTGTGCCAACCATTGGAGTGCGTTCGGTCTCGTAAAATCCCATCTAATCAAGATTGATAGCGCGAAACCCATTTAGCCACCCCCCTGGGCCGGGACGGGAGTGCTTACACAGATCATTCGATTGTCGTGTACTCGAGAGCGAGAGAGAGTGTCGTCGAACCCCATCAAAACAAATTAGGAAACCCCCGTCCGCCGTGCAAAAGGGCTTCCTCGTCGTTCCACCCCTCGGCCGAATCGAATGAATGCATAAACATGTTTGCCGACACAAGGGGTGGCGCTGGGATGGACGCGGTTTCCTCTTCGCACAAGGAAGACACTCACTGGCTGAGGGTTGTCTCCTGGTCTGGTCGTGGTCGTGGTCGTCTCCCTTCGCGGTGTTTTCCTCCTTCGTGGTCGGCCGATGAGTGCTGAGCCTCAGCCAGGGGTAGTGACTTTTTAGCGGGTACATAAGTCTGCTATTATTGAACTTGCTCGCTTCGTTTTTTTTTTTTCTCTCGTTCCCCCTCCTTTCGTCCCTTTTGTGTTGTTGTTGCTCAGCCCATTGTTTGTGGGTGGTTAAGCGGGGTTTGGGATGACTTTTCGAGAGGGTGTCGAGTAGTCCTTTTTTTTTGTATCTCCTTGTGAATGAATAACTGCCGCAGGAGGAGAAGGAGAAGAAGGTGGAGGAAGAGGTGAAATGATTACGTTCGGTGATGGCTTTTAGGAAAATTAAACGACACATGGATGCATTTGTAAGGATTGAGAGATTGCCGGCTGAAGTGCGTTCGTCGTTCATTGTGCTGTTTCGTCCTTATGGCAGTATTTAGTGAGGACATTAATGTGAAATGGGATAACATACGGTTTGAGGATTTTCCATGCCGTATGGTGCGTCCGATGGGAAATTCAAAACTTCCATCAGTCCGTGCGGGGAGGGGGGGAATGGGAATTTCGTGCATCATTGATGAGTTCATTTGTAACTGAGAGCTCTGATGACTGCCTGGTTTGACACATGTTACTTCAGTCGACAATTAGGAAGGATTATGGATGCGATGCACATTGACAAAATTGATGTTGTGTTGTGGCGGGGGCACTTTAACGATATCGATGATTCTTCCGACAATTTTAAATTTATCAAGGACACTTAAAATAGGACAAGACATTGCCGCAGTTCCGTATGAACCACGTCAAGTGATCTTCTCCTTCTTCTTCTTTATTTGGCGCGACAGTCTGGGGTGGACCTGGGCCTCAACCAGTAAGCCCCTCCAGCCGGCACTTTAGCCAGCTGTCTCCAACTGCTCACACCAAGTTGGTTGAGGTCCTTCTCCACCTGGGTGCGCCACCTTAAACGCGGGCGTCTTCTGTTGCGTTGTCCCACGGCTTCGGAGTCGAAGACTCTTCGGGCCGGAGCTGAGTTGTACATACGCTCTACATGGCCCAGCCATCTTAAGCGTTGGATTCGAAGACGCCTGTCTAGGCTCATGCAGCTGTACAGCCCGTACAGTTCGTGGTTGAATCTTCTCCTCCAGAAACCGTCAACGCAAACAGGACCGAAGATCGCACGCAGAGCTTTTCTCTCGAAGAGACCAAGTGCTTCTTCATCCGCTTATGAGATTGTCCATGCCTCCGCGCTGTAAAGCAGGACTGGGATGATCAAGGTCTTGTATAAAGTCTGCTTGGCCCTTCGAGAGATGGCTCTACTACTCAATTGCCTCTTGAGCCCATAGAAACAGCGGTTGGCAAGAGTTACTCTGCGTTTGATCTCGGTACTGAGGTTGTTTGTACTGTTTACTGCGGAGCCGAGGTAGACGAAGTCCTTGACTACCTCGAAGTTATAGCTGCCCATTGTGACGCTCTGTCCAAGACGTCGATGTTGTGTGTCCTTTCTTGATGACAGCATATACCTCGTTTTGCCATCATTCACCGCTAGACCCATTTTAGCTGGTTCTAGCTCAATGCCAGCAAATGCCTCTTTGACGGCTCGCTGTGTTCTGCCAATCACGTCAATGCCATCCGCGTAAGCTAGCAGTTGTACGGACTTCTGGAAGTTCGTGCCTCTTGTCTTATTGTGTGAGAACTCTCCATCGTCATCCTGCACAGCCCGACGAGTTTGGCAGGAATGTCAAAACTAGACATGGCGTTGTATAACTCGTGCATAGGGACGCACGCTGTCATATGCGGCCTTGAAATCGACAAAAAGGTGGTGGGTGTCGATTTGCATCTCTTGGGTCTTTTCCAGGATCTGCCGTAGTGTGAAAATCTGGTCGATGGTGGACTTCCCTGGCCTGAAGCCACACTGATAAGGTCCTATAAGGCTATTTATAAATGGATTCAGGCGAGTATACAAAACGGCAGAGAGGATCTTGTAAGCGATGTTCAGGAGACTTATCCCTCGGTAGTTGGCGCAGTTAAAGGGGTCTCCTTTCTTGTGCATCGGGCAAACGATACTGAGATTCCACTCGTCGGGGCATGCTCTCCTCCGACCATATCTTACAGATGAGCTGGTGCATGCGACCAACCAGATCATCTCCAGCTGCCTTAAACAATTCAGCAGACAGTCCACCTGCACCAGCAGCTTTGTTAGACTTCAGTCTTGATATTGACATCTTGACCTCGTCTAAGTCGAGGGGACGGAATTCCAGTCGATCAGCGTCCATATTGAGTTGGACATTCTGCCTGACAGCGGTATTGGTGTCATCATCGCCGTTTAGCAGTCGGCAGAAATGGTTCTTCCAAAATCTCAGTATCGACTGAACTAATTGCTTTTATCTTGTTTTGTTTACGGTGTCATAAATGCATGTCGCAATGGGGCAAAAAAGGGGGTAATTAGAGCGTTATTGGCGAATATCTTTTTCTGACTTTGAGGCATCGGGAATTAGTTTATGATTCCGAAAATATTGAAGATTTCAATTAGGACGATGACGTTTTGCTTTATATAGATATCGAAAATACTTTAAAAATTGCAGTTGCATTCCAGTATTTGTTGTGCAAATTTGAAGTTTTTCGCGATGGTAAGGATTGTATTTGCATATAGATTCTTGTGCGATTACTTTTTTGATGGAAATATTTCCAACTTCGGCAGCTTTTTATCAAATAGTAACGGAAACTTAACATCGTGCGAAATTAAACAAATAGTTTTAGAAGTGACAAAAAGGTTTATGCCACATTTTAATGAACGGTATAAGGTAGTGCGTCACACAAATTGGAGTTTAAAGCTTGGAGAACAACAAAAACGACACAGCCCATACACCAGGCAAGGAAGAGTCAAATTCAGCAGAAGTTCATACAAAAAATTGGTATTAAAGTAGGTATAATAAAGCAAGGATTAGGCACTACCAACGATGGGAAAACATCTAGAAGATTTTTTGAAGACCCATTATCAACGGCAGAAAAAACGGAAATAGAGGTGCAACTCATAAAAAGATTCAGTGTTATCCTGGAGACAATATGCAGCAATTTTTGAATTGACCCTGACAAGTTTGGAGCTTATGCCCAGGAAACCGCTGCAATGGCTACAAATTTATATCCCTGGTATTATGTGCCAGCAACAGTGCATAAAATTCTGTTCCACGGAGCAGAAATAATATCATCAGCAGCCTTGCCCGTCGGATCATTGTCAGAGGAGGCGCAGGAAAGTCGCAATAAAGACTATAGGTACTATCGCATTAATAATAGTAGAACATTTTCTCGTTCGGCAACAAATGAAGATGTTATTCATCAAATGTTGGTATCATCTGATCCCTGGATTGCGTATTTAAGGCCTGAACCAAAAAACAAAAGATTCGCTGCCTTAATTGCTTAGTTTCTTTAATTCCAAATAAAGTGTACGTTACCAAAACTTGTAAAATTGAATTTGTGGCGTACATACTGAACTTATTACGACGTTTCATGAAATATAGCAACACTTATTATATAACATTTATTTGTATAAAACAATTATGTATAACAATTATTTTTGACACTTGTCATGAACATGAAATAAAGATAGTAGAAGATTAGAGTTCGTCATAGTTAGTTACGCCACAAATTTATATTTATAAACAGTGATTACAAATTCGGCTTAAGTCCCAATTTCGAGTCATAGACAATAATAAATAATTATTTTATGCATTTAAACCAAAAAAAAAGTGTTTTTTTTTAACTTAAGATTCCTCCGTTAGCTTATGAGATACATCAACCGATTTTGAAACTTATTAAGATCTCGTAGTACTTGTACTATGTTTCAAATTTCAATAAGATCGGTTCACGGGTTCAAAAGTTACAGATTTATTTCCAACTATCCCATACAACGGGACCACTGTGCGGCGCAAGACAGGAGTTTCCTCAAGGATCGGTTGAACTGTAGATTTTGTGTGCTCTTCTAGGCGGCGCTTATGTTTTTAAGCAAAGTTCTTAACTTTATCTTGGAGTGGTAATATTCCAAGATCTCTGTGGATATCGTCGTTTCTGATATACCAAGGTGCATTAACGATGGCTCTAAGCGCGTTATTTTGAAAAAGTCTGCATTATGCTCATATTACTTGCTTTGGTACAGCTCCATAGTTGTACGCCATACGTCAAAGCAGGTATTAGGACTTTCTTGAATACAAGCAGTTTGCTGTCAATGCTAAGCTGGGAATGTTTACCACTAACCCAGTACAGATCTTTATATTTCATGTCAAGTTCTTCTTAACGTGATCCTTCCACTTGAGTTCCACATCAAGAGTCGTCTCGAGGTAGTTCGCTGCATTGCCAAAAGGTATATGGACACGATTAAGGTAAACTCTCAAGTATTAAATTCACTCAAGATGTGCTCGGAAGTCCCCCCTCTTCGCGGCAAAGCCGACAAACCGTGTCTTGTCACAGGACTAGCTTGTTAAGGTGGCATTTCAGGCAGCAGTGTTGCCGGTTAGAAAACTTGTTAGCAATCTTAAGCTATCCTTACTAAATTGGAATATTTCCTTATGCGAATAAGGCATGATCTCTTGGACTGCCTAAGACCATGGCCATATGTCCACTGTACCCCCCATACTGAACTCAATGGTGTATCCTCCCGAAATCCTCTGAAAAATAGGCTTTATCAAAGGAATAACCTCTTCAATCGGCTCATGGCTTCAGGGTTAAGGTAGAAAACTGTCACGTGGCAAAATCTGAAGAACACGGATGAGATGTCAATCATCACAATGAACGACTGTGTCGCTGTTAGCACATTTTATTTCCTCAATCCCGTTGACATCTTAGCACGTCGTCAAATCCGTCCGTCGAACCCCAACCGGATGAACCCCTTCAGCCAAGCAATCAGTAGACGCATTAAAAGTTGAAACTCGCTTGCTCGCTGACGGATTCAGATTGATGGCAATTGCCCCTAGCCGTCGCACGAATGGCCCCAAAAGCACGATCAAATCTATTTCGACTGCCCTCGCGTCACTGGCAACGGGTGCACCGTCAATTTAGTCATCACCCATTCGACTTCGATTATCCGTCGAAGCGTCGAACCCCATCGCACTGCCTGACACACAGATACTTCAAATTAATTTACACTCATCACCTCGCGAGCGCTGAACATCCTGCCTCCCCCCCACTACACTCACGTACATTCACGTCAGCCAGTCTCGTTCCCCGTCCGTGATTGAAATTTATTGACATCTCCGTTCGTGGCGAAGCTTTGAACTGATTAAAAACATTTCCGAAGAAAAATGCCCCAGCAGCTGAACGCATTCGTTTTCTGATAAATTTCCTCGATCTCGGTGACAGCCAATTGGTGCGCTTAACTTCGGTCGAACGTGGCAATTGCTTGTCATTTTTACTGCGAGCTACCGCTCGCTCGTCGCCTCCATGGCCACCTCTAGCGGCGCGATCTCAATCGTCTAAAGATAACCTAGACGGGGAAGAATTCCTCGGATTCCCCGAATGAAGCGCGCCAAACATTTGTCCCGATAAATCATGTACACACAAAAAACTGAAAAGATACCAAAGAAAAGAATCTATCTGCGAAGCGAACAGAACACGGCATCTCGCATCGTATCGTGGCGGTCTTGTGAAACCTAAGCTTCTTCTTCTGCTCGAAATGGACAAATGATTGCGCTGGGGAATGCTCACCTGTCGCTCGCTCGGGGAGAGGAAGTCGCCTCGTTCACCCGTTCGTTCGCCTCGCCTGTCACATCAGCCGACTGGCCGCGGGAGAGAGGGGGGGTTCAGCTCACTCAACGTGTCCCTTCTAGAGCAATAAACAATTGAAAGATGCCGGGGTTCTGCACCAGCAGACGGGCTTGTAGCATCTGATGTGCGGTTAATTTGTTCTGCATTTGCTAAACGCGTCACGCTCGCAGAGTGGCAGCTATGCCGAGATGAGACACTCAGCCTCTGAAGCTGATACTGATGCTGATGCTGATGTTTTTAATCGCTCCTAAAGTAGATGGATGCGACTTGATGGTGGTGATATATTAATAGATGGCCGCGACAGTCACCGACGTGATGCATAGTTGTCTGCTACAGCGACAGCCAGCTGCATTCAATTATTTATTAACAGAGTGCATCCGCGGCCGCGTTGCAAGAGGTACGCTGCCTCATCAGCCGCGGCAACAGCAGGAGAAATGTGCACAGATTTGACTTATGCGCAAGGCTCTAGCGACGGCCTTGTTGAGCATGGCTGGATGGATTAGGTGCACAGTGTCTGCAAATAACTCTGTTGCCTTAGCGCGGTGGCGGTGGTGGTGGTGGTGGCGGCGACGACGGTGCTTCGGCGCGTCGGCGCTCACCGCTGTCGCTGTGGCAATATTTTCCTCAAATTGATTGCATTCTTGTTGTGGGACATTCTGTGTTAAATGCAAAATTATTTCATCACACACCGCGACAGGTTGACGCGGCAGCGGTAGTGCCGACGGCAGTGCCGGCGGATAGGTGACAGGTGGATGGGATTCCGTTTGCATGTACCTGCAACAATGTTTCTTGCAAATTTCTACGCGGAATGTGGAAGGATCGCTCGTTGTGCACGGCGTGAGCGCCTCCGTGCGCACGCATTCACAACATGAATCTGGCATTTCGAAATGGCTCTCAAGGCCTTGATGATGGACGAGAGCGCGAGAAGAGCTGCTGCGAGTTGGTGTCACGCACAAATTTATAGCCGCTCTGAGTTATCACACTGTCGAGGTACAAGGACGACGTAGAGACATCGTAGTTTGGTGACCGACTGGTCGTCTACACAATCGTCTGCAGGAACGTTCGCTTTTGACGTGGATGCCGTCCATCGGCTTTGTGGCTGAGAATTGGAGAGCGAACTGCTTCACTGAGAGTAAGTATATTTAGATAAATCTTTTCTATCTGAAATCTTATCAAATCGATGAAATTAGACAACAGCATCGACGCGGCAAAATTATACCAACGAATTGGGTCCATTGTGCTGTTGATGGGTGATATACAAACCACTAAGAGACCTGCCCATTCAAGAACCAACCAGGTGCTTGTTGAATATTCCAGATACAAGGAAATTATGATGCCTATACACAGCATACTTTGATGTATACATCGGGGTTAGTTTTACTTTTCCAAACGCGTCATAGAATTTCGGTTACACGCGGCACATCGCGGAACTGAGGCAATCAAAATGAAAACATTTAATTTTATTCACACAGTCTGGCACAATTTAGCACAACGACACGAGTGTAGTGTGTATGGGCAGCTGGTTTTGCTTACACAGTGTCGAGTATAGACTCGATTTGAAAGCAACTGAGATCTCGTCCTATCCCAGGAGCGGCTCTTATCTGGATCTACTGCTGTTAGACGCAAGACTGCAGCTGACAGACACAAACTCACAAACGGTAAACTGTTTGAACACTTTCGTGTATCTCAGTGACCATTGCGGACTCAGTGCCGAAATCAAGATCCCCAACGATATTGCGGTGTTAGGAAAGTATGTTCAAACGTAGCCTTACAATTACAATAAGGCTCGATGGACACGCTTCTCCAGACAAATGACAAGAGCACTCTCTTCGAACGAGCTCCACATACCGTCCGATGGAAACTTGTCAAACGAAGAGATTGACATGTATCTAATTCAATTGGACGAGACAATTAAACGAACGATGGACAGCACGATACCACGGTATGCATGGACAAACAACGAAAACTTGTACCGCAATGCGACTATCGACGCACTCCACCAACGAAAAAGTAGACTCCTGTCAAGATTAAAAACCTTGTACAGGCGGTACACTGACAGACGAGACGAGGAGGTTAGGACCCTGAAATCGCTCATCAAAAATATTCAAACCTTAATTGTCCAGAATTACAGACTTTCTGTTAATTCGTACTGGAATGATAAGATTCGGGTTGTAAGATCTAACAATCCGAGCATGTTCTCGCAAATTAATAAATTCTTCCGTAGTAAATATAGCGATCTTCCGTGTCTTAAGCTTCCCAGAACGACGGACCATGAACGCATACTGACGACAGCAGGTATTGACCCAGACAACGCCGTACACGACGATAACTTCTTTGTGGTCGAAGATCCGCAAGAAAAAATGGAGGTACTTAGCGCGGTCTTTCAGGAAGTGTATAAGGTGAACGAGAGTGGGCGCCCGAATCACGACCTGGAGAACCGCGTACTGGCTAGCAACTCTCAACTTCGAGAAGACATGCAACAATGGCGATCTGAGAACACTGGCTTTGTCGTGTTCAATGATGATAACATGGCAGATAATGCCATCCCCCGTTCATATCGAAGACAGAGCTCAAAGCGGTCTTCGAATCATTAAAGAAGAAAAAGTCAGTGGGTGTCGACGGGATCTCGAACATTGTGTTAAAACACCTCCCTCTAGAAGTGGTTAATATGTACACAATCCTGTTTAACAATGCTCTGAATAATGCACATTATCCGGAGCATTGGAAAACTGCGATTGTACAACCCATATCCAAGAGAGGAAAAGATTCTTCGAATCCATGCAACCTCCGGTCAATTAGTCTCCTTCCGAACATCAGCAAGGTATTCGAGAAGGTGATCAATAGAACTCTGATCAACTGGACTGAAGACAAAAATATAATTCCGGATAACCAATTCGGTTTCAAAGCGGGGCATGACACTATTCATGCCGCGTCGAAACTGGTGTCGGATATTCAATTGAACAAGAGTCAGAAACAATGTACGGGTGCCTGCTTGATTGACCGGGAAAAGGCCTTCGACACCGTGTGGTTAGAAGGTCTTTTCTACAAGCTCAATCGCCTAGGCATTAGCAAACCACATGCTTACCGGTAGACGGTTCGTAGTCAAGAATGGCAACGTGACCTCCACAGGCATAGTGGAGGTAAATAATGGTCTCCAACAGGGTGCCGTTAATTCGCCGATCCTGTTCAACATTTACTTGAGTGATCTGTTAAGTTCTCTTCCTCATGCAATTGCGTATGCCGATAACTTGATCGTGTACAGATCAGGCAAAAAGATCGAGAAAATCACTACTCTCACGCAGGGTGACTTTGATTCATTCATGAGAAGATGCGATGACTGGAAGTTGAGTATCAACTTCCAGAAGTCGGAAACCATTCTGTTCAGGACGCCGTTGTATAAGGCCTCGGCGGATACGAAGAAGAAATGGCGAAAGTTCTCAATCGTTGGAAGACATAGGGAACCACTGGCGGAAAAGACTGTTGTCAGATACCTGGGGATCTGGCTAGATCAGTATCTATATTTTAACAAACATGTAGATGCTGCTCTGGCCAGGGCCCGAGGCGCTGTTTTACAACTGTTTTACAACAGCCAACTCGATGCGAGGGTGAAAGTTATCTGCTACATGGCCCTCATCCGGCCAATGCTGACCTATGGGTGTCCCGTGTGGTTCAACGTGAGTGCAAGCTTGATGGAAAAGATTCGGTTGTTCGAGAGGGCATGTCTTAGGGCTTGCCTTCGCCTTGATTGAACTCCAGAGTCCCAGTACATGAAATTCTATTCCAATGAGGTTTTATACAACAGGGCAAACCTGATAAGAGTGGACAATTTCCTGGTGAAGTTGATTCGAGGTCACACTGCTAGAGCGATGAACTCGGTCAACAATTTGATCTCTGGGGCTTACTACCCCAACCCACTATACCACGAAAGGGTACGTCACAACGGCTTCGTCCCCCCAGAAGCATACATGATACAAAATATAAATGCGGTACCGCTCATCTATCACATCGCCAGATCAACTGTGGATGGGCGACTCAACCACGACCGCTCCGTCGCACAACGAGCTGAGGAGGGTCTCCTCCGTTTCAGTACGGCGGTATCTAGGCGGGATGTGCTGGATGTTGCTTTGCAACACCGAAAGTTCTGGTGGCTGGGGAGCGAGGGAACTCCAGCTTCGAACCCTTTAGACCCCGGTTAGAAAGGGTAATTCAGACCCCCTCATGGGGAGTAGTCGGTCCTCGTCTTGCAGTGGATTTTATATCAGCTGTAACCTATGGTCGACTTACATATTTTAGCGTAGTTGTAAGGTAGAGGGTAAGCTGTTTATGTTAATTATTATAAAAAATTAAAAAAAAAATAAAATTAAAAATAAAAAAATAAAAGAAAGAATGTATATATATATATATATGTATAACGATATATATATATGCATTATGTATATAAGGATATATGCGTATACGCACATGTATATAGCTTTACAAATGTGTATATGTATATATACATAGATTAGCTAAGATAGTCTGTAAGTTTTATTTTAAGGTAGAATTTAGCTTGTAGTTTCTTTTAAAAAAAAATATGTTCAGTCATTAAGTTTTTAAATTTTTTTCTTATTATTTATTAGTCATGTTGAAATTTTCTTTTTACAAAATAATGTTAGATTAAGTCGAAAGACATAGAATAAGTTGAAGTTTAGCTTAGAGTACCCGCTTAGGGTCAGTAAGTTAGAATAAGTAACTAACGCTGTTCGACCAACTAAACTCAAGAATTTGCAGCAATTTCCCACTAAAATCTACGAATCGGCCGCCATTGCGTGGTGGATCCATGGTTTCTGTGAGAGTATTTGTGAAATACAAGGGAACACCAATAGTTTTGCATTTTTTTCCGGTATGGACCAGGGGAAAAAATGGCCGAAGTTGGATATCTCTATTATCCGTTATCTCTGCCCATCAGTATGCCCTCAAGCCTTCTTTCGGACTCACAGTCAAATTCAGAGACGCGTTCCTTAGCTGGACTGCACGAATACTGAAGCCTAATATTTCCCACAGAATTCAATCCACATCTATTTAAGACTAATGTGCACAGATACCTCCTCTCCCTCTCTCCCTCTATACCTTTGGTCCGTGCTGTGTCTTGACCCCGGACACATAAGGGTATTAGCAATCCATTGAGCGCGCGCAAATTATAAATTTATTATTAAAAAAAAACTACCACCAATGAATCATAGATGGCGCTGACAATAATTCATGAATATCCAGCAGAATTATCAGCATTGGGGTTCTAATTCTTGACATTCTCGACGAATTCTCGACTCGACATAGGTTCTAATTCTCGACATAGGATAACGTATCCCAATTTGTAATTCATCCTTCGTTTAATAAACAAACGCTCCTAGCGACTTCAGCCATATTTGTACAAACATTGACAACCAACTGCCAAAACTATTTTTAATTTTGAAGTCTAGTCTGATAGTCAAGTCACGAACCAACATTTGACGAAACAGCAAAGTGAGTAGAAAAGGGAGTAAAGAGCGTTTTATTGAGAATCATTACTGAGCTGAGTATAGATTATCCACAAAACACGCCTATAATTGCTTCTGCGAACTTAGACATTTTAATTCAAGCTGTCATTTACAAACGCAGTGAAACTTAACGAAACTTAGTGGAAATTATCGATTTTGTTACTGTGAACCAAGTAAGTAAGGCTCATATGTATAAGTTCGTCAACTGAAGCTGACATAAATCACCTTTTCTTTCTTTCGTTCGGTGGTGGTTAATTGCCATCACCAAAACGCCAATAAAGCCAAAAGGAATAGTGAGTGGTCTGGCACATTGTTGCTGAAATCACATGTTTTCGATTGAGGGCAAGTCTTTCGGCCTATTCTGGTTTTTCTCATCCCTATGTTGGGTGGGACTTTTGTTTAATTGTATATCTACATAATGGAAAGGAAGTCTCGTCGCTGTTGACCGAAAGTCAGACATCCAGACGTTGATCTTAAGCCATTTGTAAAGACAAAAAAGACTTGTGAACAAAACTACTTATTTAGGGTTGAAGAACAAAACTTATTTAACTTTGATATATCTTTTACGTTATGGGGCTCAAAATTTGTACCCTGTCTCGTCGATCCTTTTCGTTTGTGGGCTGACAATAGAGTGAGTAACGACTAAAGGTTTTCGATGAATGGATATAGAAGGGCTCTTCTCATTTGTCGATCAACCAGAGGCGGGCTTCTATATTGGTGTATCTCTATCCATCCGCGAAAATGATCTCGACGACAACATCCAATTGTTCTAAGCACTCTGTAACATAATGGGTCTGTGTTTGGCCTAAGTGTGCCTGCTGTCCGTATGGGCGGCAAGCAGACACCTCAACCAAAGCACTCCGTAGTCAGTTGTCTTTAATTGTGGGGTATTTCCAAGCTTATAAAGGTGAATATTTGTAGGATCATGGAGACACGTGCCTCATGACAAGCGGCGAAATCGATCTTGTCCACGAAATTCGAGAGTGACCGTCAGAAAATTCCAGGTCCAGACAATAGATCACCCCTGAAGACATTAGCTCGGCATCCGGCCAAGACGCATTTGAAAGCACCAGCAGAAGACCCCAGCATCACACTGATGATCCCTTAGACATCCACCCGTTGCCGCGGCAAAAGCAATTCAAGTCAAAGGAATCCGCGGCCAAACGATCCGTCTCCAAGCAGACTTCACGGATGTGAACTCGCGTAAGCGAGCGAATGTGTAAAACGACAAAATTAAACTCACGTCTTGCGCGACATACACGCCCGGCCGTACGGCGTATCATCATCGTCCAATAAATCTTCGCGCCGAGCAGAGCCGGACACCTGCCAACTTTTTCGGATGACACCTAAGCGGCCGGTCCCAACTTAATCATCATCATCTCAGGGTCTCCATTTTCACTCTATAGCTTCTCAATTGAGCATGCCGGAGCTATATTTTGTCCACAACAACGCTCTGAAAATAAACGTTTGGTTTTTAAGAAAAAATTCACATTTCATCGAGCGATCGTGAATGCGGTGGATCGCGGCGGAGGGAGTGGCAGCGTGTAGCATGTGAACACGCTTTTTTGCGTTCCCTTTGGCCGCGTCGCGTCGCATTAAATGGCACACACCTGTTCAGTGTTAAAAATTATATGTCAATGATATTAAGTCGAAAATATTTGCTCAAGATTGATATACGCCGATGGTTGTTGTTGGCGCAGTGGCCGCAGCCAGCCGTCCGGCATCCGTGGCCGATGCTAAGTGCTCCGCCAGATTGTTACGATGAAATGCGAGCGAAAGCGAAAAATTGCTTTTTGGCAGTTGAACTGATATCGGCCACACAGGTGGTCCGGTGTCGGCGCGGCGGCCCCGCCGTT
This sequence comes from Eristalis intricaria, assembly GCA_964034865.1. NCBI lineage: Eukaryota > Metazoa > Arthropoda > Insecta > Diptera > Syrphidae > Eristalis > Eristalis intricaria. The sequence goes on along the minus strand of OZ035875.1, from coordinate 80,938,115 downwards.
GGATCCGCTGTGTATCTCTCGCAAACATGAAATATCTAAACAACAAGTGCGCGCATTTGTGGATCATGTGAGCGCGATATGATCCGCAAGGTTTTCGCCGCTCTGCCATTAACCATTAACCCAAATTGCTTAGAGACTTTCGACGTTCGAGATTGTTTTCTAGTTCTGGCCGCACACTGAATGATGCGATAGCTTGTGAGTGATAAGTTCGGCGATTGAGTGCGGGTACTTTGTGCAGTTTTTGGGGTTGGCAGCTGTCCGCTGGGAAGGCAATAAATCACGTCTGAAGGAGTTTCCGGCCAACGTCACTGATTTGCGCGGAATTTTGAGGGTAAACACTCAACCTACAGGGGCTTAGATCATTTTTTCACTGAATGGCATGTTTGAGAAAATTAAGATGATTCGTGCCAGATGCGGGGGGGAATTGTTTGGAGAAGTTTTCGATTTTTTTTTTGTCTCGGGTATGCGACCTTGAACGTCCAACACCTGCGCTGGCTGGTCGGTGTCGTGAAATAAGGCCGAACGAAGTAAGTGCGGCGGTTAAGGTCAACGAGGATAAGACATAATATATGCTGCATCACTATCGAGAGCAACATATTAAGATTAATCAGGAGCTACTTTACCGATAGGTTGCTCCTTTACGACTCCGACGATGGGACGAAATTGTATAAAATTACAGGGGGCGTGCCCCAAGGATCAGTGTTAGGTCCCTTACTGTGGAACGTGATGTATGACGACGTATTACGACTTGTAGTCCCCAGGGAAGTATCCATCGTAGGTTTTGCGAACGATTTTGCTGTTTTAGTCGTGGCGAAACGACTTCAAGATATCGAGTTGTATAGCAAGGAAGCAATAGCACTGAAAAAGAACTGGCTGCGCGATATAAGCTTAGACCTCGCGGATCACAAAACGGAGTCCGTTCTAATTACGAGTAGAATAGTGCTAGAGACCATAACGATAAAAGTCAGAGAGCACACCATTATTTCCAGTCCATTTATAGAATACCTGGGAGTGATGATTGTTGCTCGGCTAATCGTCAAAAGCCCTCTTTCAAGACCCTCTTTCAAGACTCATGTCGAAGATCGGCGGCCCGAAACAAAGCAAAAGATTAATGCTTGCGAGAGTTGTGGCTTCCATACAGCTGAATAGGGCACAAATCTGGTCTGACGTTGCGAACAAGAAGACACGCATGAAGGATATCGAATCTGTGTACAGACTCTGTGCATTGCGAGTTAGCAGTACGGTATTCCACGACGCGATATTGGTACTATCCTCTATGAAAGAAGTCGCAGTTTTGAAGCGTGGCAATAACAATGGAACGAGTCCCAAAAAGGGGAGATGGACGTACCGGTTAATCCCACGGATTGAACGTTGGGTAAATCGAAAACACGGAGAACTGAACTATTATGTTAGACAGTTCTTGACTGGTCACGGTGGTTACCGTGACTCGAGTCCGTCCTGTCCTCACTGCGTAAAGGCGGTAGAGAACGTGGAACACGTTTTCTTCGAATGTGCTCGATATGCAAACGAACGAGCTGTATTGCGGGACGCATTTGGTGAACCGCCAACACCACACAACATTGTCCAACATATGTTGAACTCTGAAGACCTTTGGTCTGCTGTGAACGATACAGCAGTACGAATAATGTGCTATCTAAGGAATTTAGAACGGAAGCGGAAAGCGAACCCGCTAAGCGACACGTTACGAAGCAAAAAGCTAGAATCCGTCCCTCGCGAAGTACGACCTAGCGATAGTTCCGCGAGGGAATAAGCGGACAGTTTCCACGGGAGGTGGTTTTGGTCAGTAAGAATCTGACACTACTAATGGACGTCGGACCATAGGTGCACATGCAAGGTTTCCACCTACACGAGAAAAAAAAAACAAAAAGAAACTATCCAGAGCTACACTTTTGAGGTTGTGAAGGAGTTTGTCTACCTAGAGGCAAACGTGAACTCCATGAATGACATCACGGGGAAGTAGAATCACCCTTGGCAGGCGATGTTACTTTGGATTGTCGAAACAACTGAGCCCAAGACTGGCCCAAGACAAAAGTCTTATTTTGCCAGTCCTGCTACATAGAGCCGAAAACTGGACGCTGAGCAGAACTGCGGAGCTGATTATTGGTGCCTTCGAAAGAAGAATTCTACGTCGGATATATGGTCCCGTCTGTGAAGAAGGCGAATGGATGAGAAGACATAACCGCCAACTTTACGAGCTGTACCAGGATGTGGATGTAGTCCGGAAGGCAAAGATCCGTCGACTGCACTGGCTCGGCCACATCGAGCGCATGGACAACAATGCTCCAGCTTAGAGGATCTTCGAATCCGAGAATTCTGGAGAAGGAGAGCAAGACCGAGCCTCCGGTATAAATACCAAGTAATGGCGGATGCAAGATTATTTGGTCTGGATGACTGGAAGTAGCGTGCCCAGGACCATCAACCCTCTGTGGGTCTTCTTCTTCTTCTTCTGGTTGCGCTACAGTCCGGGGTGGACAGGGGCCGCAACCAGTAAGCCTCTCCAGCCGGCACGATCTTTTGCAAGCTGTCTCCAACACGGGTTCGGAGTCGAAGACTCTCCGGGCCGGACCTGAGTTGTCCATACGCTCTACGTGACCTAGCCATCTTAGGCGTTGGAGCCGAAGACGCCTGACTAGACTCATGTCGCTGTACAGCCCGTACAGTTCGTGGTTGAATCTTCTTTTCTTAAACAACCATCAACGGACCAAAGATCGCACGCAGAGCTTTTCTCTCGAAAATACCAAGGACTTCCTCATCCGCTTTTGAGATTGTCCCTGCTTCCGTACCATAGAACAGGACTGGGATGATCAAGGTTTTGTATAAAGTCTGCTTGGCCCTTCGAGAGGACTCTAATACTCAATTGCCTCTTGAGCCCAAAGAAACAGCGATTGGCAGTAATTCTGCGTTTAATCTCGGTGCTGGTGTTGTTCGTACTGTTTACTTGCGAGCCAAGGTAGACGAAGTCCTTCACTACCTCGAAGTTATAGCTGCCTATGGTGACGTTTTGGCCAAGTCGTCGATGTTGTGCGTCCTTTCTCGATGACAGCATATACTTCGTTTGGCTCTCGTTCACCGCTAAACCCATTTTGGCCGCCTCCTCCAGCAAACGCCTCATTGACGGCTCGCTGTGTTCTGCCAATCACGTCAATGTCTTCCGCTTATGCTAGCAGTTGTACGGACTTCTGGAAGATAGTGCCTCTGGTGCTGGCTTGTGATCTTTCCAGGATGACGTTAAAGAAGTCGCATGACAGCGCGTCACCTTGTCTAAAACATTTTTTGACATTGAAGGTCTCCATACTGAGACTCCACTCGTCGGGCATGCTTTCCTCCTTCCAGATGAGCTGGTACATGCGCCCAACCAGATCATCTCCAGCTGCAGATTTCAGCGGACAGTCCGTCCGCACCGGCAGCTTTGTTAGACTTCAGTCTTGATATTGACATCTTGACCTCGTCTAAGTCGGGGGGACGGAATTCTCGTCGATCATCGTCCATATTGAGTGGAACATTCTGCCTGACAGCGGTATTGGTGTCACCATCGCCGTTTAGCAGTCTGCAGAAGTGGTTCTTCCAAATTCTCAGTATCGACTGCGACTCTACTACTAGTTGTCCGGCAGGCTTCTGTCAAAACCTTATATCCACTGGATAACTGTTTCACCCTCTGGTAAGACTTTCGGACATCGTGCCTGCCATAGCACCTCTCCATCTCCTCGATCGCGCGCTTCTGGTGCTCTTTTGTCTTTCTCCTGAGAAGCCGGGTCTCGTCCCTTCGTCTCTGTTCGTAGAGCTCACGAACAGCTCTCGTTGTTCGTTGCAGCGTTGCTTTGTAGGCTTCCAGCTTCTCTCTCTCTCTAATTTAATACGTCTCGGACGGAACAAAAAAGTACGATGGTATAGGCCGAAAGGCAATTAGAGTAGCAGACTAGATTAGCTTAGAGTACCCGCATAGGGTTAGTAAGTTAGTTATAAGTTCAAATGAATTGTTAGAGTTAAGGTAGAACTAAACATTTTGTCTAGGATTAAGTTAGATATAAGATTTGAGCAAATAAAATTAATTAAAAACGAAACGTGTGGGATGAAGCAGTGGTACAAGATTCCGGACAAGGGAATAGACAAGGACTCACCCTGCAGACCTAGAATAGGCAGGGCGAGATGTGGAATCGAAGTATGCCCTCGACACAGACTCTCCGGCGAACAGCGACACGGTCACATTAGGAATCAATAAAAGCAAAGTGAATGCTGGTTATGCATGGATCAAACCGCCCTAGCTTAAGTTTTCAAAACCAGCGGCTGAGTTGTTAGTGCTGCATGTTGGTTGTCAACCACCTTCAAGCCAGAAAATGAGACGACCCAGCGTCCACTTTTGCAGCGCACTCCATCAAACTCTCAACCAGCTCTGGATAATCTCTCGATCTTGTCTCCTAATCGAGTTACCAGCGAAGCATGCGTGGGCAATCAAAATCCATCTACGCACTGATCCAAACAAAAATCCAGAAAATCTAAGAAAAAAAAACGCCCTTATCTAGACCTGAATTTGAAGAAAACAAAAAGCGACGCACACACCAAGGAACCCCATTATGAGTCTTAAGTTATGAATTTTACCGCCTTCCCGGTACATTGAGATAATGATTTGTTGTTGTTTTTTTTTTTTTCTCTCGAGGAAGATATTCAGCGCACAGTTCACACACATTTCGCCATTAGCTGGCGCGATAGCAATATTGACTCAGAGATACTCTGGGTGCAAACACCTGATACCTTCTTGGTTGGCCCGAACCAGCGCAAGCGAGGGCAAAGTAACAAGCTACGCCAGCGAGTACAACCCGACATGATAATACCCCATGACATCGTTCCGCGAGTACATTCCCACATATCTAGGTGTATAACCACCATCCACTTGAAGTGCTTCCCAGGTGCGCACCGGCCCGTATCTACGGTCTATATATTTTTTTTTTGTCGCTCCTTATCGGGCTGATATTTGACTTTATTGCCTTCGTAGCGCGATTCGCATTGAAGATAGCCACCCCAAGAGTAGGCTTTCGAAGCAAGGTGCACCCACCTGTTGTGCTTAAGTTATCTGAAGAATTTTCCTTGAACAGCCTTCTTACGACAGCCCTGCGGTGGGAGTGCGGACGCACTGAGAATGTACCCAGAGCCGAGGCGCTCCCGCTTTGACCGAGAGATCCCGATAAGACGGGCCACTCATTTGCACCTAGAATCGCTGTCTTGTGTTGTTCACCTGGCGTGTACTCATCTATCAGCAATTATTGGTGGTATTCGCCATTATAACGGGAAGTAATCAAATTTATTGACACAGACACACACACGTGTGACGATGACGGCCACAGGTGGTGGTGATTTGTTTTTCTTTTTGTTTCGATGGCTCTTGATAGTCGCTCGTATTTTTAGCTCATTACGATGACGAAAAATATAATATCAACGAGCGCGGCTCGTTTAGATAGACGCGCGCGCAACACTAGATGGAGTGGAAGCGCTGGAGCGAGTGTGATACAGTGGGTGGTGGTGGTAGTGGTGGGCGTAGAGGGGAGGGACAGCCGATGTGGTGGGGATTTATTTTAATTAATTGGCTCGAGAGGTCCGCCGTACTGTGCCATGCGATGGCATGCCGTGCCGTGCCGTGCCGAACGTGAAATTGGGATGTCGGATGGCCAGGTGTTCGATGATGTTGTCGTAAGAGTGGATCCAGTTTATGCATTGCAGGCACTTGAACGAGATTTACTATAAATAGCGAGCGACTTTTTTTTATTTATTTTCTTGGCAAAAAATATGTGCGTTGTCTGTGCGACGGATGTGACCATGAACGTGGAGGGGTTTGAAAATCGAATGAATCACACTGCTGGGAACAGATCGGGTGTTCGATGACGATGCCATTAGACGGAGGGGGCGCCCAGATGGACTGTCTTCCTTCTAGTGAGAGGACGACGGTCGTTGGAACTAAAGTCATGTGAAAGGAAACACATCAGAAGGAATGGAACTAAATGGAACTGGAATAAACATCACGGTCATCAACTAAGTGACGCATTAAGGCAGAATTCGGATCGATGACCCGTTGAAATAGACTTCATTATGCACAATATTTTGGCTCCGCTCCCTATGCCCACCCACAAGCAAAGAAATGTGGAAATCAAAATGACCAACTGCAGCCAAAAATGAAAAGGTCGAAGTACAAGCATTCTCATTCAAAATAAATACCGTATACATACTTGCGAGTGTATCCTTCAAACACAAGTAAGAGGTAGACTCGTCAGAACGCTGAATGGCATTGTATTGGCTGCAATTTGTTTTCATTTTTGTGTTATGCCAGCTCAGGATTTTCCGTTGTCACCAATGAATGTGGATTTATTAATCTTAGACACACTTATGAATTTTACCATAGTCCACGTATGTATGTCATTTACGGGTCTAGGCCAACTAACGCATTTCTTTGGCATCATAAGTGGCATGATCATTCAGAGAAAATTTACCCTTTCAATTTACCTACTCATCTCCATAGAGTTTTGGTTACAGTATCCCTACGTCGGAACAATCGATTATACCAATAGCTACCGAAAACTTAAGCTTAGAAATGATATTTTGTAAGTAAAGGGTTTTCCAATAGGGGTTTGACAACTTTGAGTTTAATTTGTGAACGCACTCTTTCATCAAACTGTCACTGTCAATTTTTATTTAGTAAACTCATTGTTGCCATAATAAAATGGTTGGTCCGGGGTGGGCCTGGGCCTCAACCAACAAGCCTCTCCAACTAGCACACCAAGTTGGTTGAGTTCCATTTCCACCTGGGTGTGCCATATTAAACTCGTTCTCTGTAACGTTGTCCCACTGAATCGGAGTCAAAGACTCTTCGGGTCGTTGCCGAGTTGTCCATACGCTCTACATCGCCTAGCAATCTTAGGCGTTGAATCCGAAGACGCCTGACTAGACTCATGCCGCTGTACAGCCCGTACAGTTCGTGGTTGAATCTTCTCCTCCAGAAACCGTCAATGATCGCACGCATAGCTTTTCTCTCGAAAAGACCAAGTGCTTCTTCATCCGCTTTTGAGAGTGTCCATGCTTCCGCAGCATAGAGCAGGACAGGGATGATCAGGGTGTTATATAATGTTAGCTTGGTCCTTCAAGAGAGGGCTCTACTACTCAATTGCCTCTTGAGCCCAAAAAAACAGCGATTGGCAAGAGTAATTCTGCGTTAAATCTCGGTACTGGTATTGTTCGTACTGTTCACTTGCGAGCCGAGGTAGACGAAGTCCTTCACCACCTCGATGTTATAGCTGCTTATGGTGACATTTTGGCCAAGTCGTCGATGTTGTGCGTCCTTTCTCGATGACAGCATATACTTCGTTTGGCCCTCGTTCACCGCTAAACCCATTTTGGCCGCCTCCGCTTCAGTACCAGCAAACTCTTCATTGACGGCTCGCGGTGTTCTGCCAATCACGTCAATGTCATCAGCGTATGCTAGCAGTTGTGTGTTGGTTGGTTGTTGTGTTGGCGTGTGAGTCTTGCACGATCTTCTCCAGGATGATGTTGAAAAAGGACATGACAGCGCGTCACCTTGTCTAAAACATTTTTTGACATTGAAGGTCTCGGTGAGTTCGTTACCGACCTTGATGGAGCAGCGAGAACTCTCCACCGTCATCCTGCACAACCCGACGAGTTTGGCAGGAAAGTCAGAACTAGACATGGCGTTGTATAGCTCGTCCCTATGCACGCTGTCATACGCGGCCTATAAATCGACGAATAGGTGGTGTGTGTCGATTTGCATTTCTTGGGTTTTTTCCAAGATCTGCCGTAGTGTAGTCGATGGTGGACTTCCCCGGCTTTAAACCGCACGTATAAGGACCTATTGACGAATGGTTTCAGGCGCTCACACAAAACGGCAGAGAGGATCTTACAGGCGATGTTGAGGAGACTTATCCCTCGGTAGTTGGTGCAGTTGAAGAGGTCTCCTTTCTTGTGGATAGGGCAAACGATACTGAGACTCCACTCTTCGGGCATGCTTTCCTCCTTCCAGATGAGCTGGTGTATGCGCCCAACCAGATCATCTCCAGCTGCCTTAAAGATTTCAGCGGACAGTCCGTCCGCACCGGCAGCTTTGTTAGACTTCAGTCTTGATATTGCTACCTTGACCTCGTCTAAGTCGGGGGGACGGCGTTCTCGTTCATATTGAGTGGGACATTCTACCTGGCAGCGGAATTGGTGTCATCATCGCCTTTGAGCAGCCTGCAGAAATGGTTCTTCCAAATTCTCAGTATCGACTGCGACTCTACCACTAGTTGTCCGTTCCCGTCCCGGCAGGCTTCTGTCCGAACCTTATATCCACTGGATAACTGTTTCACCCTCTGGTAAGACTTTCGGACATCGTTCCTACCGTAGCACCTCTCCATCTCCTCGACCGCGCGCTTCTCGTGCTCTTTCTTCTTTCTCCTGAGAAGCCGGTTCTCGTCCCTTCGTCTCTGTTCGTAGAGCTCACGAACAGCTCTCGTTGTCCGTTGCAGCGTTGCTTTGTAGGCATCCAGCTTCGCTGCATGTGCCAGCCTACACTCGTTGTCAAACCATGGGTTTTTTTCTAGGTGGTGCCGTAAAACCCAGCACATCAGTGGCAGCATCTTTGATGGCTTCTTGACAACGCCTCCAATCTTCGTCGATTGTTTGCGCAGGTCTCGACGAACTTAGAGAGAGATTCCGGAAGACTCGATCGGCAAAGATCCTAGCAGTTCGTTGCGATTGTAGCTTTCCGACGTCAAACCGTGGGGTCCTTTGAGGTAGTTCATCGCTGTGGCAGTATGACCTCGAATCAACTTCAGCAGATAATTGTCCACTCTTATCAGGCTGTTGTATAAAACCTCATTGGAATGGAATTTTATGTACTGTGACTCTGGAGTTGTGTAGAGGCTTTCAAATAACCGCATTCACGGATGCAGCTGGCGAGAGATCGGGCCGGCTGGAGAGGCATGTTGGCTACCGGACTGCCATAAACAGCTGAATCCTCAAATGTGACGCTGGTCCTGATCATGCCACCTAGGACTGCCCTACTTCATACCTCATTACGCACAATATTTTGACTCCACTCTATATGCCCTCCCTCTACCCCCAGTCAAGTCTCTTACTGCCTTTTACTGTCCCTCTACAATTCCTCTAGACACATCTGTCCCCCAAAGGCCACCTCTCATCACTTCGTGTCTGCCTGCGTCACGTCAAGGTTCACTCACCCTCTTGTATCCATTTATTCTTGAAATTAGTCTCGTTTCCAAAGCGAAATATCATTATTCCCCAAGATGGCAATTACCGCAGACTTTATGCTCATGAAAAATTGCATTACACCGTGGACATGAAGTATTGCAAAAACCTCTGCCACTGCACCAAGCGCTTGCTTGAAAGATCTCTCTCCTCCTTCAGCTCTGCTTTAGGAGAGACAACAAAACTGTCAAAGCTCGGCTGCCCGCTGCATTTAGTGAACCAAATCAATTAGGCACGAAAAATTCGATTCGCTGGAAATAAATTACGAACTTGTTGCTTTGGCCGGAAAAAGTTGCTTGTCCGCAAAGCAATCGATTCGTCATTACTGATGCAACTTCAATTAGCGTTTAATGAAGTTTTGTGAAGTCGTTGGTGGAGTAGTTTGCTGGACGCCTTGGCAAGTACGAAAGACGGGAGTCGACCGAATCACTTCCCAGCCAAAGGCAAGGACTGGCGGAGCAGAAGCTGAGGGATGGTGTGTAAGAGATGATGAATCACAACCCTCGCGTGATCACCAGATCTCCGATTATTATTGAAACTCCAGCAACCATCATCATCTCCTCAATGCACATCAAAGCTTCTGACACATGTGTCATGTCGCAACGACCCTCCGTCACGAGCAACCATATCTGTCACACCACATGATCCACACGTGCTCACGACGCTCTATGATGCACACAAACGCCAAACGCCAAACGCGAAGCGCTTCCCCGAGCGAAGGCGATGCGAAGAAAAACTCGAAACCATCCGGAAACTGTATAACTTCAAAAGCCATCGCATGCTTCACATAAAAACGATCCTCAAACTCATTCCCAATCGCAGTCATACAGGATGCCGACGATCACGTGTGCTTCCCGTTTCGACAAAAAATTCTTGTCCAAAAATAAAGTCATCCGATTCCAAACGCGAGACACACACTCCACCGGATGAATGATAGCCGGCCACGTGAGCTCTGTTCCCCAGTTTCTGTTTCAGTTTCCTCGACGATCGCGACGATCGTGTCGTTCGGCGGCTGTGGCGTCGTCTTAATGAGATGATAGGAAGCATGCGGTGGGCTGGGAGCCCGCTTTGATGTTCGGGGGAAAAAAATCCAGTCGGGTCAGATCGTTCAAATTAGCGAACACATTCGCCGCGATCCGCCGCCACGATCGGCGAGCAGTCGCAACAAGCAAGCGTCATCGAGTGGAAGCCAGCGCCCGCCGCAAAGTGTGTGGCGTGTGGACGTGGAAATCAAAGCCCATCACTTGTCGTATAAATCAATCGATCGTATCGCATCGTAAACACCGCAATCACCAATCATCCGGCTTTAATTAATTAGACAACGTTCCACTGCCGAAGAGCGCCCTTCTCCGTGCTTCGCCCAACGCCCCACCCACCAGCAGGAGCGAACAAAAAAAAAACCCCCCCGGCATGCTGTAAAACAAAAGAGAACAAATCAAGATAATCACCTAGATAATGCTACGAGTCGAGTGAGTGCACCGGTCGATGGTCGTGCCTGTACGCTGTCACTCCGCCAGCTCATATTGGCCAGCTTAATGCGTTCAGGTGCAAAAGTACACACCTGCCGCACACACCACACGGTCGATAGCCGACAGCCGACAACCGGCAGCAGCCAGCAGCACCTCGGTGCACCCCACTCTTGGCCGTTGATCGATCATAAAATCGATTTCCCATGCCCACATTTGGCTCAACTTTCCAGCGCGCCTAAGCAGGGCAAATAGACAGCCAGTGCAGCGCTCCCCTAGCACTAATTAAAGTTCCGTTCCGAGTACGTTTGAACTCTTGTGCGCCACAGTCTCAGTCGCAGTCGCGAGCGGAGCCGAGCCCGTGTGCTGGCGGCCGACCACGCTGCCGCTCGAAATCAGGTGCACAACACCTGTGTCAACTAAGCGCTCCGCCGCCTCCTTGTCTTATCAGACGCATGTGCGGTAGATAGACCGGCCGTCGCAAAACAAATCTCAGCTCGATCCGCAGTGCCCGTGGCGAGGAGGAAACCCGGCGGTGGTGCCTTCTCCTGCCGGTGGCAGCGGTGGTGCTGCGTGTCGGAATTTGGAGCAGCCAAGTGAGTGTGCTGTCAGCGCAGACGCCATTATCAGTGGAATGCAAATATTTGCAAGAGCACCGCAGCGCTGATAGCAGAGAGAGAGAGAGAGAGAGAGAGAGAGAGAGAGGCGGGGGGAGAGAGAAAATGCCCGCGAACACACCGTCTTGCAGCCGCCGCGCCGTGTGGGAATTGCCTGCTCGGAGGCGGCTGCGGGCGCCCAGCTATGCGAAATAGTTTGAATGGATTTTAATTGCGGCCGTTTTGCCAGCCGATAGACGACGAGGTGGTTAAGCCGCGCACCGGCTGCTGGTCGATAAGGTCGACGCGAATTCGGAAAATTAGGAGTCAATTTCGCTTAACGGCCTCGTTAAGGCGAGGATAGTGGAACTAATGAAGGTTTAAGATTAGCGCTCGGGCAACTCCTGTGCGGGCATCGGTTCGGGAGGGGAACGGCGCTCGTAAAGTGTGCTGCTCCGTGCACTTGGGGCTGTGCAACCGCGGTGTGCTTGAACTTCGTGAGCTCAGGAAGCGACTTTGAGGGAGTGGTGGAATGGAGGGTGGCCGGTGGAAATGGGTGCTTCTTCGGTTCTTTGACTCCCCTGATAGGAAGGAGAGCCAGCTGAACATGGCTTAGGGCGTGGATTCAATTAGTGAATCTTAGGGGATCTACATAAGTCGGGGCTAGAAGTCGGAATTTGCGTCTGATCTAGTCTAAGTTTCTACTTATTCATCTACTCCCCAGGCCAGAGATGCTTGCATACCTCTATGCCTCGACAGTCCTGGGGCCTGCTTCTGGCCATTAAGACCTGGTTGTCGTACGTCCGGGATCACTTTGCCTTTAAGTTGGAGTCTCGGGGATGTGATAGGAAGTGGTGGCAAAACTGGTAATGAACTGACAATTGTACCGTCTTCCTAGATCGAATATTAATTGAAGGCACAGCTTGGATTATTTGCGCAGAAAGTCATGAGACAAGGCTTAACGAGCGTGACCAGGATGTCCGAACCTTCCGAAGAGTGATCGACTCGAATGAATACCTTGTTGTAACCACGGAAGTCAAGAGGAATGTACAGTCGAGGGAGAAAGCCGAGGTTTAGGAGGTTGGTCCTCACGATGCGTAGAGGATCGCGTTTCTACGTTAGGTGAGGTGAGTTTGGGGGTTGGTGACACTCTTTAGTCAACCTCGCTTTCATAAGCATAATATGGTGTTTTGTCTATGGTGCGCAGTCCTTCTAGAGCTACCTCGACATTTTCGGAGCACAGGTCTAGAAGTTTTCTTTCAAGGCCAGGTCGAGGCCTTGGAATTGAGATGGCGGCGGAAGATCCCTATAGTTTTAGGGACAACGGCGGCGCTCACAGCCTCAGCAAGGTTACCGACTCCGGATAAACCCGGACCCTCCGCCCGAGGGTTAAAGAATAGGGCCTGGCCTCCCAGTTGGGGGTTGTGCGTGGGGTTAACTCCCTCACCACGTAAAAATATTATGGTTCAGAGACAACCAACTGCCTCGGATACGGACGGAATTAATGTTGACGACCCCAGCAAACGTTACAAGGACAACGATTTTCGGTTCTGCACGTGGAATGTTAGGTCCCTTAACAGACCACGTGCAGCCGAAGAACTCGCGGAGGCCCTGGACTGCTACAAAGCAGACATCACCGCAATCCAGGAAGTGCGGTGGAATGGGCCGGGCAAGAAGAGGACGAGAAACTGCGACATCTACTACGGTGATTGCAGCAGGGAGAGGCGCTTGTGGATTTGTTGTTCGAGGCAGACTTAGGCAAAAAGTCTTAAGCTTTGTCTGTAAAAGCGATCGCCTCATAACAATCCGCATCAAGGCTAGATTCGGGAACATCAGTCTGATTTGCGCCCACGCCCCGACCGAGGACAAAGATGACAACAGCAAGGATGACTTCTATGATCTCCTAGAAAGGACCTACGATCAGTGCCCCACCTTCGACACCAAGATCGTTCTAGGAGATTTCAATGCAAAGCTGGGTAAGGAAGACATCTTTGCCAAAGTCATCGGGAAACACAGCCTGCACGGCACCACAACCGATAACGGACTCAGGCTGGTGGACTTTGTCACGGGACGTAATCTGTCTGTAGCTAGCACGCGGTTCCCACACCTCAACATCCATAAAGGGACCTGGCGGTCCCCCGATCAATCAACCGTCAACCAGATTGATCACATTGCGATAGACTTCAGACACTCCTCCAGCATTCTTGATGTCCGAACGTTCCGAGGAGCCAACATCGACTCGGACCATTTCCTTGTTGTAGCCAAGGTAAGAACTCGGATATCAAGAGATCAACGGAGTCGAGAAAGGACACCACGGTTTGACGTCGGAAAGCTACGCGCTGCTAGGATCTTTGCCGATCGAGTCTCCCGCAATCTCTCTCTAAGTTCGTCGCCACCTGCGCAAACAATCGGCGAAGATTGGGGGCGTTGTCAAGAAGCCATCAACGATGCTGCCACTGATGTGCTGGGTTTTACGGCACCACCTAGAAAAAAACCCATGGTTTGACAACGAGTGTAGGCTGGCACATGCAGCGAAGCTGGATGCCTACAAAGCAACGCTGCAACGGACAACGAGAGCTGTTCGTGAGCTCTACGAACAGAGACGAAGGGACGAGAACCGGCTTCTCAGGAGAAAGAAGAAAGAGCACGAGAAGCGCGCGGTCGAGGAGATGGAGAGGTGCTACGGTAGGAACGATGTCCGAAAGTCTTACCAGAGGGTGAAACAGTTATCCAGTGGATATAAGGTTCGGACAGAAGCCTGCCGGACAACTAGTAGTAGAGTCGCAGTCGATACTGAGAATTTGGAAGAACCACTTCTGCAGACTGCTAAACGGCGATGGTGACACCAATACCGCTGCGAGGCAGAATGTCCCACTCAATATGGACGATGATCAACGAGAATGCCGTCCCCCCGACTTAGACGAGGTCAAGGTAGCATTATCAAGACTGAAGTTTAACACAGCTGACGGTGTGGACGGACTGTCCTCTGAAATCTTTAAGGCAGCTGGAGATGATCTGGTTGGGCGCATGCACCAGCTCATCTGGAAGGAGGAAAGCATGCCCGACGAGTGGAGTCTCAGTATCGTTTGCCCGATCCACAAGAAAGGAGACCTCTTCAACTGCACCAACTACCGAGGGATAAGTCTCCTCAACATCGCCTGTAAGATCCTCTCTGCCGTTTTGTGTGAGCGCCTGAAACCATTCGTCAATAGGTCCTTATACGTGCGGTTTAAAGCCGGGGAAGTCAACCATCGACTACACTACGGCAGATCCTGGAAAAGACCCAAGAGATGCAGATCGACACCCACCACCTTTTTGTCGATTTCAAGGCCGCGTATGACAGCGTGCATAAGGACGAGCTATACAACGCCATGTCTAGTTCTGACTTTCCTGCCAAACTCGTCGCGTTGTGCAGGATGACGGTGGAGAGTTCTCGCTGCTCCATCAAGGTCGGTAACGAACTCACCGAGACCTTCAATGTCAAGAAAGGTTTTAGACAAGGTGACGCGCTGTTATGTCCTTTTTCAACATCATCCTGGAGAAGATCGTGTAGAACTCACACGCTAAGACAAGAGGCACGATCTTCCAGAAGTCCGTACAACTGCTAGCATACGCTGATGACATTGACGTGATTGGCAGAACACCGCGAGCTATCAATGAAGAGTTTGCTGGTATTGAGGCGGAGGCGGCCAAAATGGGTCTAGCGGTGAACGAGGGCAAATCGAAGTATATGCTGTCATCGAGAAAGGACGCACAACATCGACGACTTGGCCAAAATGTCACCATAGGCAGCTATAACTTCGAGGTAGTGAAGGACTTCATCGACCTCGGCTCGGAAGTGAACAGTACGAACAACACCAGCACCGAGATTAAACGCAGAATTACTGCCAATCGCTGTTTCTTTGGGCTCAAGAGGCAATTGAGTAGTAGAGCCCTCTCTTGAAGGACCAAGCTGACTTTATACAAGACCTTGATCATCCCAGTCCTGCTGTACGGCGCGGAGGCATGGACAATCTCAAAAGCGGATGAAGAAGCACTTGGTTTTTCGAGAGAAAAGTTCTGCGTTCAATCTTTGGTCCTGTCTGCGTTGACGGTTTCTGGAGGAGAAGATTCAAACACGAACTGTACGGGCTGTACAGCGGCATGAGCCTAGTCAGGCGTCTTCGAATCCAACGCCTAAGATGGCTTGGCCATGTAGAGCGTATGGACAACTCAGCTCCGGCCCGGAGAGTCTTCGACTCCGAACCCGTGGGACAACGCAACAGAGGACCCCCGCGTTTAAGGTGGCGCACCCAGTTGGAGAAGGACCTCAACCAACTTGGCGTGCGACACTGGAGACAGCTAGCCACAGACCGTGCTGGAGAGGATTGTTGGTTGAGGCCCAGGTCCACCCCGGACTGTAGCGCCAAATGAAGAAGAAGAAGATATACAGCCTATTCATAAACTATACCTGACAAATCAACTCAAAAAATGAAGTCCGCTTTATACGTTAAATCATGACCTCTGAATGAGAATGAATGAAACTCATGAATTCAATTTAAACAATTTGATAAGAACAATGACAAGATAGTGCAACTATTACTAATGCATAAAAATGGTTGTCAAAACTTCTTATTCTATATTATTCATTTTTATTCATTTGCAAAAATTCACAATATGTTGTGCATTCATTAATTATGTCCTAGTATCTCAGATTGTAATTTCGACTTCATGAACATAAGCTTTGTTCGTTCGTTTACCCCTCCATACTGGGTTGAAAATTTAACACCGAAATTTGAAGAAACGTTCAAATAACGAGCGAATTTTCAAATAAAAACTCTAATTCACCCCATTACCAAGGTGGGGAAGGGTATCAGGTGTAGTTACCGCTAGGTGCCTTTGTATATCACAATTCTTGAGATACCAGGAAGCTATCACAACATCCCGTATAATTTTATTTTGAAATGACTGAATAAATCCTTTTGATGAAACCCCATAGTTGTACGCTGTAAGTCCATATAGGCTTCAGTACTTGCTTGTATAATAGCAGTTTATTGTACATGCTTACCTTGGAGTGCCTTCCAAGTACCTAGTACATTTCTCTATAGCGGTGTTCGAGCTCATCCCGTTTCTTTTTCACATGAGCCTTCCACTTGAGTTTCGCATCGAGTGTCATACCAAGATATTTTGCTTCATTAGCGTACGGTATTTGTAAAGAATTCATGTAAACTGGTCGATTTCCAATATTTCTGTAGGTAAAATTTATGTGCCGTGGCATAGTGGGTAAATGCGTCGACTCCTACGCAGAGGGTGCCAGGTTCAATACCCGAATTTACCACCTTTGATAATTCACGGCTCCGCCTCTTTCGAGTCAATGGCAATGCTCCTGTCTAGAAAAAAGCTTCTCAAACTTGGCCGTTCGGAGTCGGCATTAAACTGAAGGTCCCTTCCACGTGTGAAAGAACAATACCACGCACAACACGAGTGGTTGCTGAGAAGCTAGGCCCAGGTCCGCCTCGGACTGTAGCGCCACCCATATTATTATTATTAAAATTTATGTGCGTTGATTTGGTCTCATTACAATGCACCAGCGTTCTGACCATTCGTTTATTCTCTCCAGAGCTCGTTGCAGTTTTTCAGTTGAGGACTCAACTGAACGTCCCGTTGCCAGGATCGCTGTGTCATCCGCAAATGTAGCCACAAGTGTACCCTCAGTTTGAGGTATGTCTCTAGTGTACAGCAGGTACAATGTAGGGCCAAAGACACTCCCTTGAGGGACTCCTGCTCGGATCTCCTTAAAATCAGAGTATTCACTTCCGTGTTTAACTCTAAATATCCTGTTATTGAGATAAGATTCTAGTATCTTATACAAACTTGTCGGTAGAAGCCTGCTTAGTTTGTTTTTTAGGCCTTCATGCCAGACTCTGTCGAAGGCCTGCGAAACGTCAAGTAGGGCGGTGGAGCAGATCTTTTTGTCCTCTAATGCTCCTTCAATTTCATTCGTTAGTCTGAATACCTGGTCAATTGTAGCAATTGCTGCAATTATGAATAGGTATCAAACTTCTAAACAACAACTTTAGATAAAATTTGAGACCTAGACTAATCACATTCTACTCCACCATGTACGTACACAGCCAACAAATTGTATGAGAAGTGAATGTGAATGAGTGATCGACATAAGCATAAATGGTAAAATAGTGTCATGTGTAAAGAGGCAATTTGTTGACCACACAAATTTTGCAAGAACATCCTGTATTATGCACGATTCGAACGAGTTCGATCTGGGCCTTGTAGTGAATCAATTGATACAACTGAACGTCCACGGTGCAACATGATACCGTCTACATACCACCCGCGGTGAAGCAATTCAATTACCGCATGAGATATTTTCTGGTCGTCTACTCTTTTGTGGACAGAATTGGTCCCATTAATCCTGTGTAGCCCCACCATTAGGTTATTTAAAGTCAAAGGCTACGTCAACATGCACACAAGCATCCACGCATTAATAATAATAATAATATAATATGGGTGGCGCTACAGTCCGAGGCGGACCTGGGCCTAGCTTCTCAGCAACCACTCGTGTTGTGCGTGCTATTGTGGAAGGGACCTACAGTTTAATGCCGACTCCGAACGGCGAATTTGAGAAGGAATACTCTTTCTAGACAGGAATACTCTGTGAGCCTTGTCAGTGACTCGAAAGAGGTGGAGTCGTGAATTATCAAAGGTGATAAATGCGGGTATCGAACCTGGTACCCTCTGCGTAGGAGTCGACGCACTAACCCACTACGCCACGGCGACGCACATCCACGCATTACGGGAGGAAATTGATCTCAAAAAATAAGCCTCTCTGTTTACAGTCTTCAGTACGGGGCCCAACGCCTTAGAAGGCTAGGCTATGTGGAGCACATGGACATTTTGCCTCCATTCGTAGGAGTCTTCGGATTCAAACGTGTGAAACAACGTAACTGCGATGGGGCACACGAGTTGAGAAAGATCAAAACAAAGTCAGTGTGTAAAATGCGACGACTGGATGGCGCAGTTGGCTAAGGTCCTCGGTTCGAATCTCAGTGAAAGCAAAGTTATTACTCTTTTATTCGGGTTTCAAATCTCGTCCAGTCACCGTTTGCCGTTGGGTTCAACTTAACGGCACTATCACCGGACTGGTTAATCTGTGATAGTATTCTGACTGTGGGTTTCACAATGGACCAACCTACATAGTCTAGCTGTGCTGGTGATCGGAGTTATGCTGACTGCGATCGAAGTTTGAGAAATATCATCTTGACAAGTATACTGTTCACACGAGAGACTTCTGACACCTGTGGGCTTGTTTGAATTATGTGAAAACTGCATTTGCATGCCTTGCTGTAGGAACTCCATTGAGTCGCCTGATTATCAATAAGAAGCGACCAAATCCGAATTGAAAGCCATCGAACAACTCGAAGATAACAAAAAGTGCACACTCTTCACCCAAAAACTTTCATCTCGCGTTGATTCCTTCCTTCAGCTTCAAAAAGAGCATATTTTTCTCCCCCCGCCACTTCGACAAAAAGCCCACACAGCATCACCATTCCAGAAGCCATAAACTCACCCAGTCAATCTCGGATCTGAGATTCATTTATTAATTACCGTTGTTCAGCATACGGCAACGCAATCATCTCGACTGCGGCAGCATCACTAAAAGCTTTACCTCCCCCTGGGTTATTAGCCCGCCTGGATATTGCCATCAAATTGATTGACTACCCAAGACAGTCGGCTTAGCCTGAACCTTCTCCGGCGCGCAGTCTTCACCGGTCACACCGACAAAGGTACGTACGTCGCGGGAAAACGTGAAATTATCGCCTTAACGCAGCTCGCCCGGCCGTCACAAAATACAAATTAGCTTCAAGCCCGTCACATTATCGTCGTCATCTGTAGAAAGTTATAAAGTTACCGTTTCCCATTTGGCACAGGCAGCGGCGCGGCTGCGATGATGGTGCATCATCGTCATCACCGTGGTCGGCATGTCCGTGGCCATCACCGTCAGCGGGGCGAAGCGCAAAACCTTAATGGGGACTCGGAGCGTCTACCTGAAGGGTGAAAATTAAAAAGGCGTACTCACTGCGGATGCTGCTACTTTCGTTTCAAAGTGCGCGCAGCGAGGCACCGCGAGACAGCGAGACAGCGCGGTGATCAGCGCGTCCACTTTCCATTGCCACGACGACGACGACGATGGTGGCGATGGCGGCACGGACCGTATCTCGGGATGATTCATTACCCAGTCAACTAAATAGAAACTCAAATGAGCACGAATGAGTGTCCAACTTGATTAATCTTTCAACAGAAGCTCCATTAAAAATTACAACCCATTCGACCAGGCCAACTCCAGTCATCTGCGTGAGCAACCAACCGACCGGCGGCGGCCCGACCAACCGATCGACGACCGACCGTTCGACCAACCGGCCAACCTAGGCAACCTTTTGCGAGCGATTGTGCGAATCTGATTCCACATCAATCTGCGATCGCACGGCCGCGCCGCCGCCGCGCCACACCGTACACTCGCCATGACGAATGGATTGCGTTGTCTATAACCGGCAAAAAGACGGCAGACGGCTGACGGTAGACGGTAGTTCGACCGGCCAGCCAGAGCGTGAGAAGGGGGAAAGCACACACAAGTGGAGAACGACAGCAACAACAACGACGACGAAAAAAAAAAAAAACTTTGTGCAACCGTACAAATCATCGGACCGCAATCAGGTGTTAACTGACGACCTAATTTTCAACCGTTGTTCATCGGTCACTGTTGCTGTAGCTGTTGCTGTTGCATGATGTGGGCCTCAATCGTGCCACAGACGGCGACGCGACGCTGTACTACAATCTGTGCGTGCTGCGTACAGCGCACAGCATACAGCGCGCACCGCGCCCGCCACACACAGATCGTGTTTGATGTGGCGAAGCGAGAATGTCGATCAAACGCTGCAGATACCCCACATGGGGTACCACCGCGCCGCCGGCCTCACACATCATCCATGGCAGAGACGAGGAAAGCGCTCCCCAGCGCACCACCGCCACCCCACACCACCCTCTGTGGGGGGGCTAGAGAGAGGCTTACGCAAAAATGCAACAAACAGGTGCAGCAGCTGGTCCGACGCTGTGCGCTAGCCCGTGGTGTGGCGGTTGGAAAGAAATCAAATCCGTTAGAGAGTTGGCCACCGTTCGACTGCAGATCGCTCAGCAGCTGATCGCCGGTTGACTCCGCGTGTATCTTCGAGTGCAGGCGAGCACTGGATCGATCGGTTCGGAGTTTGATCGGAGAGCTAGGCGGGGGGACCTCACACTTGCCCGCCCGACCTCCGTTTAACGGGTGTGCGCGCATTGGCGGATGGCTACAAGTGGGAAACGACGGCAGCGGCTTCGGCTGCCGATGCGGTTATGGCCAAGATTACAGCCGCGGCAGCTTGCTCATTGTGTTCCTCTAACCTTTAATTACACATTGGAGTGTGTAGTTTTGAAATCGCTGCGTTTTTTTGTGTGTTTTCGCTCGGGGCGGCGAGTGTTGGGTTCGCTTAATTTGATTGCGCGGATTTTATGTAGTTTTGCGTGTGGAATCATAAGCGTTGAATAATGGATTCCAGGTGGCTGCGGCAAACAGGTGGCGCTATGAATTCGAATAGGACTGGTAATTGCTAGCCTTGGTGTGGTAGGTCATCGGCGGCGTCGACGTTGACTAGAAATTAGATAACGATTTATGCAGTCTGTGCGGGGATTTATGTGCGCATGCGTGACGCGAGAGTGTGAAGGTTCCCACGATCGACGGCGGTGGCGGAGTGGACGTGTGGCACATCTCGTGGGGAAGTGGTTGGGGAAAGTCGGAAAGGGATTTTTGGCAAATGCGGTGCTGCTCTTGGATGAATAGCACAACCGTCGCGTCGTTTGGCTGCTTTTCTTTTTCGAAGTGTGTCGACGCTCGTCATGCTTCACTATGACGTAGTTTTTCGTTAATTGGACGATCATTTCATTTAGCCCGCTTGACATGCCGTAGCTTAGCAAGCAATGAACTGCTAGCCCTCATAGCCGGACAGCAACGGTCGCAGCACTTTTGTCCGGCTTAGCGATCTGTAAAACGATCGCTTAGCTTGATCAGATTAAGCAGGCCCAATCTCAGATCTCTTATTGGCGTTCTAACAAAGCATTGTGCCACCACAAACCATCGAACACTTGCTATGTAATTGCAGTGCTCTCTCATCCCGCAGATTCAGACTTCTGGGGCCCTTTTCTTTTTTAATCTAGCTAAACTGAGCAGCATTAAAATCAGCTCTCTTCTTCGCTTTATCAAAAGCACAGACTGCTTTGCGGAATAGGTAGCCTAAGATCCGCTTGGTAGCACAATGGGCCTATGCTTGGCCCAAGTGTGCCTGCTGCTTGTGTGAGCGGCAGTCAGCCACTTCAACCTAACCTAACCTAATCTAGCGATCTGTAGGTCCAACGGAATTCAGGATCCACGATCGTAAGAAATTGTCCGCTCGAGGGATTTGTCAACATAAGAGAGTATCCATTATATGGTTGTTTGTATGATAACTTGTGTGACATTTCATATGCTCACACTGCCATGATGAGCGTTTGTTTCTCAATCTTGTACATGGCATATTTCAGCAATAGTTTAGCCCCAGGGACCGCCTTTGGATGTGAAAAGTGTAGTAAGGTATCTTGACATTTGGTTGGATCAATATCTGTATGTCCCCACCATCACGACCTCCGGGGCGGGCCTTGAGTGCGATTTCATGAGGTAGGCTACCACTTGGCAGAACCAGGATGAGATGGTTGGACCAAGTCCATAAGCTCGCCTGGTTAGGCTTGGACATAACCCCTGATGAGGTAGAGTCGATGGCGGAGGATCGAGTTGCCTGGAGATCTCTCGTGCGTGGTTTACCCTCGCGACCCATTAAGTCGATCATGCGGGTCAGAAGATTGTGATGATGATGACACTGTACTTCATTTAGATCAACTGACTTCGTTTTTTACTTCTCAATGTGTAAGTCCACTCCTTCGCTCATATGTAAGCCGTTTGACGAGGATCCCGATCAACACCATCCGTCGTTGAAAGGACGAGAAGGAATGAAGCCAGTTAATAGAATGAAATATACATGTCCGCCATTCCTTCGTATCCTATTAACCTGGCAATTTTGAAAACTTAGATTCACTTGCAACAGATCTGCATCCTATGGTCGCCACAGATGCAAGAAGTTCATAGGTATCTCTAAACGCAGCTAGCTGCTTGGACAAAACTTGCCTTTTGTGTTACTCGCTGTTTGATTGTGGTACTGATGTCGTTGGTGCTGTGTCATTTATACAGTAGAAAGAAGAAAAGATGTAAAACACGCCCCGTCCGCATTTTTAATTTGTTCATCTTTTCGAGAATCAATATAGAGCGTATGTATATTCACCAAGTAAAAATTAATTATATTTAAAAAAAAATAACAAACGGAAAAAACAACAAAAAAAACAGTTGCTTACAGTTATAAAAGCTAAACTAATTCAGACGTCTTTCTGTAAAAAAAAAACTGCTCTATGAAAGACTGTCGCTGGAATTCGGTCTTCTCTCCGAATTGTTCTTCGTATAAATTAAAAATAACTTATTTTACTTTTCATAAACAAATATTTTATTATTCAAACTTCACAATTTAACTTACAATGGTTTCTGACTTCTGCCTTAAATACTAACTTATTGCTGGAACTGTATTATCGTCATCCGTTCTATTTGATCCGATCGTATGGCAGGTTGAACGCTTAGGACCCATTCACAATGGACGTATTTAAAGATGAAACTTAAGCAATCGAGAGAATACAGGGTAATTATCCCTGGCGACCATAAGAACCACTTCGCTTAGTTTCGTTAAGATTCATTGACAGGGTGCCGTTAATTCGCCGATCCTGTTCAACATTTACTTGAGCGATCTGTTAAGTTCTCTTCCTCATGCAATTGCGTATGCGATGACTTGATCGCGTACAGATCGGCCAAAAAGATCGAGGAAATCACTACTCTCACACAGGGTGACTTCGATTCATTCATGAGAAGTTGCGATGACTGGAAGTTGGACATTAACTTCCGGAAGTCGGAAACCATTCTGTTCAGGACGCCGTTGTATAAGGCCTCGGCGGATACGAAAAAGAATTGGCGAAAGTTCTCAATCGTTGTAAGACACGGGGAATCACTAGCGCAAAAGACTGTAGTCAGATACCTGGGGATCTGGCTAGATTAGTATCTATATTTTAACAAACATGTAGATGCTGCTCTGGCCAGGGCCCGAGGCGCTTTTGCCCTTACAAAGAGACTGTTTTACAACAGCCAACTCGATGCGAGGGTGAAGGTTATCTGCTACATGGCCCTCATCCGGCCAATGCTGACCTATGGGTGTCCCGTGTGGTTCAACGTGAGTGCAAGCTTGATGGAAAAGATTCGGTTGTTTGAGAGGGCTTGTCTTAGGCTTGAATAAAATTCTATTCCAATGAGGTCTTATACAACAGGGCAAACCTGATAAGAGTGGACAATTTCCTGGTGAAGTTGATTCGAGGTCACACTGAGCGATGAACTCGGTCAATAACTTGATCTCGGAGGCTTACTACCCCAATCTAGAATACCACGAAAGGGTACGTTACAGTGGCTTCATCCCCTCCAGAAGCTTTTCTGCACCTAGACAAAAATGGACTGATACAAGATATTAATGCGGTACCGCTCATCTACCACATCGCCAGATGAACTGTGGATGGGCGACTCAACGACGACCGCTCCGTCGCACAACGAGCTGAGGAGGATCTCCTCCGTTTCAGTACGGTGGACGGGATAAATGGGATGTAATGCAACATCGAAAGTTCTGGTGGCTGGGGAGCGAAAGAACTCCAGCGTCGAACCCTTTAGACCCGGGGTAAAAGGGGTAGGCCGTATCCGCGAATGGGGGAATAGTCGGTCTCCGTCTTGCAGTGGATTCGAAGTAGGTCTATCTGCTGCATCCCTTGGCCGACTTACACATATTAGGGTAGTTTTAAGGTAGCCGTAAGTTGTACAAAAAAAAAATGTTGGTATACACATGTGTACACTTGTATGCACTTATGTGTATGCATATGTATATATATTAATTAAGTGCATGTATATATATATATATATATGCGTGAATGTAATTTTAGCATAAGGTAGCTTAAGTTATTTTAAGGTAGTATGTAAGTAAGTATATAAGTTTTAAGGAAAACAATTCTTTCATTAAGTTTTTGGTAAATTTTCTTAATTTCAAACTGAAAGTGTCAGTCAATATCTATGTTTAGCGTAAATAGAAAGGTTGTTGGTCTAGGTCGAAAGACATACTGTAAGGTTAAGCTTAGCTTAGAGTGCCCGCCGGGGGCCATTAAGTTATATTTAGCATAATGTTCGTCTATCTAGTTTTAAGCATTTTTGTCTAGTACCTAAGTATGTAATGAATTAAAAATAAAAATGAATTAAAAAAAAAAAATAAAATAGTCCCAAATGACGTTGTGGTCATACGATCGCTAAATGGAACGACCGTTAAACAGTTAAGTTACTTAAGCTCGAATGGGATAGTAGGCGATAGTAAAAGGGACTAACCACTTCAGCTCACAGTGCGATAACGACCGATCATGAAAGGGATGCAATGGAGATTGAGAGAACAATTGTGGCAGTTCTCTCTCCAGTGTTAAGATTCTTTTCCTTATTTTTTAAATAAATGTTTTAAATAGTTTTACAAGTGTGTTCTTTCATTTAATTCGTCCTTGTCTTGTTTTTATTTGTATTTTCGATACTACATCCAATTGAATACAATAGCTGCGTTTTTTTTTGCAAGCGTATATGCGCTTAATTTTGAAGTGCACAAAAAAACGATCATCGTTGCTTAATGATTCATCATAAAATCTTGGCAGCACCGACGACATTTATGACATTTGCTAAGCAGTCAGGGGTGTAGTCGTGGAAGGTAATGGTTGATCTTTGATGGTCACAATCTTCGTTTTGTGATTGTTAAGCGTAACCATCAATTCAAAAGCAAAAACACTTATTAATTATAAAATAAAAAAAAATCGTGAAAGGAAAAGAATCGTTAACGAAGCCAGAACGGAATGTATAGCAGATACACTCTGAGTATACCAAAAATTGCATACTTATGGATGGCAACAAAATTAAAAATGATCTAATACATCAACCAAACCTGCAGGTGTAAGCCACATACAGCAACCTAAACAATAAATGAATGAATTCAAGAATGAACACACAGAAATTAATGATTGGAAGCATTGTTTTTATCCGCGCTTATTTCTTAAGCGGCGATACGTATGATGAGTAACTTAAGCGGATACAGGACTCGTTGTTAGTGTATTTTACATGCAAATTGAAATTTAGGCGTATATACGCTTGCAAAAAAACGAAGCTAATAATAAAAATGTATAATTAGCGCGCTACCTTAAATTGCTGCCTTCCTTAAATTTATCTCTGGCTACAGCCCTTTAATAGATACGTCTCAACTACGTGCCTCAGCTGCAGATAAACTCTGAGAAGGATGATGGCCGATTGGTTTCCCTTTCAGAACTGTGAACACGACTTGTGGTTAAAGGGTCCAACCACAAGTCGTGTTCACAGTTCTGAAAGGGAAACCAATCGGCCATCATCCTTCTCAGAGTCACTTCTAAACTCACTTCTTGTTGTGCCGAGGAACACTGGTTCAAACACCTGTGATGTACCATTGTTTCTAACAAGGACCTAGAGACACCATTTACAGCCCAAATCTGCCAGTAAACCTTCAAAAAGAGCCTCTAACTGTCCGTAATCTCATTTAACCACAGATCACCCCATAAGAGTCTTCAGTCAAGTTATATTTTGATCCCTCAGAGACCTGTTCTCATTAAATTCAACCGGTTAGCGGCCCCGCTTACAAGGATGCCCAGCGAATAGCCTCACTCGCGTCGAGTATCAGTCAAGAGCCTCGCGGTCATCTCATTACGCGGCTTCATGCGAATAACTGTCACTGGCAGTGTAATTAACTGAAATCCTCACCATCCGCACTCGGTCCGAGGGGAGTTGGCCTCGTCAAGCCCGCCATTATGTCTCCACACCTCGATTAGAGCGTCGCGCAACCGAATAACATCATTAAAACTGACAGTCCTGCCTGACTTAGACAATGCTTCACCTCACGTGACGTATTCATTAGCGTGTGACACATCCCGCCACGGCGCGGCGCAGCACGGCACAGCACAGTGCAGTGCAGCGTAACCCACTTGCATAATGAGACCCGCTCTGTCAATTATTGTTTACAATTCTTGCCGCTGACGTCGTTCTCCCAATTGAATGGATGCCGGCGCGCCGCAGCCGATGCTGGGACTGATCATTAGATAAGACATACCACATCCACGAGCGACTTCCTGACTCTCCGGTGCGCCTGCCGCGGTGACACCGATCGACAGCTGAGGTACATTGACATGTCATACAAGCCGATGCCGGTAATTTATTCACATTCAGCCCGCACCGCGCGCCGTCGCCGGGCCAATTTATTTCATTATCACAATCAAACAGCACTCACTTGGATGGCTGTCGTTCAGAGAGCGTAGGTACTGGGTACCTGCTCCGGCGACAAGTGTTCCGCGGCGAAAATGGCCCCGCCGCCGGCCCCAGCATCCGTCGGTGGAGCTGCGACGCGGTTGTCACTGGAGCTGTAAATCAGGCGGCTTGTCATCGCGGCGGCGGCAGCGGATCTTGGCGCCGAAAGCAAAAACGAATCCGCTCTCGCGAATGAAAATCCATAGACAGTCGCCGATCTACCTACGATTTGGCGATGGTGTGTCGGCGCACGGTCCGCGGTTGGAAATTGGTGCGCGCAAGCCCACCGTGGGCAGGAATAATGATTTAAGATTAACAACTCAGAAAGACCGCTGAGGCTCAATTGACATGAGTCGATGAAAATTTTGTGAAAGTGAACATGTGTTCTCGCATGATGGAGGAGAGCAACTCCTCCGCGCCGTCGATCGGTCGATGGGCTGGTTCGCAGGTGGTAATTGCGAGCAGCGGCCGAGACAGTGTGAACTTTGTCGGAATGGTTTTAATGTATTCACGGACTGCTGTCTGTGAAGGCGGGACTGGGTGGGAATATTGAGTTCGAGGTGCCTTCAAATTGGTCATTACTTCACGCGAATTGCGAATTTATATTCCGAAGGGGGGAAGAATTAAAATCGAACGCGGCGGGAAGTTACGCGCAAATCAGTTTTGCCATGGGCGGGATTTTCTCTGCGGAAACGGAAGTCTAAATTGGGAGCAGTGGCGTTGGATGGGATCTTGACAGCGATCTGTCAGTTGAGAGAAATCTCTGCGGAGGCCTCGAAGGTTGTTCCTCATTGAAGATCAATTGGCGGTGGGTAGATATGAGGGTTTGCTGAGATTGAACGATCACACGGTTTCAGAGAGGATGACTTCTTCAGGAAAGGGACCAAGGATAGCTTCTTCAGGAAAGGGCCACATTTTTGATTTACTAGATTTTTCACTCAACACCGAGTCGTCCTTTAAGCATAGTGAATGTCCGACGACCCAAAAGGGAAGTGATACTACTCATAGACTAAAGGTTCGTGGTTCGATCCCTGACATGCCAACTGTCATTTTCACTACACCGCCTGCTTTGAATACCTGATCATGCCTGGACGACTGTGGGCAAGAAAACGTCTCCAAATTCGTCGTTGGGCTAATGAGGAAGGCCAAGGACTAAGGCCCAAGGGCACCAACCACTCCAGGTTGCTCGACGCCCAACGACCGCACACCCGATCAAAGAAGGTCACCTAAGGAAGCTTTATTTGTGCTCAGAATCACGTCCGTCCAAACTGTAACAACATACAAGGCCCACATCCTCACCAACGTCTCCAAATTCGTCATTGGGCGTCGGGATATGCTTGTGGACGGTCTCCAGTCTTAACAGACTAGTGAAACATGGTGCGGTTGGCCAAGGACTTAGGCCCAAGGGCACCTTACACACCCGATCAAAGAAGAAGAAGGCTAACTTAGGAAGCTTTTTTGTGCTAATGACCACGTTCATTCAAACTGCAACAGCATGCAGAGCTCAGATCACCACCAGCAATTGATTTATATCTCCCCATAGAGCAGAGATTTGTTCTCAAAGGTCAATGGCTTCATCGACACAAGGAAACACTCATTAAATTTCTCGACAGTGACTGCGAATTGAAGGACTTCCTTGCCAATTACTGACATGGCGGCACAACGATGTCGCTGTCGCGGTTGCTGCTATAGTCGTAGTCGCATGTCTTGTGCAGCTGTCAATTTTGTCGCGCGATTTGAAGTTGGATTTGCCCACGTCTCCTGACAGCGGTATACAACACCGGCGACGATGCGTTATGTATCAACAGTGGAACTCCGGCACTATGGGCTAGTGAGTCGTTTTGGCGAATTCAGATATCTGTCAGCTCGATGCCATGGGGGATTATACTGAGGAAGAAGTGAGAATTTTGTTTGGGAAGCGGGAAGCGACATATAGACACGCCTTAAAAAATCATTGAAATCGTGAAAGGACTACCGTGGAGTTTATTTTTTTTGTTTTGTTTCCTGAGACCAGCTTTATCACGAGCTAGAAAGCTAATGAGGAAGCCCTTGACTTGTCGGAGTTCGGTTAGGAGACTGAAAGATAAGATGATGACGGACAGGAAATGATATCGCACGATCGCCGCACAGTGGTTCAAAACCGGAAAAAATACCAAAAATTAAAATTGGGTTACGGAGTTGTTTCTTTTTATAGATATCCTAGCCTATAGGAGTATTTTATTTCGTAAAAATACATGTACGACGGCATGTTACCACATATTTTACCATTCAGAGATATGGCATTTACTATCTTTCATCTGTAACATTATTATGCAATAGTACTGTTACCGACGTCACTATAGTTCCTACAAATTTGATAATTCTTGTTAACTCTTTCAACCCCTGTGTATTTTCATTATTTCTACCTAATTTCCTTATTTCTTGCTAACTCTGTCAACCCATGTACAGATGGGATGAACAAGCGAATATAAATACACGCATTTGGGTATTTGGGGCAGTTGCGAAAAGACTATCATCGACTCAGGTCAACTAAAAGTTTTAAAGCGCTTTGCTTAACTTTACTTTATTTTTTTTATTAGCTTATTTTATAAAGTTTAAAATAAAAGATACATTGAAGTGCTCTTAAACCCAGTGATCTTTTTTATTTCTAACAAGTACCAAAACATACGAGAAAACATTTTCAAGTAAATTTATGATAAAAATTAACAAAACCAGTCAAAAACATAAAAAATTAACAAAAATAAATAACGTATTTTCGTTTTGAGTCTATTCCCACGTGATGGAATCGCACTCAAGGCCCGCCTCGGAAGTCGTGATGGTGGAGCCATTCGTGTTACGGGACCAAACCATCGAAGAATAGCTCTTTCCGTTCGGAGAAGCAGCTGCTCAACGTTGAGTTCCTCGTGCACTGCCGTGTCTGGTGGTGTGTCCGTGTGTGTACTAACAGAATCCGATGCGTTGGAGCGCATTTCAGGAAATCTCAATTTTCGAGTACTTAGGTCGCATTAGAGCCTTTTTCTCAGTCTCACCCTATCCCGGCGAGTAATTCCCTCAACAGCACGAAGATGTCTTATTCTTTCGGTCATTACCCAAATTTCATGACCATAGGTGAGAGTTGGAACAAATACTGAGTTTAAAACTGCTAACTTGGCTTTCACACTAAGCTCGGCCTTCGTGATTACTGATCGCCAAGCTGTGTCAAAACTGACCTAGCTTGACCAATCCTACAAGGTAGTTCAGCACTACTCCTCCCATCACTCGTGAAGGAGACCCCGAAATACTTAAACATCTCCACCTGCTTCAATGGGACTCCACTAACATGTAGAGTGTATTGAACAGGCGTTCTGGAAATTACCATAACCTCTGATTTGTCCACGCTACAGTGAAATGTCGAATATTGTAATCGAACAAATATTTAACACACGCTTATGCAAGCAACTATATAATGTATAAATAAAATATCCTGAATGCATTTTTAATAAAAAAAAAACACAACTTCATTTACATAATATGTTAAACTCAGAAGTTGCTTTGCAGAAGATCGCTTGGCAGCAGCTTTACCCCGCATATTTTGCATGGTAAGGTCTTTTTTTTTGCCAACTACAAGTACATGGGAAAGCATTTTATTACGGCTTCTAATTTCACTTTGGGCTGTATATCATTAGCTTCCATTTCCGCACTACAATCGGAAACATCTCAGGCTTCTACGGTTGGTTATTTAGATTCGCGGCTATCTATTGAGACATGTCATCGCTGCCCATGTCTTAATATCAGATTTTTCTGACAAAATTAGATCCCACATTAAGATCAAAGGAGCAAAGTTTTCTTCCGCCCAATGATCAGGAGTTCTGATAACTATTTTCCACCGCTTAGTGATGGTAGTCGCTTTAAACTCTTCACATGAAAAAAATGAGCGACGAGTAGTAGTATAAACTATCCAGTAGCGAGCACCCTTAAGGAAAGTTTTGACTTCATTGCTCTCTTGAAATTAATATCTTAGATATATGAAAACAACTTTATCATTAAAGAAAAGCTTGATGTTGTAGTCGTACGAATTCTCTTGCTCATCACTGTAGAATTAAGACTTGTCATATTGAACGGTTGTCATTACCGAATATGCTGACCGGACTCCGTGATTGTTCCGAAAATTCCTCTAGCTGTCAGAGCATAAAAGAAGTGACATATTTATTGATTGATTGATTCTTTATTGTAGCTAGAAAGTACATTTATCTTAAAACTACATTGCACAATTTACAGAGATACGGTATACACTACTTTACTACTGAAAACTTATTATAAATTGCAAGATAATATATTAATAAATTATTTAGGATTTTAGAAGGAAAAGCTACCGGAAAACCTTCATTAAAAGTGGCATATTATGTAACACAGACTGAGAGTATTAATAAAGTTGTCAAAGTCAAGAGTTC
The DNA here is from genome assembly GCA_964034865.1 of Eristalis intricaria. Lineage (NCBI taxonomy): Eukaryota > Metazoa > Arthropoda > Insecta > Diptera > Syrphidae > Eristalis > Eristalis intricaria. The sequence continues at coordinate 80,906,812 of OZ035875.1, read as the reverse complement.
GTACTGTTTGTTTTCTTCGCGCACCTCCTACAATGTATTACTGTTTGATATAAATAATAACTTTTTGTAAGTATTGGACGCAAATTTAATAAATTTAAATAAAGTACAAAATGAGACATGAGTCAGTACTGAGCCCTCCCTGTTCCTAATTCGAGCCCTCTACGTTCCCGTAACGAGGCCACCATATAAATCATAGGATACAAATGAAATTATCGTTATTTCATAGTTAATTTACTTAAAAAGTAAAAAGGAAAACATTTTTAAATAAATTCATGATAAAAATTAACAAAAGCCGTCAAAACATAAAAAATTAACAAAAATAAGTAATGTATTTACTTTTTGCGTCCATTTTTTTTATAGATCAATGGGTTTTGAATGAATAACCAATGGATGGTATGGAAAAGTCTTAGATCCAAAACATAATCCTATTTGAGATATTAATTAGAAAACTATTTATATTTACACTTAAATTAAGTATAACTTAAAACATAATTAGAAAGTATCCTTGTACTTTATGAGTATGTAGGAAACAGCCCCCCCCCCTTATTTCTTACTTTTGTTCTTGAAATAATAAAATATACATTATTATTGTTACATTAAGCCTTAATTAGGCAACTATAAATTAAAGAAAATCACTTACCTTCTTAGCCAAAGTTTCTAGTTTCTTAAGAAATATCACACATTACACTGATTTTTTCTCTCTAACTTTGAATTTTCCTTACCAACTGAGGATGAAGTACCTGAAAATGAATTATGCGATACAAAGAAAAGATATGATTTTTCTTTTAAAATAATAGATTTCTGTTAAAATACCGTTATTGTCGAAAAAGTAGGGGCTTAGCTTTTGGACAAAATTCATGAATTGGGCTCGAATTAGGGTAGTTTACCCTGCATGCTACGAATGAATTATGTAAATAAGTAAATAAATTCAAAGTAAATAGATAAATAATCAAACAAACAAATAAAAAATAAATAAAAATAAAAAGATAAATATATAAATAAATAAGTAAATAAGCAAACAAATAAATAAATAAGTATATAATTAAGTAAACAGGCAGGTAAATAAATAAATCCGGGCCTAAATTTTCAAAAAATTTGGGCAAATTAAGTCAAGGGATATACACTATAGTACAACATAGTTAATATAGAGCTCTAAAGTTACCCTATCCATTATTTTTTGAATTTATTTATTTTCTCGTAGGTTAAAAGATCGTTGGTACGAAACATTGGCATTTTTATAACTGCTTGTTCAAAACCAATTTCTTTAATATATACTTAAAATGTTATTTAAGCTTCCAAAAACATAAATACTCTAGCACTAGAAATTAAACTCAGTTATATGATTTTTATATAATAAGCATTTTATTTTGCGACCGTTTCGTTCGTGTTCCTGACATCAAATGAATATGAGTTTAGCATGAATGAGTATGAATAATTCGCCGCATGCTTTGCGATGACAATTTTAAAGAGGTACTTTTAAAGAGATCACCGGCAGCTCTTACGTTGTAAATTGGTTCTTAGAATTTTATTCATTCTTTCTTGACGTCTCTTTTTTTTTGCTGTCTGTATGATGTAAAGTGAATTATCGAATCGAAACGAAAAGAAAAAAAAAACGAAGCGTATAATTATATTTGATACGATGTTGTCTCTCTGATTTCTGCGATCGAAAAGGGAAGAGTTTACAAAAGCTTAAAATTGGCTTAGGCTAAGTGTTATACAAGATTCGCAAAGATGTGCATTAATGAATTCAAGTGTCATACATGGCTTATGGCGTATCTAGAGATGTGCAGTCAATGATATGCTAACATTACAATGATATTTCTAATCACTGTCTTTAATAATATTATAATATGGGTGGCGCTACAGCCCGTAGAGGACCAGGGCCTAGCTTCTCAGCAACCACTCGTGTTGTGCGTGATATTCTTCCTTCACGCGTGGAAGGGACCTACAGTTTAATGCCGACTCCGAACGACGAAGGTGAGAAGCTTTTTCTAGACAGGAATACTCTTTGAGCATTGTGAGTGACTCGAAAGAGGTGGAGCCGTGAATTATGAAAATTGGTAAATTCGGGTATAGAACCTGGCACCCTCTGCGTAGGAGTCGACGCACTTACCCACTACGCCACGGCGAACCACTGTCCTTAATACGATTATTCTTTCCCTTGAGATTCAGTTTTAACTCCACAAAGGTAGTACGAGTGGTTAACAGTTTAAGAAAGCTACGATATTCAGCTAATTGTTCTAAGAATGGTACTCGCCCTGACCTGGCAGGACACACACTTTTACAAATTAATTTCGTTAAATCGGTTTGAAAAAACCATGTTATAATTTCTTGCCTAGTAATGGTTGGAAAAAATGCAACTAGAACTTTATTTTTAGAAAAAATACCTTTCGCTTAAAGACCTCCGAGATATTTAATTTTTTTTACTACGAGCTTGATAAAATAAGCTTTACCGGGGAGTGTGCTTCAATGTTTATTGGACTGTAAAAAAAGGGTCCAATGGGCGACCTAGTTTTTCGGAACTCACTTCCTTACTTACTAATCAGGCTGACGACCTATGCTGGGGCCGAGCCTGAGCGATAGCTGCTTTCCATTCCTGACGGTCCTGGGCACACTGCTTCCCGTCATCAAGACCAAGCTGTCTTGCATCCGCGATTACTTGGTCTTTATACCGGAGATTCGGTCTTCCTCTCCTTCTCGAACCACGGGGCTCGGATTCGAAGACCCTCTTAGCTGGAGCACTTTTGTCCATGCGCTCGATGTGGCCGAGACAGGGTAGTCGACGGATTTTTGCCTTCCGGACTGCATCCACATCCTGTAGAGTTCGCGGTTGTGTTTCTCCTCTGTTCGCCTTCTTTGCAGAGGGGACCATATATCCGACGTAAAATTTTTCTTTCGAATGCACCAAGAATCAGCGCAGCAGTTTTGCTTATCGTCCAGCTTTCGGCTCCATGTAGCAGGACTGGTAAGAGTTTTGTAGAGCAAGACCTTAGACCTTCGAGTCTGGAGTTTTGACGCCAGTTGTTTTGACAAACCGAAGTAACACCGGTTTCCAAAGGCGGTTCTACGTCGCATCTCCACAGTGATGCCGTTTGTGGAGTTTATGTTGTCCCCGAGGCTGACAAACTCCTTTAATACCTCGAAATTGTAGCTGTCGATTTTAATATTTTTTGCAAAGAGTGATAACTGTCTAGAAAAAGCTTCTCTAGCTTGGCACTTCGTAGTCGGCATGAGACTGTAGGTCCTGTCTCCTGATGAGAAACCATAGAACGCACAACACGAGTGGTTGCTGCCCTTCTGCGGATATATAATTATATTATGCTCCATCAATCAGGAAGGCGATCCCACCTCTCGTAGAAACTTTGAAGGTACATGTAATAATCCCGACTGTGATAGCCAAAGCTCCCCAACTACAGTCGATGAAGTAGTCCTCCCATCTAGCTTTGAAGAAGTCATTTGCACAGCCATTAAAAGGCTTAAGAACAACAAAGCCGCAGACTCAGGCTTACCATCAGAACTCTTTAAGGCCGTTAGCGATGTTCTGGTAAAGAGATTGCACCAGATCATCTGTAGAATTTGGGAGGACGAAAGCATGCCCGACAACTGGAATACCATCTCCATATGCCCCATCCACAAAAATGATCCATCCTGCAATAACTATAGAGGTATATCCCTGCTCAACGTCGCCAACAAGATCCTATCCAGCGTACTCTGTGAACGTCTAAAGCCGTTTTGCACCGCACTAATCGGCAGGTACCACCGGCTTCCGGCCCGCAAAACGACAACTAACCAAATCTTCACACTAAGGAAAATCCTGGAAAAGCGAGGTTTAAATCGATACGCATCACCTTCTTATCGATTTTGAAAGCCCCATGCGACAGCATTCACCGCAAGGACTTATTTGGTGCGGTATTTGGTATTATTCCTGACTCGAAGGACTAAGGTCTTGCTCTACAAAACTCTTACCAGTCCTGCTACATGGAGCCGAAAGCTGGACGATAAGCAAAACTGAGGAGCTGATTCGTGGTACCTTCGAAAGAAATATTCTACGTCGGATATATGGTCCCCTCTGCGATGAAGGCGAATGGAGGAGATGACACAACGGCGAACTCTACGAGCTGTACCATGATGTGGATGTAGTCCGGAAGGCAAAGATCCATCGACTGCACTGGCTCGGCCACATCGAGCGCATGGACAACAATGCTCCAGCTTAGAGAATCTTCGAGTCCGAGAATCCTGTTTGGAGAAGGAGAGCAAGACCGAATCTCCGGTATAAGGACCAAGTAATCGCGGATGCAAAACAGCTTGGTCTTGATGACTGGAAGCAGCGTGCCCAGGACCGCTAGGAATGGAAAGCAGCTATCGCTTAGGCTTGGACCCAGCATGGGCCGTCAGCCTGATAAATAAGTAAGTATCACTCTTTGAGCATTGTCAGCGACTCGGAAGAGGTGGGAACGTGAAAGTTATTTTTGGTCGTACCGGCCGCGAATCGAACCCAGGCAGCAAGGAGAAAAAAATGTGCAGTGGACTCTTCCTAAGTCGAAACTCTCTTACTCGAACTTTTTCGCTATATTTTACATACATTTCCCTCAACTTTCCATACAAAAACCTCTCTCTAAGTCGAACAGATTTTGGTATCCTGTGACAATTCGACTTAGGGGGTGTCCACTGTATGTATGTAGTTACTACTTATATAGTAACTCTATTATTTGCGGTAGGAGTTGACTCACACACTCCCAACGCCAGCATATGCAGCTGATGTTCCATTCCTTGTGTATGTTTTCGTCTTCACAAATTCGCCACAATTTTTGAAGAGCGCTGAAGCTAATTGTGTCTGTCTGCAGCTTAGTTGTTCTTAACTGTTCTCCCGGCGAATACCGGAGACGAAAAAGACCGATGTCAACATTTCCGAGAAAAAAATAAATGCAAAAAAAGTGTTTAATTTTATTTTTATTTTCTTCCAAAATGTCACATCGGAAGCAATATTCTCTTTACCTTACTTCGGAATTCCCTGAATGTCAATACCGTTATGTCATCAAACCAGCCACATCACCTCGAGCGAAGACAATCCGGTGCATGATAGTAAAACCCAAAGTAAGATTTCTTCTGGGAATACACGCACTCACAGCCAGATCCCAACATACCGTCTGAAATTGCAACATTTTGCCCATCCATAGGGAATTAAACCCACATCCTCCAGCTCCCCCGTTCCGCAATTACCGGCGAAAAGCAAACGAAAAAGAAAGAAACCCTTCCAAAGTACCGAATGAGGTGTCATATTTTATTCATAACTCTCTCTCCCTCTCACCCCGTGGATGCGCTCGCAATCTAATCCAATTCCGTCGCTAAGCACTAGGGAGCATGAGCACTTCTACGGGGTCTTTCATTCCAGCCCAGCCAGTTTTCCGCCCGCCAACCCTAGGCCTCGTCCCAAGCCAGAGACGTGCACTAATAGAGTTGAGCAATTTCCTATGGGGAATTGCTCGAGACCCGTCCGCCGAGCTGGTTGTCATGTACTGCGTTGCGTGTCTGGCATTTTTAAGGTTTTGCGAGCTTAATCGAATCCAACGGCTGACGCTGGCGAACAGATGGCGGAACGGGGCGAAGAGCAACTGCCACTGGGTTTCAATCGCTTTCCGATTGGATTTCGGGCACATGGCAGAATATTTCAACCCACCGAGATGCACGCTCCGCGCATCTCTTGATGGAATATGAATTATGAATCGAGATGGTGTGGCGGTGGTGGATTTTCCTAAGCGAACGACCGCTCGCACTGGAGGGTGTGTTCGAAAACACTTGTCCGCTAAACACGGTTATTATAATTTGATTGGGTTTTATTGAGAGACGAATTGTTTTTTAAGTGCCGTGCATAGAACACATTGCGCATAGGAAAGTGCTGCGACACGGGGGGAGGGACGAGGTTTGACAAATTTCGAGAGGTGCTCGGCCGGAGCATTGGGGAACACAGTCACACACCGCAATCAATTTCACGAACAACACCTTAGCCATTCCCAATGTCAGGTTTAAAATACACATTTTTATGTACAGTGGCTGGCCGCAAATATTTTTTTACGAGCCATAAAGATATTTTATAAAAGTCACGACACCTCCGGCTGGCTTGACTGGGTCGTCGAAAAATACTGCTTTGTTCTTTGAATTTGACTGCAACACGAACGGAGGAATTTTTCTCCGCTCGGAAGATGAGCGCATAAATGTCGCCGGAATTTATTGTTTCTGAATAGATCTGAAAGTAGGGCCTTCGCTTTTGCGAGTATCTTGTGCGATGTTAGGATGAAGGTGCGAATTGCGTGAAATTTTGATGGCACTTTTGAATTCCTTTGAATTCACTCTGTCTAGTTCCTTCTGTCGCTTTAAACAAGACGATTGATCAGCTTCGAAAGTTTATTTTAATTACACGTGATTTTGTTACACGTACGTGCATGCCACACTACTCATAATGCACACGATCTTGTATACTATCACGTGAAGTTCCTAAATGTAGGTGAACGTGTACTTAATCACGTGCGTTCCCATTATACTAGAATTGAGTCCGTTTGATTGCAACGAAATTTTCGTTTTAGAAGGATTAAGAAGTTTAAATATTGTAAAAAATGTTAAATTCACGTGTAATTGAATTCAAGTGAAATCAATTCACGGATAAGATTTTTCACGTACATCACGTAATCACGAACTCTCGTGAAATCGTTCGTTCTACTTTATTTTTCCGGAAATGGACGTTCTGTCCTCGGTGTGGGTTAGGTTAGAGTGTCAGACATGGTTTTACAAGCAAAAGCTGATTTGTTGCCTTGTTAGATAAATGAGTTTCCGCTCGTTTGTCCATCAAGGCGACTGTTCATACACGCAGCTATGAGCTTTTTAGTTTCGATGGACTAAGAGCCCTTTCACACTTTCAACAAGCACCGTCTGAACCTTCGTTCGCAAGTTCTCTTTAGCAGTCTTCTTCTTCTGGTCCGGACTGTAGCCGAAATGGACCTGGGCCTCAACCAAGAAGCTTCTCCTGCTAGCACGATCTTTAGCCAGCTGTCTCCAATTGCGCACGCTAAGTTAGTTGAGGTCCTTCTCCACCTAGCAATTGTACCGACTTTTGGAAGATCGTTCCTCTTGTGTTGACCTTCTTAAGACTGATGTTAAAATAAGCACTTGACAGCCCGTCGGCTTGTCTAAAGCTTTTTTGGCATTGAAGGTCTCTGTGAGTTCGTTACCGACCTTGATGGAGCAGCGAGAATTCTCCATCGTCGTCGACTTTGGCAGGAATGTCAAAACAAGACAGGGCGTTGAAATCGATGAATACGTGTTGGGTGTCGATCTGCATTTCTGGCGTCTTTTCTAGGATATCTAGCTATCAGGGTGTTGACGAATGATTTCAGGCTCGCACACAAAACGGCGGAGAGAATCGTATAGGCGATGTTGAGGAGACTTAACGCAGTTGATGGGGTCTCAAGCAAGGGGCCAGCTTGATCTGTATGAGAAGCTAATGCTGACACTCTTAGCTAATCCAACACAGAGGATGGGACGTCCATTTCCGGAAAAATTAACTAGAACCTAAGATTTCACGATAGTTCGTGAACATGTGATGTACGTGAAATTAAACAATCCGTGATTTAATTTCACGTTTATTCAATTACAAGGGAATTAGGCATTATTTTTTGACAACATTTAAAATGCTCAAAAAATCTGAAAACACTTTCGATGTAATCAAACGGACTCAATCCAAGTATGAGGGGAACAGGAACGTACGTGATTACGTACATTTACGAAATTCACGTGATTACGTGAATTAATTTTTAAAAAATATTCAGAACGTACATGAGGCCTTATGCATTTTGTGTAGTTTGGCACGCACGTGCGACACGTACGAAATCACGTGTAATTAAAATAAACTTTCGAAGGTGATCAATCGTCTTGTGTAAAGTGACAGCTCCGCAGACACTCCGTCTGCACCATCGCTATCTTGACTTCGTCTAGGTTAGGGGACGGAATTCTCGTTCCAATTATTGGCCCATTGTGTGGAGGGGAACATTCTGCCTGACAGCGGTATTGGAGTCTTCACCACCGTTGAAAAGAATAGACAAATAAATTCCGATCTTTATTCAACCACCTGCCCGACAAGAATGGTCTTAACGCTAACTTATATAATATTACATCTGTGCCCACGTCCGGTGGGCAGCCTACGCGTGCAAGGGGAGCTGTGTCAGCATTTTCTGGCCTGGCAACGCTTCTAAGCTGTGTCTGTGTCCAAGCAGTTGGAAGGTTCAAGGTGACACCTGCCTTTTCCGCCGGCTGGGTAATGCTTCGTGTTAACTGAAGCTGATTATGTTTAAAATTTTGTATTTTTTAGTTATTTATTTATATTCTTCATAAACAATATAATTTTAGGAACAAGAAATTAAATTTAAGAAAAACAGCAATTTCATACAATGTATGTAGTATGTGCCAGGGTGTGACAAAAGTTATCCTTCCAGGTTCTCAGTATAGAGTGCGACTCTACTAGGAGTTGTCCCTCTTCGTAACGACAGGCTTTTGTCCAAATTTTGACCCCATTGGATAGTTCTTTTACCCGCTGTTAGAACTTAGGACATCATTTCTGCCATAACACCTCTCCATTGCGTGTAGTGTGGCACGCACGTACGACACGTACGAAATCACGTGTAATTAAAATAAACTTTCGAAGGTGATCAATCGTCTTGTGTAAAGTGACAGCTCCGCAGACACTCCGTCTGCACCATCGCTATCTTGACTTCGTCTAGGTTAGGGGACGGAATTCTCGTTCCAATTATTGGCCCATTGTGTGGAGGGGAACATTCTGCCTGACAGCGGTATTGGAGTCTTCACCACAGTTGAAAAGAATAGACAAATAAATTCCGATCTTTATTCAACCACCTGCCCGACAAGAATGGTCTTAACGCTAACTTAAATATAAGTTTACATCTGTGCCCACGTCCGGTGGGCAGCCTTCGCGTACAAGGGGAGCTGTGTCAGCATTTTCTGGCCTGGCAACGCTTCTAAGCTGTGTCTGTGTCCAAGCAGTTGGAAGGTTCAAGGTGACACCTGCCTTTTCCGCCGGCTGGGTAATGCTTCGTGTTAACTGAAGCTGATTATGTTTAAAATTTTGTATTTTTTAGTTATTTATTTATATTCTTCATAAACAATATAATTTTAGGAACAAGAAATTAAATTTAAGAAAAACAGCAATTTCATACAATGTATGTAGTATGTGCCAGGGTGTGACAAAAGTTATCCTTCCAGGTTCTCAGTATCGAGTGCGACTCTACTAGGAGTTGTCCCTCTTCGTAACGACAGGCTTTTGTCCAAATTTTGACCCCATTGGATAGTTCTTTTACCCGCTGTTAGAACTTAGGACATCATTTCTGCCATAACACCTCTCCATTGCTTCGATCGCGCGAGTTAAATGGGGATTGAAGCGGATCGAGTTTTTAAAATCGAACGAACTTTATTCAATGAATCGTGTCTTAAGACTAAAATCTTAATTCTACTTTTCTCGCCTCGATACTCATTGTGTTCCTAACTGAATTGTTATTCTTTCGGTGACAGTAGCATGATCGTCTGGGCTATTGATCATTTCTGCTGACTTATCTCTGTTGGGGAATGAGTGTGTGGTATCTATTACTGCTGAGTCGTTTCCTTGGATGGATGAACGTTTGGTGTTTATTATTGCTGGCTCGTCTCTCTGCTGGTGGTATCCAACTCAACAAACTACAATGAAACATCTCTGTAGCGGAGCGCAGCGGGACCATCATGATTGTCCATTATGAAGGGGTGTCCGTACTGAAGTCGGTGAAATAAACAAATAACTTCATGTCGGGACCATGCCGAACTGGGAGAGGTGTCCCTTATAGAAGGTTTTCCGTAAGAAGAAGTTTCACGCCTGGTTTCTAATTTAATTAGGTTCTGCACGAAAGGTAGGTACTATTCGCAAATGTATTAGATATTCCAAGATTATCTTCCGCACAATAGAAATATTTTATTCAAATAAATGCAGAAGCTAACAGAAAATCACCGTGGAAGCCCGAGCTTCCTACTAAATATGTATGAATCGCTTTGGACTTAAGATATACAAGCCGTTGAGAGATTTTTGAATAAACAATCGGTTTTAAGAGGCTCGTAAAAACAGAGAATTCTTTAAATGGCGTTGGTTATGGCATGCGGCTCTGATTGACACTGACTTATTTAGACGTCGCCTTGGAATCATGCATTCCTATTATCATATTGAAACAAGAAGTCACTTCGTGTGCTAGTATGGCCACCTCAGTTGGGCCATATCCACACGTGAGATCGGGATCGTCCATCATTTACCAAAAAAGCATTTACTTCTTAATTTTGATCAAGCTTTTAAAATTACCTTCATTATTTTCTTCTTCTTCTTTATTTGGCGCTACAGTGCGGGGTTAACCTGGGTCTCAACCAACAAGCCTCTCCAGCTAGCAAGGTCTCTGGCTAGCTGTCTACAGTGTCGCACGCCAAGTTGGTTGAGGTCCTTCCTCTCTGGTGTTCCACCTTAAAAGCTAGCATCCTGTCTTAGGTTGTCCCACGGGTTCGGAGTTAATCTTGAGCTGCTGTCTCTAGTTCATCGTGTTTTTCAGCCGATTGTGCTGAAGCTGAGCGCTCCTCATGCAAAGTCCAGAGTTACAATCTTAATTAGAATCCAATGGACCTGCTTAACACAGAGAAAGCGTGTATCAAACCTAACAGACCAAACTCCTCCAAAATAATTTTAACAAGCCTTGCAGAATATGGAAGCGGGCGTATACGCTTCGTCTCAGACATGGACGTAAGTACTCGCACATAACTGCGGTGTACCGCAGACAAGATAAAAGTCTTTAATGTAAGGTCTTATGGTTACGGTCTTAAGCCCGGTATCTTTGTATTTTCTATGGCAATATCTCAGACGTCTGTCTATGGTCAGATTGTAGTACATGCATCAAAATAGAAATGATCTTTCACAGAGGCCTCGTTTAAAAATTGCAAAAATAACAGCCATCCGGCCGATAGGACATGACTGAGCATAATGGCCTCCGCCACAGTTGTACTTGATAAGAAGCGGGTATAAAAGGAAAGCGTAGCTCTGCCAATTCAGGCACAAACGTCATGGTTTTATTTTGAGCTGTGTCCTTGCATCTGCGCTGCCACCTGCTGACTTTCAGTGAAAAACGGTGATGTCCTGGTCGAGTCTTACTCTTTCTTGCCGAGAGATTAACAGAGAGAGCCTTAACCATGTGAACAACGAATTTAACAAATTTAAGGCTCTCGCTGGAATATTGCAATGCTTGTCATAAGCTGATTATATTTAAACGTCGGTAGAGGCGTACGCCTATGCCGAGGGTGTCAGATGCAAGGCACCCACCCTAATATTATGTCATTACTTAAGGTTGGACTTGTACAAGTGAGTCGCCGTTGGGAATTGGGTTAGTGCGTCGAATCCTATGCAGAGGCTGCCAGGTTCAATACCCGAATTCACCACCTTTCATAACTCACGGCTCCACCTCTTTCGAGTCACCGACAACCTTCTCATCTTCACTGTTCGGCTTTAAATTGTATGTCCCATCCACTCGTGAAAAAAGAAATAGCACGCACAGTACGAGTGGTTGTTATAGAAGCCAGGCCCAGGTCCGGCTCGGACTGTATGTCGTGCCACCTATATTGTTATTAATACTAATTGTACAAGCAACATTTTCTTTTTTGAGGCCTTGAAAATGTATAATTGTTTACCAATCAGATATGACCTGTTTGCAATAAATTACAGTCGGACTTGGATAACAGGAACCACCTTGCCACACAAAAACTTGAGTTGAGTGATTGAGTTATCAAGACTTCGTGTTATCAAGTAAAATACAAAACTGATATAAACACAGTCGACTCTCCCTAAGTTGAACTCTCCCAAAGTCGAAACTCTCTCTGACTCGTGCTTCTTCGCCATACTTTACATACATTTCCTCAAATTTCAGGGAAAGTCAAACTCCCACTAACTCGAACAGATTATGGTATCCCGTGACAATTCAACTTATACTTACTATCCACTGTATTTATTTATGCAAAAACACATAAAACGTAGAGGAGCATACATCTGTTACACATCTTAAAACAATCTTCGAAGGAATTTAAACCATTGTAGGTACACAGAATCATTTGTTGTTACACGAGTCTTTTAATATAAACGCAAAATGAGTAATGAATTTGCAACCAACTCGTTTGAAGGTGGTTGAATCAAAAAATCCTCAATTATAGCAAGGTCTTTCCATATTAAATAACTGCCGCTGTCATCGTCATCATCATCATCCTCTTCTGACCCACTTGATCCGCTAAAGGGGTCGTGGGGTAAACGACGCACGGGAGATCTCCAGGCAACTCGATCCTAAGCCATCGACTCTAACTCATCAGGGCTTATGCCCAAGCCTAACCAGGCGAGCTTATGGACTTGGTCCAACCACCCCATCCTAGATTTGCCAAGCGGTCGCCTACCCGATGGTCGTGATGGTGGGCACATTTGTGCTACGCGACCAAACCAACGAAGCAAAGCTGCTAAACGTGGAGTTCCTCGTGCACTGCCGTGTTTGGTGATGTATTCGCATTTCAGGACAGCTCAATTTTCGAGTACTTTTGTATAGCCAGCCTTTCCTCAGTCTCACCCTATCCCGGCGAGTGATTCCCAATTTTATGACCATAAGTGAGAGTTGACACAAATACTGAGTTGAAAACTGCTAACTTGGCTTTCACACTAAGCTCGGCCTTCCTGACTACAGACCTCCCAAGCTGTGTCAGTATTGTCGATAAGGTACAAATTTACATCTAATCATCTCGACAAATCGACAATCGTCATACACCAGCAGAAATTAATCATACCGCCACCTTGTATATTTCTGCTATTTTTTTCAAGTTTCAAATTCCATCTGAGGGAGAGATTAGAGATACCAAACAGAGAACACTTACTGGATAATTGTAAAAAACCTTAAGTAAGCCTTACAATAAAGTACCATATTATAAGGAATAAATATGAACACATTTGGAGGGCATGGGCCTGTGCATCCAGGGCAAAGTTGTTGACCGCTCTCAACTTGGCGAGATGCCAGCAACGATCCCTGTTAAATGCACAGGTCAAGTTGACATACAGCCTCCTCTCGCCTTTAAAGCAATCGCTTAGAGGTGAACTAATGTAGACAGCGGCCCCCTTGTCTAGGGGTATAAACCAGGACACGGTCCTCCAGGTTCGGGGGTTGCGCGTGGTGTTAACTTCCCCACAGTGTAAAAAGACCAAAAGTTCAGAAACTACGAGAAGCCTCGGATACGGATGACCCTACTGCTGACGACCATGGACAACGATTTCCGGCTCTGCACTTGGAATGTGAGGTCCTTCTTTTTGAGAAGCCGGTGCTCTTCCCTTCCTTTAAGTTCGCAGTTCGTAGAGCTCACGAACCGCTCTCGTCCTTCTGTCCAGCGTCACCTTGTATGCCGCTTGCTTGTATGCTGAATGTGCCTGCCTTCACTCGTTGTCAAACCAGGGGGTTTTTTGGGGTGGCGTTTTAAAACCCAGCACATCACATGCAGCTTCTCTGATGGCGGTTCCATTGTTGGTCGATTGTTTCGCCTGGCAGGGTTGGCCTCTCTGAGAGCTTTAGGGAGACTCGATCGGCAAAGTTGCTAGCGGTCAATTGCGATTGTAGCTCTCCGACGTCAAACTGATTTGGTCTTGCTCTACTCCGTTGTCCTATCGATATCCGTGTTCTTACCTTGGCTACCACAAGGAAATGATCCGAGTCCATGTTGGCTCCTCGGAATGTTCGGACATCGAGAATGCTGGTGGAGTGTCTGACGTCGATCGCAATGTGATCAATCTGGTTGACGGTTGATTGATCAGGAGACCGCCAGGTCCCTTTGTGGATGTTGAGGTGAGGGAACCGCGAACTGGCTACAAAGAGGTTTCGCCTCGTTACGAAGTCCAAAAGCCTGAGTCCGTTCTCGGACGTGTTGTCGTGCAGGCTTCTCGATGACTCTAGCAAGGACGTCTTCCTTGCCCAGTTGTGCAGGCTTCTCGATGACTCTAGCAAGGACGTCTTCCTTGCCCAGTTTTGCGTTGAAATCTCCGAGAACGATCTTGGTGTCTGGGGCATTGATCGTATGTTCTTTCTAGGATATCGTAAAAGTCATCTTTGCTGTCGTCATCTTTATCCTCCGTTGGGGCGTGGGCACATATCAGGCTGATGTTGCCGAATGTAGCCTTGATGCGGATTGTTATGAGGCGCTCGCTTATGTATTCAAAGCTTAAGACTTCTTGCCTAAGCCTGCCTCGAACAACAACCCCGCATCTAAACAAGCGCTGCCTTCGCTCTTTGTAGCAATCGGCGAAGTATATATCGCAGTTTTTCGTCCTCTTTTTGCCCGGCCCATCCCACCGCACCTCCTGAATGGCGGTGATTTGAATTAATATTAAACAAAATATTGCAGCTACCCCAGTTTCTATTAGTTGCGAGAATCGTGAATGCACTGTACATAGGTATGTGTATACACATCCTAGCAAAATTATTCGCACAAGACTTCATTTAACGAAATAAGCTAAATTCCACTAGCTAAGTCGTGAAAAATTAATTCGTTAAATTAAAAAAAAATTAGAATTAGTAAAAGATTAAGAATTCGTACAAAAAAATCAAATATTAGCGATATGCCAAGTAGGCAAAAACGAAAATAAACAAACTGACTTCAATTAAACGTAACACAAAATTATTCGCACAAAAATAAAAATATGAAAAAATACATAAAATAAAGTAGGTGAGTGGCACATCAGTATCTAGTTGCACCACCCTTAGCATCAATAAAAAGTTTCTTGCAAAAATCTGGGCGTAAGAGTTCCCATTCTCGTTGTAGAGCTTCTTTAAGAGAAGCTTTGCTGCTGATAGCTCGATTTCGAATATTTTTTTCAAGCTCAGCCCACAAATGTTCAATGGGGTTGAAGTCGGGTGACTGTGGAGGCGTTTTGAGCTGCGAGCGACCATTGAAAAGCAGCCACATTTTGACATTGTGAGCAGTGTGCTTTGGGTCGTTGTCTTGTTGAAAGACATAATTTGAGCCTAGACACATTTTAGTAGCGCTTTGGGGCAAATTTCTTTTTAGGATGTCGGGGTAGTCATATTGGTTCATTCTATAGTGAATGAACTCCATTTGACCAACCCCCCGTCATGATATTACCACCGCCATGTTTCACCGTCGCTTGAAGATTAGCTTCATTCAGCTCAGTACTTGGTTTTCGCCAAGCCCTTTGCTTCCCGTCATTGCCAAACAAGTTAAGCTTGCTTTCGTCACTTAAAATAACGGTGTTCCAAAAGTCTAGAGTCTTGTTAACATACTCTTTGGCGAACGCGAGTCTTTTTCCTTTGTTAACTTTGGAAATTAAGGGTTTGGGACGTGCAACTCCTGTTAAAATTATTTGACCTTAAGGTTCCCCTTACTATTTCCACAGGGAGTGGTTTTTTTAATGATTCTTGACATCTCTGCGGTCAATAATTTTACTGGCGTCTTAGGGTTTTTCTTGACAATATGCCTCTCATTTGCCTCCGATAATATTTTTTTCGACCTCTGCCTTTCTTATTTTCTAAACAACCCTCATATCTGAACTTATGGACAACATCCCTAACTACGGTATAGGATCTTCCAACAAGTTCACCAGTCTCTCGGTACGTTTTGCCTTCGCAAACTAACTTTAAAATAACCTTTCGCTCTTCTATAGATTAACAAATTGTTTTATAAACAGATTAAGAATATATAAAATTAAATTTAAGAATAATATAATAAATAAATAACATAATAATAATCTAAATAGAATAACAAATGTAATAACTGAGAGCAAAATTTGTCAGAAAGATGTCAGATGAGAATTTGTCAGATATTTGGGATAGACAGTTTAAATGTTTGTCTTTCATCCCACAAGTCTACTTCTAAACATAATAATAATATGGGTGGCGCTACAGTCCGAGGCGGACCTGGGTCTAGCTTCTCGGCAACCACTCGTGTTGTGCGTGCTTTTGTTCTTTCACGAGTGGAAGGGACCTACAGCTTAATGCCGACTCCGAACCGCGAATTTGAGAAAGCTTTTACTGGACAGGAATACTCTTTGAGCATTGTCAGCGACTCGACAGAGGCGGAGCCGTGAATTATCAAAGATGGTAAATTCGGGTATCGAACCTGGCACCCTCTTCGTAGGAGTCGACGCACTTACCCACTATGCCAAGGCGACCTATTTCTAAACATACAGAATTAAATTTACTGATACATTTACTTAGCGGTTCGTTAAAGCCGTAATTATGAAAGTGTCTTGGTTAAACTAAGAAAATTTCGCGTCCGGAGAATTTTGAACTAACTCAGGACAATTAACACGATACGAAAAAATGTCATGAATAAACATTATGCACTGAGCGCTTCGTCTATTTTCCAGAGCATCTAAACCAACTAAGGCGCAACTCGTTGAATATGGAGGCATGTTGTCAAGATTCCAAACCATTTTTTTTTATAACATTTTTTTTTTAACTTTTTCGACACGTAGCACAGAATTCCCGTGCATCGGACACCATGAAACAGAACAGTATTCAAGATATGGGCTAACGATTGACATGTAGACAGATTTAAGAAAATTGTAAAGGACGTGTCTTTTTAAGGAATCCAAGCATATAGTTAGCTTTAGCAACTATATAAAGAACGTCAGTTTCGAATCAAAAATCACGCCAAGGTCTTTCACTTCAGTTTTTCTAAAAAGACAAACTCCACAAATGGAATATTCAAATATTACAGAAGAAAATGAATAGCATTTATTTATACTTAACTTTAATTTGATTGATTGACATCACACCATTTTGAATAATATATTTAAGTCATTTTGAATTTCAACACAATCTTGAGAGTCATTCACACGCAGGAAAATCTTGAGGTCGTCTGCATACACCAAACAGCTGACATGAGTAAGGATTGAAGGAATCTCGTTGACAAATATATTGAATAGTAATGGACCTATATGGCTACCATGGGGAACACCAGAAAGGACTTTAATGTCTCTGGATTTACATTTAGCAACTATTACCATTTGAATTCTATTTGAAAAATAACTCGAGATCCAGTTAAGAAGTACTGAGTGTATACCAAATGACGTTAATTTATTTAGAAGAATGGGATGACAAATTGTATCAAATGCTTTGGCAAAGACGGTAAAAATAATATCGACATGGTGCCTTGACTCTATTGACCTATCGTCATTTGACTTCAGCACCCCCTGGTGGCATTTTTTACTACCTCATTTGCGAACCCGAATTCCGTCAGCTCATTCCCTCGGAGCAATTTGTATGGGAATTTAAAATTCGGTGAAGATCTATATTTGGTAAAAATAATATAAAATAATTAATTTTGAATAAAATTAATGGTGGAATACCGGGAAAAAAGTGTGCCAGTTTTGTTATTAGTGCTTGTCAAGTTCTTGGAAGTGATATTTTACTTGGAATCGCGTATGGAAAAATGTAAATAAACCACTTACGTACCAGTAACTATTCATTGTGCATTTTATCATTATGTGAATACACCTATCCCTCGTTTTACACGGTAGATACGTTCCTGACAAAAACCGTGTAATTCGAAAAACTAATTTTTATATGGAAAAATCGTGTTAAACGAAAACAACTATAAACAAGCTTTTTTTAGACATTTCTTGAACACAAAATATGACTAAAACACTTAATAAAATATAAAAGTATCTTTTAAATCATAGAAAACAAAAAAACAATTAAATTTATTTGTAAAATGAAAAAAAAAAGCATAAAAAATTTATTTCATAGCAAAAAAAAATATCCATATGTATTGGACTTCATTCATAATAATAATTATAAATAAGACTTATGTTCCTTATTTTAATCAAACTTAATTGCTGTCACTTTCAACGATAAGTCTTCTCTTACGAAATTGTATAATATCAGATTCATCACTGGATATTATCTCATTAGATTCACTTTCTACAGTTGTTGTATGGATTTTTGCCGTATGTAGTTTGCTGAGACTTGTCAGGAAAAAAGTCTGAAATAAGCATCTGTGTTTTTATTTTTTGTTATATCTTTGTAGACTTCTTCATACTGACTTAAAAGTTTATTAACATCTCGTTGAAATTTGAGAGCTCGTTCAACATTCGGATTATGTTCTTGAAAAAAGTTTCCTAATTTTCTTCCTAACACAAGTCCCTCGTTAACGATTTTTGCTGTGAAAGCATTGGGTTCATAGTTTTCAACGTCAGATTCAACATCATTTTCGTTTTCACTAATATTTTTGATAATTTCAATTAAGTCGTCTTCATTTAATTCTTGGTCTTCCATTATTTCAGCAATATCTGCTTCAGCTATATCGTCGAAGCCTTCTCCACCCAATTCTTGACCCAACTCAATTATCTGAGAATACTCTTTCTCCAAAGATGTTCTACAATTTTTACCTTGAAATATGTCAGGCCATACTGCTTTCCAACACCCATGGAGCGTTGATTGTTTAATCTCGGCATATGACATTCCTATATGCTTGACGCAATCTAACATAGTAAATTTTTTCCAGGCATCAATAATTGAAAGAGATCCTTCACTTTCCATATGATCTAAAATATATCTGAATGCCTTTTTAATATACATTGCCTTGAAAGTCGAAATTATCCCTTGGTCTAGTGGTTGCAACAAAGAAGTTGTATTTGGTGGTAGAAACACAATTTCAATATTTTCATGCTGCAAATCATGCATTATCAAGAACAAGAAGGCCTTTAAAAGGTAAACCTTTTTTGCTTAAATAATTTTACACATCTGGCACGAAAAAGTTATGGAACCAATCATTGAACAACGTGGCGGTAACCCAAGCTTTCTTATTCGCATTCCAATAAACGGGAATTTATTCCTTTAAACGAACGTGGTCGTTTAGCTTTGCTAATTACCAATGGCTTCATAATATGATCACCAGAAGCATTGCTACAGAGAAGAATCGTTATACGATCTTTTGCTGCTTTATGGCCGCTAGCTGACTTGTTATGTTTTGCTAAAAAGGTCCTCTCAGGCATTTTCTTCCAATATAATCCGGATTCATCAGCATTAAAAACCTGGTCAGGACTGTAAGACTTTCCGGCAACAATTTCAGAAAATTTTTGGGGATATTGTTGTGCTGCTTCCAAATTAGCAGATGCTTGCTCACCTTTTAATTTAAGACTATGTAAGGAATGTCTTTGCTTAAATCGTTGGAACCAACCATGGCTCGCGTGAAAAGGCACTTTATTCGCAGAAGTAGACGGTGCTTGATTCTGAATTTTCTCATAAATTTTTAAAGCTTTATTTTGTATGGCATACGTATCAATTGCAATTTTTTTTTTGATTTTGGTCTTCTAGCCATATCATTAGAGCCTTTTCCATGTTTTCCATCGTAACATTTCTTACATGTGAAGTTGTACTCATACTCGTATGCATTCCAGCTGCTACACTTTTTCTAATTAAGTCTTCGTTTTTCTTTATTGTTCGTATTGTTGCTTTATTCATAAAATAAAATTTAGCAACATCTACTATCATTTCTTTATTTCTTAGACGGTCCAAAATTTCAATTTTTGTTTCCAAAGATATAATTTTTCTCTTAATCTCTGTTTTGTTAATTTTTACTTTTGCCATGATAAAACTAAAATTTAAAATTAATTAAAAGGATGTTTTAAAACATAATTCTTATTTAGTTACTTACTTCAAATAATCTACACAATATGTATAATAAATTGTGAAAACTAATACGAAATTATGAAAAATAAAAAATTTAAAATGTGTAGGTAAACAATGATGATACTCGTTCTGTTGTATAAAATCCATTAATTCATAAACACATACAATTCCCATTTTATTTTATGTTCTTATCAAAGAACAACATATACATACATACACCTAAGTCTGTTTTTACACGGTAGATTGGTTCCAGAAGAAGCCGTGTAAAAAAAAACCGTGTAAAAAAAGACATTGATCGTATACAAAAATGGGTGATTTGTTCCTAATCTCTAAAACCTATTAAAATTAGTGAAAAACAAGAATTTTTAAGAACAAGAATTCATGTTTATTTTATTTCTTATTCTTATTCTTATTGCATTGACAGTTCACAAAATATTAACACGTTTCAATTGCTCTGACCAGTAAATTTTATTGTATGCACATAAAGGGAATTCCCCTAAATTAGTGCTATTCACATTTGCTTTGACCAGTAAAAATTGCTTGTACGCGCTAAATGGGAATTCACTTAAATCTTTAAGCTAGTGTTCGCAAACTATCGATCCTATCGATGGTTTCAGACTTTTTTCTTTCATAAATACTTTTTTGTGATATGAACATACTTCGCAAAAATTAAATTTGACAAAAAAAATTTAAGTACATAAAATTTCAAATCGTGCTAAATGGAATAAAATCGTGTAAAAAAATTAAAAATATTCAATTTTCAAACCGTGTTATATCAAAACCGTGTAAAAAAAGACCGTGTAAAAACAGACTTAGGTGTATATAAGTTTATGACAGTAGAGCATGTATACGTCTGAAGTGTTACCAGATTTATAATTAAGTATGTATAAATAAATTCGCGTGCATTCAAAATTTGGCATTTTTAAAAATTTTACTTTTTAAAATTTTGTTTTTAAAAACCGTGTAAGATCGAAAACGTGCAGAACGAGTAGCGTGTAAAACGAGGGATAGGTGTAGTTCATAATATTAAGTGTTGATTTATTGCATATTCATTGTATCATAATAGAACAATGGCTGAAGTAGTGAAATACAGCTGAAATTCGCACATTACATACATTATTCCATATTACGTCCTACTAATATAGCAACAATTGCAAGGCGCTTTCTTTGTGTAATGCAAGTGAAAGTTCAGAAATTGGTTTCCGTTTAAAGCAATAAGTTAATTATATGATTCAAACAATTTCTTATAATTAATTCAAGCAATGAACGCAACAAACATAATGTATTATTTTTTCATTTTGAACAAAGCAAATGACATATGTATGAATGAGTGAATTTTCAGCAGTTTACACTGCACTGAAAACGTTTAAATTAATTTGTTTAACAAACTATGACAAAATAACACTTAATATTGTTCACCATTCAGTGTATCTTGGTTGAAGAATGATAAACAACAACAATTTCATGTCAAACTGGTGCTTTGTTCACACTTCTCAAAACAGCATTTCTCAAAAACTATCACAAACAGACACTTGACAACACCTTAAATCAAAACTTCTGCATTTTATCTGGGCATTGAAACATTTATTAGAATAAAATATAATTATTTAATATTTTTTCAAATTTTTTAAATTTCCCACTATATTTCACCATTTATACGTAAATTCCTATCCCAGTTCTGACAGCTCAGAATCCATCACGCATACAAGGTACCAAAATTATCCGCAAGAGGTATAGGTCGATCGGTCAATTGAATATATAGAGCAGATGTATAATACAAAAAAAAAACAAATTACTCTTTAAGTCGTACATAGAAAATATTAAATAAATTCGGCTGTAAAGTCTGTGTGCGAATAATTTTGTGAGGATGTGTACGTGTCTTTAGCGACTTAACACAACCTCCGCTCCCGGTTAGAGGCTTAACGAAAACACTTCACATATACTGTGCTTTAGTTATTATTCACACCAGCAAATAAAATTGGCATGTCTCTTAGAAAACCATAGGTATCTCCTGAACTTCACTTCATGAGGAATCGTGTTCATTAGAACAGCCATAAGCCGTCCTCATATTCAACTCTCTATCTGACACTCCGCAGGGCGGTCACTTGAGTCCAATGATCTTCTTTAAGATTGAGACAGATGTCAATGAAATAATCACTGATTCAGATAACTGATGTTCCTTCTGGTGAGTTGAACAATTTCATTTAGCTTACGCTTTGGAATCGGGTACGCTGTGAGAAAATTTCCAAGTATTTGCTTGTTTCCATCGCAGCAGTTACAAGACACATTTTTCAAATGAATTTAGCACTGATTTTTTTCCCAACATTTGGGGTGTATTTCAGTGAACTCCAAACAAACCCAAGGCCAGCCTTGTCCATTTCATAAGACTCTTTTTTCAGTTCCAGCACCTGGCCAGTAATCGCCGGGCATTACAAGCTCAGCGGTCACGTCTCACATGAAGTTCTTCCTCGAAGAACTCGAAATGTTCACACAATCCGAGCATTGTTCCCAGAACAGCGGCTGTTTACACGAAAAGTGACACTCAATCAATCGCGCATGTTGTTCAATCGAACAATTCTCCGGAAAGCGTTGACGTCCAAGTTCCTCTCTCTCGCAGCTGACCGCTTTCTCAGTGAATTCCCGTTTTGATTGGGAAAAAACGACAACGAATGCCTGGGAGCTGTTGGACTCTAGAACAGTCTTATTCTAGAATTCCACTCGATCTTGGACCCCAACCTCTGCCGACGGATGACTTTTCACTCCCCGTTGACAACCATCACAAAAACTTGTCATCTGAACGTAACGCAAATACAGGTTCAGCGGAAAATTGCCAGTTTACAGATAATCGACGGAAATAGATAAACACACTGTCTCCCAAGTGCGGCTGGCCCCATTACTCCGCCTCGACGTGTTCCCCTACCCCCGTCACGACGGCCGGCGAATGACAGTCGAGAGCAGAAAAAAAAGCAGTCAAAGCAGAAAGGGCACATCAGCTGGGAATACGCAATCGAAGCGATTTTCGTTCGATTCGAGTTCGAATCCAAAGATCGGCTACTGACTGGCGGAACGGATGCAGATCGGTCGGGCGGACAAGGCGCGACGCGGCGCGGCGGTGGCAGCGCTATTTCTGTGCCACTCTCTGCCAGCCGGGGTGCTTGGGTGCGATGCAATAAATCGCATCGCATCAGTGAGTGATGATGTAAGAGTGACGGGAATATGGGGGGAATCAAAACAAAAGGCCAGGCCGGGCCGGGCCACCTGCATCCTCATCCCACGCACTGAAATGTGAAAACTACGCGCACATGTGTGGTCCAAGATCGTTCGTGTGCTGTGCACCGAGCGACGCGTCGCTGTCATGAGTGGAATTCGCATCGTGCACATGGTTGGCGAGTGACGGCGGCAGCGGCGGTGATGCGATGACCCCCCGTGGCCTCTCCGCGTCAAATTAGTTTTCAAATGGGTCCGCAGGCCCGCGTATGCGACAAAGCGAATAAGTCGCTGTAACCCCCAAGCAGAGGTCAACCTCTGATCGCATTAATTAGCTTCACACGCTGAGTCTGCGTCTGTGCCTGTCATGTGTACGCGCGCTGTCTCTCTCCCTCTCTCTCTCTCTCGCGCTCGCTCGGATGCAAATGACTTTCGAAGACCGACTCAGACGCACACAGGTGGCTCGTGTGGAGGCTTTGCCCACGTTCCAAGTCATAAGTCTGAGCGGTGACTGGTTTATGGCCCAGCAATTTGTTAACTGCACCTAGTCGGTGCATAAATCTGCCAAATTGACGTGCAAGTTGACACATCCCTGACAGTCGACGGGGTTTCTCCTTCGGCTGCGTCGTTTTGACGTCGCAAATGCAACGGCAAACGGCGAACGGGAACGGGAAAGCCGCTAGTGTCGCATAAACATCCCGTCAGACGGACGCGGTCTTTCAAAACACACTCGTCATCGCGACCACCGCCGCGCGGGCCTGATGGAACGCAGGCAGATTTGGCTTTATGAACTGACGCGCTCTCGAATTTTCGTCGAATCTCAATCAAAGCGGCTGCACGTAAACAAAATATGAATCCACACGACGACGAGGACGACGACTACGGCTACGACGGCACTCCGACGGCGCGGCGTTCGCCAACAGCTTAATTCCGTTCCAAGCATAACAGTCGAACATCTGTGCAAACATTGCCACCTCACCGGGCGAACGAGCGGACGGGCAGACGGATGGACGGACGGTTGGATGGACGCGCATTCATGTAACAATTTAGTCAGGCAGAAGGAGAAGGCCGCAATCCAAGGCGGCAGGCAGTCCCCAATGATGCAGCGGCGCGTCGTCGGCGGCAGGTTGTGTATCTAGCCTAATGCAGGCGGTGTCGGCTGGCCTGGATGCAGTCCGACGGGTGTCTGGCACCCGCTTCTCTAAACAAAACCCATCATCTCGCGAGCGCGAAAACAAACTTCTGCTGCTAATGACGCTACGACAGTTCGACGAGTATGAGAAGTGATCATGCCCAGACTCTCCAAGTGGCCCATATTTTGGCTGTTCCGGCGGCTCGGGCGGACAGGCGTTGGAGGTGTTCGAAAAATGATTACAGGTCATGTGCGGAGAGCACTGCTGATGGCGCGGCGACGACGATGACGACGACGTGCGCCTCCTTCTTCGATGACCCTAAAGTGGTGGCGTGCCGGTGGTCTGGCAATGGGGGCGGCTACTGACGGGGTGGCGGTGGCGCGATGGATGCATTTGCCCTGATTCTCCACAAGCATGTGTGTAGCTTTAAATATTTGCTTAAGCGTGTGTTCGGTGGATGCGCAGCTGATTGAGTACCCCATGAACTGGGTGAAGACGAAGAGGAAATATCAATGGACTCGCATCTGGGCTGAGTGTAAACAGAGATGGAGGTCCGCCGACGGCCGGGTGGCGAGTGAGAATTGAAAGTTCATTAGAATATGTATTTTCTTTGAGTTGTGCTCTTGTCTTGTGCATCGGGCATTTTTGTTTTCCTCGTTTTTGTTTTTATTCGAGTTTCCGCTCGGGGTGTTGGATGATTAAGAGACTGGTTGATTGTTGGATGTCATGGGTGACTGACAACAGTGTCACTGTTTCATTTCAGGGATCTGTTGCTTACTTTGGCTCGTTCGTCGGAGGCGTTCTGGTTCTTCGTTGCTTTCTTCGTTTTTTCTCTGTTCATTTAATGGGCACTCAGTTTGTTTGTAAACAAAACTCGAGCGATCCATTAAAAGCCTCGAAGGGCTTTGTTGAGATAGAATGGTGATTGGTGGCAGCTTTGTCGACTCGGGTGGGTAGTGAATCAATTAGTTTGTGGTTTCCAATTCGACTTTGTTTACTCTTAATCGTTGAAACTGAAGTGTCATCGGTGGATCTTGATCAGAGATTAGAGGCGTTTCTGCATGCGGCAGGTTGCTCTTAAGTTCGTTTCATCAATGCGTCCCTTTTATAACGTCCACATTACATTGGTTTCACGCGCTCACACAAAACGTACAATTGAACATACGCTCGTAAATCGAGTCTACTCAAAACCACCTTAAAAGCTGGTCCCATCTGGGATTGGAATTCGTCAGGCAATTTTCAAGCCATCAAGACCAAGCTGTCTTGCATCCGCAATTACTTGGTATTTATACCGCCGATTCGGTCTTCCACTCCTCCTCGAACCAGGAGACTCTGATTCGAAGACCCTCTTAGCTGTGCCAGTGCAGTCGACGGATCTTTGCCTTCCGGACTACATCCCCATCCTATAACACCGCTCAGTGATGTCGTTTGTGGAGTTAACGTTTGCCCCGAGGTAGACAAACTCCTATCTTCTTCTTCTTCTGATGGCGCTACAGCCCGGGGTGGATCTGGGCCTTAACCAACAAGCCTCTCCAGTCGGCACGATCTTTAGCCAGCTGTCTCCAACTGCGCACAGCACGTCGATTGAGGTCCTTCTCCACCTGGGTGCGCCATCGGTTCCGTGGGCATCCTCTATTGCGTTGTCCCACTGGTTCGGAGTCGAATACTCTTCGGGCTGGAGCAGTGTTGTCCATGCGCTCTACATGGCCCAGACGCCTGACTAGGCTCATGTCGCTGTACAGCCCGTACAGTTCGTGGTTGAATCTTCTTTTCTAAAATAACCATCAACGGACCAAAGATCGCACGCAGAGCTTTTCTCTCGAAAATACCAAGGACTTCCTCATCCGCTTTTGACACTGTCCATGCCTTCGCGCCGTACAGCAGGACTGGGATGATTAAGGTCTTGTATGAAGTCAGCTTGGTCCTTCGAGAGATGGCTAAACTACTCAATTGCCTCTTGAGCCCAAAGAAACAGCGATTGGCAAGAGTTACTCTGCGTTTGATCTCGGTACTGATGTTGTTTGTACTGTTTACCTGCGAGCCGAGGTAGACGAAGTCCTTGACTAGCTCGAAGTTATAGCTGCCCATTGTGACGTTTTGGCCAAGTGGTCGATGTTGTGTGTCCTTTCTCGATGACAGCATATATTTCGTTTTGCCCTCGTTCACCGCTAGACCCATTTTAGTCGCCTCCGCCTCAATGCCAGCAAACGCCTCTTTGACGGCTCGCTGTGTTCTGCCAATCACGTCAATGTCATCTGCGTGCTAGCAGTTGTACGGACTTCTGGAAGATCGTGCCTCTAGTGTTGGCGTGTGAGTCTTGCACGATCGTCTCTGTTGAAGAAGTCACACGACAGCGCGTCGCCTTGTCTAAAACCTTTTTTGACATTGAAGGTCTCGGTGAGTTCGTTACCGACCTTGATGGAACAGCGAGAGTTCTCCATCGTCATCCTGCACACCCTGACGAGTTTGGTAGGGATGTCAAAACTAGACATGGCGTTGCATAGCTCGTCCCTTTGCACGCTGTCATATGCGGCCTTGAAATCGACGAATAGTTGGTGGGTGTCGATCTGCATTTCTTGGGTTTTTTCCAAGATCTGCCATAGTGTAGTCGATGGTGGACTTCCCGGGCCTGAAACCGCACTGATAAGGACCTATCAGGTTGTTGACGAATGGTTTCAAGCGCTCACACAAAACGGCAGAGAGGATCTTATAGGCGATGTTAAGGAGACTTATCCCTCGGTAGTTTGCGCAGTTGAAGGGGTCTTCTTTCTTGTTGAACTTGACAAACTCCTTTACTACCTCGAAATTGTAGCTGTCGACCAAAAAACGATCCGTCACACACCACCTAGGACAAAATATTATAAACGACAGGTGGTGTGTGACGGATTGTTTTTTCGTCGACAGTATATACTTAGTCTTATCCTCGTTGACCTTAAGACCAGTTCGCTTCGCCTATTCTTCAATTGCCGTAAATGCTTCCGCTACGGCATGTTGGGACCACGCGACAATATCGATGTAGTCTGCATATCCCGGCAGTTGGACTGACTTGTAGAAATCCGGTGCAGGTTTCAAACGGCTCTGAAGTCCTCGAACCGAACTGCACGGTGCATCGCGTGTTTGTTAGCTTAGTGCGACACAACCGGATGAATTTTATCGGGATCTCGAATTCGGCCATCGCACCAAATAACTCCTTGCGATGAATTCTGTCGCACGCGGCTTTAAAATCGATAAAAAGGTAGTGCGTATCGATTTGAAACTCGCTGGTCTCCTCCAGGATTTTGGCTTAATGTGACAATTTGTCGATTTGCCAGGCCGGAAGCCGCACTGATAGGTGCCGATTAGTGCGCCTTAGACATTCACACATTACGCTGGACAGGATCTTGTAGGCGACGTTGAGCAGGGATATACCTTTATAGTTATTGCAAACAAAAGGATCGCCTTTTTTGTGGGTGGGGCATATGGAGCTGATATTCCAGTCGTCGGGCATGCTATCGTCCTCCCAAATTCTACAGATGGTCTGGTGCATGCTCCTTACCAGAACATCGTCACCGGCCTTGAAGTGCTCTGACGGTTAGCCATCTGAGCCTGCAATTTTGTTGTTCTTCAGCCTTTTGATGTCTGTGCCGACTTCTTCAAAGCTAAGTGGGAGGACTACTAGATCGACTGGAGTTGTGATTTCTTGATTCCCTCCCTATCACCCTCTTCTGTTCAGGCCCGTTAAGCAGCTGTTGAAGTGCGGCTTAAATACATCCACTATACCCTGGTCAATAACCAGGTTACCTTCACAGTTTCGAAGAGCCTGGGTGCCTTTCCTAAAGCCAGCGGCAAGGCTTTTGTGCTTGTCCCTAGACTCGTTGATATCCTTCAGCGAGAGACATTTTCTTCAGGCTTTTTCTCCTCCCTTCTTCTAGCCCGGTACTCCACCTGCGCTGCTCTAGTTTCTCGTTGCAGAGCCTTTTGGTATGCCTCGTCAGTTGCATGTTTCTTCTGCTCACACTCGCCATTATACCTCGTCGGAGGTGTAGCCGGAACCACCTACCTTTTTGGATGGCCGAGTGGCAATGCAACCACATCTCGTTGGTGTATGACGTGGGCATACCGGCGAGTCTCTCTCACTCAGTTGCTCTTCGTAGGCTCTGGCAATCTCGGGTGTGCTCAGGCGTCCAATGTCAAAACTCCTCTTTATTGGCTCGTGCAGCTTTCTGAAATTGGACAGTCGAGCTCTGAATCTTGCTGCTATTAGGAAATGGTCAGAGTCGACGTTTGCCCCCCTGAATGTTCGCACATCCAGGATATTCGACGCGTGCCTTGCGCCAATGGGCACATGGTCGATTTGGTTGCTGTGTGGATTCTTTTGCGAGTGAACCTCGTGCGGCTTATGACCATATTACGTGCTGCCGCAAAGTCAGTGAGTCGGTTGTCTGTTGTCGTGTCGTGGAGGCTGTGCTTTCCGATCACTCCGCCAAGGATGTTTTTCTTACCGATTTCGGCATTGAAGTCTCCGAGCACGATCGGCACCGTAGGCACCGTTCAAGAGGTCATCATAGTCCTCTTTGACAGAGACTTTAGCCTCGTCGGTACGGGCGTGTGCACATATGAGGCTGATGTTGTAAAATCTGCCTTGGAGGCGGATCACAGCTAGGCGATCACTTATCGGTTTAGAGTCGAGGACCTTCGATCTTAACCCTTTTCCCACAACGAAACCGCATCCAAATATTTACAACCTTTTGTGACAGCTGTAATATGTGTCGCACTCCTTGTCGTATCCAGCGTATTTCCTGAATCACAGTAACATCCACTTTATACTGCGTGAGGACATTCCAGGAGCACACTCGCAAATCATTGCCCTTTTTCGCGCCATGTTGACGTTGTATGTCCGTCCGTATATCCGATGCAGATTACACTCTCTTAGGCCGCTTTCACACTCGCTAAAATTCGTCGGCGATTTTTTCAAATTCCCTTTTGTGAAAGAATCGCCGACGAATTTTAGCAAGTGTGAAAGCGGCCTTAGTGGTTGTTTGTTTTTGTCGCTGCATACATTGGTTCACCTCACAACGGGTGCTGTGAGGAGGCTTTATATCAACTTGATCTGTCCATTGACAAGGATCGTGGTTGGTTTTGCAGTAGCACCAGAATTTGGTATACCCTATAGATTTCCAGTCCGGCTTTGGACCGTGTGCTCTTGGCACTGAAGGTTGCGGCATGTCATTTGAGCTGGCTCTTGTCAGTCGCTCCCTCTTGCCCCAGAGAACAATTATCCGAACTGTGGTTCTCTCCGCACTTTACGCATCCAGGCTGCATTTGGCGACGTTTTTGGCAGTTGCTATTGTGTTGCAGACTTCTTTGGCTGAGCAGTTGATGGCTGTTCCGTGCTGCTTCGCTTACTGTTGCTGACACCTTTGTTTCGCAGCTTTTTTGTACTTGTTGTTCACCACTTGTTCCTTGAGGTGCGGGTCCACCTCGGACTGTAGCGCCACCAGAAGAAGAATGAGACCACTTGACTCTTGGTCCAACATTCTCCTCGCAAGTCTCTTCCTCAAGTCAATCTGAAAGACTAATGCTATGTTCCCACCGAACAGTGGATGAACTTTTAGCAGGGTTTGGATGAACCCTTACTGAAACCTCAATACGCCACCTTCCCACGGAGTTTGAAATGTTTTCAAATGTCATTTGCTGTCAATTTTGAGGTGGATAACAACTGTTTCTTGACAGGAAATTAAAGTGTTGAGAACACCAGAAAAGAAAGAATGAAAATTAACAAAATAATTGAACAAATTGAAGTTAATTCTGCGGCTTGTTCGATTTGCAACCTCTCACTTATACCGGTTTGCCACCGAACCGAAACCGCGAGGTTTCATCAAATTTCTCCGCCATACATCTTCAGGGTCAGCAAACCTTGAGGTTTCTGATAAACCTCGTTGCAGTCCCCTTGAATTCATCCGTCCATGAGAGGTTGACAAACCGAGCAAGCCTACAGCGTGAGTTGCTGTCATTTTGTTGTTCATTTTCGCTTTCGTTCTCACTCTATTATTTCCCGTCAACAGACAGCTGTTCTGGCGGCCAT
Source organism: Eristalis intricaria (assembly GCA_964034865.1). NCBI lineage: Eukaryota > Metazoa > Arthropoda > Insecta > Diptera > Syrphidae > Eristalis > Eristalis intricaria. The sequence goes on along the minus strand of OZ035875.1, from coordinate 80,876,681 downwards.
TTCAAAATAGAGAGCGAGTGACATTTGTTTTGGCGGGCACCAGAAATGAAATATTACTGAGATAGCCGACTTCACAGCTGATTGCCCCCTAGTCCGAATTTGAGTGCCTTTTTGACAGATATTCATGAATTTTTGATGTAAATGCCGTCCTCTGATTGGTCAATTTGGCTAAAAAACAGTAGTCAAAACTCTTAAGGGGAAAGAGAGGTAGAAGTTGGGCATCTCTGTAATACTTCATTTCTGGGCCGGCACTTAAACACTGAGAGCGAGTGTCTCGGAAATTGAGAGCGAAAGCAATTCAGCCTTGGTGGGAAATATTTGTTGAGGTTTCAATAAATGTTCATCCGAACCTCGCGGTTTCGGTTCGCTAGAAATGTGGTTTTAAACTTGCACACAAGGTTTCGAAACCCCGAAAATGTCTGTCGAAACCTCGAAGGTTTGGAGAAATTTGACGAAACCTCGCGATTTTGTATCGTGGATACATATAATTAGACTGGTCTTCCCTCTTGTTCTTGACTAATTGACAGTTTTCGTTTTAATTACTGAATGATCGATAAGATTACTGACGACCTCTTGACTGACTGGCTTGGATGAATAATTGTCACTGCTTGACCTGACATCGATGTTGACGCACTGATTCCTCGTCCACTGCCAGTATGCCACCCATACATCGACTTTGGCTGCTAATGAAATCTAGCGTTACACGTGCCACATAGAGCTTGAAACCGCAGAGCCTTGGAACAAAACCTGAATTAAGACTGCATTCTAGATGTGACACATCTAATCAAGCTGCCTGCTGATCATCATGCCGTCTTGCATTGGCAATAAGTTGATATGTTTATGAAAGAATTCCGGTTTCCTTGTCCTTGCTGACGGAAGAATGTTGATCTTGCACACTACTGTGGCTACGATGCAGTGTACTCGAGTGATAATTCATCCACGGAGTCTAAATAGGTAGGTAGTTCCCCTTAGGTATCTAACTGTCTGTCAGAAGCAGTCCGACTTAGGTGCCAGTGTCTGCCCGTTGTGCTACCAAGTGGATATAGTTGATCCTATTCCGCAGAGCTGTCAGTACTTTTAACAAATCGATCAAGATGGCTGACACTAATGCTGCTTAGTTCGGCCAGGTTATAGAAGAAGCCACTAGGCTTCTCTCCCTTCGTGTGGAGAGGGCGCTGCAAGTGAGGGGAAGGTGAATGAAGCATTTTTCTTCTCTTTCTCGTCTCTTTAGCTTCTCCAGACGTTGTTGTAGGTCGGCCCATTCTTGAGGTGTGAGGTGCAATGGCGCAGTGGCCACTGTTGACGTCGATAAAAGCTATGAGTTTCGGCCTAATCATTCTGATAAAGCTGCTCCGATCAAGAGTAGGCCATAATTATGAAGCATCCAGTGCCATCCATCCATGAACAAGTTTCATTAGATGACTTGCACTGGCCTTAGGCATGAATGGCAGATCTCCATCAAGTAAGAATACTGAACTAGTGCCTTTCCAGCGAGGTCATCGTGTGTCGACTGCTTTGCAGAGGGTGAAAGGTTCGATCTCCGATTCGTTAGAGAAAATGCTCAAAGAGTATCCCTGACTAGAAAAGGGATACTCTTTGGCCGCTTGGACAATAGTATGCACAACACTAGTGGTTGCAGTAGAAGCTAGGCTCAGGTTCGGCTCGGACTGTCTTACCATATTATACTATTAACAGTGTCCCGACACTCACATGAATTGGATGCACTAATATTCGCCAATCTCGTTCGGAGCTAAGCGGCAGTTCAGGAAAATCTGTGAGTTAAATGGTACTCGATCTAGTGACTTGATTGCCGCCACATTGCTTTTTTGCCAAGCGAAAGCTTTCTTGATCGCTTTAGTTTACACATGAAAGACGTTCAAACGATTCAATAATCGCAATGATAATTGGATATTTATACTTTTGGAGTAAGAAGGGATCAGGGTAGGAGATCTAGTCTTCGGAAACTTGGCTAGAATGGCCATTGGAGCGCCTAAAGATGGCACGCGAATAATAGCACGCTTCCATTACAAGTAGACCATGTGCGTGATCACTTCAACATTGTATGTCTAATGTCACAGAGTGAGGTTAAGTGTCGATCTATCGCTAACCTAAGAATCGATAAGACGTTCGTTCTCACAGTGCAAGTTAAGCGATAGGTTCCACTTCAGTAGTGGTTAAACTTAAGCCACCGCTTGCCATGGCTTGAATGTCAATCCAGAGAGTACATAATTGCCATTAGTGTATTGAAATAGTTTCAACCCCAAAATACACCCGCATAAGCAACCAATTATTTTGTCTGGCAATGCTCATGAAGAGAACAGAGAGCACACCAATTTATAGATGCACGGCAGCGTTGGGACTTCTACCATTTAGGTAGTCTTTCTGCCAATAATATTAGTGGCGCGACAATCCGAGGCGGACCTGGGCCTAGCTTCTCAGTAACCACTCGTGTTGTGAGTGCTATTGTTCTCTCACGCGTGGAAGGGACCTACAGTTTAATGCCGACTCCGAACGGCCAAGTTTGAGACATTTTTCTAGACAGGAAATACACTCTGAGCATTGTCAGTGACCCGAAAGAGGTGGAGCCGTGAATTATGAAAGTTGGTAGATTGGGGATTCGAACCTGGCACCCTCTGCGTAGGAGACGACGCACTAACCCACTACGCCACGGTGAATCTTCCAATTCTACCCTGTTGAACAATCTACCAAACGTTCCTCTAAATCTACCACATTTTGCCCATCGCTCATAATATTCCTATCATTGTCCTGAAAAATATATCTTAATATAACAGAACTGAGTATAGCAGATGGGTGTTAAGAGGTTGCCAATGCCACTCGCGAAAGAAGAATGCTATTGCTTGTCAAACGATGTTTATAGCTGGAACAATGCCAATAATTATGGGTTTGACCAGATGAAAAATAGTAGAACATTTTACGGCTGATGATGACACTGTACCTCAATGGAATTTCTTCTTCTTCTTCTGCTACAGTCCGGGGTGGACCTGGGCCTCAACCAACAAGCCTCTCCAGCTAGCACGGTCTCTGGCTAGCGGTCTCCAATTGCGCACACGAAGTTGGTTGAGTTCCATTTCCACCTGGGTGCGCCACATTAAACGCGTTCTCTGTAACGTTGTCCCACTGAATCGCAAGCAGGACCAAGGATCGCACGCAGAGCTTTTCTCTCGAAAATACCAAGGACTTCTTCATCCGCTTTTGAGATTGTCCATGCCTTCGCGCCGTACAGCAGGACAGGGATGATCAAGGTCTTGTATAAGGTCAGCTTGGTCCTTCGAGAGATGGCTCTACTAATCAATTGCCTCTTGAGCCCATAGAAACAGCGGTTGGCAAGAGTTACTCTGCGTTTGATCTCGGTACTGTTGTTGTTTATAATATACTGCGGAGCCGAGGTAGACGAAGTCCTTCACTACCTCGAAGTTATAGCTGCCTATGGTGACGTTTTGGCCAAGTCGTCGATGTTGTGCGTCCTTTCTTGATGGCAGCATGTACTTCGTTTTGCCCCCATTCACCGCTAGACCCATTTTAGCCGCCTCCGCCTCAATACCACGCGCCTACGTCCTAAATCACATCTCTGCACACTTTTACCACTCTCCCCGCGGAACTGCCGTTAGGTATTACTTCGCGGGGCTGGTTAGCATATCACGCTATGTGATCTATATTTGCCAATTCGGCCTTTCTTTCTTTTTCCAGCCTTCTTAGCTCGATCTGTACCCTTGTAATAAACGAACATGTCACCAGCCATTTGTCAGCTGACTCCATCATATGGCTAACTAGGAGCTCGGGAGTTGGTAGACTTCCTCTTCTTCGGCAAAGCGTCTGCAATGGAATATTACGTGCTCTGCGTCTTCATCGCGCACGCATTCTGGACAAGTGGGTGAGCTGTCGTGACCGAATCTGTGGAGGTATTTTCGGTTACCGCCTCAATACCAGCAAACGCTTCATTTACGGCTCGCTGTGTTCTGCCAATCACGTCAATGTCATCCGCGTTTGCTAGCAGTTGTACGGACTTCTGGAAGATCGTGCCTCTTGTCTTATCGTGTGAGTTCTACACGATCTTCTCCAGGATGATTTTGGAAAAGTCACATGACAGCGCGTCGCCTTGTCTAAAACCTTTTTTGACATTGAAGGTCTCGGTGAGTTTGTTACCGACCTTGATGGAGCAGCGAGAGTTCTCCATCGTCATCCTGCACATCCTGACGACCTTGGCAGGAATGTCAAAACTAGACATGGCGTCGTATAGCTCGTCCCTATGCACGCTGTCATATGCGGCCTTGAAATCGACAAAGGTGGGTGTCGATTTGCATTTCTTGGGTTTTTTCCAGGATCTGCCGTAGTGTGAAGATTTGGTCGATGGTGGACTTCCCCGGCCTGAAACCGCACTGATAAGGACCTATCAGGTTGTTGACGAATGGTTTCAGGCTCTCACACAAAACGGATCATATAGGCGATGTTAAGGAGACTTATCCCTCGGTAGCTGCGGCAGTTGAAGGGGTCCCCTTTCTTGTGGATCGGGCAAACGATACTGAGATTCCACTCGTCGGGCATGCTATCCTCCGACCATATCTTACAGATGAGTTGGTGCATGTGCCTAACCAGCTCATCTCCAGCTGCCTTAAGCTGTTCCGCAGACAGTCCGTCTGCACCAGCAGCTTTATTCGACTTTAGTCTCGATGTCGCTATATTGACTTCGTCTAGGTTGGGGGGACGGAATTCTCGTTGATCATCGTCAATTGCGTTGAGTGGAACATTCTGCCTGACAGTGGTATTGGACTCTTCCTCGCCGTTTAACGGTCTACAGAAATTATCCTTCTAGATTCTCAGTATCGACTGCGAACCTACAGGCTCCTGTCCGAATTTTGTATCCATTGGATAGTCGTTTTACTAGTTGGTAGAACTTTCGGACGTCATTTCTGCCGTAACACCTCTCCATGCCCTCGATCGCTCGCTTCTCATGCTCTTACTTTGCTTTTTGATAAGCCGGTGCTCTTCCCTTCTTTTAAGTTCGCAGTTCGTAGAGCTCACGAACCGCTCTCGCCCTTCTGTCCAGCGTCGCCTTGTATGCTGCTTGCTTAGCTGACTGTGCCTGCCCTGCACTCGTTGTCAAACCAGGAGTATTTTTTCGGTGGCGTTTTGAAGCGCAGCACATTACATGCAGCTCCTCTGATGGCGTTTTGACAACGGTTCCATTGTTGGTCGATTGTTTCGCCTGGCAGGGTTGGACTCTCTGAGGGCTTTAGGGAGACTCGATCGGCAAAGTTGCTAGCGGTCAATTGCGATGTCTGACGTCGATCGCAATGTGATCAATCTGGTTGACGGTTGATTGATCAGGAGTCCGCCAGGTCCCTTTGTGGATGTTGAGGTGAGGGAACCGCGTGCTGGCTACAAAGAAGTTTCGCCCCGTTACGAAGTCCAAAAGCCTGAGTCCGTTCTCGGACGTGTTGTCGTGCAGGCTTCCCGATGACTCTAGCAAGGACGTCTTCCTTGCCCAGCTTTGCGTTGAAATCTCCTAGAACGATCTTGGTGTCGTAGCTGGGGCATTGATCGTATGTTCTTTCTAGGCGATCGTAAAAGTCGTCTTTGCTGTCGTCATCTTTATCCTCCGTTGGGGCGTGGGCGCATATCAGGCTGATGTTGCCGAATGTAGCCTTGATGCGGATTGTTATGAGGCGCTCGCTTATGTATTCAAAGCTTAAGACTTCTTGCCTAAGTCTGCCTCGAACAACAAACCCGCATCCGAACAAGCGCTGCCTTCGCTCTTTGTAGCAGTCGCTGAAGTATATATCGCAGTTTTTCATCCTCTTTTTGCCCGGCAAATCCCACCGCACCTCTTGAATGGCGGTGATATCTGCCTTATAAGCTCCGAGGGCTTTCGCAAGTTCATCGGCTGCACGTGGTCTGTTCAGGGACCTCACATTCCACGTGCAGAACCGAAAATCGTTGGCCTTATTTTGTTGTCGATGGTCGTCTGCAGTAGGGTCAGTTCGGCTTCTCGTTGTTTCTGAACTGTTGGTTTTTTACACGGTGGTTTAGTTGACCCCACGCGCCATCCCGAACCTGGAGGACCGGGTCCTGGTTTAAACCTCTGGACAAGGGCGACGCCGCATACATTGGTTCTCATCTAAGCGGTTGCTGTAAAGGCTATCCAGAGGGCGCCACGAGGAGACTGTGTGTCAACTTCACCTGTGCATTTAACAGGGATCGTTTCTGGCATCTCGCCAAGTTGAGAGTCAACTTGAGTCAACAACTTTCCCCATGGATGCACAGGGCCATGCCCTCCTACCACTTATCCACCACCTTTTTTTCTGGTTCTGGTTCTACCACCATTATTCATTACGCATGTTACTATATCCAGAAATAAAGTATTACAGAGAAGCCCGACTTCTACCTCTCCTGCAAAGAACGGCAGTTACGTTATTACGTAAATCACCGTCCAAAATGCATGAATATCTGTTAAAAGAGCACTAAAATTCGTCGATGGACTAGGGGACAATCAGCTGTGAAGTCGGCTATCTCTGTAATACTTCATTTCTGATTTAAACAATATCTTTACATGCATGAACATTCGCTTGTTGAGCCGGTGTGTTCGCTTCCTTTTTTCTGCAGGGTGCTGTTCATGTTCAATCACAATCACTATTATGTTCATCATGTGCATGGTTGTGGGATTCGATAGTTCACAATGCCAGTCAATCCATGGCTTTCCTAAACCACCCCTAAATATTGAGTGTAGTTTAAGTTCGATCCTACACTTAACTTAATCAGCAGATAAGGTTGCACTGTGAAATCGCGCAAAAGTTTCTGTGACATGGTGAAAGACTGCGCTGTCCAAGACAATATGATCATTCGGCAAAGAATTATGTTACCCAACAGCCTTCTGATCCTAACAACGCAGCGATTGGCATGAGTCAGCTGTGCTACAGATGCATCCATTAATATTCGCAAATACTCACTCCCCCTCCCCGTCGAGACCATCAAACACAGTCACTCATCAAGCCCGTCAAATCAAACTCGTTTCAATCACAGTACAAATATTTTCGCATCCAATTCGCGATGGGAAACGCTCGCCAGTCCACTGGTCACGTCCTGCCCCATCGCTCAACCATCTCGAACGCGATTAGGATTCCACGCCGATCATGCGCGGAAACACGCGATTTACAGCAAGGATAAGACACTTAATGACATCATCCGCCGCTTGCGCATTCAACGCAGGCCCGCTTAGTCATTTGTGCACGTCGATGTTAGCCCCAATAAATAAGTCACTTAAATTTGTTCATAACTTTGATTGCTCTCAGCTGCGAAAGTGTCATTTCCAATTTCAGAGCCAACATCTGACATCAGCCAAGCTGCAGCTAATGAATCCTAAGTCGCGCATTTGTATTCGGCGTAAGCCGCCCCAAAAGCAGTGCGAGCGAATGCCTGCGCCTGCATTCCACATCAGACTAAGTAACGAGCCCATGACATAATCCATATCCCCCGAACCAATCAGTTTGACAAATCGCTCCTAATTCTTAGTCATGTTCCATTCTCGGCTCACGGTGCTCCGCGCCGCCGGGGACAGGGTGTGCATGTTGCCAATTCTCGACACGCAGCCAACACACCAGTACACGGCGCTCGAACGAGGATCTAAACCTTTGCATGCATGTGTGCCCCTCGCTGATCTTGTCCCCCGATATGTCACTGTCACCGCACAGTAATCACGTCAGCTGTCCGCGTTTCGCAAATCACTGCTCCGAATACGCCGCGCAGCGCGTCGCCGAGGCGGTGAGGAGCGAGCGAGACGAGTGAATCGAGTGAACACGAACAAAACGAAGGGAAAACAGAAAAACAATTCAATTGACACCGCGTGCACGGCCATTCGAAAGAAATTCAAGGCGAAGTGATGTGTTCCCCGACGCAAATTAGAATCAAACGTCAAGCACAGTCGAGCGTTGACGGACAAGCAATCCGTCTTGATCGTCGTTGTCGTCGACGTTCAGTCAAGACAAAAGTCAATGCACTCGGATGAGGGCGGCACGCTGTTAAGCAAGCGTGTATATAGTACGTTGGCCAAGCTCTCGATCTGACAAGCACTAAATTCGTGCGCAATTCCGCTCGATTGATTGCGCGTTCGGTCTCCGATCGCGCCGGTCTCCGGTCGCCGGTCGCCGGTCGCACCCTTTGTGCCAGGCGGACGGTGTCCAACCCTTTTTTGGTGGCCCCGACCGCCCACGTGTGACATAAATCTCCGCAGAGCCGCCGCCGCCGAGCGAACAAAGAATTTTAAATCGCGCATTCGCCCCGGTGAACTTCGCTTGTTCGCCGTCGACGCAGGCAGCTGACTAACCGGTGACTGACTAGTGACTGGCGGAATGGCGGACTGTCGGACTGTCGGACTGTGGGACTGTCACCGCGCCCTATAACACTCACTCGACCGCCGCTGACCCTAGCCGCCGCCCAGCGTATTGGCCAAGCAGCGGTGGTGACACACTTTTGTTTGTTGTTCACTGTTTGTTGTGATTGTTTGCCGCAATGCATACATTTTACGATTTGTCATGCAGCGAGCGATTGAGTTCAAACACCTGCACGTCAGTCGCTGCTCGCAGAGCATACGTCGCACCGCACCGCACCGCTCCGTCTCGCTTGCCGGTGGCGTTGGTGGTGGCGTCGTGTGGTGCTGCTCCAAATAAACGAAACAAAACCGCACAAATTGACAAAAGTCAAATCGAAAGGTTGTCAAGAGACGATTGCTGGCGTTTCTCTTTTGCTCGCGGATGTGTGTGTGAGTGTTTTTGTTTCTTTTGCAGGACCGCGCGGTGACTGATGTCGTTGGTGGTGCCATTGGCTGCTGCTGTGCTGCGGTAGCTGCTGGGCCACGATGAAATTGACTGCATTAAGCCACCTGATGTGAAGTGCTTGCAACAGTGGCAGCAGCCGCAGCGGCAGCGGCAACTGTTGCGCAGGCGGCAGTGGCGGCGGTGGCGGTGGCAGCGTTAGCAACGGTTTTTCTGTATGCCCAGTCGGACTGTTTCGCGAAAGCGACACTGATGCTGATTGGAAATAAATGTAGCATTCGCTCACGGAGGCTGTGATCATTTGTTCGGCCACTTGGGGAAAATTAACATTGTCAGGATACCCACGTCGTGTGGATTTCTTGATTGAGGAACTGATCTGAAGGGAATAATGGCATCAACTGCGCTGATTGGTGATCAATTATCGATTATAAAACAGGTAGCGTTCAGGCTTTCATCGTGCCGTACTTTCACTCCTTTTTCGGCGGCGCTTGTGAGGAGGCGTGATGAACAACTTGTCGAACTGATCTGAATTAGTGACAGGCAATGGTGAGCGTATGCATATTCAAGAGAGCCGGTGCTTGTCAATTCAATGAGACGTCTACCAGGTGACCCAGTTGCTGGCGAGATTCGTCGCGCGAATTCATTCGAATTCGCTCTAATTTGCCAGTGAAAGCGTGACTGGCTTTTTGTCTATGAATCTCATTTGATACACATGTACCTACAACGATTCAGATCAAGTGGCACGGCTGCTGGCAATGAGCTGGGGAGTGGGAAAGCGGCTTGAGTGGACACAGAGCTGAGGTAAGCATCTGCAACGTGCGTTGAATGGTGTTCCACAAGGGTCTATATTTGGTCCTACATTATTTTATTCTCTGTTAGCCAGATACTCAACAGGACTTCCTCCGGTTTCTTCTGAATTGCAGTGAAGATACTGTGTTGGACCCAAAAGCTATAAAATGAATAAGATCAAGTGGCACGGCTGCTGGCAATGAGCTGGGGAGTGGGAAAGCGGCTTGAGTGGACACAGAGCTGAGGTAAGCATCTGCAACGTGCGTTGAATGGTGTTCCACAAGGGTCTATATTTGGTCCTACATTATTTTATTCTCTGTAAGCCAGATACTCAACAGGACTTCCTCCGGTTTCTTCTGAATTCCAGTGAAGATACTGTGTTAAGCCCAAAGGCTATCAAGGTTTTCGCGCAGTTTCAGAATACGATTTATTTAATTGTGCTAAGGGTGTTGTGTGTGACGTAACATTCCGTCACTAGTTTTAGTTCGTCGTGGTGTTCGTAGGTCTGTAGTTCTAGCTCTAGCTCGGATAGTTAGGACTCAGGTTCGAATCCTGTGAGGTAGTTCTTCTTCTTTTTTTTTCTCGGGTCGTTCCAGGTTTCTCCAGTTACAGTTCCAAGACCTTGAAATGGTTGAAGTGGTGAATTGGGAATTAGCGGCTCTGCAGATGGCATAATGTTGTGGAGACCCATAACTCTCCGACAAAAAAAAATCAGCCGATGCAGAGGACGACTGGACCGAACCGATCGAACGTCGAAGAACGAACAAAAAAGGCCCAAGCGCTATTTCGGATCGAAGTGAGGACTACAGCCGAAAGTGACAAACTGGATTCACACCTTCATAGTAGGACCAATCATTTTGTCGCAGTCAGGGTATGGTGGAAAGCCCTGAAAAAAGATCCACTGAGGAAAAAGCTCTAAAAACAACATCTACAGCGTCAATTAACATGATTTTACACCCACTTCCTATTAGCCTATGTGTTGCCAAAGGTGTTGCTGCTAAATAGGCACTGTAATGCTTTAGTGGGAACATGCCATGATCGCCATGTAATTCTTGGCTTGTACGGCATAAGGCGGTAGGCTTATGTCGCGGCCCGCTCGTCTTAACCGATTCCGCGCCTCGCCCTGCCGCAATTGGTTTGAGTCAGGAATGATATCAAGATGGATATTATCTTCCAAAACTTATTCTATTCATACAGAAATTCTTACAACTAAACTGCAGAATTGTACATACAAACTGGACGAATGAAGCGGCATCTTTCAGGCGGATCCAGGGTCCTGCTGCTACCCACAGAAGTATAACAACCCAGCCTCCCTCCTGTGGATTCCTGGAGACATGGGAATCCAGGAAATATAAACAGGGAATTTCATCTGACAAGCTAAGCATCGCAGATCCAATGAAGTTCTTCTTCAATGAACTCGATAATGAATTACAGGAATACCTGGATTTAAGTGACTAATTGGTTCTGACAAGCTCGATGAAAATCGCAAATGACTTAAACCGAAGCTTCTTCTTCTTCTGGTGGCCCTGGGCCTCAACCAGTAAGCCTCTCCAGCCGGCACGATCTTTAGCCAGCTGCCTCCAACTGCGTTCACCAAGTCGATTGAGGTCCCTTTCTTCTTTCCTTCACTGGTTCGAAGTCGAAGACTCTTCGGGCTGGAGCAATGTTGTCCATGCGCTCTACATGGCCCAACCATCTTAGGCGTTGAATCCGTAGACGCCTGACTACGCTCATGCCGTTGTACAGCTCGTGCAGTTCGTGGTTGAATCTTCTCCTCCAGAAGCCGTCAATGCAAAAAGGACCAAAGATCGCACACAGATCTTTTCTCTCGAAGAGACCAAGGACTTCCTCATCCGCTTTTGAGGTTGTCCATGCCTCCGCGTGGTACACCAGGACTGGGATGATCAAGGTCTTGTATAAAGTCAGCTTGGTCCTTCGAGAGAGGGCTCTACTTCTCAACTGCCTCTTTAGCCCATGGAAACAGCGATTGGCAAGAGTTACTCTGCGTTTGATCTCGGTACTGATGTTGTTTGTACTGTTTACCTGCGAGCCGAGGTAGACGAAGTCCTTGACTACCTCGAAGTTATAGCTGCCCATTGTGACGCTCTGTCCAAGTCGATGTTGTGTGTCCTTTCTTTCTCTATGACAGCATATACTTCGTTTTGCCCTCGTTCACCGCTAACACCATTTTAGCCGCTTCCGCCTCAATACCAGCAAACGCCTCTTTGACGGCTCGCTGTGTTCTGCCAATCACTTCAATATCATCCGCGTATTCTAACAGTTGTACGGACATCTGGAAGATCGTGCCTCCAGTGTTAGCGTGTGAGTCTTGCACGATCTTCTCAAGAATAATGTTTAAAAAGTCACATGACAGCGCGTCGCCTTGTCTAAAATCTTTTTTGACATTGAAAGTCTCGGTGAGTTTGTTACCGACCTTGATGGAGCAGCGGGAGTCCTCCATCGTCAACCTGCACACCCTGACGAGTTTGGGAGGAATGTCAAAACTTGACATGGCGTTGTATAGTTCGTCCGAATGCACGCTGTCATATGCGGCCTCGAAATCGACGAATAGATGGTGGGTGTTGGTCTGCATCTGTTGGGTTTTTTCCAGGATTCGCCGTAATGTGAAGACTTGGTAGATGGTGGTTTTCCCCGGCCTGAAACCGCACTGATAAGGACCTATCAGGTTGTTGACGAATGGTTTCAGGCGCTCACACAAAACGGCAGAGAAGTATTTCTGTACTAAGAACAGTAAATAATGAGGGGAGGAGTACTTATTCATTCGTCAAAACCAGGCCGGAATACAACTTACCCTTACCCTTGTATTACAGCCCGCTGCCTGGTGGATCACCATGATCATAGACTACGCCTTTTTCCACTGATAGATGCAGAGAAACGCCGGTGGTCGAAACTCTTGAGCATCATCTTCTTTGCTTCTGCCTGGCTTTAGCCAAAACTTGATAAAGAACTCTCGGTCAACTATTCTTTAAATCCCTAAGTGATGTGGCCTTCGTAGAACCACATCCCATACCACTTGAACATTCTGCTTAAATGAAGCTACAATGGACTTCAACCAGTCTTACTCTGTTTAGTGACAGCACTATGGAACAAGGTCTATGTGAAGCTGAGCCGCCTAAGCTAATCTAGCCACAAATTGCACAGCTTCTCGTGGTCTTGATTTGACACGTGAAGAAGGTGTGCAATTTGTGGTTAGACTTGCTTAGGGAATGGCAGCTCAGAGGTTTGTCTGTCCATAAAGCAAAACCCTTAATCCTTACATCACTTTAAACATTTAATTCCACGCAAAATCCATTAGCGATTTCCCAACGAACTTAATTCGAAATTAAAGTTTCTTCAACTTCAGCAAGGGCAATTAAATGAGACTCAGACTCTTGTGCCTCAGAAGGGAAACGAGACGAAATAAAATACTCCACTTAAGTGCTTACAGATACAGTGCGCTGCCTGCGGTCATTACAAAAAGCAGTTTCCGATCGAGATATCAATCTGGAGCTAAGGAAGTGAGCAAGTTCAAGTCGGCCATTGAACTCGGCCATCAGCAGCACAAAGCTACTCGATTCGGCATTACAACAATTGGCCAAGATCGTGTCAGTTCACCACGTGGATGATCCATAAAATTGGGGGGGAAAGCTTGCTCTTGTCATCCTTTCGAATGGAAGTACAGATCTATTTTGTTCGTCATAAATCATGTTTATGGACATCAAGTGAATCCGCACTCAACACTCATCGCACCACTCACCGATTTGACACATTAAATCCCTACGAGTCTGCCCACATTCTGTTGAATGTAAAGTGTCAATTCTTGGTCCAAACAAAAAGAGAATTTCAAAGGAAAGCCCATAGAATATCTTTTTGTTGCTTAAAAGAAATAATAACGTTGTGTTATTTTCATAACGCATATGATTAATCAAAAAAAAAATCGAAAAAAAGAAACCAACGGATATTAAAAATAAAGTTACGAGTGAACTATAAAAGCAAAAAGAACACACCAAGGAAATTAATTAACTCAATGTGTCGTCAAACAGACTCGATTCGCTTGTTTTTTCTCGGGGGGTTGAGAAATTTTAATTTTTTGGCGCCTATTAGTGTTCGCTTGCCTTTCATAAAATAACACAAAAAGAATGTCTCTAAAACGTTGCCAAAAAAAATGAGAAAGAAATCGAGTGACAGGAGCAAATGACAGATGAAATATTGGATCGGCTTGCATTAGTCACTTTGCGCTGAGTTATGGAAAACAGTTGACACTCGAGGGGGAATTGGGAAAAGCTTTCTCTTCTCTCAAAAATGTGTCAATGTAAACCGGACGGTTGACTGTGACAAGTTCAATGACATGTCATTTTGGGCGATGCTTTTTATACATCCTGTCGTTTTCGTTGTCGCGCCGCATTAAGACTAGACGTCCATCGATGCCTGGGGAGAGGAGAAATTAATTGACAGGGTAAGGAATTCATGAGATTAAAGACCTTAGAGATCACCTCCTTAAGACTAAATCGACTAAGTTTTGCTGTGTGTACATACACGCCCCAACGGAGGAAAAAGATGACGACAGCAAAGACGACTTTTACGACCTCCTAGAAAGAACATACGATCAATGCCCCAGCTACGGCACCAAGATCGCAAAGCTGGGAAAGGAAGACGTCTTTGCCAAAGTCATCGGGAAACACAGCCTGCACGGCACCACAACCGATAACGGACTCAGGCTTTTGGACTTCGTAACGGGACGAAACCTCTTTGTAGCCAGCACGCGGTTCCCTCACCTCAACATCCACAAGGGGACCTGGCGGTCTCCTGATCAATCAACCGTCAACCAGACTGATCACATTGCGATCGACGTCAGACACTCCTCCAGCATTCTCGATGTCCGAACTTTCCGAGGAGCCAACATCGACTCGGATCACTTCCTTGTGGTAGCCAAGGCAAGAACACGGATATCGATAGGACAACGGAGTAGAGCAAGACCAAAACAGTTTGACGTCGGAAAGCTACAATCGCAATTGACCGCTAGCAACTTTGCCGATCGAGTCTCCCTAAAGCTCTCAGAGAGTCCAACCCTGCCAGGCGAAACAATCGACCAACAATGGAACCGTTGTCAAAACGCCATCAGGGAAGCTGCATGTGATGTGCTGGATTTTAAAACGCCACCCCAAAAAAACCCCTGGTTTGACAACGAGTGCAGCCAGACACATTCAGCGAAGCAAGCAGCATACAAGGTGACGCTGGACAGAAGGACGAGAGCGGTTCGTGAGCTCTACGAACCTAAAAGAAGGGAAGAGCACCGGCTTCTCAAAAAGAAAAAGAAAGAGCATGAGAAGCGCGCGATCGAGGACATGGAGAGATGTTACGGCAGAAATGACGTCCGAAAGTTCTACCAACGGGTAAAACAACTATACAATGGATACAAAATCCGGACAGAAGCCTGTCGTGACGCAGAGGGACAACTCGTAGTAGATTCGCAGTCGATACTGAGAATCTAGAAGGATCATTTCTGTAGACTGTTAAACGGCGAGGAAGACTCCAATACTCCAATAATGTTCCACTCAACGCAATTGACGATGATCGACGAGAATTCCATCCCCCGACTTAGACGAGGTCAAGACAGCGATATTGAGACTAAAGTCGAATAAAGCTGCTGGCGCAGATAGACTGTCCGCTGAAATCTTTAAGGCAGCTGGAGATGATCTGGTTGGGCGCATGCGCCAGCTCATTTGTAAGATATGGTCGGAGAAAGCATGCCCGACGAGTGGAATCTCAGTATCGTTTGCCCGTTCCACAAGAAAGGGGACCCTTTGACTGCGCCAACTACCGAGGGATAAGTCTCCTTAACATCGCCTATAAGATCCTCCCTGCCGTTTTGTGTGAGCGCCTGAAACCATTCGTCAACAACCTGATAGGTCCTTATCAGTGCGGTTTCAGGCCGGGGAAGTCCACTATCGACCAAATCTTCACATTACGGCAGATCATGGAAAAATCCAAGAGTTGCGGATCGACACCCACGACCTATTCGTCGATTTCAAGGCCGCGTATGACAGCGTGTATTGGGACGAGCTATACAACGCCATGTCTAGTTTTGACATTCCTGCCAAACTCGTCAGGTTGTGCAGGATGACGATGGAGAGTTCTCGCTGCTCCAACAAGATCGGCAGCGAGCTCACCGAGACCTTCAATGTCAAAAAAGGTTTTAGACAAGGCGACGCGCTGTCATGTGACTTCTTCAACAGAGGAGGTCGTGTAAGACTCACACGCCAACACTAGAGGCACGATCTTTCGAAAGTCCATACATCTGCTAGCATACGCGGATGACATTGACGTGATTGGCAGAACACAACGAGCCATCAATGAGGCGTTTGCTGACATTGAGGCGGAAGCGGCTAAAATAGGTTTAGCGGTGAACGAGGGCAAAACGAAGTATATGCTGTCATCAAGAAAGGACACACAACATCGACGACTTGGCCAAAACGTCACCATAGGCAGCTATAACTTCGAGGTAGTCAAGGACTTCGTCTACCTCGGCTCGCAAGTGGATAGTACAAACAACACCAGTACCGAAATTAAACGGAGAATTACTCTTGCCAATCGCTGTTTCTTTGGGCTCAAAAGGCAATTGAATAGTAGAGTCCTCTCTCGAAGGACCAAGCTGACCTTATACAAGGCCTTGATCATCCCAGTCCTGCTCTATGGTGCGGAGCCATGGACAACCTCAAAAGCGGATGAAGAAGCACTTGGTCTTTTCGAGAGAAAAGTTCTGCGTTCAATCTTTTGTCCTGTCTGCGTTGATGGTTATTGGAGAAGAAGATTCAACCACGAACTGTACGAGCTGACAGCGACATGAGTCTAGTCAGACGTCTTCGGATCAAACGCCTAAGATGGCTGGCCATGTAGAGCGTATGGACATCTCAGCTCCGACCCGAAGAGTTTTCAACTCCGAACCTGTGGGACAACGCAACAGAGGGCGCCCGAGTCTAAGGTGGTGCATCCAGGTGGAGAAAGACTTCAACCAACTTGGCGTGCGACACTGGAGACAGCTAGCCAGAGACCGTACTAGTTAGAGAGGCTTGTTGGTTGAGGCCCAGGTCCACCCCGGACTGTGGCGCCAAATAAAGAAGAAAGTGAAGCACTCAATAGAGGAGGTTCACGAAACCGATGGTGGACACAAGTGGTGAAGGACTTCAGCCATCTTGGCGTTCGTACTTGGAGCAGCTGGCTTAAAATCGTGCCAGTGGAAGAAGCTGATTGGCCCAGGTCCAACCCAGACCAGAGGGTGGGGTTCAGCGGTATCTGAAGACGATGCGAGGCTTTTCTGTTCACGCTATCGGTAAGACGGAATCAGATGATGGTTATTCACTCATGGAAATGGTGCTTATTCTCGCATGTAAATCATTCTTGACCAAACCAGATGATGCTTGCCGTCCTCCTTCAAACCACCCCACAAATCCTTGACGACATCGTCTGCATCATTTACAAGCGCTAATCAAAACATTTCAATTGACACTAACTTATAGCGAACATAGGGAAATAATGTGAATGAATGAAATACCCTCGCGATAGAAATTATTAATCTCAATTAAAGGTGAATTAAACTTCACCTGGACATCAGCTGCAGGTTACGGGGTCATTAATAAACGTCAACCGAACGATCTATTAACGTAACGCGCTGCTGGCTAGGGCTGTTAAATCGAATAATTAATATTTGTTACTGCAATAAATTAGTGCAAACATTATCGCGGCGAAATAGACGACAATTTGTAATTAAAACCGACCGTAGGTAGTAGGCATATAAACCGTCGCGATAAAACGATGAAAAATCAGACACGACACGACTTTGAGACTCTGGTTCGCGCCGGGTGCGAAGGAATTTCCTGTTTCGCGGCGGAGAACGAACGTATCTGCTAACCGCCACTTGATTTATACTTTTCTTGAAATGCATATAATTGTTTTCTTATTAACATATGATTTATGAAGATTTCATGCAGAGAGCCGCTGATAGAGTGGAATCTCGACGAGGGCATGCATTTCACTTTCCTCTGATTGACAGTCGATTTGGTTTGTTGTCTTTGAATGGGGTTTTTTTCTCCTCTAATTGCCCGATGTGCATCGGAATTGCTTGCGGGAGAAGATTGATTGGAGAGCTATTGGCTTGTGGCATGAGCCATAACTTTACGACCTAACTTTACAGATGGAATGGGACAGCTGGCAGCTTACAAGCTGGAATTCACGTAGGGGGACTGACTGACTTGCGCTCAAGCTCGCACAGATGACAACTGCAGGGGTGACTTCTGTGATCTCTCGGAAATGAAATATGATCAGTGGGGCCAAGGTCGGTGTGGGAGACATCACGTCACTACTAGACAGCCTACACGACAAGAGTCAGACTGCTTTGGCAAGTGGCTGAGTTTTTTTGCGCCACAGTTAGCACATCTATGACCATAGGAGACTTCGCAGTTTCCGAACAATCAACAGGATTGGACACTCCACACTCACTTCATGTCCGAACGTTCCGAGTATACTCCGCTCTTGTTATATTCTTGAAGGACAGACAACAAGATATCAACTAAGTCGATGAAGCACACCACGGATTGATTTCAGCCAGCTACAATCTCTGAACACAGACTGACCTCTGGGAACTCAATCTAGTTCCTCGTAAGCTATTAGCAAGATCGACGTCGCCTGCAGGCAGCTATGGAAGGAGATTGGAAACGTCTCCAAAGAAGTGGGCACAGATGTGATGCACTTCGTGAGATTGTGTAGAAAGCATCATATGCACAGCGACCCTAAAAGTCTCAGAGCTAGAGTACATGAAACTACGAGGATTGATCGTGAGGTCCACAAAACGAAAAGAAGTGAAGTAAGAGTTCTTAGGAGGCAAAAGAAAGAGCAGATCGAGAGGTTCCAAAGGTGCTACGACACATGTTATAGTAGAGGGAATCATCCAAGGGATATAAAGCTGGTCGGGGAGAAAATTGGTAACTGGTAGTAGAGTCCCAGTTGATACTGTGAATCTGGCGAGATCATTTCTCTAGTCCAATTAATTAGAGTTGAGCAAATATCACTAT
Source organism: Eristalis intricaria (assembly GCA_964034865.1). Classification (NCBI taxonomy): domain Eukaryota; kingdom Metazoa; phylum Arthropoda; class Insecta; order Diptera; family Syrphidae; genus Eristalis; species Eristalis intricaria. Next base: position 80,858,038 of record OZ035875.1, on the reverse strand, counting down.
CACCCGCCTACTTTTTAACAGTGATTGAAATATCGCAATCACAGTCTGTGATCGACTGTGATTTATAACAGTGAATATCTTCCAAACAGTGAATACGTTCTAAAAAGGGAATACATTCCAAGCAGTGAATACGTTCCACGCAGTGATCACGTTCACAACTGGTATTTTGTCAAAACCGATATTTTTCACAATCTTTGCCCTTCTTGGTTTCAATGTGATATTACTCTTTGATCCTTCTTCTTCTTCTGGTGGCGCTACAGTCCGGTGTGGACCTGGGCCTCAACCAGTAAGCCTCTCCAGCCGGCACGATCTTTAGCCAGCTGTCTCCAGTTGCGCACACCAAGTCCATTGAGGTCCGTCTCCACCTGGGTGCGCCAACAGTTCCGTGGGCGTCCTCCATTGCGTTGTCTCACTGGTTCGGAGTCGAAGACTCTTCGGCGTTGGATCCGAAGACACCTGATTAGACTCATGTCGCTGTACAGCCCGTACACTTCGTGGATGAATCTTCTTCTCCAATAACCATCAACGTAAACAGGACCAAAGATCGCACGCAGAGCTTTTCTCTCGAAAATACCAAGTGCTTCACCATCGTTCACCGCTAAGCCCATCTTAGCCGCTTCCGCCTCAATGCCAGAAAAACGCCTTGACGGCTCGCTCTGTTCTGCCAATCACATCAATGTCATCCGCGTACGCAAACAGTTGTACGGACTTTTGGAAGATCGTGCCTCTAGTGTTGGCGTGTGAGTCTAGCACGATCGTCTCTGTTGAAGAAGTCACATGGCAGCGCCTCGCCTTGTCTAAAACCTTATTTGACATTGAAGGTCTCGGTGAGTTCGTTACCGACTTTGATGGAGCAGCGAGAGTTCTCCATCGTCATCCTGCACAACCTGACGAGTTTGGGAGGAATGTCAAAACTAGACATGGCGCTGTACAGCTCGTCCCTATACACGCTGTCATACCTGGCCTTGTAATCGACGAATAGGTCGTGGCAGTCGATCCGCATCTCTTGGATTTTTTCCATGATCTGCCCAAATGTGAAGACTTGGTCGATGGTGGACTGCCAAGGCCTGAAACCGCACTGATAAGGACCTATCAGGTTGTTGACGAATGGTTTCAGGCGCTCACACAAAACGGCAGAGAGGATCTTACAGGCGATTTTGAGGAGTCTTATCCCTCGGTAGTTGGCGCAGTTGAAGGGGTCTCCTTTCTTGAGGATCGGGCAAACGATACTGAGATTCCACTCGTCGGGCATGCTTTCTCCGACCATATCTAACAGATGAGTGGGTGCATGTACCTTACCAGCTCATCTCCAGCTGCCTTAAACAGTTCCGCAGACAGTCCGTCTGCACCAGCAGCTTTATTCGACTTTAGTCTCGATGTCGCTATCTTGACTTGGTCTAGGTTGGGGGGACGGAATTCTCGTTGATCATCGTCAATTGCGTTGAGTGGAACATTCTGCCTGACAGCGGTATTGGTGTCTTCCTCGCCGTTTAACTGTCTACAGAAATTATCTTTCCAGATTCCCAGTATCAACTGTGAATCTACTACGAGTTGTAACTCTGCGTCACAACAAATATGTTTTATCACCAAGATCGAAACGACTGTTATAACACCTATAAAATGACGAACGTGGTTTAGATGTGTACCTTTCACAGAGAGGACATTTCCAAGTATTTCTAGAAGCGTGTTAAATTTTCTCACAGAAGCACAGAAGGCTGTTCGTTTTGTGTTACATTTAGATCCAAACTACAAATGGCAATAAGATTTCTCGATTCATTTGCTGTATCTTCCGAGGATTGTATTGCCTTCTTCAGAATAATTCTTGGCAATCTTTCATCTTTCATTTCGAAGAACTTGACAGTGTTATTGAAATGCATAGTTAGCGATTCCATAATCAATGGTGGGAGGCCTGTTTAAAGGTACAGCATATAATTCGGAGTGGCCCGTGGGAGACATTTTTCGACTGGTTCGAAAGAATTGTATCCCCAAACCCTCGCGCCATACAGAAGGATAGACGATGCTGTAGATTGAAAAAGTTTATACTTGGCCCTATGCTCAATGTTTTTATTTCTGAAGCTGCGTTTCCATACAGCCAAAATTGCTCTCATAGCTTCCTTGAACCTTGCTTCAAGATGTTCTTTTATGCGAAGGTTGGACGAAAATTGCACACCGAGATATTTATACTCCCGAACTTCTTCAACTGCCTGTCTGTCGAAGGTCCACTTTTCGTTCCTCGCATGTCTTCCATCACCGCCTTTCGATTTTATTAGATAGTCTTCTAAGTTCCATCGCTGACAATTATCCCATAGCCTGTTCATTATTAGCTGCATACCGTCTACCGTTTCCGAGATGAAAACTATGTCGTCTGCATTCATAAAGGCTGGTATCTTAACTCCTCCAAACGTGATACCAGCTCCCACGGACTCTGTTGTGTCATTTATGAATAAGATATTTATAATAATATGGGTGGCACGACAGTCCGAGGTGGACCTGGGCCCAGCTTCTCAGCAACCACTTGTGTTGTGCGTGCTGTTGTTCTTTCACGTGTGGAAGGGACCCAGTTTAATGCCGACTCCGAAAGGCGAGCTTTTTCTAGACAGGAATACTTTTTGAGCATTGTCAGTGACTCGAAAGAGGTGGAGCTTGTTGGTAAACCGGGGATTCGAACCTGGCACCCTCTGCGTTGGAGTCGACGCACTAGCCCACTAAGCCACGACGACCCACTTTTATGAATAAGACTAGCTGTACCCGCGGCTTCGTACGCGTAGACATTCGAATTTCCTGACGCGATGCCTGGTAAGATTACGTTCACGTTTACGAGTCCAGCAGGCATTTTGTCGGCTCTTATGACAATTCTATGATCGTCCGACGCCATTCTGTCAGCAATCCGTTATGCTGATGAAAATAAACTTCCAAGTCAGCAATTATTTCTCGAGGATGGTGCGCGTTTGATCAATTTCGTCCTTGCAATTCCCACGAAAATATATTTAAAAAACAGGTGGACAATTCAATGCCGACAATCTAACTTGATGAAGTGATGATCCATTTGGCTTTTTTCTTTTTTTTTGTGCGGGGGTAGGTGAAAATCTTCAAGAGATACTATGGGGACCGTTCCCACATAACGAAAAGCGATTTTTACACAGTAAAAACACCCCCTTCAAATAATGTATTGACATTGAGAACATTTTTATGAGGCACAAACATAAGCAGTTAGTGTGCAAATTTTCATTAGAATTAGCCTTAAACGGATTTAAATAAATGGCAAACATATGTACACTCAATTCTCATTTTATGCGGCAGATACGTTTCAAAACTAACCGCACAAAAAAAAATAGCATACAAAATACACTAATGTAGTGTAAAAAAAAGAATGTGTTCCATTATTTTCAAAAACGCATAAGACCAAAAAATCATATAAGAAAAGACATTAATTACATTCTATTATTAGGGATACGTTCCAAAATTTGTATTTTAAAATTTAAAAAATTAAAGTTCTTAATCAACCAAACGCGTCTTTACCCAACAAAAGCATTAGCTCAAGTGATAATTCATTCTTACACAAATAGCATTGAGCATGTGTAACAATTGTTTGCTTACTCTGTATAGAGGATGTTGGGGTATGGACGACTCCTAATGCTGGTTCTCAGATGCTCGTTGAAAGAAAATAAAAAAAAAAAAACGGATTCTCTTTCAAGTTTGTGGGTTACAACCCTTTTATTAGAACACGTCTTACCTCGTTGACGTTCGGTTTCAGAAGCAAAAATGAGGGTTTTTAAAGATGGCTGAGTGGTTTCCGTGTGGTACGAGAGACCTCTAGCTACTGAACATTGAAATAAGTGGTAGAAATTGTCAATTCAATGTTAAGTGACGTTTACACGTAAACAGAAGAAATATTTAAAAAGGGGAATCCGATACAAAATTCTATTGAGAAACAGCGCATAACTTCAAAATCTTGTACAAAAAATCAGCATTAAACTCTCGGGAAAAAATCGCATTACTTCCAAACCGCATAAAAAGAATTCGCATAAAAAGAGAATTGAGTGAACATGTGCATACAACCATTTTTTTAAATCAATAATTGATGTATGCAAATTTTCCTGCTTATTTACTGGTGAGCAGGCTACGTATAGTTGTCCATTCATTACTCAAATCAATTCAGGTAAATTTAACTGTTGGACCTTGAGCCATATTAATAGTCATAGCTTAATTGTGTACTGCAGCATTTTAAGAAGAAATTGGTAGTCCGAAGGTATCATCGGTATTCGTGGAATAAATACATTCTCATCTGTGGCTGGTACTGTTATAATAATCTTCGCTTCAATTACATTAGGTCTTAAAGCTGTTACCAGTAACCTTGTTCCATTGCACAACTTTGGAGGACACAAATTTCTAAGCAAAATTATTGGCACTCCAACTTTTGGTAGTCCTGCTGGATTCATGGAATTTAAAAATTATGTTGGAAAATGTACCGAATCATCCGTATTTACAACGGTGTCGATGGATCGATAAATTTGTACGTCACCGTTGATCTTGCTTAAAATGAATTCATTGATTCTGGACTCTGAATCATTTCTTGGAGCCAGAATCTCTGCTCTTTCTCTGAACGAAGAAAGGGTCTTGCTACTTATATATTGAACAGAGGGATATATCGAATCCACCAATTCACTAATATCTCTTACTTGCTTCCCAACGGAAAGAGTAACTTTACCATTTTCTTCTTGTGCCGTACCGTAAACACTCGCCGATAGTATACATACCTCCAAGATTTATGTACATACCTTCAAGATACCTCCAAGATATACCTCCAAAATTTATGTACATACCTTGTGTTAAATACCACTTTTTTTATTATTTATTTATTCTTGTTATGAATGTTCTTATTTTCTCAACTGTGGTGTAAAGCATCAAAAATAACAATATCATACGTAGCTCAAGTAGTATGAATACCCATACATACATTTCTCAGAATGAACACGCACATCAATGAACACCGCTTGGGCACCGATCCTGGCAATGGTCCGTAGCATGAATACACTCCTGAATATACAGTACCTCACAAAATTGAGCATACACTCACAGCTTAAACATATTTTTATCTTTTTCGCCTTACAAAAAGTAGTTAATTAATAAAACTTAAATGCAGTTCGAATTGACATATTTCAATTGCTAAAAACCATAAACAAAAATATGAAAATAAAAAAAAAACAAAAAAACTTGCTATTTTTAAGCAAAATAAAAAAAGGCACTTCATTTTAACACACAAAATTGAGCATACACTTAAAGTAAATTCGAGTTACGACTAAAACACAAAACAAAAACAGTTACAAATAAAATTTCAGTAACGCGTGGCACCTCCTCCAGCAGCTATGACAGCTTGTAACCGCCGTGGCATGGATTTTACCAGTTTTTCAGTAAAAGATGGCTGAATCCCTTCCCAAGCTGCCTGAATTTTAGCTTTCAGCTCCTGCTTATTGGAGCAAGTACTTTCATTAACCCGCACTTTTATTTCGTGCCACAGATGTTCAAGAGGGTTAAGATCCGGCGAATGTGGGGGTGTTTTTAGCTGCTTTGGAGCGTTATAAAGCAACCATTCGCGTACTAAATAGGAGGTGTGCTTCGGATCATTATCTTTTTGGAAGTAGAAAACCGAAGGTAGACCTAATTTTACTGCGGAACTTCGTAAATTTCGTTTTAAAATATTCAAATACCCAATTTTATCCATAGTATTTGCTATAAATTCGAACTTTCCACAGCCATTGGAAGCCATACAACCCCACAACAGCACAGATCCTCCCCCGTGTTTTATGGTTGACTTTATATTTTTAGCTTTGAGAGCTGTATTTGGTTCCCTCCAAACAATTTGTTTGCCATCAGACCCAAATAAATTTATTTTTGTATCATCTGAAAACAAAACACCTTTCAAAAAGCTTTCCTTGTGGTTTACATATTGTCTATCAAACTCCAATCTTTTCTTCTTATTAACTAGGGAAATGTACGGCTTTCTTCGGGCGACCCTACCTTTTAAATTATTCTTTCTCAAGACTCTGCGAACGGTTTCCACTGAAAGAGGCTTATTAATTACGGATGACACCTCAGCCGTCAACATTGGAACGCTAGATTTTGGATTGGACTTGATTGTCCGAACAATATACCGCTCGTTTTGTTCTGAGAGCAATTTTTTTCTTCCCCTTCCAGGTCTGTTTTCAGTGTCCCTTCATATCTATAATTGTTACCGTTGCATGCGATCGCCATACAGTTTCTTCAATTTTTCGCATCAACTTTTCCTCGCAAAATAGCTTAATTATGACCATTCTCGTTGACAAAGTAGTCTGTTTTCGCATGTTTTCCATATTTTCGCACAAAGAAGAGAATATCGGTCTTTTCAGTTCAGAAGCGTGTGCAGAAATGATCATCAGGGACATTTGTTGCTTCATTCCTGAACAAATTTGCATGTATCGATTTTGCGAAGCTTGTGTATAACGCACACATGACATCTGTATGCTCAATTTTGTGTGTTGATTTCAGGGGTTGTTTCCTTTTTCATGCGAAAAGTACCGGTAGGAAGTCGCCTGTCTGTGAATTTGGCATATACTCTTGTTTAAGATATGTATTCAGTTATGATTGTATACCAAAAAAAATAAAACAAAAAAGTGGTCGGCCTTAAAACAGCACGAATATGAAGTAATGATAGGTGTATGCTCAATTTTGTGAGGTACTGTATATATATATGCATCCTTATAAATGAACACGCATGAACACGAACGCCGCTTGCGCACTGATATTGGCAATGGTCTCCACTCATCTTATTCGCAAAACAATGCAAATAATGTATATTTTATGTTGTAACTTTTCTCTTAGACAACGGACAGGGATAACCTATATACCAATGGATTCGTTAATGAAAGTTCTACATATGCAAATTAAGTTAAGTTCTGTTCGGTGAGAGTCAAGAGAAGTTGAGATGAACCACCGAAAAATGGAAAAAAAAATCAAATTCATTACTTAACATGTTTATTTAAAGGGTTTTTGTTGAAAAAAAAAACTTAATATGTGGTATAGAAAAAACTCCGCAGAAGAATTATGAAGCTATAGGAGAAAACTGCGCTCGAATCCGTTGGGTAGATTCGGAGATTTTGTGTCAGATACATATATACATCAAATCTTAACATCCTTTTATAAAAGTAAGTGATGATACACTCTTGTTTAAGCCCCACTTCAGTTTTAAATTCATCGGAAATAGTGATTCCAATCCAAAATGACACGATAAATTTCATTGGAAAAATGTAGAACTTGTGAAGATGAAGGAGTATAATCTATCTTAACAGGAAGAGTATAATCTATACTCCTTCATTTTCTCAAGTTCTCCCAAGTATCTACCTGGGAGTCACACCGAGCCTATCGTTTAGTAAACATATAGAGACACAAAAGTTGAAAGAGGCGAAAAAGCCAATAAACTCGGAACGGAAAAGGCATTCTAGGGGAACAAAAACGTCTCTCACAGTGCGAAATACATATAAACTGTGATCGATTATGTTCAGGTCTGGGAATCTCACAACGTGAGGAAGTGGAGAAGTTGTTGAGGTGCTTCATACAGAAAATTTACCATTAAATATACCAAATGACATGTTACATCTTGAAACTAGGTTACCTCCGCTTTTTAAGGATGCGCTCCAGTTACATATGTAAGGTATTCGAGTTACTAAACTATCGACTTCTAGACCAAAAACTGCAATTTTTTAATGAATGTGGGTGGCTAAGTGGCTTGTTCGATGTCCCAATACTGGAATTGAACATCTCGCTTTGGAAAAGCGCTCTACAGACATTGCTGGTTAAGATCTCCATCCGTGGTAAATATATACAAAAAGCACAACAAAGTCAGTAAAAAAGTAAGTAAAAAATAAAAATATAATTTCATACAAATGCCCATGTCCTGTCGTCCATAATTTGGAAGAGCACTCTACACACATTGCTGGTTAAGATCTCCATCCGTGGTAAATATATACAAAAAGCACAACAAAGTCAGTAAAAAAGTAAGTAAAAAATAAAAATATAATTTCATACAAATGTCCATGTCCTGTCGTCCATAATTTATACCTCTCCTACCTTACCATGTTCTGAGTCCGTTTGTCAACTTGTCGCTTCGCATCTCCTAGTGATACTTTAAGATGAAGCTGATCGCATACGTGAAGATCTAGCGGTAGCCAACACCTCGTCCACATATAGACTTCAACAATCCAACTGTGATAAGAAGAATGAAACCAGGGTAAGTATGAATGGCATTGGATTACATTCTGAAGACAAAGACACTGCATCTCAGAATAAGGTTGCGCAGTTCTTAGTGCGATAACACTCAGTGATTGTGTCTACAACTTAGATTCTGTCTTAAAGTTCTAAGGAGACATGAAAATATTAAGTAATCATTCCAACTGTTTTCAATGAACTTCCATCAGGAATCGGAAATGAACAAAGCTAAGGAGTTCTATCTATAAACTGAATTCTAAAATTGTAATACTTAATAAATGTAGTTGGTACAAACTCAATCAATTTAAAGAACACAAAGAATTGTAATCAGTCTTCTGCAGACAAGCCAAAAAAGCTTAGCAGGTTTCAGTCTCTTGTTTTAACCATTCAACAACAAAAAGTCGTACAGACCCGTATCGCTTTTACCAATAATATCCAAAATTTTTGAAAAACTTATTAAAATGCATTCAAAAATTTATCGAAGAGAAGCAACTCGTGCCTGACCATCAGTTCGGGTTTCGAGCGAAACACTCTACAATTGAACAAGTTTACGGAATAACGAATAAATTTGAAGCAGAATTAGAGGAGAAAAAGATCTGCTCTACAGGCCTACTTGACGTTTCCCAGGCCTTCGACAAAGTCTGGCATGAAGGCTTGAAATACAAACTAAGCAGGCTTCTACCAACTTGTATAAAATACTAGAATCTTATCTCGATAACAGGTTGCGATAACGTTAAACACGGAACTGAATACTCCGATTTTACAGAGATCCGAGCAAGAGTCCCTCAAGGGAGTGTCCTTGGCCCTACATTGTACATGTAGTACACTAGAGACATACACGGGTCAGTGTCTTGCTGAAGATTTTCACCCACCCAAGCAAAAAAATAGGTTTCAGTTAGGTGTATAGTATAATTAATATCAATCAATCAATCTACATTGAAACTCAAAGTTGCAGATGGTAAAGGCAATAGCAGTGTCCAGTAATGACGTTGAATGTTGGTGGTCAGTAAAGTATACTCTTCGCTTCTGCGTTATCGATATTTCAACAAGCTATGCTTAAGTCAGGTAGCCAAATGTGCTCCCCCTTCCCCAAATCCAAAAATGTTAGAACCTCGTTTTTTTACCGTACCACATGAATGTACAGAGTTGGAAAATATTCAAGACTTATTTCTAAAGTGAGTGATGTTTAGCTCAAAAAATGCGTTATTTTAAGTTTAGGCCGAAACGAAGCATCCACAAATGTTTGTGAGACTGGTATGGTAGTCTCATCCATGCGCTCATACTCACCCTGGTTTCATTCTTCTTATCACAGTTGGATTGTTGAAGTCAATATGTGGACGAGGAGTTGGCTACCATACTAGTCATGGTCCCCGTGGTCCGCGTGGTCGTACGTAATTCTATAACCGAGAGCATTATTGGATAATTTTTCTTCGAAAACGAAGCTTGGAACAACGTTTCTGTCGTTACAAGACCGTGTTACCCGATTATTGCTTACTGAAATTAGAGACATGGAATTGGACGATCTCCAGCTCATGCAGGATGGTGCGTAATACCCCACAGCCCATGCCGCAATCGATATTTTGGGCATCAAATTCCCAAATCGTGTTATCAGCCGTCTTGGCGATGTCAATTGGCAGCCTCGGAGCTGCGATTTGACCCCTATGGACTTTTTTTAATGGGAAACCGTCAAGGATCTATGTTATGCCATCAATCCATGAGCCCGAAACCATCAAGAAGATCGTGGGCATGTCCGGTGAACTATTTAGTTGCATACCGGAAACATGTCCGCGAACTGTGTAGGTACGAGGACCGAAGGCCATGGAACGATTATTTTCGCAGTCGGACCTAGTTCCCGGAGACATGTCCGGTGAACTATTTAGTTGCATACCGGAAACATGTCCGCGAACTGTGTAGGTCCGAGGACCGAAGGCCATGGAACGATTATTTTCGCAGTTGGACCTAGTTCCCGGAGACATGTCCGGTGAACTATTTAGTTGCATACGTGAAACATGTCCGCGAACTGTGTAGGTCCGAGGACCGAAGGCCATGGAACGATTATTTTCGCAGTCGGACCTAGTTCCCGGAGACATGTCCGGTGAACTATTTAGTTGCATACCGGAAACATGTCCGCGAACTGTGTAGGTCCGAGGACCGAAGGCCATGGAACGATTATTTTCGCAGTCGGACCTAGTTCCCGGAGACATGTCCGGTGAACTATTTAGTTGCATAGGTGAAACATGTCCGCGAACTGTGTAGGTCCAGTGGATATGGCTGCGTTAAATACGTGCGTGGAACTGTGTACATAGTTCCATTCACATTTCGCCAAAAAGAAGGGATAGATTGATGACTATGTTGGTATGCACGATAGTTCCGACTCAGGTATGCACAAGCGTGTGTGCACCATTTTGTGTGCCATGTGCCATATTGTTTAATGAGACTTGCACTTCATTACTAAGTGGAAGCGAGTTTTTTGTTTTCGGTTCAGGCTTTAAACACGCAATCCAGGGGGCGGACGATACCATCATTTGATGAATAAAATCTCCATTTGTTGCTATACGAGAAAATATTATATTATCCAATGGACTACCTTACGCCGTTCATTAATATGTGGCAAGAAAACTTTGTCTCACTTCTAAATCGATTTGATTGATTTGGGGCACGTACGCACAACACGAGTAGCTGCTGAGAAGCTGGGCCCTCGACCGCGACCGAAAAAAAAGTCATCCAGTCGCTTGATGGCATGTGAGCTTTCATTCTTCAAGCTCCAACTAGTCATCGGGACGTTTGAAACTGACAGCTTTCAGATTGCGTGTAAAAGGTAAAGCGAAACGTGACTTGAGTCCTCGTAATTCTTTGGACCTTTTTTATGGAAAATCCCCGACCTTTGTCTTGCACATGTTTCGAGTGCCGTCAGAGATGTAACATCGTCGCTTGATGTCAACAGCAAGGCAATGAATGACAGTGCAGACCACTTTCCTGACCCGGCTTCCTCCCCCCCTGTCCTATATTTGACCAGAACTAAGTATCATCATGGCCTCTCGTAACGAGCCTCACTCCTTTACCACCTGTTTGTTTTCAATGCCACACATTCAACTCGACAAACTAGCTTCCACTTGCGTTCTAAGTAAACACCAACATCACGAGTCACTTAAGCATTTCGCAGGTAAACAAAAGCACTCCGAAATCTTCAAATCTACGCCGTTACCTTCACCCTCTAAGCGAATGGCTAACGTTCATGACGAAAGAAGATTGTTTTTTGGTCAACCATCTGTTTGGCTTGCCTTTCAAATGCTCCGCCAGCTCAAGTGTACACGGTAGTTAACAAAAAGTGTAGGTGAAGGTCATTATGCAAATCCGGCACTAAGAGCCGCTAAAGCAATCAATTCTTTGCATTTGTAATCTCCTTGAAGTCGGTATCGCGCGTACGTCGCACTACACAGTTAAGTTTTTTTTTTTTGGAAAGGCGTCCCAAGACTGGTAGTCTCTTAATCGTTAATTAACTGAATCAACTGTCCGTCTGACTTTGAACGATGCTTTCGGTCATCATTAGCGCCGCTGTCGCTTCGCCTTGATTTGCAGCTGGCATGGATTGCTGACGAACTGATGGTCTGACATTAACAAAGGATCACGAGGTGAATAACTTTGTGCCATGAACACTTGTCGCGGAGACGTTGACAAGCTCGTCTGTGTGTGACAAGTAACACACCGGGTACGTGACGGGAATTCCTTAAGTTGGTCGCGAAACACGAAAAACTAGCCCAAGCACATGTCGCTCAAATCAAGATTAGCAATGTCACAAGTTCAGTGAACATTAGTCTGGTAATTACTCGAGAGACAGGCGATGCGGTGTGGTGAACAGCCAGCTGTTAGATGACAATCGTTTCCGTAGTGTAGTGGTTATCACGTGTGCTTCACACGCACAAGGTCCCCGGTTCGAACCCGGGCGGAAACAAGCCCCAACGATGTACTTTTTTTCTTTTTCGAAATTGAAATTGATTTCACTTTACGATCGCAACAGTTGTTGAACGCGCTCGCCGAACACATCCCACGTGTGACAACTGTGGCGACATTTTTGCAGCTGTTGGCCGCGCATGTTGAACTGTCACAACCTTCGGGCGACTGTCCTTCTCGAGCGACCACTCAACAAATGTAACGAGAGGTAATTACAACAAAAAAACTGCAACAACAACAACAACAACAACAACAGAATAATTGTTAAGACAATGACAAGCGCAATCAGTTAACAATCGCATTCAATCACCCCGCGTATCCATTTGCAGCGCACAGCCAACCATTAATCGTCACCGCCACGAAGTGCCCGGTGCACTGTCGGCCGGACGCCAGCCGGAGTCAACTCCGAACGCGCTCCAATGGGTGTTAGTGGCGCTTACAAGTCATCGACTCTGGTCGAGTGGCACACTGCCAGCAATCGGATAGCCCGGCAAATGACAATCGCCGACAATAGTTGTACTCGACGACGACGATGGCGATGGCGTGGCGATGCCGATGTCGATGACGACGACGACGGTGGAGGTATTGGCGTGGCCATCGCGTTAGCATTGTTCACCTCCAAAACATTTTAGCCAGCGACTTGTGCCGGGGCTTGGAGTATTCTCCCAACCGTCCCGCCGTCACACCGTCACACCAGCCGTGCAGTAATCGACGAGAGCGCTGCATAAATCTCAAAGTCGCACACATAATAGGAGACAAGTCGCGAATGCGATTATTTATTGGCGGAACTGGGCAAAAGGGGCGAGCGCGTCGTCGTCATCGGCTTGGACTTTGGGCACAATGAACACATGTTGGGCTTGGATACTCTCGCGCTGGCGACTCGGCTCAAGACTCCGCTCAAGACTCTGATTCGGCTGGGCGCACAGTGCCCACAGCTCGGTGGTTAGTGCATTTTTCAATGTCACCACTGGCCACCGGCAATGATGGGCACACGAATGGTGCACATGCGCGCACACTCACTCACAAATGGTGATCCAATCCGGTGTGGCTTGCCGGTAGAATGGGCTTTGTTTGCGCCAAACACCGCACAAGAGCGCACCACACAGTTGGGAGCTGCAGCAGATCACCACCGGCAGATACTTGGCCATTTCCAGGTTCGATCTGACAGCAGAGCGGTGGCGACGGCGACGGCGGCGCGACGGAATGCAGCCAGTTATTGTGGTCTGTCCGCAGTGCCAGCGTGCGGCTTAGCAAAGCGAATTTTATTTGGTGAACCGCCTCTTTTCGAAAGCCTGTCGTTGCGCCGCCGCGGACTGATCGGATCCAAGATCAATGAATCAATTAAGGCTGCGCTCGAGCGCGTTTCCCGTGCACGGTGCACTGCCAGAGAGGAGTCATTAATGAAAAGGTGTGGGATGATATTTATCAATGTCTGTCCGCAAATGGCAGTTAATCAAGGCGGCAGCGGTGGCGGTGCCGACGAAGCTATTGTGCCTGCGTCTAGGAATTTCAAATTTGAAAGGCTAGCTGCTGAACTGTTTATGCATATTCATCAATGGCAGCAGCGGCCAGAGCAGCCTTCCCCGGCAGTGCCCAGGAGACACGCAGCACCGGAGCGGAATATTTAAGGATTCGGTATGTGAGCGGAGTATCTGACAGTTGCGATCGCGAATTGAAAGCCAACTACTGTCATGTTTGCATGTCCATTGAAAGCGCCTTGATCATCTGTCATGATAAGGTCGGCGTAAGACTAAATTGATTTCGGTTTTGCGGAGCATTTCGGTGGCAGTGGAAAAGTTGTCATGTGCAGTTGAGCGGTCGAACAGTTGAGCGGCTGAGGGACCGTGCGGCTTCTTTAGATGTGGACTTTTGGCACGAACGCCGCGGGCATGACGTGATTAGTCTTAAATACTAATTTGGAAAGTGGTCGCCGGGGCTTGAGAGCTTTTTGGGATATCATTGCGGCGGGCGATCAAGTCGCGCGCTGCCATCGAAGGCAAATGACTCGTAAACGTGTTCGCTGATCGTCCGTGGACGGGCGGCTGAGTGCATTTAGAATGGCACGGGTAATGCAAATGTTGTGTTGGACATTTTGGAAGGCGAGTAACCTTCGCTCGTTTGCCTCGCCTTGACTTCTCTAAGGGAATGTCGGCGCTTGGTGTCAGTCGCGTTGGGGTCGCGCGGTTCGTTCTGATCTTGAAATTGGAGCACGCGGTGAATATTGATGGTGGAGTTGGGTTTGAAGTGAACCTTGGTAGTGAAGGAAGAATTTACTGTTTGAGGCGAATTGAACCCGTCTTCATTGAAATTAGGGTCGATAGAAGCAACCGGGGAAACTAGTGGAATTCATGGGCAGGCTGTCCTTGCAAATCGTTTGGTGTTGGCAGCCCTGCTTCTAGTGACCGTCAAGTTGACAAATGGTTTGTGATCTGTTGTCATTTGCAAGAAGTTCTTCTTAATTTGATTAATTTGCGGTGGCTTAGTGGGCTAGTGCGTCGACTCCTACGCAGAGGGTGCAAGGTTCGAATCCCTCTCTCTTTCGAGTCACTGACAATGCTCAAGAAGCATTCCTGTCTAGAAAAAGCTTCTCAACTTCGCCGTTCGAAGTCGGCATTAAACTGTAGGTCCCGTCCACTCGTGAAAGAATGGACGCACAACACGAGTGCTTGCTGAGAAGCTAGGCCCAGGTCCGCCTCGGACTCTCGCGCCACCCATATTATTATTATATAGTCAAAATAGTAGAATGAGAGAAAAAGGAAAAAACCATTTTTGGGGTTATTGGCTTCTGCCTCCAGGAGTTAACTAGCTCAGCGAAATACGCGCTAGCTGGAACTTGGCATTCCGAACGACTCTACTTTTGATAAGCGTGAGTTTTTTCTTCTTTTTGACGGAGCGCGGAGGCCGAGTTTTTTTCCAAGACTGCACACTGATCTGGTGTCAGAGTCCGGTAGCAGGTCGAAGCTGATATCCCTTTAATCAAGCACGCCAGGCATCTCCTTCTTCGATGTTGTCTGTGCCTCGTCGTTTGTTTGTTTCTTGTTCATGTTGGCATTGTCCGTTGTAGTGATCCTTTGAGTGTTGTTTTTGTTGTCCGCATTGTTTAAATATGCAGTTGTGTTCATAGAAGGTCCCCCTAGTAATCCGGCGAAAACGTTTAGCCGCCATAGCATAGCCGGGTCTACTATGACGACAGCCCTCACTTACGACAGATGCTGGCCAGTGCACCTTAGCGGTGGACTTGCCGCTCAACCATTCAACTCTCTGGCACGGTTTGCTTTTCGCTCACACCACCACTTAGTATTGGGGTTGGCTGCCTCTTGGCTTCGGCAACCCTATCTGAAGGGCGTGTAGTATGGGTGACCCTAAACTGCCCCGCCCTCCAAAGTCGGCGGGCGTCCTACTGAGTTCCTCCACCACGATAAGGTGTACAGCCATGAAGGAGTAATCGCACCAAACATTTCAATTTTCGAACACACAGAGAAATGAATTGTTTGCATTGCATGTCGGTCTTGATGCTCATTACTTGTAGTCAAATTCAACCTTGTCGAACCTAGTGTAGAATCGTCTTCAAACATGTGTTTGGAGCACACAGACCAACAACTGGATGGGACTTACAGTTTTATGCCGATTCCGAGCGGGGCTTTTTCTGGACAGGAATACTCTTTGAGTATTCTCAGAGACTCGAAAGAGGCGTTGGAGCCATCAATTATGAACGTTGTTAATTTCGGGGATTGAACCTGGCACGCTCTGCGTAGAAACCGACTAACCCACCCGAAAGCTGCGCAAATATGAGCTGCGGACATGAAGGTTAATTTTGACGAACAGATTAAGCCATCAACGTGACGGCCGTGGCGGTCAGAAGGCCCAAACTCATATTCAAACAATAATGGCATAAAATTAACTGCAAAATAAATTCAATTTCAGGGATATTAAAGTCATTTGTTTGTGTTTTTTATTTTCCAGAAGTTCGCCGCATCTAGAAAAACACCAATAAATGGCTTCAGTATAGGAGTCTAGATCCAATCACGCAAATCTTTTATATTTTGCTTCGTCATACCTCTCAAATCAGAGACATTGAGACTCTGAGAGTACACACGCTAAGAGAACAAATTTTCCGGGAAATTGCTTAATTTTAACTCCACACTTTATTGTATTTGAAGGCTTTCTTGGCCATTTTTTTTTGGTTTTAAGGTGAGGCGTCGTGGAGTAGTGGATTAGTGCGCGACTCCTATGCAGAGGGTCCCAGGTTCGAGTCCCCCTCTCTTCCGAATCACTGACAATGCTCAAAGAGTTTTCCTGTCTAGAAAGAGCTTCTCAACTTTGCCGTTCGGAGTCGGCACAAAACTGCAGGGTCCACTCGTGAAATAACAATAGCACGCAGAACACGGGTGGTTACTGAGAAGCTAGACCCAGGACCGCCTCGAACTGTCGCGTCACCCATATTATTTTACACTTTGATGCTACTAGCACCATTCGTCGGGCATGCGCCCAACCAGATCATCTCCAGCTGCCTTAAAGATCTCAGCGGACCACACCAGCAGCTTTGTAAAACTTTAGTCTTGACTTTGCTTACTAGTCGGCGGACGGAATTCTGGTCTCATAAAAAAAAAACCATCGTCCAGCTTGAGTGGAACTTCCTTCTTGACAGCGGTATTTCTGCCTCATCGCCGTTTAACAGTCCACAGGAGAGATCTTTCCAGATTCTCGGTATTGACTGCGACTCTAAGAATCTGGAAAGATCACTTCCGTGGAGGACCCAAGTCCCGTCATGTATGTTCGTAGAGCTCACGAACAGCTGTCGTTTAAACTCGCTGCACTCATTGCCAAATCATGGGGTTTACCTTGGTGGTGTCGTAAATGCCAGCACATGAGTGGCAGCTTGTTTGATGGCGTCCTGACAACGCCCCATTGGGTGCCACATTCTCATGATTGCAGTTAAATGCCAGATTCAGTTTCAACTTGATGTCTTCTAGGGTTTCAAAATTTGTTTCCAATTGCTTGCGCTGGCGCCGACGAAAGTAGAAAACGATATCGGGGGACTCGTTTGACGAAGATTCTAGCAGTTCGTTGAGGTTGTTGCTTTCCAACGTCAAACCGTGCTGTTCTTTCTCAACTCCGTTGATCTCTTGACATCCGAGTTCTTATCTTGGCTACAACAAGGAAATGGTCCGAGTCGATGTTGGCTCCTCGGAACGTTCGGGCATCGAGAATGCTGGCGGAGTGTCTGACGTCGATCGCAACATGATCAATCTGGTTGACGGTTGATTGATCAGGGGTCAGGTCCCTTAATGGGTGTTGAGGTATGGAAACCACATGCCAGCTAAATAGAGATTACGTCCCGTGACAAAGCCCACTTGCCAGAAATCGGATGTGGTGTCGTTCAGGCTGTATTTCCCGATGACTCCTGCAAAGACCTCTTCCTTACGCAGCTTTATGTTGAAATCTTCTAGAGCTTGTTGCCGAAGTTGGGGCATTGATCGTATGTCCTTTCTGGGCGATCAAAGGATTCTTCCTTGCTATTATCATCTTTGCCCTCATTCGGGGTGTGGGCTAATTAATGTTCCCGAATTGAGTCTTGATGCGGATTGTAATGAGACATTCGGTTTCACAAACTAGGCTAAGATTTCCCTCCCTGGTCGGCAGTCCCCACAACGTGTATTTGCGCAGCTTTCGGGTGGGTTCGTCGGTTTCTACGCTGAGCGTGTCAGGTTCATATTGATGGCTCCACCTCTTTCGAGTAACTGACAATGATCAAGGAGTATTCCTGTCTTGAAAAAGGTTCTCAACTTTGCCATTCGTAGTCAGCATGAAACTGTAGGTCACTTCCACACGTGAAAGAACAATTGCACGCAGAACACGAGTGGTTGCTGAGAAGCTAGGCCCAGGTCCGCCTCGGACTGTCGCGCCACCAATATTATACGTTATTATATATACATCCAGAGCTTTTAACTGAAAAGTAAAAGTAGTTAAAGTATAAAAAGAAGTCGATGTTAAGATTTGTTGTGCAGTCCAATATTCGCCGTTCTTTTCAGGCGATTGCCTTATTTTAACACCTGCTTCGTTGTATTTGAAGGTCCACTATGTGATGATTTTGATGATTTTTTTTTCAATATCAATTCAATTTTATTTATAATTCATTTATGCAATTCTTACACACGTTTATCTGCAAAGCCAGATTGGCTTGTCTGCAGATGACCATATTCGTTCCAGTACCTCGGAACTTCACATAAGGTTTAGTTTACAAATGTCACATATTCAATTGCGGTCGAATTCAGTTCTAGTAGCGGAAAATTTGACAAGGAAGGCGGTTGTTTCGAGAACGGGATGGGTTTGGTTTTGTTAGGATTGAGCATTAGACCATTTTGTGTAGCCCAGTTTGCAATAGAGCCCAAATCCTCGTTTATTTAAGCAACTGAGTCTTCAACCATACCAAGAGGGAAACTTAGGTAGATTTGGACATCGCCTGCATAGATATGGAATTTCTTCTTCTTCTTCAGGTGGCGCTACAGTCCGGGGTGGACTTGGGCATCAACCAGTAAGCCTCTCCAGCCGGCACGATCTTTATCCAGCTTTCTCCAATTGCGCACAGCAAGTTGGTTGAGGTCCTTCTCCACATGGGTGCGCCATCGGTTCCGTCGACGTCATCTATTGTGTTCTCCCACTGGTTCGGAGTCGAAGACTCTTCGGGTTGAAGCAGTGTTGTCCATGCGCTCTACACGGCGCAGCCATCATATTCGTTGAGTCCGTAGACGCCTGACTAGGCTCATGCCGCTGTACAGCCCGTACAGTTCGTGGTTGAATCGTCTCCTCCAAGATCGCACGCAGAGCTTTTCCCTCGAAGAGACCAAGGACTTCCTCATCCGCTTTTGAGATTGTAAATGGCTCCGCACTATAGAGCAGGACTGGGATGATCAAGGCCTTGTATAAAGTCAGCTTGGTCCTTCACATAGCTGCTGCTGCCGTCTTCTAGTGTTCACCATCTGGTGTGTCTGAATCTTGTATCTGCTGTCGTCACCGAAGTTGGCCAGGATTTTCAAATTGTATATTTGGCAGATGTTGAGCATACGTGTTGGTTGATTTCTTTGTTGCTGAACTTCTCTTGTACTTCCTGATTTCAGCACAAGCTTTTGCAGACTTCTGTGCACATTTTGTAGATGTTGCAATTGAGACGCTGTTCCCCACGCTAATATGTCATATCTTAGATGTGATTCCACCCAGCCCATGTAGCATTGTCTGAGTACTCTTGGTGTACAGAAAAGGTGGCAAAGGCCTTACGCTGATTGGCACAATTTCTTCTTCAATATCTCTATTTAATGTTGTAGTCAATCATCAGACCTAGATACTTATACGTTGACACATATTCTATATTTCCGGTGCAGTCATCATCATATTCTGTTATACCATCACATCCATGTCTGTGCAAACAATCTACGCTGTGCATTTTTATCTTAAGTTTCTTTGTCTTAAGTGCGTTGATATTGAATCCATGGTCGTGACACCAAGCTGCGATTCTATTAAAATCTAATTGCATAAGTTTCGCCGCTTCGTCCACGCTGCTATGGATAACTACGATCGCTGTGTCGTCCGCATACGCATACCCCCTACTATATTGCAGCACTGACAGTAGATCATTGACATATAACATAAGGAGAAGCGGACCTAATTCTGAGCCTTGTGGAACACCATATTCGAGTTTTTCTTCATTGCTTGTGTAATCACCACTTGCAAACCATGTTAAGATATGACCCCGTACACCAATCTTTTCTAGCTGCCTCAAGATCTGTTGGTGGGATAAAGTGTCGAAAGCTTTCTTAAAATCAATCAACAGAACCACTGAGCTATGGTTTTTGTCCAAACTTGAGTACATTTTATTTGCAAAACCTCCAAGTGGTCTATTTATTTTTTTCCTTTACGAAATCCAAATTGATTCTTGTTGAGAATGTTATGTTTTTCTATGAAAGTGTATAACCTTCTAGCCAACATTTCTTCTAAAACTTTATCGACCACTGATAGTATTGAGATCGGTCTTTAGTTCAGTATTTCACATTTCGTGCCGCTTTTGAGAATCGACCGAACTCTCGATTTTTTAAGCATGTTTGGTACAGAGGCTTGATCTAAGCTCATGTTGATCATTTTAATATGATGACGATCTATAACCTCCAGAATTGCCCTTTGAACAAAGAAACAAAAAATAAACTGTTCGATACAGCCTACAGCCTCATTTAAATCTCCCGTCTGACTCGACAACAAGAAACACTGAAAGCCCCTCACTATGCCAACATCCCAAGAAGATTCTTCGAACTGACGCTCATTTCACCACTTTCCTCCAGAAGACACCTCAACGGGATGGGTTATCTTAACGAAGCCCATAAGTTCCATCACACACTGG
Organism: Eristalis intricaria; assembly: GCA_964034865.1. Taxonomy (NCBI): domain Eukaryota; kingdom Metazoa; phylum Arthropoda; class Insecta; order Diptera; family Syrphidae; genus Eristalis; species Eristalis intricaria. The sequence goes on along the minus strand of OZ035875.1, from coordinate 80,837,457 downwards.
TGCTCAAAGTGACACATACATCTGTTTCCATCTCCGCCGATAAGGCGATTTATTTCAATCACCGCGCCACACATCACTCTCGCGAGTGTTTGAGTTGTTCACTAATTCCCCGGACCGAAAACCCGTGTTAACATCCCCTCTCGATCGGTATCTCCTTCCCAGGGCGTAATCGGATCTGATAACTGTTATGAAAAACTTTTTCGAAATCAACCAACTCCCGATCATGTCCAACCTGAATATCTCGTTAGCACACAAACACGTGAACGCGCACAAGTGTATGCATGTAAAGCCAGCCAATTATCATGTCGATAAGATCGCACCCAAAGCGATCTTGTCATCATAAATTTCGCTTTGATTCCGTTACATGTTCCATAGAATTTCAGCATCAATTATGACATTAAATCGTTCCGCCCGATGGATTTTAATTGCCACCTAAGAAGCGGTGATCAAGCGGTGTCCCTCTCGCCGCTCGATCGGTGCTCGATGATCGCGCTCGTTGACTAATGCCATGCCGATGCCGTTTGTCCTCCTTCCATTCATTCACAATGATTTTCCGCTCATTAATTGTTTTAATTATTGTTTATTGCATGCGATCTTTCATAATTCAATCGATCGCATTCGCATCCCGCGGTGTCCAGCTGTGCCCAGCCAGTGTGATCTGTGCTGCCGTTCTCCCGCCGTCACCACCGACGCCGGCGCACCGCAGCATTTCTCCGAATCAGCGACTGCTTACCGCTTTCCCGCGTCGAGCCGGTCTTGACGGAACCGTGCTAATATTGACTGACTCCGGCGAGAGAGCTGAGATTTCGCGCACACCTGATCAAACTGATCGCCGGAATGGGAATGGGGATGTTTGCTTATCTCTTGGTAATATGCAAGTGAAATCGCCGTAATTACCATCGCAGTCGACACTAGTACCACGCGAGAAGCTCGACAGTCATCATCTCTCACCCGCAGCCGCTTGTTAAATAATACCCTTCGTCACCAGCGTCGCTGATCGCTGATCGCTGCTCCATGGCATCCGTATCTGTGGCGAAGATCAATTGTGTAAACTGTGTGTTTGGGATTGGGAGGCATTTCTGTGCCGAATGGCGCCGCCGCCGCCACGGAGACACTGCGAGCGGGGGCTAGGCCATAAAACCACCGCTGCCTGCCTGCTGATGGACTGACGTCATCGCCGCTAAATGTCAGGTGTGCGGTATTATTTAAGAAACAAAAAAAAAATCGTTTTTTTTTTTTGTATTTTTAATGATCTCTTGGGAATTTCTCATTGGATGGCTTTTGACAGGGTTTTCTGTGAAGTTTTTGAACTTAATGGGATTTCAAGCACGACGCCGCCGCCGACGTCGTTGTCGCTGCCGCCACCGTCACGGCAACAGCCGCTGTCGTCGCTGCGGTACGGTGCGGATCGGCGGCAACGATGAGAAGATCGTGTGAATGACAAAGTGACACATACCGCAGAATGAATGAGATTTCTTGTGCTTGTTATACATTTCCAATGGAAATCCGTCCCAAGTGTGCTGCCTGACTGACTGTAGGGTCTCAGGGCTTTTTTCTTCACTCGTCTCCCACCCCATCCCGCCCGGCTGTCTGTCCGTCAGTTCGTTCGTTTACACTGGTATTTATTGCGTACGTGCAGGTATATAATGAGTTTGGTAATGTAAATAGGCTGCGAGTGCTCGAGTAATGGGAGAGTTGATTTTTTGGTAATAAAGTGTAAACTGAGGAGTGGTTTCGTAAGAAGCGTCTAGTGATGTGCTCCTCATGCTGCACAGCTGCACGAATTTGTACAAATGTGTGTTACGTGATTTTTTTTTTTTTTTGTTTCGTTTTTGTGTTGCTTTTGACGAAGTAGAAGAATTTTTTTGTTTTTCAAATTATGGTAAAATTCTTGAATTATTTTATTTATCATATTACGTCAGTGGGCGATGAGGCACTTAAATTAACGCAAGTCGTGATCGAGCGGAGTTCGATCGGCTGGGTACCTAGTTATTTGTAAGGGCGGAGTTAGATCGGGAAGTCTGTCGGCGTGCGTTGGAAACTGCCTTTATAATGCGAGGTATGGACTATTTGAAAACGCATCGACTAACCAATAAGTTGCCAGTTTCAGCATCGAAGTATGACACTAGTGGTCGGTCATGGAGGGTTTCAAGGTAATATTACGACTTGATCGACAGAAGGTGATCTTTTCATATAAATATTTAAGCTGTTTCTTGTGAATAGTTTTGAAGAGTAATAAGCACGACCGGTAGCATAAGAATGCGTCCAGTTCGCATCCTAGGAGAATGCGACGTTGTTCCGAGACGTGATCAAATCTGCGAAGGTTAAAAACATACCGTGCAGGAGGAAGAATAATCACAGTCAGCGAACAACTCAGATCCATATGTCAAGATTGGCACTATGAGTGCTCTGGCAAGTTTTAATTTGATGTTCACAGGGAGAATGTATTTGCTGATTGATAAGCCTCTTAGGGATGTATACACCGCTATCAATGTGGTCAGTCCACGTCAGTTTTTTTACACAAGTAACATATTCAATTGCGGTCGAGTTCAGTTCTATTAGCGGGAAATTTGACAAGGAAGGCGGTTGTTTCGAGAACGGGGTGGGTTTGGTTTTGTTAGGATTGAGCATTAGACCATTTTGTGTAGCCCAGTTTGCAATAGAGCCCAAATCCTCGTTTATTTTAGCAACTGAGTAATCAACCATACCAAGAGGGAAACATAGGTAGATTTGGACATCGTCTGCATAGATATGGAATTTCTTCTTCTTCTTCTGGTGGCGCTACAGTCCGGGGTGGACCTGGGCCTCAACCAGTAAGCCTCTCCAGCCGGCACGATCTTTAGCCAGCTGCCTCCAACTGCGTCCACCAAGTCGATTGAGGTCCCTTTCTTCTTTCCTTCACTGGTTCGGAGTCGAAGACTCTTCGGGGTGGAGCAGTGTTGTCCATGCGCTCTACATGGCCCAGCCATCATAGGCGTTGAATTTGTAGACGCCTGACTAGGCTCATGCCGCTGTACAGCCCTGTACAGTTCGTGGTTGAATCTTCTTCTCCTATAACCATCAACGCAGACATGACCAAAGATCGCACGCAGAACTTTTCTCTCGAAAATACCAAGTGCTGCTTCATCCGCTTTTGAGGTTGTCCATGGCTCCGCACCATACAGCAGGACTGGGATGATCAAGGCCTTGTATAAAGTCAGCTTGGTCCTTCGAGAGAAGGCTCTACTACTCAATTGCCTCTTGAGCCCAAAGAAACAGCGATTGGCAAGAGTAATTCTGCGTTTAATCTCGGAACTGGTGTTGTTCGTACTGTTGACTTGCGAGCTGAGGTAGACGAAGTCCTTGACTACCTCGAAGTCTGGCCATTGTGACGCTCCGTTCAAAACGTCGATGTTGTGTGTCCTTTCTTGATGATAGCATATACTTCGTTTTGCCCTCGTTCACCGCTAAAGCCATTTCGGCCGCCTCCGCTTCAATGCCAGCAAACGCCTCATGGACGACTCGCTGTGTTCTGCCAATCACGTCAATGTCATCCGCGTATGCTAGCAGTTGTACGGACTTTTGGAAGATCGTGGCTCGAGTGTTGGCGTGTGAGTTCTACACGATCTTCTCCAGGATGATGTTGGAAAAGTCACATGACAGCGCGTCGCCTTGTCTAAAATCTTTTTTGACATTGAAGGTCTCGGTGAGTTCGTTACCGACCTTGATGGAGCAGCGAGAGTTCTCCATCGTCATCCTGCACACCCTGGCGAGTTTGGCAGGAATGTCAAAACTAGACATGGCGTTGTATAGCTCGTCCCTATGAACGCTGTCATATCCGGCCTTGAAATCGACAAAAAGGTGGTGGGTGTTGATCTGCATTTCTTGGGATCTGTCGTAGCGTAGTCGATGGTGGACTTCAACGGCCTGAAACCGCACTGATAAGGACCTATCAGGTTGTTGACGAATGGTTTCAGGCGCTCACACAAAACGGCAGAGAGGATCTTATAGGCGATGTTCAGGAAACTTATCCCTCTATAGTTGACGCAGTCAAAGGGGTCTCCTTTCTTATGGATCGGGCAAACGATACTGAGATTCCACTCATCGGGCATGCTTTCCTCCGACCATATCTTACAGATGAGCTAGTGCATGCGCCCAACCAGATCATCTGCAGCTGCCTTAAATATTTCAGCGTCCGCACCGGCAGCTTTGTTAGACTTCAGTCTTGATATTGCTATCTTGACCTCGTCTAAGTCAGGGGGACGGTATTCTCAATATATTGAGTGGGACATTCTGTCTGACAGCGCTATTGGTGTCATCATCGCCGTCTGCAGAAATGGTTCTTCCAAATTCTCAGTATCGACTGCGACTCTACTACTAGTTGTCCATTCTCGTCCCGGCAGGCTTCTGTCCGAACCTTATAACCACTGGATAACTGTTTCACCCTCTGGTAAAACTTTCAGACATCGTTCCTGCCGTAGCACCTCTCCATCTCCTCGATCGCACGCTTGTCGTGCTCATTCTTCTTTCACCTGAGAAGCCGGATCCCGTCCCTTCGTCTCTATTCGTAGAGCTCACGAACAGCTCTCGTCACTCGTTGCAGCGTTGCTTTGTAGGCTTCCAGCTTCGCTGCATGTGCCAGCCTACACTCGTTGTCAAACCATGGTTTTTTCTAGGTGGTGCCGTAAAACCCAGCACATCAGTGGCAGCATCTTTGATGACTTCTTGACAACGCCTCCAATCTTCTTCGATTGTTTGAGAGATTCCGGAAGACTCGATCGGCAAAGATCCTAGCAGTGCGTTGCGATTGTAGCTTTCCGACGTCGAACCGTGCTGTCCTTTTCGACTCCGTTGATCTCTTGATATCCGAGTTCTTACCTTGGCTACAACAAGGAAATCGTCCGAGTCGATGTTGGCTCCTCGGAACGTTCGGACATCAAGAATGCTGAAGTAGTGTCTGACGTCGATCGCAACATGATCAATCTGGTTGACGGTTGATTGATCAGGGGACCGTCAGGTCCCTTTATGGATGTTGAGGTGTGGGAACCGCGTGCTAGCTACAGAGAGATTACGTCCCGTGACAAAGTCCACCAGCCTGAGTCCGTTATCGGAAGTATTTCCGTGCAGGCTGTGTTTCCCGATGACTTTGGCAAAGATGTCTTCCTTACCCAGATTTGCATTGAAATCTCCTAGAACGATCTTTGAGTCGAAGGTGGGGCACTGATCGTAAGTCTTTTCTAGGAGATCATAGAAGTCATCCTTGCTGTTGTCATCTTTGTCCTCTGTTGGGGTGTTGGCGCATTAGTAGATACATACATGAATTATAAATGCCTTTTTCCATATAAAAACATTTCTTGAGTTTTTTAAAAAAAAAAAAAAACATATTTTCTTCTTTCCGTTTATCGAGTATAGTTTTTTCTGTAATGCACGCAGAATTTAATCCGGATTTGTGAACATAATAAGAACATCTAATACAAAGAACAGAGGAAGAATGCGAAAGTTCTGCTGATCTTTCTGATCTTAGAAGAAATACGAGAGCCACATTCTCTTTTCTAAGAAATCATTGTCAATGAAAGCTCCTACGTCAGAAGTCCTGTCGACTTAATTTCTTCCGTGTGGCCGTGGCACTGTGTTCGACACTTATCAAACTTAACCTCGCTGCAGAGGTTCGATTCCCGGTACGACAAAAATAATGTTCCATGTACATCCCACCTCTTTATATCTTGACCTTGGACGCTTCCCACCTCTTTCGAGTCACTGAGACAGATCAAAGAGTAATGACTGTCTAGAATAAGCTTCCCAAGCTTGGCCTTTCGGAGTCTACTGTAGGTCCCTTCCACGCTTGAGAGAGTAATAAGACGTACAACATGAGTGGTTGTTTTAGAAGATCGACCCTGGCATCACACGGGCTGTAGTTCCACCCAGATTATATTATTAGATAATTTCTTCCGACATTCTGTAAGAATTATTATCGTAATATTTTAAAATATCAACACAATACCGTATTAATCCTCCTAAAACCCCGTCCTCTCCTCTAATCACCTTCAAAGAATAAAAATAGGTTAAAATCTAAAAACCGCCTTGAGACCTCCTTGGGTTGGGTACCAATAACATACATCGTTGTAAGCTTTGAAAAGAGCAAAGTATTCCTGATAATATTGTATCATTTTTCTATTATTTTTCCACTTTGATTTAGAAACAATTCTCATTTTCGTTTTTTTTTGGTCAAAAATCTTGTCCAAAAAGTGGTCTTTTCGTTTTTAAGGACATCAGCTTGGAAACAAAAAGGCACTGATGCCATGAAATAAAAAAGTGCAATGTTTAACCTGAAGGTAGGGTTTTTAGAGTTCCGAAAAAAACGATTAACCTGTGCCTCTTAACCTTGCCGTATTTTAAAAGATATAGACGCACATCCGTCTGTCGGGCTATTGTTTAAGCCCAAGTGCAACCAGGCAAGTTTTACTGGGTCTCGGACTTATGAATTCGTATTCAGCCTCTTAGGCCGTAATGATAGGGACACTCGTGCCATGTGCCGAAACCATCGAGGCATAGCCCTTTCTGTACGAAGCAGTAGCTGGTTTACATTGCGTTCCTCGGGTACTGCCGTATTTCGCACCCTATCACGGTGAGTAAATTCCACATCAGCACGAAGAAATCACATCTCGGGAGCTTGAATTCGCGATATTTCACTTCTCGATTACATATCTTTCAAGCTTTTGTCACCTATTGAATGAATTTGACCAATCCTACAGGAAAGTTTGTCCTTACTCCTGCCACCACGCGTGAAAAAGACTCCGAACAACCACCAAAGCTTCCATCTGCTTTAATGGGACTTCACTACCATGTAATGTGCATTAAACAGGCATTCTGGAAATAGCCTTAACCTCGGATTATCTGGCATCATTTAATGGCACTGTTCATCAGTGAGTGAAGTTCAAACTTGGCCTCTTAACCCCCTCCCACGGTGACTTCCTGCATGCATTCCTTCTTGACGCACCCGCATTACCCACTTTGCACTGCACTGCCTGCACCAGCCAGTCATAAAGCAATCAACAGAAGTAGGCTGCCCGCAGAGCGTTAAATCAAATCCCAAGCACAATAAACACGCTCTGACACAACAATAAAATTCATCGCATCATCAATCACCGCGCCAGTTGATATCCACTCCGGGACAGAACTATTTTCGAAAACCACCAAGTATTCGGTGCCCGCATCTTTCCTCTGGGCCGCAGAAACACCGCTAAATTCAAAATTTCCTCGCCAAAAAAACAATTCACTCGCATGCCCGCGCCACTCCGTGTACCGCTACAGTGACGACTTGGCTATGAAAATATAATTAGACGGATAATAAAAGTTCACAATAATAATAATTTCAAAAAGCCGACTGTTTTATATCGCCATAAATTTTCTCTCAGTATTTTAACTGCCCCGGACTTTGGGGTCGATCGATCTGCCGCCACCGCCCCTACTGCCACCACTGCATCTCGCTGCATGGGAATAGATACACTCCTACTGCAGGCTGGCAGGGCGGCCGCACTCGCATGATGCATGGCACCTGGATGCTGTGTTGCCGGAGCGACTTACTTGCGTTACGGCTTGCGAGTGAGAGAGCTCCACATTCGAGCCGCAGCCATTCATCCTTGGCGTTGCATGTGCGGTCGTTTGGAAATGCCATCAATTTTATTGGTACACTTAATTTGTAACACCTGTTGATGGTATTGACTGCAAATCACCGCGTTGCCGCCAACGTCAAAGATCACTGGCCAAGGCAGTGGAGGCTCCCTTGTGGATACCACGTATGCGACGGTACGTGGAACGGACGGCGGATAATGAATGCATTTGGGGCTGAGTTGCGGCCAAACTGTTTTGCATCTCCCATCGAAACGATCGCGCATAACTCACGGGAGTGTTCGGGCATTTTTCAACGTCCCTCAAAACTTAGCGAGCGAGAGCGCGAGCAACGGGAATTGAAACGAACGCGCCTGCGCTTTGTTGGGACTATGATCTGTGCCTTGGCGTGATCCGTTTTACTGCAACTGAAAAAAGGAAAATGGGTGTTATTGGGGCCGTGGAAGGTTGCAAGGGGCTAGGAGTCGAGGCAAATCGCTGGAATGTCTGAGCAGACAGGAGTTCTTAGACGCAGCTAAAGAAACGAAGCTCATTGCGGTAGCAAAGCTGCCAATTAAAGTGATGCCTAAGAATGGGGTCTAAATGGAGGCAGTTAACATTCAATGGATGATAATTGCCCGCACGCGTTTGCAGAGTTCAAGACTGTTCAAAGTGCAAGCAACTGTCTAGCGGTGGGTCGAACTTAAGGTGTTCCATTTGATATAAGTACTCTTCTCATGGAATCGTGTCTTGGACGCTTCTATAATTCTTTAAGTCAACAGTCACTCCCAACTGACTCATAGCCCAAACAAATGCTAAAACGCTACCCGCCACAGCTCCACGTGAGATCATTAACCACCTCAACATCAACTCAATGTCAGCAAATCACTCATGAACCGAAGAACTTCGGCATAATCTGCACAAGCGAACTCATTATTACCCAAGAATCGAAAGAGTCCAACGCCCCTTGAAGGCCGCGACTTAATTAATCTTGTATTCACTTGTCCATAAAAGCGGGAAGCGGTTTTCGCAAACACGCCTGTAAATATGAAATCGGCACCCGGTTCGAGCGGGGCACAGAACTATTATAAAGGCAATCAATGTGTCACGAGAGTTCACTTGGGGTGCAATGACTTTCGACACTCAAGCTGTTCCTTTCACTTCTCCGCTTTGCATGCTGACTGGGGTTCTTTTCGCGATGAGCGGAGTCTATCTCCGACTGTTCTAGTGGATCTGGGTTTTCCTTGACGGCGTAGAGAGTGACATTTTGCCAAGCTAGCGGAATTAAATTCAAAAATCAAAGTTGTCCGAATGACAAAAGTTTGGTATCAAACGACTGGTAAGATCGCAGGCCTTAACTAAAAATGGTACAGTGGACTCTCGATAACGTGACCAAAAGCAAGGGGGTTCGCGTTTGAGAAGGTCAAACTTTAATAAAAGAATATGACAATCCCGCTATAAGTTTTGATTTTAAAACGTCTTATCTTTAATAAATTAAAAATAATGTTTACATTTCTTCTTCTTCTGGTGGCGCTACAGTCCGGGGTGGACATGGGCCTCAACCAGTAAGCCTCTCCAGACGGCACGATCTTTTGCCAGCTGTCTCCAACTGCGCACACCAAGTCCATGGAGGTCCTTCTCCACCTGGGTACGCCATCGGTTCCGTGGGCGTCCTCTATTGCGTTGTCCCACTCTTCGGGAGCAGTGTTGTACATGCGCTCTACATGGCCCAGCCATCTTAGGCGTTGGATCCGTAGACGTCTGATTAGACTCATGCCGCTGTACAGCCCGTACAGTTCGGGGTTGAATCTTCTTCTCCAATAGCCATCAACGCAGACAGGACCAAAGATTGAACGCAGATCTTTTCTGTCGAAAATACCAACTACTTCTTCATCCGCTTTTGTGATTGTCCATGCCTCCGCACCATAGAGCAGGACTGGGATGATCAAGGCCTTGTATAAAGTAAGCTTGGTCCTTCGAGAGATGGCTCTACTACTCAATTGCCTCTTGAGCCCAAAGAAACAGCGATTGGCAAGAGTAATTCTGCGTTTAATCTCGGCACTGGTGTTGTTCGTGCTGTTCACTTGCGAGCCGAGGTGGACGAAGTACTTCACTACCTCGAAGTTATAGCTGCCTATGGTGACGTTTTGGCCAAGTCGTCGATGTGGTGCTTCGTTTTGCCCTCGTTCACCACTAAACCCATTTTGTTTTCATTTATTTAATTTTCAACAAAAACTTATGCCGTAGGAACATATAAAATAAAAGGTTATGCTAATAATAATATCATATGGGCAGCGCCGGGCCTAGCTTCTTCAGTTATTATTCTTTGAGCATTGTGAGTGAGTCCAAGGAGGTGGGCCCGTGAAAAATAATCTTGGCCATAGCGGGAATCGAACCCAGGCAGCGAGGTACAGCTGCGTAGAAGTCGACGCATTATGGCATAAAAAGTATTATTAAACATTGAACACACGGGCATTACCAATACGAAACTAAATGGACAAAATCAGTCAATTCTTTTTCTCCCAAATTATTCTCACTGCTTTTCCCTAAATTTTGTACCAAGAATAAGGAATTCCAAGCTAAAATACAGCTTGTTCAAACAGCTTGGTGTTAACCTGAAGTAAAAACTGATGTTCACGTTTGAGAGTGTTCATAACTTGTTCAAGTTTTAGAGATGTCAAGCAAAAAAAAAATCTGTTGACGTTATCCGGAGGTCACACTAACCGGTGTTCACGTCATCGAGAGTCCAATGTATTTACCGTTGGGTGACATCACAAGTAGCAAACCATTTTTAACGAAAGAAATATAAAACATCGTTTGCATCTCGTGAGTCGAATTCATCGTGTTCCTTTTGTAAAAGAAACAATTTATGATTTTAAGTTTTATTTATTTATTTGTATTTTTGTGTGTACACTCACGAGAGGTCTAGCTTCAACAGTCTTACAGATTACCAATTTCAAGTGTGGTTCATTTCAGTTTCATTACATTCCTGGTAGCAATATTGATGGAGTTGCCATACTTCACAGTGCAATACTTTACATTTATTACACCTATGAAGCTATTTTTAAGTTTAAGTTTCAATTTATTGTCAGCCAGTAAATATTTTAGGTTGGTTTGAACATCGTTCGACCTCAGCAAACGGTAATAAATGCCGGTTTTTGCATAGTTGCGATTTTGCAAGGACTTGCAAGGAACACTGCACCGATTCTGTACAAATCTTCAACAATGTGTTCGAAAGATAGAAGAAAATTAAGTGGAGGCGATTTAGTTTTTCTTTTCGTTATGTACTTCTGCTCGATAAATATGTATCCGAGGACAGTAAGAATCGGTTAGGGACATTTGTTTTGTCTAAGAACAATTGTCGAAATGATGTCGGTACCGTTTGTACTCTTTATAGCTGGCTTCTTGGGCCGCTTCGGACTGCAGCCCTAGTGATAATATGCAGCCTTGGATTATTTCATTTGTGTGAATTAAAAGTTTGTGTATGTTTGCAGACATATAATACTAGGCATAATCCCGAAGATAAATAGTCTTTAGGCGTGTTTTATTGAGAATCAATACTCAGCTCAGTAATGACTCTCAATAAAACGCTCTTTACTCACTTTGTACTTATTATTACTTTTTTGTGTCAAAAGTTGGTTCGTGACTTTACTTTCATTGCACTAGACTTCAACATTCAAATAATTACGGCTGTTGGTTGCCAATGTTTGTATATACATCAGAGGCGTTTGTATATTAAACAAAGAATTCATCCCAAAAACTGGGATACGTTATCCTATGTCAAGATTTAGATCACCAAGGCTGAAAGTTCTGCTGTTTATTCAAGAATTTTTGTCAGCGACATGTATGATTTAGTGGTGGTAGTTGAGGCGCCACCTGGGATTTAATGCGCTATTCTTCGGGCCGGAGCTGAGTTGTCCATACGCTCTACATGGCCTAGCCATCTTAGGCGTTGGATCCGAAGACGCCTGACTAGACTCATATCGCTGTACAGTCCGTTGAATCTTCTCCTCCAGACACCGTCAACGCAAACAGGACCAAAGATCGCACGCAGAGCTTTTCTCTCGAAGAGACCAAGGACTTCTTCATCCGCTTTTGAGATTGTCCATTCCTCCGCACCATAGAGTAGGACAGGGATGATCAAGGTCTTGTATAAAGTCAGCTTGGTCCCTCGTGAGATGGCTCTTCTACGCAATTGCCTCTTGAGCCCGTAGAAACAGCGGTTGGCAAGAGAAATTCTACGTTTAAACACGGTACTGGTGTTATTCGTACTGTTCACTTGCGAGCCGAGGTAGACGAAGTCCTTGACAACCTCGAAGCTATTGCTGCCTATGGTGACGTTTTGGCCAAGTGGTCGATGTTGTGCGTCCTTTCTTGATGACAGCATATACTTCGTTTTGCCCATTTTAGCTGGTTCTACCTCAATGCCATCAAACGCCTCATTGACGGCTCGCTGTGTTCTGCCAATCACTGCAATGTCATCCGCGTATGCTTACAGTTTTACGGACTTCTGGAAGATCGTGGCTCGAGTGTTGGCGTGTGAGTCTTGCACGATCTTCTTCAGGATGATGTTAAAGAAGTCACATGACAGCGCGTCGCCTTGTATAAAACCCTTTTTGACATTGAAGGTCTCGGTGTGTTCGTTACCGAGCTTGATGGAGCAGCGAGAATTCTCCATCGTCATCCTGCACAATCTGACGAGTTTGGCAAGAATGTCAAAAAAAGATATGGCGTTGTAGAGCTCGTCCGAATGCGCGCTGTCATATGCGGCCTTGAAATCGACAAAAAGGCGGTGGGTGTTGATCTGCATTTCTTGGCTTTTTTTAGGATCTGCCGTAGTGTGAAGACTTGGTCGATGGTGGGCTTCCCCGGCCTGAAACCGCACTGATAAGGACCTATCAGGTTGTTGACGAATGGTTTCAGGCGCTCACACAAAACGGCAGAGAGGACCTTATAGGCGATGGTGAGGAGAAATATCCCTCGGTAGTTGACGCAGTTGAAGGGGTCTCCTTTCGTGTGGATTGGGCAGACGATACTGAGGTTCCACTCGTCGGGCATGCTTTCCTCCGACCATATCTTACAGATCATCTCCAGCTGCCGTAAACAGTCCCGCAGACAGTGCTTCTGCACCAGCAGCATCTTTCGACTTTGGTCTCGATATCGCTATCTTGACCTCGTCTAAGTCGGGGGGACGGTATTCTCAATATATTGAGTGGGACATTCTGCCTGACAGCGGTATTGGTGTCGTCATCGCCGTTTAACAGTCTACAGAAATGATCTTTCCAGATTCTCAGTATCGACTGCGAATCTACTACGAGTTGTCCCTCTGCGTCACGACAGGCTTCTGTCCGAATTGTGTATCCATTGGATAGTCGTTTCACTCGTTGGTAGAACTTTCGGACGTCATTTCTGCCGTAACACCTCTCCATGTCCTCGATCACGCGCTTCTCATGCTCTTTCTTTTTTCTTTTTGAGAAGCCGGTGCTCTTCCCTGCTCACGAACCGCTCTCGCCCTTCTGTCCAGCGTCGCCTTGTTTGCTGCTTGCTTCGCTGAATGTGCCTGCCTGCACTCGTTGTCAAACCAGGGGTTTTTTTGGGGTGGCGTTTTAAAACCCAGCACATCAGATGCAGCTTCTCTGATGGCCTTTTGACAACGGTTCCATTGTTGGTCGATTGTTTCGCCTGGCAGGGTTGGACTCTCTGAGAGCTTTAGGGAGACTCGATCGGCAAAGTTGCTAGCGGTCAATTGCGATTGTAGCTCTCCGACGTCAAACTGATTTGGTCTAGCTCTACTCCGTTGATCTCTTGATATCCGAGTTCTTACCTTGGCTACAACAAGGAAGTGATCCACGTCGATGTTGGCTCCTCGGAAAGTTCGGACATCGAGAATGCTGGAGGAGTGTCTGACGTCGATCGCAATGTGATCAATCTGGTTGACGGTTGATTGATCAGGAGACCGCCAGGTCCCCTTGTGGATGTTGTGATGAGGGAACCGCGTACTGGCTACAAAGAGGTTTCGCCCCGTTACGAAGTCCAAAAGCCTGAGTCCGTTCTCGGACGTGTTGTCGTGCAGGTTGTGCTTCCCGATGACTCTAGCAAAGACGTCTTCCATGCCCAGCTTTGCGTTGAAAACTGCTAGAACGATCTTGGTGTCGTAGCTTGGGCATTGATCGTAAAAGTCATCTTTGCTGTCGTCATCTTTATCCTCCGTTGGGGCGTGGGCGCAGATCAGGCTGATGTTGCCGAATGTAGCCTTGATGCGGATTGTTATGAGGCGCTCACTTATGTATTCAAAGCTTAAGACTTCTTGCCTAAGCCTGCCTCGAACAACAAACCCGCATCCGAACAAGCGCTGCCTTCGCTCTTTGTAGCAGTCTCTGAAGTATATATCGCAGTTATTCATCCTCTTTTTACCCGGCCCATCCCACCGCACCTCCTGAATGGCGGTGATATCTGCCTTATAAGCTTCGAGGGCCTCTGCAAGTTCATCGGCTGCACGGGGTCTGTTCAGGGACCTCACATTCCACGAGCAGAACCGAAAATCGTTGTCCATGGTCGTCAGCAGTAGGGTCATCCGTATCCGAAGCTTCTCGTTGTTTCTGAACTAGAGATTTTTTACACGGTGGGGAAGTTAACCCCACGCGCAACCCCTGATCCTGGAGGACCGGGTCCTAGCTTAAACCCCTGGACAAGGGGGCCGCTGCATACATTGGTTCCTCTAAGCGGTTTCGAGGCTATCCAGAGGGCGCCACGAGGAGGCTGTATGTCAACTTGACCTGTGCATTTAACATGGATCGTTGCTGGCATCTCGCCAAGTTGAGAGCAGTCAACAACCTTGCCCTGGATACACAGGCGCATGCCCTCTATTGCAACTATTAATGCATAGAAATGGTTGTCAAAACTTCTTATTTGTGATTCACGCTTTAATAATATTTTAATTATTATTAACCTAAACGCGTTAATTTAGTATTCATTAATTATGCCCTAGTATCTCAGATTGCAACTTGTTCAACGTTTTAATGAATCGACTTCATGAACATAAGCCTTGTTCGTTCGTTTACCCCTCCATACTGTGTAGAAAATTGAACACCGAAATTTGAAAAAACGTTCAAATAACGAGCGAATTTTCAAATAAGAACTCTAATTCGCCCCATTAGTAAGGTGGGGAAGGGTATCTGCTGTTCCACAGCTGTTCTCCAGAGCTTACACGTATTCACAGACACGGGACAAAAAGCGTATAAAAAACGCTGTCAGATGAAATCAAAGGGCAAGGAAGGTAGAAGTTGGATTATAGGTTATCTCTGGGCACGAGCATGCTCCATCAAGTGAATACAATGAACGAGAGAATAATTTTCGCCCAATTCAGTGCGTTTACATGCCTACGCAAAGCCTAGTAGATTCATATTCGTTCAGTGCATTCATCTGATATGCGTTTATATTACCACGAAAAGCCAACTAGGAGCATATTAGTTTGTGTTAAAATTCGAATGGAATTCAATTGCATGATCTTAGGAACACAATACTCCTAGATCTCAAATTTTAAAAGAGTAAACAAATTAATTATTTTCTTGTGCACAACAGCTATTCTTGTGTCCAGCCGCAAAAATCACTTGAGTGAATGAAAAAGCAGTTTTGACGTATGAACTCATAGATAACGGAAGACTTTTTTCTGTCATCACTATTCTACAGCATAGACATGCATACAAAATTCCCTTACATCGGTTAAACTAAAAGGAGTACAGAACGGTGTTAGAAATAATACACGATTCCTTTTATAACTTGGATATTTATTATAGCTTATTCGCGTGCTACAATACGCCACAGACAACAAGAAAGGAATGACAGAAAGGATTTGACAAGAGGAAATAATATAGTTGACGAAAAGGCGTTGCCAGTATGGAATCCTAACGAATGATGGAAGTTGTCAGTTCCAACAAACGGTACAGTCAAAATGTAACAGAAATAATTTTTTAAGGTTTGTGCTATTTATGTGGCCGTGGCTGTATACAATTTAACCTGTATTTCAGCGAAACAAATATGGGAACGTTTGGTATGAGCGGAGTTGGTCTTCACGTTTGACAGTTCTTTTGGACTTGAATCATGGGACGGGCCTTGGCCAATCGTATTTCCCTAGAATCCCCCGTATCCATGTGCTGCCAAGGGTTCGCCTGCGCATGCCGAGGCAATAAGCGACTTCCCACAGCCAATCTAGATAATTCACTTAGCAGCAACTTCAGACGAACTCACCCAAAAGAGCAAGCAGCAATTAGACACAGACACCGGATAATCACTAGGCCGATCTTAATCCTTGCCTTTTATGCGCACAAGTCCTTCCGAAAACAGACACATTCATTCCCGACGTGAGGCACTGTGCCAATGATCGGTGCTCAGTGAGCAGACCTTGCAGCTCTGGCGACAGCATTCAACGAGCTCAACGAGTATGCAACCACCGTGCAAAATCGTATTACCACAGTCCGCGTCTAATTGCGTTCCAAGGAAAGGCAAACCGTGCAACGGTCAAACCTGACAGCGCGATAGGCGTCAGGCTGAGGCTGAGGTGAAGCATACCTCAATTGACACATGAATACACCGCCGAATGTCGAGACGTGTCGGCTTAATCATCCCAGCAGACTGGACCGCTTCGTCGCAGCACACCGCAGCACCGTTGAATATCAATTATTTGCCCGTTCGTTTGTTTGACAGTGCGTTTGAGGCGCATCGACGATGCTGTTTGCCTACAGGCTTGCCAGCGTCGTTACACTCCGTGCACAGGTGCGTCTAATTATCATTTCCTTAATCGCCATAAGCTACCCGCCGAGTGGTTGTTGTTGGCGGCAGCGGCACACCAGCCAGAGGCGGTCGCTAAACACGTGCAAATAATCTGGAAAACCTGAATCCATCACAAGTGTTGGCGCAATCTCCATATACACTCGGATAGTGGTTTATGAGCCCGGTCTGGCGGTCTGGCGGCTGTTACCTGTGACCGTGGACCCGATGCAAGGCCTCTCGCCGTCTATTGCCAGCCGAACACTGCTGGTTCGCGCTACCTCTGCGCCCGTGAATGGGAAACTATGTCCAAAGACCACCTCGCCGAGGAGGTGGGTTTCTAGTTTTGGGTTTTTTTTTGCTCCTTCTTCTTTTTCTTGTTTTGGGACACAATAGTGTCGGCGAGCAGTAAATTGATTCATTATCGTCGACGACACAGTTCATTGTTCGGCTACCTGCTGTCGTCCTTAACTAATTTACGACCGATTCTCAGGTGAGGCTCGCGCAGACCTCTCGTAGACCTCTCGCAGACCGCTCACAGACCGTCCGACTGGACGAGGGAATGCGAATGCATTTCCATCGCTTTCCATGGAAATGAGTGTCGTCGACGACAGTGTCTGTCTCGTGAAGAGGCGCAACGACAACAACGACAACGACAACGACAACGACGACGACGATGTTTAAACCGCTTCGATGGTCTGGTTCACTGAAGCGGTCTCCGGTGGCAGGTTGGTTGGCAGTGCTGCTGACGGTGTGGTGGTGGTGGTGGTGGTTGTACCGGTGTGCATTACAGGTGCGTCGCAGGTGTTTCCCACACAATTCGTGTGAAAATCGCAATTAAATGAGTTTTTCACGGGGTTTTCTCAACTCCACTCGATTTAACCACACACACACGGAGAGGGGTGGACTGTTGGAGCTCCGCGCCTCCGATATGGTGCACTGAGCGCTGGTGCCTTTTGCGGCCGGAGCAGCAAGCAGCTGGTATGCTTGACATTTGTAAGACGGCTGGACGTGACGTTATGTGAGCGGCTAGTGAGCGACTAGCGACCTGTTTCGTATTCATGTGAGTCGCTGATTACGAGACGACGAGGTTTTCATTGAAATTTGAATCGCGAGCGCTTGAGCCAGTGTCGTCAGTCTCTGTCTCCGTCTCCGTCTCCGTCTCAGTCTCAGTCTGCAGTGACTTGAAGGTGAGCGTGAAGAAGATTTGTGCGACGAAGATGCGCACGAGGTTGTTTCAATTTGTTGGCCAGACGTCAGGGGAGTTCCACGCTTTGAGGGCAAATTTTGACATTCCCAAGGATGACTGTCGAACTCTCTCACTTCGTCTCTCTGGCTGCCGATTGCCCCGAGACTAGCACTGGAACTGGCTGAGAGAGAGAGAGAGAGAGAGAGAGAGATGAAAAAAATTGAGTCCATTCGCAGTCACGAGCTAGGATTTGCTTGGGAAACCGATCGTTTTGTTATTCGGGTCGGGTTAGTTGACAGCTTACAGGGCATGCATCGTAATTGACCAGCAATCTGTGGTGTTGCAAGACGTCTTGGCGTTAAGGGCAGCGGGAGACTGGGAAACCGAACCCGTTCTAAATGGATTTAATCGCGCACCGCTCAAACGGGTTATTAATTAGGGAGATATGGAAAATTGTTACACTGCCGGTTATCTAAATGCGGGATTTGCTTATGCAAATTAACTTGTCAGCTGTCAGGGGTACACTTTAACCGTTCAACTTGACACACCGTTTCGAGGCGGCTGCACTTACGAATGCATGTCGAATTGGACGGATTACTGTCTAATGGGATCGGTTGCCAGTGCTGTCGTTGTTGTGAATGACTTCTTGTAAGTTCTTGTTGTTGCTGACGCCACTTGTACTTTGTTGCAAAAGACAGACAGCTGCGGGGAAGTTTTAATGAGCATCGTTTCCAAGACCGACAGAAACCATGGAATAGTGTGTACTTACGTCCTTCTAGAGCTACTTCGACATTTTCGGAGCACAGGTCTAGAAGGTTCTTTCAAGGCCAGGTCGGGGCCTCGGAATTGAGTTGGCGGCTGAAGATCGTTTCGAGTTTTAGGGACAACGGTGGCGCTCATAGCCTCAGCGAGGTTACCGAGACCGGATAAACCCGAACCCTCCGCCCGAGGGTTAAAGAATAGGGCCTTGCCTCCCAGTTGGGGGTAAGGTTAACTCCCTCACCACGTAAAAATATAATGGTTCAGAGACAACCAACTGCCTCGGATACGGACGGAATTAATGTTGACGACCCCAGCAAACGTTACAAGGACAACGATTTTCGGTTCTGCACGTGGAATGTTAGGTCCCTTAACAGACCACGTGCAGCCGAAGAACTCGCGGAGGCCCTGGACTGCTACAAAGCGCAATCCAGGAAGTGCGGTGGAATGGGCCGGGCAAGAAGAGGATGAGAAACTGCGACATCTACTACGGTGATTGCAACAGGGAGAGGCGCTTGTGGATTTGTTGTTCGAGGCAGACTTAGGCAAAAAGTCTTAAGCTTTGTCTGTAAAAGCGAACGCCTCCTAACAATCCGCATCAAGGCTAAATTCGGGAACATCATCCTGATTTGCACCCACGCCCCGACAGAGGACAAAGATGACAACAGCAAGGGTGACTTCTATGATCTCCTAGAAAGGACTTACGATCAGTACCCCACCTTCGACTCCAAGATCGTTCTAGGAGATTTCAATGCAAAGCTGGGTAAGGAAGACATCTTTGCCAAAACCATCGGGAAACACAGCCTGCAGGGCACCACATCCGAGAACGGACTCAGGCTGGTGGACTTTGTCACGGGACGTAATCTGTCTGTAGCTAGCACGCGGTTCCTCCACCTCAACATCCATAAAGGGACCTGGAGGTCCCCTGATCAATCAACGGTCAACCAGATTGATCATGTTGCGATCGATGTCAGCCACTCCTTCAGCATTCTTGATGTCCGAACGTTCCAAGAGCCAACATTGACTCGGACCATTTCCTCGTTGTAGCCAAGGTAAGAACTCGGATATCAAGAGATCAACGGAGTCGAGAAAGGACAGCACGGTTGGACCATACAATCGCAACGGACTGCTAAGATCTTTGCCGATCGAATCCCCTGGAATCTCTCTCTAAGTTCGTCGGCACCTGCGCAAGCAATCGAAGAATAAGTTGCCACTGATGTGCTGGGTTTTACGGCACCACCTAGAAAAAACCATGGTTTGACAACGAGTGTAGGCTGGCACATGCAGCGAAGCTGGAAGCCTACAAAGCAACGCTGCAACGAACAACGAGAGCCGTTCGTGAGCTCTACGAACAGAGACGAAGGGACGAGAGCCGGCTTCTCAGGTGAAAGAAGAAAGAGCTCGACAAACGCGCAATCGAGGAGATGGGGAGGTGCTATGGCAGGAACGATGTCCCAAAGTTTTACCAGAGGGTGAAACAGTTATCTAGTGGTTATAAGGTTCGGACAGAAGCCTGCCGGGACGAGAATGGACAACTAGTAGTAGAGTCGCAGTCGATACTGAGAATTTGGAAGAACCATTTCTGCAGACGGCGATGATGACACCAATAGCGCTGTCAGACAGAATGTCCCACTCAATATATTGAGAATACCGTCCCCCTGACTTAGACCAGGTCAAGATAGCAATATCAAGACTGAAGTCTAATAAAGCTGTCGGTGCGGAAGGACTGTCCGCTGAAATCTTTAAGGCAGCTGGAGATGATCTGGTTTGGCGCATGCACCAGCTCATCTGTAAGATATGGTCGGAGGAAAGCATGCCCGATGAGTGTAATCTCAGTATCGTTTGCCCGATCCACTAGAAACCAGACCCCTTTGACTGCGCCAACTATAGAGGGATAAGTCTCGTGAATATCGCTTACCTTACAAGATCTTCTCTGCCGTTATGTGCAGTCGCATGAAGCCGTTTAAAAATAACCTTATAGGTCAGTATCAGTGTGGCTTCAGGGCAGGCAAGTCCACGATCGAGATTTTCACACGGCAGATCCTGGAAAAAAACCCAAGAAATGCAAATCGACACCCACCACCTTTTTGTCGATTTCAAGGCCGCATATGACAGCGTGCATAGGGACGAGCTATACGACGCCATGTCTAGTTTTGACATTCCTGCCAAGCTAACTGAGACGTTCGATCCGTAGACCCCTGACTAGGCTAATGTCGTTGTGCAGATCCCAGATCCCATGAACGCAAAACAGAGCCAAAGATCGGTCGCTGAACTTTTCCCTCAAAGACTAACAGCTTCTCGATCCGCTTTTGAGATTGGCAATGCCTCCGCGCCGTACTAGGCAACTGGGATGATCAAGGTCTAGTATAAGACGAATGGATGGCGAAGTTGGTAGAGTGGCTGCTCCTGGGTAAAGGGCCCTCGGTTCGAATCCCAGTGAAAGCAGAGTTTATACTCTTTTATCTGGTTTCTGGTCCCGTCACCATTTGTCGTTGGGATCAAATTGATGGCACTATCGCTGGAGTAGTCAATCAGTGGTAGTAGTCTGACGAGGGGTATCACAATGGACCAATTGGGTCTAAGTGAGCCTACCTAGCCTAACATCTCTTGACTTTGTTCTTGCCCGCCGCCAAAAAAATGCGATTTAGATGAACTATCTTCAACTTCCCAGATCGACCACAAGATAACTAAAAAATGGGGGGAAACCCACACAATACGACGGGATGCGGATTGCTCACTAGCGTGGCCATAAACTCTCGACTGCCACAAGACCGATAACAGCCGACTGGAGCCGCACTCGCCTTCGCACACAACAATCTCAGAAGCCCCACATTCGTACATACTCTGCCGCCCGTCATCGCCGACTAGTGAATCAGTCCGACTTCATATCAACTTCCGACGGAACTTGTTAAAGCGGGAAACAACACAAATTTAATCTCCCGCCGCAGCCGTCCAATTAGACTAGTTCCCGTCCAACCAAACCAGATCGAACTCGTCTCAGAATCAAGGTAAGACTTCCTGCTGCTCTCTCTCCGGCCCCCCTCGGCACTCGGCCAGACACACCAGCGATCATCCGCCTTGGCTGTAAAATAAAAAAAAAAATTCTCAGGTGCGCACCTCCGCATCGTCGTCGACGTCCCCACCACCGGCTTCGATTGTCATTCAAAGAGCACCGGAGCATTGGAGAACCACAGCACCAGAAAGCATCCGAAAATCTCTCAAAAGCGGATCAGTCATCTGAGTGGAATTCCTCTGTTGCACGGCTGCGATGGCGGCGGCGGTGGTGGCGGTCTTTGAAACCCGAAAATTAATAACAAAAAATTACCACACCACCGCACAGTGCCTGTGCACTCACATCACATTGTAACCGATGCCGCTGTGGCAGAAGACACCACCAACGAGAGGAGAGACCCACGGATCGGATGCAGCGCAGCCGTGCAACAACCACCTCACACACTGGGATCACAAAAGCCTCAGGTGTTGTTGCGAAGAGGAATTTAATGCCCATCACCAATTGCATTGCCACACAGTCGCTTCTGATGATGATGATGGCATCGGCATCGGCATCGGCATCGGCTTCTTCGTTGTGGTAGTCATCTTCGTCCCACAGTGTTTCCCAGCCAGCCAGTGCCAACAACAAAAGACCGAGTTAAGAATTCCAAGAATCGTTTGATCCAAATCCAAGTGTTGGGATCTTTTCATGAGATGCACGTGCACGTCCAAGCGGTGTTCACTCGGTATCGGTCTCGGTCTCGGTCCCGGTCCCGGTCTCTCTCTCTCTCTCTCTCTCTCTCTCTCTCTCTCTCTCTCGCTCTCCTCCAACGTTATCTTCGCCTTGGTCTTCGGCTCTGTGAGTCAGTTTTTGTTGTTTTCTTTCTTTTTGTGTGTGTTTTTTTTTTGTACGCTCGTTGTTCTGCTGCTGCTGACGAAGAAGAAGAAGAAGAAGAAGAAACAGATCTTCTTTTTGTGCTGTTGTTGTTTGTCCATCCGCTTGAGTCGTCATCGTCGTCGTCGGCTTAGTGAGTGGGCCCTGGGAAGAACAAGCCGAGGACCGATTCAATAAGCGAATCCATTCGGTGCGACACTTGACTGTTACCCCAAAGGAATTCGGGTGAGGCACACAAGAGCCTGTTGCATGGGTGTACCTGCTCGCCGCGGCCGGGGAGACAGGATGTTTTGGGCATGAACGAGTATGTGTGGGAATGTCTGTGTCCATTAGGTGCTGTCGGGCCACACCTGAGGAAGGGTTCTTCGTTGCTGCTTTTTTTTTTTGGTTCGGTTGTGTTTCCTTCTGGTAACATTGTGTTCCTTTTGTGTCTCGTCCACCTTCTCCTTCGTGACCAGTGGACGGTGAGGCGGCGGCAGATATGCCCCGTTTTTATGTGATTCCATTGAATTGCAATTTAGTGATCAATGCAATCGGACTGTTAATCGATTGAGAGGGAATTGATTGCGATGTTATCTCGCGATTAAAGTCGGTGTTTTTGTTTTGGTTTGCTTTTGCCCGTGGGCGATCGGTGGATTTGTGGCCACGTCGTGTAATTATGTTCAGGGGATGTCGGGAGAGTCGACGTTGTTTGGGCGCACTGATTTGTGTGTCGAATTGAATTATGCAAACGGGGTGCGAGGGACTGTGGGGACCCTGTGTCATTGGTTAGCATTGTCAGGTCTTATTTGGCAGCGCCTAAAAAACTTGGTCTATCCTTGCCGAGATCGGCATTACACGGCTAAGGCGAGGATTAATCCGAAAGTCTAGCGAAGAATTCAGGCTATTCTGTTTTTCGATTGGGCTCCACCTAGGTATGTAGGTACGGGGAGGGCTGCTAGTGCATTCACCAGCACACTTAGACCATATTAGTCCATTGTGAGACCACAACCACTGACTGACCATTCCAGTGACAGTGTCGTTAATCTGATCCCAACGGCAAATGGTGACTGGACCAGATTTGAAAACCAGCGTATAAACTTTGCTCTCATTGGGATTCGAGCCGGGGACCCCGCTAACCAGGGGCAGGCACTCGACCAACTCGGGTACTTCCTTTAGTTTGAATTTGGAATTTGAAACGAGGAAAGAGCAGTCTGCCGATGCAGTTGTAAGCAGTGACGGTGTCAAAAAGGCCGAGGAGTGTCAGTACAGGTCAGTCGAAAGAAAGTCAAACGATGGAAGAAATGTGCAGAACGAGGCAGAAGTATGCCCACTCAATAAGCTTCAGAGAGATGTCCCTCACCCGAATTGGGAATTGGGGTCTCAAAACTTTTGGTTCAACGGAAGTATCACGTAATTGCTGTCAAACAAGAACCCACGAAATTGTACTGTGAATGATCACTTAGGACCTTATTTCTTTCGAACTGAGGAAGGAGACGCCGATCGTTACCATTCAAGTGAGTTAACTGTGATGTAAACCGACTTTCTGTATCGATGTTCCAGATTATGGCCATCTCGTTGTCATTTCGGAAATGTGTTCATCAGCATGTAAGTCTGGCGAGACTACTGGCTACTCTTCCTGGTGAGGATCTGCAACAATGGCGATCTGAGAACACTGGGTTTGTCGTGTCCAATGATGATAACATGGCAGATAATGCCATCGCCGACGAAGGGGTTTATCCCCCGTTCATATCGAAGACAGAACTCCAAGCGGTCTTCGACTCACTAAAGAAGAAGAAGTCACTGGGAGTCGACGGGATCTCGAACATTGTGCTAAGACACCTCCCCCTGGAAGTGGTTAATATGTACACAATCCTGTTTAACAATGCTCTGAAAAACGCACATTATCCGGAGCATTGGAAAACTGCGGTTGTGCAACCCATATCCAAGAGAGGAAAAGAATCTTCGAATCCTTGCAACCTCCGGTCAATTAGTCTCCTTCCGAACATCAGCAAGGTATTCGAGAAGATCATCAATAGAGCCTTGATCAGATCGACTGAGGACAAGCATATTATTCCGGATATCCAATTCGGTTTCAAAGCGGGGCATAACACTATTTATGCCGCGTCGAAACTGGTGGCGGAAATCCAATGGAACAAGAGCCAGAAACAATGTTCGGGTGGCTGTTTGGGCCTTTGACACCGTACAAGAACCAGAAACAATGTACAGGTGATTGCTTGATTGACCCTGGCACCGTATGGTTAGTAGGTCTTTTCCAAAAGCTCGATCGGCTAGGCATTAGCAAACCACTGCTGTACCTACTGTGTAACATGCTTACCGATAGAAGGTTCGTTGTCAAGAATGGTAACGTGACCTCCACAGGTATGTTTGAGGTTAAAAATGGTCTCCAACAGGGTGCCGTTCATTCGCCGATCCTGTTCAACATTTACTTGAGCGGTCTGTAAAGATCTCTTCCTCATGCAATTGCGTATGCCGATGACTTGACCGTGGACAGATCGGCCAAAAAGATCGAGGAAATCACTACTCTCACGCAGGGTGACTTCGATTCATTCATGAGAAGTTGCGATGACTGGAAGTTGAGTATCAACTTCCGGAAGTCGGAAACCATTCTGTTCAGGACGCCGTTGTATAAGGCCTCGTCGGATACGAAAAATAATTGGCGAAAGTTCTCAATCGTTGGAAGACACAGGGAACCAGTGGCGCAAAGGACTGTAGTCTGATACCTGGGTATCGGGCTGGATCAATAGCTATATTTTAACAAAACGACTGAATGGCGCAGTTGGTAGAGTGCCTGCCCCTGGTTAGCGGAGTCCCCGGTTCGAATCCCATTGGGAGGAAAATTAATACGCTTTTATCTGGTTCTCAAATTTGGTCCAGTCACCATTTGCCGTTGGGATGAAATTAACGGCACTATCACTGGAGTACTCCGTCAGTGGTTGTAGTCTCACTGTGGGTATCACAGTGGACCAATATGGTCTAAGTGTGCTGATGAATGCACTAGCAGCCCGCCTATCTAACCTAACCTATATTTTAACAAACATGTAGATGCTGCTCTGGCCAGGGCCCGAGGGGCTTTTGGCCACGCAAAGAGACTGTTTTACAACAGCCAACTCCATACGAGGGTGAAGGTGATCTGTTACATGGCCCTCATCCGGCCAATGCTCACCTATGGCTGTCCCGTGTGGTTCAACGTGAGTGCAAGCTTGATGGAAAAGATTCGGTTGTTCGAAAGGGGTTGTCTTAGGGCTTCCCTTCGAATTTATAGAACTCCAGAGTCCCAGTACATAAAATTCTATTCCAATGAGGTCTTATACAACAGGGCAAACCTGATAAGAGTGGACAATTTCCTGTTGAACTTGATTCACACTGCTAGAGCGATGAACTCGTCCAATAACTTGCTCTCAGGGGCTTACTACCCCAATCCAGAATACCACGAAAGGGTACGCTACAGTGGCTTCGTCCCCCCAGAAGCCTTTCTCCATTTAGACAAGAACTGACTGTTACAAAATATAAATGCGGTACCGCTCATCTTCCACGTAACCCGTTCAACTGTGGACGGGCGACTCAACCACGACCGTTCCGTCGACAACGAGCTGAGGAGGGTCTCCTCCGGTGCAGTACGGCCGTATCAAGGAGAGATGTTCGGAATGCTCCTAGGCAGCAGCAAAATTTCTGGTGTGTGGGGAGCGAGGGAACTCCAGCGTCGAACCCTTTAAACCCGGAGTAGAAAGGGTAGTGCGTTCCCCCTTATGGGGCGCAGTCGGTCTCTGTCTTGCCGTGGATTAGATGGAAATCTATCAGCTGCAACCTATGGCAGACTTATATATCTTAGGGTAGTTGTAAGGTAGTTTTTAAGCTGTATATATGTGTATACTTAATTCAAAAAATAAAACTTATTAAGCTTATCTTAGAGTGCCCGCCTAGAGCCACTAAGTTAGAAGTAGTTTATACCAATGTTCGTCCAACTAGTTTTAAGCATTTTTGTCTAGAAACTAAGTTTCTCTTGAATTCTTAAAATAAAAATGAATTAAAAAAAAGGCTACTGGCTACGGAGTCGTCTCATGCGTGAGAGGCCCCGAGGAGAAGAGCCGAATAGTCAATTAAGCCAGAGGACAGAATCCCTTCATGTTTCGAAAAGCAGAAGCGACATTTCTGAATGTGGTCATTTGAGACGGCGCGGCGGACGGGACGGTGTGATTTTGAAAGAATGGAAGCGAGATCGGAAGATTTTGTCTTTGTCCAAGAATGGATGCGACTTCGGGATTCAGCTCATGAATGTCGTCTGTTACCTGGGAGAGAAGTCATTGTTTCTCCGGTAGCTTGACCCTTTGTGATCCTAGACTGAGCGAAATTGACGCAATGCTCGAAGTTCTGAAGGAGAAAGTTGGCAACTGAGTCCTCATCAATTGGTCGCCGTGGCGTAGTGGGTTACTGCGTCGACTTCTACGCAGAGGGTGCTAGTTTCGAATCCCCAATCTACCAACCTTCATAATTCACGGCATCCACCTCTTTCGAGTCACTGGCAATGATCAAAGAGTATTCTTGTCTAGAAGAAGCTTCTCAACTTTGCCGTTCGGAGTCGTCATAAAATTGTAGATCCCTTCGTGAAAGAACAAAAGGCACGCACTTCACGAGTGGTTGCTGTGAAGCTAGGCCCAGGTCCCCCTTGGACTGTCGCGCCCCCTATTTTATTATAATGCGACTTGTCATCAAGCGATTAAGTGCTTTGTGGCGTGGCATGTCCTGAGTCTACCTGATAGCCACTCTGAACGAGGCTACCAATAGAGACGCTATTGCCGGAAAAACGCCACAAACAGTGAACTTATAGAAATAGCTTGTGTAGGACAAGGCTAGAAGAAGCTAGAAAGGCGGACGGGATGAGCTAGTCTAGATGTCAGCCCATCCAAGACGGACCTCGTACTGATCGACTGAAGATAGAAAATACCTCCTTTAACCCAGCAAAGTTGAAGAACAACGATCTAAGTTTTACTAGTTAGGCTAAATACTTAGGCGTAATATTAGACAGTAAGCTAAGTTGGAAACGCTAAGCTGGAAAGCAAATATTCAGGACCTACTTGCAGGAGTATCCTCGGTTCCAAAATGGGGACTCAATCCGAAAATGGAACATATTGTACCCTTGCTTGGTGAGAAAAATGATATTTCAAATTGAGTTGAAAACAGCAAACTTGGCTTTGACACCAATCTCGACCTGCCTGATACCACACCTTCCAAGCTGTTTCAAAACTGATCCATCTTGACCAATTCTACAGGAAAGCCCAGCATTACACACATTTCCTGGTGTCTAGCTCCCATGACATCCTAACTTTCCTCTCCTAGATTTTCAGCTCAATATAATCCGCGTCTTGCATACAATACGATATTACAAGAATCTACACTCTTTCCAAAATCAAATCCAACTACAATGCATCTACCTTCCATCGAGCTTGTCTAAAAAGAACTCGCTTGAATATGCTGCTGGGCTTTATTTGATTCATGCAAGAGCCCATGTGAAGCTACGTCACCAACAACTGATTTTGGATGAAAGCTGACATTCCCGCTGGACAGCAAATCAAAAGAACCCACTTTAAAGTCTCAGCGTTACCCTTGGCTAGTCGAATATTGAGACGGTTTGGTAAACAAAATGAAAATAAAGATTAGATCAAGATCAGTCCATGAAATTAAGATTTATGTGCGCCAAAGTTTAACGATTCAATTAGATTGAATGCTTCGCCAGACTGATTATTATTGTCTATCCACAAGTGGGTGACGACGTCAAGCTTTGTTGTTTTGCGATTTGAATCTTGCACAAACACAATCCGAAGCTGTGACAAGATGTTGAAGGATATGGCTTGCTGTGGCGGCAGAAAGGAAGGAAGTTTGAACAACGACGGAGGTGTTTTTCTCAATTCCTCCAACCACGCGTGGACATGTGGTCTCCTGTCGGAAGAGTCTTCGTTAGCCGCGTGGGAAATGGTGTTCAAAACTTAGACTTAGTCCTCAGCCTGGGGCATGAGACTTCCTGCAGGAAAAAGAGGAACATCAAATCAGTGTTGTCAGAAACGACATTTCCCGCGTGACAGACAAGAATGCTCCACGGGTTCGGAACAGCTGTCCAGGCGGTCTACATGGTCCAGGCTTTTCCTCTGTAGGCGTCCGGCTTGATTAAGCCGAAAGGCACAATTAGAAAGTAGATCAGATTAGCTTAGAGTACCCGCATAGGGTCAGTAGGTTAGTATTAAGAACATTTGTAATTCTTAAGATAGTTAAGCTAGTTTTAAGTAATTTTGTCTAGCAAGTAAGAAAAATATAGTGGATTTAATAAAAATACATTGGAAAAAAAAAATAGACGTCCGGCTTTTTTTATGATTTGCGCGTGCTCAAGGGAGTATCCTTATGTGTCCGCGGTCAAGATACAGCAAGGGCCAAAGGTACAGACGGAGAAAGGGAGAGGCGGTCTTAAATATCTGCGGGTTGTGGCCTGTGGGAAATATTAGGCTGGGAAGGCCATTCCATATTCGTGTAGTGCGGCTGAAAACGAGTCTCTGAACTTAACTGTCCGTCCGAAAGTAGGCTTATATACATAAATATATATATGAGTAGCGCTACAGTCCGAGGCGGACCTGGGCCTAGCTTCTCAGCAACCACTCGTGTTCTGCGAGCTATTGTTCTCTCACGAGTGGAAGGGACCCACAGTTTAAGCTTGAGAAGCCTTTTCTAGACAGGAATACTCTTTGAGCATTGTCAGTGACTCGAAAGAGGTGGAAGCCGTGAATTATGAAGGTTGGTAGATTGGGTATTCGAACCTGGCACCCTCTGCGTAGGAGTCGACGCACTTAGCCACTACGCCACGGCGACCCGCGGAAAGTAGGCTTAAGGGTTTTTTTTTTAAATTCATTTTTATTTCACAAAAATTCTTAAAACTAGTTGGACGAACATTTTTACTATTTCTAACTTACTGGCCCTCTTTAGGCTTAAGGGTATGACTGATGGGCATTCCTGGCGAGACGATTATTCTGGGTGAATCCATGGAGAGAAGGAATGCAGTTGGCTAGCTCACTTGAGCATCGTTTGTTGAAATAGCAATAAAACACGGACAAAAAAGAGAAGGTACGTCGATGTTCGAGCGAGTCTAAGGACTCTGTGATCTTGTTGTCTCCTATAAATTGTATCGCTCGCTTGTGGATTCTATCTAGTGATCTTGGGGCACCAGACCAGATATAAGCTTTTTCCTCAAGCTTGGGGGATTGTAAACCCTAGAAACTAAAGCCAAATCAGAGGGGTAGAAATATTTATTTCATCGCCTTAGGAAACCTAAACATTTCTCAGTATTTTTGGCGACCTCGAATATGTGATCGTTCCAACTGAGCGTTGTGTTAATACACATGCCGAGGATGGAAAGTTTTCAGGTTTCATCGACACAAGCGCCATTCATGGATAATGGCTGATTATCAAGGGTTGGCTTGAGTGACAGCAGACAGCATTGAGCTGCAATCAAGTCGCTGTTTCTATACAGTTCTTGGTTGAGGCTTCCCCTCCAGATGCCAACAACGTAATCCAAGACCGCTTGGGTACATTTTATCTAGACGGGACAAGGACTTCTTCAGCTGCCTTTGAATCATCACAACACATAGTTGGAACCATCACATATTTGAGGTCGACAAAAATGATGCGAAATTTTTAGGTTTACTCAATCGATGCAAGAAATGTTTCAACCCCTCTGATTTGACTTTACAGTCGTTGGGGCTGGGTCCATCAAGGAAGGGCTCTCCAACTCAATTACTAGCTGAGAAGAAGGAAACAGGGGTTTCGCTACTGATCTTGTAAACCTTTTGCTTACGGAGAAGACAAGGTTTACAAAGTCCCCGACTGTCTCGTTGTTACACCTGACCATTGTGTTACAGGATGACGGACGGTGTGAAGAAATATCAATATGAGGAAGCTGGCAATGCTACCCAAGAAAAGAATAAGAGAAAGGAGAAGATGAAGAAACATCAAAGCTGTTGCCGTTTTTTAACAAGAAATTGAAAAAGAGTGATTGATTCGTTCATTAAGCACTAGAGAGGGAACGAGCATTTTTGTTACTTAAAATTTTGAGTTTTTGTTTTGAAGAATTTTATAAAATTAATAAACTGCGTGAATTTATTTGACAAACCTTTTGTTTAATTGAAGTGGCGGAAACAAGTTTGCTTTTACAGTGTGCCTTGAAATTTGCCTAATGCCCTCTAATTCACCACGAGAAGGTAAATTTACCACGAAATGGCGACACAGCCCTAAATGACTTCAATCAGTGCAACCAAAGCCGTTTGCTTGAAACTGAATTCCATAGATTCGCCAAGAAAATGTCAGGATAATCCTCAACAAATCAAAAGGTCACCATTCGATTTGACATAATTTTCCCACCACATCTGTGGGCATCTCTGATCAATCGACCAACCAATTCCGCTCTTTGTGTGCCCGCCACAGCTGCACTTACTCCGTCAATTGCTCGGCCGGTCTCTGTTCAAATTCTCGGAAAGGACTGCAAAGCAACAATGAATGTGTTTTCATTTCGCGGTGGACACCTCTTGCGACTCAATCTGTTTACCAGTCATTACAACATTCTCAAGATGTTTTTTCCTGAAATTCCTTTAGATCCTGTAAAACCAAAATCCACACGCAAGATGATCGGTTACCGTGCAAGGACCATCATCGAATGGGCGTTAACTGCCAGATGTAAATTGCATCTACTGATGGATATCCGCACACGTGTGTGCAAAGATACCGTAACGATGGTAATTATTCGCACATTTCCAAAGGGTGGCAGATGACGTATCGATTGCCCGGCAGTAAACTGGTGACAAATGACAATGAGGTTATGAATATGCAAGCGTTTGGTTTTCAACAACTAGCCTCTTTTGACACTTCCATGCAGATGTTCAAAGAGAAGAGAGACGATATTACAAATAGAGGTAATTTGTGATCAAATGTGGGTCCTATTTCCATGCAAATTACGTTGAAAACTACCTTTTGAATTATTTAATGTTGCACATGTGATGTTTTGAGGTTACTGTCATACTGTCGCACACAAAAGTAAGTAGACAGAATTAAGTTTTCGGTGTTTTCAACAAAAATTAAATTCAATGAGGGGACAAAGGAAATGCTCTCGATAGTATCTATATACAGTGGCGAGCAAAATTAGATACATCATTTTAGTTTGTGTGGTTTTTTGGATTTGATTGAAAGCTTAAGAGCTGTTTTCTTGTTTAATTACTAAAAGATAGAAGTATCGATGAATGAAATCGTACAATTACAACGTCCGAAATAAAATAAAAACCATGAAGATCCCATGTATCCAGTTTTGTAGGTTTTCATTTTTCCTCTATTTTTTTTGTGCGTTCACCGTTAGGTCTAAGCTTGGCGTATCAAACTTTATGATAAATTTCATCATTATGATCTTGGCATCACATCTAGCGCTAACAGCGACATTCTAGTTGAAAAATTTGGTTTTTTATTTTTAAATTTAAGTTTAAAAAAAATTATATATATAAAAATATTTCAAAACAACATCGTTTTACCATCTTAAAAAGTCTTGAATAAATAGCACAGAAATGGGGTATATGCCACCGCAACGTACTTATGGTACAAAAGGGGGAAACGATTGAGATGGTGCACAATAAAGTGAGTGCCCAAAACTGTTTATTCTCAGCTTATTGAAATCGAAAGGGCCGATCTGCTACGTTGTCCCACGGGTTCGGAGTCGAAGACTCTTCGGGCTGGAGCTGAGTTGTCCATACGCTCTACATGGCCTAGCCATCTTAGGCGTTGGATCCGAAGAAGCCTGACTAGATTCATGTCGCTGT
The DNA here is from genome assembly GCA_964034865.1 of Eristalis intricaria. Lineage (NCBI taxonomy): Eukaryota > Metazoa > Arthropoda > Insecta > Diptera > Syrphidae > Eristalis > Eristalis intricaria. Next base: position 80,805,431 of record OZ035875.1, on the reverse strand, counting down.
ACAGCCCGTTGAATCTTCTCCTCCAGAAACCGTCAACGCAAACAGGACCAAAGAACGCACACACAGCTTTTCTCGCGAAGAGACCAAGGAATTAATCATCCGCTTTTGAAATCATCCATGTCTCCGCGCCGTACAGCAGGACTGGGATGATCAAGGTCTTGTATAAAGTCAGCTTGGTCCTCGTGAGATGGCTCCTAGATCCTCGTGGAAACAGCGGTTGGCAAGAGTAATTCTCCGTTTAATTTCGGTACTGGTGTTGTTTTTACTGTTTACCTGCGAGCCGAGGTAGACGAAGTCCTTGACTACCTCGAAGTTATAGCTGCCCATTGTGATGGTCTGTCCAAGACGTCGATGTTATGTGTCCTGTCTCGATGACAGAATATACTTCGTTTTGCCCCCATTCACCTCTAGACCCATTTTAGCTGGTTCTACCTCAATGCCAGCAAACGCCTCATTGACGGCTCGCTGTGTTCTGCCAATCACTGCAATGTCATCCGCGTATGTTAACAGTTGTATGGACTTCTGGAAGATCGTGCCTCTAGTGTTGGCGTGTGAGTCTTGCACGATCGTCTCTTTTGAAGAAGTCACATGACAGCGCGTCGCCTTGTCTAACTCCTTTTTTGACATTGAAGGTCTCGGTGAGTTCGCTGCCGACCTTGATGGAGCAGCGAGAGTTCTCCATCGTCATCCTGCACAACCTAACGAGTTTTTCAGGAATGTCAAAACTAGACATGGTGTTGTTTGGCTCGTCCCAAAGGACGCGGAGTGGTCAAATGCGGCCTTGAAATCGAAAAATAGGTCGTGGGTGTCTATCTGCATCTCTTGGGTGTTTGCCAGGATTTGCCGTAGTGTGAAAATCTGGTCAATGGCGGACTTCCCTGGCCTGAAGCCACACTGATATGGACCTGTCAGGTTGTTTGTAATGCGAGTACACAAAACGGTAGAGAAAACCTTGTATGCGATGTTCAGGAGAATTATCCCTCTATAGTTGGCTCAGTCAAAGGGGTCTCCTTTCTTGTGGATCGGGCAAACGATACTGAGATTCCACTCATCGGGCATGCTTTTCTCCGACCCTATCTTACAGATGAGTTGGTGCATGCGCCTAACCAGATCATCTCCAGTTGCCTTAAAGATTTCAGCGTCCGCACCGGCAACTTTATTAGACTTCAGTCTTGATATTGCTATCTTGACCTCGTCTAAGTCTGGGGGACGGAATTCCCATCGAAATCCCATTCATCATCGTCCATATTGAGTGGGACATTCTGCCTGTCAGCGGTATCGGAGTCTTCCCCGCCATTTAACAGTCTACAGAAATGATCTTTCCAGATTCTCAGTATCGACTGCGAATCTACTACGAGTTGTACCTCTGCGTCACGACAGGCTTCTGTCCAAATGTTGTAGCCATTGGATAGTTGTTTTACCCGTTGATAGAACTTTCGGACGTCATTTCTGCCGTAACACCTCTCCATGTCCTCAATCGCGCGCTTTTCATGCTCTTTCTTTTTTTTATGAGAAGCCGGTGCTTTTCCCTTCTTTTACGTTCGTAGAGCTCACAAACCGCTCTCGTCCGTCTGTCCAAGCCTCGCCTTGTATGCTGCTTGCTTCGATGAATGTCTCGTTGTCAAACCAGGGGTTTTTTTGGGGTGACGTTTTAAACCCCAGCACATCAGATGCAGCTTCTCTGATGGCGTTTTGAAAACGGTTAAAGTGTTCGGTGATTGTTTCGCCTGGCAAGGTTGGACTCCCTGAGAGCTTTATCGCCGTCATGCATACCCAGCATTTATTTACACTTATGAACGTAAATCTTTCAGGGCTACCGCAGTGTGACTTTTATGAACTTGTTGGACTAACTATATAACGCAAAACTAACCCCTGTAGACTTTGTTTATTTTTTGGGGAACCGTGAAGGACCAATCCGGTAGACATTCAAGCACACCCAAGAAATCCGTGAGCTACAGCCGGAAAACATTAACAAGCTTTGGGAAATTGGGGTGCGAGGCCTGCCGAGGCAGGCACTTGAATGTCTATAAATTTCATAATTAATGGGAATGTTTGTTCTTACTACTAAAGCATTAATATATTATTGCATTTTTAACAACAAACTTGTATTTGGACCACCTTTCGATCCTTCGACAGAAAAACTTCTTACTAAATTGGCTTCTGACCCAAAAGAAACAGCTGTTGGCGATTTAATAGTAATAATAATATTGGTGGCGCGACAATCCAAGGCAGACCTGGGCCTAGCTCTCAGCAACCACTCGTGTTGTGCGTGCTATTGTTCTTTCATGAGTGGAAGGGACCTACAGTTTTAAGCCGACTCCGAACGGCAAAGCTGAGAAGCTTCTTCTAGACAGACTCGAAAGAGGGGAAGCCGTGAAATATGAAGGGTGGTAAATTCGGGTATCGAGAACCTGGCACCCTCTGCTTAGCAGTCGACGCACTAACCCACTACGCTACGGCGACCCTTGGCGAGTTACTCCGCATTTAATCTTGGCACTGATGTCTTTTGTACTGTTTACTTAGGTGCCGAGGCAGACGAAGTCCGGAACTACCTCGAAGTTATAGCTGATGGCCTCTAGCCCAATGGGCCAGTGTGGCTGCTGTCCTTCCTTACAGCAGTCAGCGACTATATCCTAACCTTTAACCTATTAGGGCGGTGTGGTGCCAGCGTTGCTCAGGCACTTGTTAGCAGGACAAACGTCAATTTCACGCATACGAGTTCACATATACGTGCCAATTTGGCTCACCCTGTAGTCAGTTGCAACACCGAAAAATATGTACCGCGGCTGAAGAAATTAACGAACACGGAGAATAATTGAAACAGTTGAGTTAAAATTTTTTACCACTTAAACATTTATTTTAATTGTTTTCATGTTTATTTTTTTTTTCATTGATTGATTTCTTTTTTTCATTCATATTTTTTGTTTTCTTGTTTTTTTAAAATACATTAAGAATTAAAAATTAAAAAAAAAAATCATAATAATTCTATACACTTTGTACAAAGTATTCTACAGATCACAGAACATATTTTTTTTTACACATCAAGATGTAGTTACAGTTAATTAATTCGTTTTTGTTTATTCTTCTTTTTTAAATTTAAGATTAAGAAATAATAGAAATTATATATATTTATAAAAAAAAAACACAACAAAGTTAATTTTCTCTTTCAAAACAAAGAAAAATATTCTACAAAATTAATTATTTAGGATACACGAAAAATAAGAAAGGACTCTTCTGTTTCGCAGCTGTTCTTATTAATACAAATTAAAAAAAAAATAATAATAAATTACCAAAAATAAAAAATAAAACAGTTAATTAAAAATAATAGGATTGAATATTCGGTTTTTCTTGTTTTGTTTTGTTTTACATTTAGTAGGAAGAAAATGAGTTTTAATTAGTTTGCATTTTGCTTTTTTGTTTACTTTTAAATTAAGATGAAATACAAATTAAAATGATCTGCGGTGTTGTTCTTTTGTTTTCTTTTAAATAATTACTAAGGTAAAGCTATGCCAAGTTGTGAGGTTATTAACTTAAGAGGTAAGACAAAAGAAAATAAACAAAAAAAAAAAAAAAAAAATAAAACGAAATACATAACTAAAAGTTTACAAATTAAGGAAAAATAAAATCATTTTTGATTTTTTTCCCAAAATGATTTTTCATTTTAACCATAACCAATTAGAGCTTGAAGTTTTACATTCTCGATTTGTTGAACAACAAAAGGACCACGATATACTACAAATGTCCTTTCGCTTGTTGGTTTCTTTCACGTTTCTTTTTTTTTTTTTAATGGGAACGAAATGCTTATGCAAATAGAACTCTAAATTTGTGGGCCTTCTTGAGGACGATTGCATCTGTCCCTTTCGAAGGAGATATCACCCATTGGACTCGTCCAACAGTGAACCACTTCCCAACTTGCTGTCCTCTCGCCTGTCCTTATAGTCTATATTTGCATTTAAATTATCATCATTATATAATGCTAAATGATAGTGTAGTTCCTTATCCTTTGCATTGTATTTATAAACTAGAATATGTTATTGTAAAATAATTCTGTTTTACTTGAAAGATACTAAACAGAGAGATCTGTTTGAATAGGTATGAGCTGGGTGAGGGTGATGGTATAGATGAGGAGAGTGTTGGATGTGGCGACACACACTGTTCAGATTGATCACGAATCTTCTAACAATGTTGCCGACTGTTTTTGTTATCTCCAGTTTGTTTTTCCACTGACGCTGGTGCTATTGATGTCGTCTGTAATAAGAAAGAGAGAAAGAAAACAAGATTTAGTACAATGCTGGCACACAAGATGTGTATAAATATTTGTTTCAAAAGATACAACGTTTCAGGGTCCCACACTAGCAAGCCCATGCGCGCACAGGGTCAAGTGAAACTCTTTTGGTCTTTTTTTTTTTTTGTTTGTTTTGTTTTCTTCATAATTTCAAAATGTCATAATCATCAAGTGGGTCTCTCAAGTTGAGTGTTGACCTTAAACTGTTGGCTGGTTGGGAACACTGAATTCGAGGTTGCCGAAGTAGAAAGTTTGCTTTCTGTTCAACTGGTTTGAGAGGGTGGTGGCGTGGCGGTGTCATCAAAACACAAATTCAACAGCAAAACAAAGGCGCCACACAAATCGCCACCATTGTGGTTTGTTAATCATCTCGCAGGGCAAAGGTTCGTTCAGATAGAGAACACTGTTCAGCGAGAACACATACAGTTTCGAGGGGTAAACAGCAATTAATCTCGGTTTAATTAGCATCACTGATAAGATGTTTTGTTTGTCATTGATTTTTCTGCTGTCTCACATATGTACCCTGTACACAGAGAGATGTCGCCCCAAACCACCACTCACATTCCACTCATTAAGCGCCGTCAGTGATGATACACAAGACATGTATAGGTATACAAGCCCAGCACACAGCAACGCTGCTGCGCTGTCGTGATTTCGAAACGTATCTGTACCTTTTTTTCTTTTGTGAATAGCGGATGAATCCGTATTGTAGCCCCCACAAAGCACAGAAAAGAAAGAAGAAAACGAGGGGGAGCCACACAAAAAAGCAAAAAAAAAATAAGCAAGCAGCAGAAAACAACTTAAGTATCTGCAGGTGTTCACAAAATCCGCACACACGAAATTAAATTAAAATTACTAATGGTAGAGGTTGGTTGGTTGGTTGGTGTTGTTGCTGCTTTTTTTCTCTCTCGAAAAAAAATATACGTTTTCTTTCCTTGTGTTTATTTGTGTCGCACAAATGTTTGGCTGTCATTGTGGTTGTATGTGGCGCTGAGTTGTACGACACATAAAAATGTCACATTGTCCCATTCGGTCGTCTCGTCTCCCCTATGTTCCTCCGAACCGACAGACCAGCGACCGCAACGCGACTGTAGACGCAATAGAATCGAATTGATACATTAGTACGAGTATAATGTGCTAGCGCTCGCTGAATGACTGACTCTGTTTTCATTGATTTGACATATCCCCCGTTTGACAGCGGATATGTCCAACCGACAGAGCACAGAGTTCAGTTATGAAATTTGTTTCTCAAAACCGAGCAGTGTTCACTTTACTTGGTCTCGGAAACATGACCGCAAGAATTCATGGGAAAAAATGTGCCAAACACACGGAAGAGGAATGACAAACGTGCACATCATCTCAGCTTGGAGTGACTTACATTCAGCAAACATTTTCATATTTACTTTTTTTTTTATCACATTTCGTCTTTGGAGGCATAACCAACCAAGGGCGTTACGTGACGTGTGGTGGATTTTCCTTGAATCACGTAAATTATTTAAATCAATTTTTTTTTCGTTGTTTATTTTCGCAGGCGCTAATCAAATCATTAACTTAGCTATTCAGTAGGTAGTAGGAGCTTCAAATTACTATTTAATACGCGTCTGATCATCGTCGTCAAACAAAAAAAAATGTATCTTCGATCTTTAAGTGGATTTATGTAAATTTTTCTTCAAATTCTTTCGTTGTCGTCGTCGTCTTCGCCGATTAAGATTTATCGCGAAAGAAGGTATGTTTTTTTTTTTTTTTTTTGGTCATTCCACAACTGTTATTTTACATATATACACCTGAGAATCTGAAGCTGAGAGAGCTCTGACACATTTGAGAATGAGAAATAGTTAATTGGTGAAGAATTTTTCAGAGTCCAAGATGGATTTGAGGGATAAGACAATAAAGCAAGAGGTCAAAATAATGCTAGATCTTGTCTCGGAGATATGAAGATATCCGGGTTGCTATTTTTGGCAACTTTAATTCTGTTTCATTCTTCATTTAAGTAGTCTGAGTGGCGGTGATCTGAGCAGGGGGGCGACTCTGTGGTGATTGAAGAGACGATTAGAGACGTCAAGTTGGTGGGAAAGTCCAGGGAGATCAATTGAAGATTGATGAATGGGTTTAACGATGTGTAAGGGGCGAAATAGACCGCTTGATGAGTGTTTCGATTTGTGGTTGATTCGTTTTTTTGTTCTTCTTTTTTTTTGGGCGATCATCTCTGAAAGAGGTTTTCCAGTTTTGCGTTTATTTTTGGACGTGTGGACTTTGAGATGGCGATGATTCATGCGGGGGATTCACTTGGCAGTTAAATTTGACAAGATATCGCTCATCTTGACGCAACTGACTTGTGGGACGCACATTTTTGAGGCACGTTTACGCGAAGACCAAGATTTCGAAGTTCTGAACTCCTCAGGACCAGGTGACGACTTGGACAGTGACTTGAAGTCGATCAATCGAATGAGATTCGATGCTGACTTGAGGACAGTACATTTGCGGTGCTTTTCGGGAAAAAAAAACTGATGGAAATCGCATGGAATTCCATGGTTTGTCATCAAAAGTCTTGAACTCTCGTACTAGACATCAGTTGGTTGGTGAATTGATCAATCGAATGAGATCCTATGCTGACTTGAAGTCGATCAATCGAATGAGATTATATGCTGACTTGAGGACAGTACATTTGCGGTGCTTTTCGGGAAAAAAAAAACTGATGGAAATCGCATGGAATTCCATGGTGTGTCACCAAAAGTCTTTAACCCTCGCATTGAACATCAGTTGGTTGGTGAATTGAACAAGTTTTCAAGCGCGGTTCTAGTCCTTAGAATTCAGACAAACATTCTCGAAAAGTTGATGCTTCTCCGTCTCAAATCATGAGCCTCCTGATGACGCTATCTTACCTTAGCCAATTTAGGAGTTTTCAAGAACTACAAGGAGCCACAAACGCACTGCTGGATATCACAATTTCAGCGCTTTAACCGCCACATTTGCCACAAATTGTTGAGGATTCGAGGTCAGATTTGCTGAGTTATTTAGCTCACTACCCTCTATCTTCTCCAGCCTCACAATCACTTCAAAGAATCTTGAGGATCTCGCTCAGAACTTGCTGACTTTATCGTCACAATACAAAATCTCGGGGTCTTCTCTGGCGTTCGAGAGATCCTCATCTCGAAGCGAACCAAATTTTATGACATTTTCAATCGAAATCTTTGAAAGAAGAAATCAGAGATTTTATTTCCAAATTGCTGAAACTTACCACATGAGAATGCTGTTGCTGCTGCTGCTGTTGTTGTTGTTGCTGCTGGACTGCATGATTATTCCCACTGGTCAGAATGACAGAACTAATCACCGAATTATTATGTGCACTGCTTAGAATCGTATTTGGACTCTGTCGTGTCGCCAATGGCTGTCGCACTTGTCCACTGGGTGTACTCTGTAGGTGAGCGGCAAGCCGTTCCTCCATCGATACACCATCGTCCATGTGGGTGGCGGAAATATGATGAGATCCATTTGTGAGACTCAATGCAGTTGCTGCATCGAAGTTATTTATTTCCGGATGGGTTTCCAATTCACTTTGTAAATCGCAGATATAATCGATCACATGCTGAATGATTTCCAATTTTGAGAGTTTACGATTTTTCGGCATAAATGGCACAAGATCTTTCAATTTTGACAGATACATTTTCATTTCGGCATTCTCACCATCGCGATGATGATGTTGGGTGTGATTTTGACGCGAAATGCGACCCGACGATGCGTTGATGGCGGGCATTGACGATGCACCCGATTGACAGACAGCGGTTAGGGATTTCATTTTTTCAATGATTCTTCTTCTGTCTTTGGGCAGAATTTTGACGAATTTATTTAATTCTTTGCTTGATCACACTCGAACTTCTTTTCACAAAATCCTTTTTGGTTTTCTTTTTGAGAACACTGTAATCCTTTTTAATTTGTTGGTTTGACACAATTAATAATCACTTTAAATTGCGTGAGGGGTTTCACTGAACAAGACAAACTGATTATTTCATCAAGCACACCAGGCGGCGATAGGCGAAGGCGTCGTGATGCGTGTAAATTCAAAGAGCGACACACACAGAGAACAACACAAACGCAAGAGATTTACAAGAAAACGAAGTTTACTTCAAATAACCGTCCGTAGCTATCGACTGCTTGACACGAAATGATATTCCTCATCCCCGTTCGCTGTCATTTATATACTCCGTAGTCGACTCCGCCTGTCGGCCAATGAAATGCCATCTGTTTGGCATTTGTCTTCGGTTCGGTTTTCCCCTTCTAGCCGAAGTCATCCCCACTCCGATGGTTTTCATTGGGCGAGCGAACGAATTGTTCTCTTTGGAGACTTACTGAGCGGCGGATTTTGTAAACATTGTAGACTCGGAGAGTTCAAATGCGATGAATGAAAATTCCTTCGGCATGCTTGTGTCTCTTTCCGGCGCACGGCATCGGCGGATTGGTTATCTCACAACGTGGCGCCTTATCTTTTTCACTTGCTGCTGTGCGCTGTACTCTGCTGTGCTGTTCGCTGTTCAACGAGTGACGACGAAGAAAATGAGATTAGGCCGACATCATCGTCAGAGTCTATTAGGAAAAGGAATGCTTTATGGAAATGTGACCTCTTATTCTGTGTTTTTTTTTTTTGTGTTGTTGTGTGTCTTCTTCTTTTTTTGTAATCCAATGCGGTTGTTGTGTTGTGTTGGGTACATTGTTGGGCTTGTGCACTCAGCGGTGTCCTAGAATTGGAGACTTTGACGAAGGTGTGAGATACTGTATAATTCTCTGATTCATTTGACGAAAACAAAATCTCAGCGCTGCGATTCGTTAAGTCAGCCACGATATTGATGCGATGATATGATGGGCGATGGCTGGCGGCTGGTGGTGGCTGGAGGCTGGCCCAGGGGGCATAGGCACATTTCTTGATTAATTGCGGCTTCATTCGAGCGGGGGAAGATACCGAGAAACCAGCCCATGGAATATCAAACGAACGAAAAAAATATGTATAACTTTACATGTGGTTATCAATTTTTTTTTTGCTGTTTTTTTTTTTGTTGGTTCCTCATGTGAATGTGGATCTGTTTCGTGTTTTCGGACGGATTTCAGGTTTTTGCGTGCTGCCCGTGGCCCGGTACCTAGATACTTTTTGTGTGTTCTGCTTTTTTCGTGAAGTCGCTCGTTCGATCGGCAAGCAACCTGTTGATTAATTTGTTGTTCAGGTTTCGTTTCCTTTGGCATTTTTTTTGTTTTTTGTTTTTTGCGTCGTGTCTCCTCTCTCTCTTCCATTCTCTGTTGTGTGTGTCTTCAAACATTTGTCTGGTGGTTTGGTTTGGCCTCTCACGCGGAGCAGATACTACATCAAATTTCAGTTTCGGATTTCTGGTTCCTGTTCGCTTGTGTGGCAAGTGACTGACCAATGGGTAATAAATTTGTCGGTAGATCATACATTGTCTTCGGTTTGTTTTTTTTCTTTGGTCTCTCTCTCTCCATCATCCCACTTGAGGCTAAACAAATAGTTTGTGATGCCTGTGTGCAGCCATGGCCAACAAATGCATGCAGGCGGTGGTGGTGTTGTGCTTGGGTTTCTTGTTTTTTTTTTTTTGTTTGTGGTGCATTCTCCGTCTCATGACATTGACCGTGAGAACAACGTTGGAGTTCGATTTTGGTCACGAAGAAGCAGCAAAACCGACGGCGCGGCGGCGGAGCTCCGGTTTGGGGAACATGTGCGCACGTACATACATGCGCGGGTCTGTTCACAAGTGCTTCGCCTCAGATGCGTTAGCGTTAATGCGATGTGTTGAATATTTTGAATTTTTGCCTAGATCTCTCGTCGACAAGTTTTCATAAAAACAAAACCAACTCGGCTCACATAATTTATTCTATTGTCAGTAATTAAATTCGGTTTACGACTGCCGGGGCCAGTTCCCCCCGGAGACAGTCTGGGGGGACGGCGAAACATATTTTTGTGATCTTCTGATGGAATACATTCCGAAAGCGTACACCTTATGGATCTTGGACGCTTGTCGTCGTCAGATGGAATGTCATATTCAGGGTTAAGCACATAAAAAAAAACAGAGACACACTGCCTTCATGGATGCGGATTGCGTGGTTGAGGTTATTTTCGGCGACATTAAAATTTTTTGATGTGCTAAGCATTCGTATGCCCAAATATTTGCATAGAAGAGCGAATAAAGTGAATAATTTCGTTTAATTTATGGTAACGGATCCTGTACTGAATTTGATTTTGTATCGGGTCGTGTGTGCGTGTTTTGCTTTTGTTGATGATGCAGTTGGTTGGAGACTTTGGGGGAAATTTTTGATGACTTTTGAATATTTCATATTTTTGGGCTGTTTTCAGTTAACTGGATAGTTTCTTATGGATTTCAGTAAAAAGAGACAAGCTGGGACTGGCATTTGGTGACAGCTGTCAAGCAACAGTCTATCTGACAACTCATTGCTTCGAGGAAGTGCTTTGGCTTGAACAACTGAAACTTTGTATTTTTGATGTGGTAACTTAGGCCTAGTCTCTTACTGAAGTTGAGCCTTTGTCTGAGATAGACCTCGTAAGAATACGAGGTTATGGAGCGGAAGAGACACTTGCATTATCCGGAGCATTGCAAAACTGCGATTGTGCAATCCATATCCAAGAGAGGAAAAGATTCTTCGAATCCTTGCAACCTCCGGTCAATAAGTCTCCTTCCGAACATCAGCAAGGTATTCGAGAAGGTGATCAATAGAGCCTTGATCAACTGGACTGAGGACAGACATATTATTCCGGATAACCAATTCGGTTTCAAAGCGGGGCATGACACTATTCATGCCGCGTCGAAACTGGTGGCGGAAATCCAATGGAACAAGAGCCAGAAACAATGTACGGGTGCCTGCTTGATCGACCTGGAGAAGGCCTTTGACATCGTATGGTTAGAAGGTCTTTTCTACAAGCTCGATCGGCTAGGCATTAGCAAACCACTGCTGTACCTACTGTGTAACATGCTTACCGGTAGACGGTTCGCAGTCAAGAATGACAACGTGACCTCCACAGGTATATTTCAAATTAAAAATGGTCTCCAACAGGGTGCCGTTCATTCGCCGATCCTGTTCAACATTTACTTGAGCGATCTGTTAAGTTCTCTTCCTCATGCAATTGCGAATGCCGATGACTTGACCGTGGACAGATCGGCCAAAAAGATCGAGGAAATCACTGCTCTCACGCAGGGTGACTTCGATTCATTCATGAGAAGTTGCGATGACTGGAAGTTGAGTATCAACTTCCGGAAGTCGGAAACCATTCTGTTCAGGACGCCGTTGTATAAGGCCTCGGCGGACACGAAAAATAATTGGCGGAACCACTGGCGCAAAAGACTGTAGTCAGATACCTGGGGATCTGGTTAGATTAGTATTTATATTTTAATAAACATGTAGATGCTGCTCTGGCCAGGGCCCGAGGCGCTTTTGCTCTTACAAAAGGGATTGTTTTACAGCAGCCAACTCGATGCGAGGGTGAGGGTCATCTGCTAAATTTATTTATGCAGAGTACCTCTTGTCAACCGCTGTTTCTATGGGCTCAAGAGGAGTAGTAGAGCCATCTCTCGGAGGACCAAGCTGACTTTATACAAGACCTTGATCATCCCAGTACTGCTGTACGACGCGGAGGCATGGACAATCTCAAAAGCGGATGAGGAAGTCCTTGGTATTTTCGAGAGAATAGCTCTGCGTGCGATCTTTGGTCCTGTTTGCGTTGACGGTTTCTGGAGTACAGCGACATGAGTCTAGTCAGGCGTCTTCGGATCCAACGCCTAAGATGGCTAGGGCATGTTGAGCGTGTGGACAACTCAGCTCCGGCCCGAAGAGTCTTCGACTCCGAACCCGTGGGACAACGTTGCAAAGGACGCCCGTTTTTAAGGTGGAGAATGACCATGCTAGATGGCAGCTAGCCCGGGACCGTGCAATTTGGAGAGGCTTGTTGGTTGAGGCCCAGGTCCACCCCGGACTATAGCGCCAAATAAAGAAGAAGACATCGGAAATCGAAAGAAACAGACCGAGTTGTAACCCGGTTTGACGAACTCGGTTTGGTGATGAACCGAAACCAAAAGATATGGAGTATGGAATGTGGCAAGTCGATTTGAATTGTCCAATTCTATTTCATTTCGGGTTGGGTTCAGTGTTATTTGTGTATCCTAAGACAGGCGCACGTCGCAATGCAACTTATGCCTGAAACGCAATAGTGCGTTTGCGCTGGCGTTGCCGTTCAACGTACACAATTCAATGGCTAAGCACAAAATGCAGCGTCGACCTGAGTTAGTGAAAATGAGAGAGATGAGAGGATCATAATAAAACGTAAAACGTAAGTCCATCGCACGTCATTATTGAACATGTTGGATATTTTTTGACATAGAGGTGCGCTGTGAGAGAGATTTTCTCCCAAATTGAGAGTATTTTATGTCAACTGTCATTTGAGAAATGAAAACAGCTGATTAAAATCAATTTAACGACAACCGTGATTTCAAATGAGCGTGTGCAGAAAGGCGGCAACATTTTTCATCTCGCAGATGAGAGAGAGAACAGCTGATAAATTGAGTATTTATTTCAACGCAGTGCGTCATCGCACTCTCTCCGTAACATTAAGTCGGCTGACGCAGCGCACTATTGTGTCTCAGGCATTACTTGCTTTGACACGTCACACAAAAATTAACCCGGGAATGTACACGCTCTCAAAAATGTGTCGATAGCCGCCACGAACATTGATTCCGCTACAGTGTTTCCCCTTCAGATTGTTTGACAATTATGAAATTAAACACGTGTTTAATTTTTTCTTCGAAGTGTTAATTAATGTTTGTATTCCCGCATGTAAGTATTGATCCGGTCCCAAAATGTTTATGACTTCTATTGATCCGTGAAGAGGCTGTTCTAAATTTCACCTCCAGTGATGGATAATAAAAATAAATGCAGCTGGCTTGCATATATGAAAAGGTGTTGATGAGAAGAGCGAGGCAATAAAAGGTTAAACAAAACTCTTACCTGGATAAGTGTAGAATTGTAAACTGCTGCTTGAGAATTGTGCAAATTTTATTCAGCTCTAAATTATGACAATATAACAGAAAACCTCTGCGACCGGAAGCAAAGTAATTAAACAGTTAAATGAAACTTAACATCTTTTTAGGGGTCGGAAACAAAAAATTCACTTGGGAATATATAACATATTTTGATCAGATTATAATATAAGTGAATAGATTGAAATACCTTTTAGGCAAATAAATAATTTCTTATTTGAGTTGAGACGTTTTACCAAATGCAATATGAGTAAATTTTGAGTCTCAAGTCACATATGTAGGGAATTTTGAAATGAGCACTTTTGTGCACCACTGTCGTAAATGATCAACTCATATTCTGAGTCAGTTATTTAGCTGCAAATTAATTATGTATGTTCGATCATCCGATCAGGTGAACGGCCTGAGAACTCTCCACTCACTTGTACATAACAAGTGCATAAAAGATCAGCCAACTCAGCAGCAGCTCCCATTAAACGGATTACTACACACTCGTAGTATTTTGTTGTTTTATTTTCTCCACATTTGCCTACACATATGATATTTTCCGTCAACGCAACCAGGACCAAAGATCGCACGCAGAGCTTTTCTCTCGAAGAGACCAAGGACTTCCTCATACGCTTCTGAGATTGTCCTTGCCTCCGCTCCGTACAGCAGGACTGGGATGATCAAGGTCTTGTATAAAGTCAGCTTGGTCCTTCGAGAGAGGACTCTACTACTGAATTGCCGCTTGAGCCCATAGAAACAGCGATTGGCAAGAGTTACTCTGCGTATTATTTACAGCGGAGCAGAGGTAGACGAAGTCCTTGACTCCCTCGAAGTTATAGCTGCCCATTGTGACGTTTTGGCCAAGACGCCGATGTTGTGCGTCCTTTCTTGATGACAGAATATACTTCGTTCTGCCCCCATTCACCGCTAGACCCATTTTAGCCGCTTCCGCTTCAATACCAGCAAACGCTTCAATGTCATCCGCGTATGCTAGCAGTTGTATGGACTTCTGGAAGATCGTGCCTCTAGTGTTGGCGTGTGAGTCTTGCACGATCGTCTCTTTTGAAGAAGTCACACGACAGCGCGTCGCCTTGTCTAACTCCTTTTTTGACATTGAAGGTCTCGGTGAGTTCGCTGCCGACCTTGATGGAGCAGCGAGAGTTCTCCATCGTCATCCTGCACAACCTGACGAGTTTGGCAGGAATGTCAAAACTAGAGATGGCGTTGTATAGCTCGTCCCTATGCACGCTGTCATATGCGGCCTTGAAATCGACGAATAGGTGGTGGGTGTTGGTCTGCATTTCTTGGGTTTTTTCCAGGATCAGCCGTAGTGTGAAGATTTGGTCGATGGTGGACTTCCCCGGCCTGAAACCGCACTGATAAGGACCTATCAGGTTGTTGACGAATGGTTTGAGGCGCTCACACAACACAGCAGAGAGAATCTTATAGGCGATGTTGAGGAGACTTATCCCTCGGTAGTTGGCGCAGTCAAAGGGGTCTCCTTTCTTATGGATCGGGCAAACGATACTGAGATTCCATTCATCGGGCATGCTCTCCTCCGACCATATCTTACAGATGATCTGGTGCATGCGCCCAACCAGATCATCTCCAGCTGCCGTAAAGATTTCAGCGGACAGTCCGTCTGCACCGCCAGCTTTGTTAGACTTCAGTCTTGATATTGCTATCTTGACCTCGTTTAAGTCGGGGGACGGAATTCTCGTCGATCATCGTCCATATTGAGTGGGACATTCTGCCTGACAGCGGTATTGGTGTCATCATAGCCATCTGGTCCCACTGTACAGCACCAATAACTCTCGCGGTTGCAGTTAAAGTTAGCCCCAAATCCATATCGGACTGTATCTGCAACTAAAAAAGGAACTGCATTTTGGGAGATCACGCCAAAACAGCAGACTTCGTTACTGTTGACTTTTGCGTGGCAGAGAAATTAGGAACTCATACTAAACTGGGTTGACTCTAATTGACCCGAGTCCAGCCAGTCAGGTCTTAGTCGATCCCTTCAGTCACTTCAACGAAGATGGACCAGATTTTGTCATCTACTACATAGATGTCACTTTCCACTCATTTAATGTCACTTTCTCCTTTTTCAAAAACTCTGAAATGGTGGAAGTATAAAATTCCTAACTTTGACCCTCCAAGGGGGTCGATGCTAGGCGGCAGCTCTAAATTCCTAGGCCTTATACTAGACACGAGCTGTTAAGCTTGAAGCTAAATATCCAGAAACGTGTGAAGAAGCCCTCAGCGGCTCGCTACTGTTGTAAAAAGGGCTTCACTGGCTCACTGGCTACTTATATCCGTAGTCAGACCTATACTTCTGTATGGTGTCGCAATTTGGTGGACCGCACTTGACAAGAGCATCAACATCACCCCAATTGCTAGAGTGCAGAGGATGGCATGTGCGCTAACGACTACCTCCTCCGAAGCACTAAACTCCTCAACCTGCCTTCGATAGAACTAATTGGCAGACAGAAAGCAGCTAGCACGGCGATTAGATTAAGATCGCTGAGCATCTGGAAAGAACTGCAGTCTGGACATTCAACGATCCTCTATATCCATAGACACAGACCTCCCTCTACCTAAACTCCTCTTCGAGAAGAATTTCTCAACCAGCATGCCGCCCAGATGTTATTGGGAGTCTGAACCCCAGACGCTGGAAGGTCCACTGCGAGTCTAAACACCAGACACTGGAAGGTCCACTGCGAGTCTGAACTGCAGACGCTGGAAGGTCCACTGCAAATCTTCACACATGGATCGAAGATGGATGCAGGTGTGGGTGCTGGTGTCTATTCCAAGGATCTTAATTTCCAGCTGCCTTTCCGACAATCTAATCACTGTGGCGTCTTTCAGGCTGAAACTATAGCGATTAAGGAAGCCCTGTCTTGGCTGAAAAACAATGTAATATCGCGCGCAGATTTCGTCATCTGTTCCGATAGCCAGGCAGCGATCAAATCTCTAGATTCAGTCACCTTTAATTCCAAGACTTCCCTTAATCGCCGCTTATTTCTTAACGAGATGGCCAAGTACTGTAACATCCCACTTATGTGGGTGCCGGGACACTCTGACATTCCAGAGAATTGCAAAGCGGGCGAGCTCGCTAGAAAGGGCAGAAACTCCGTGCTCTTTCCGGGTGGAGACCCACCCTCCCACCACTCTGCTAAAGCTTGAAACGCTTGCTCAAACAAACAACAGATGGATATCTGGCACAGGATGCCTCATTACCAAACAACTATGGCCTATGATCGATCCCAAGCGACCGTTTAGCTTGATCAGATTAAGCAGGCCAAATCGCAGATCTCTTATTGGCGTTCTAACAGGGCATTGTGCCATCGGAACTCACGCCTCTAGACTAGGCCTGCCCTATAATGATTTCTGTAGAAGCCGCATGGACAAGGAGGATGAGACATGGCAAGGACATGAGGAAGAAACCATGGAACACTTGCTATGTAGCTGCAGTGCTCTCTCATCCCGTAGATTCAGACTTCGGGGGCCCTTTTCTTTGTTATTCTGGCTGAACTGAGCAGCATCAGAGTCAGCCCTCTTCTTCGCTTTATCAAAGCACAAATTAGTTGGCGGAATAGGTAGAATAAGATCCGCTTGGTAACACAATGGGCCTTCGTGTGGCCCATTGTGTGGCCGTAAGCGCGGCAGTCAGCCACCTGAACCTACCTAAAATGGTGGTTCAAGAACTCCCTGATCATGGTCTTCCTAGTCGTTTCCCATTACCGAACCTTTCTTCAAAGCTCAGTGAAATAGAACAGGTGTCATCTGCCAATCCTGAAGGACTCCAAAATGTCTGCCCAGTTCCTGCTGAGTGGAGGTGGGTCAGGGGCTTGATTAGGGCTTCTGCTTGAACTCATTTAACGTTTCTCTTGTCAAACCCACAAATCTTGACCAGCTCTACCCTCCAAGCATCTACAAGATCTACAAGACCCAAGACCGTCCATCGGACCTCCACCCAAGCGACCCATCCCATCACCACGACGCACAAGTCCCTTGAGTCATTCTCTGTCACTCTCTGTCTTCTCTGTCTCTCTCTCTCTCTCTCTCTCTCTCTCTCTCTCTCTAAACATAGATCACCCCATCCAAGACCCACACCTGCCTCGATCAATGCACGCCCGCTGCGTTGCCGTTCACTGAGTCAGGCAATAAAATAGAATCCGCCTCAATCCATTCGCATCTGCTAATTGCATCTATTATCGACGACGAAGTGATGCAATTATGTCAAAAATACACATGCCCACGGGGCGAGTGTGCACTGAATTTCCGTTTAATTTGAATCCGCGCTAAACCCACAGCGACAGCGGCTTTGGGGAGCGACACTGCCGATCATGTCGAACTGTCGACTGAAAGCCACTAACGCCGTGACACTGCACCGCCCGATGAGTAACTGGTTCGGATCTCGTGCGACTAGATCACCGCCATCGACAACCAGCGGAATGCCAATTTCTCGGCGAGAAAGAAATTCTGCAGCTGCAGCACCTCAGCCGGGCAGTATCTAGAGCACAGCGCGGCGCGACGTCTCTAGCTGCCAATATCTGTAATTGTTGACATCGAGCAGATACTGCATCCGCCAAATGTCGCACTCGCGAGTGTTGTTTGATGTACGAGTTGGTCGCTGCGATCAATTCGAAACGACAGCCGCGGCGGCGGTATTTCCCCCTCGGCCTCTCCCAAGGAAGGACGCACAGAAGCACCACGTGTGCGCCACAACGCACAAGGACGTTTTTTTTTTATTCGGAAAGCCGCCACACATGCTCACCGCACTAACAGCGAACGACACATATGCCGATGGCAAATGATCGCATGTGTGAAGTGAATGTCCTTGCGACGATGCACTGCGTATCGATGAGGAAGAGGAACAAGCCGAGCGCCCATTCGGCCCGGCCCCTGTTGAAAATGCCACGCATGTACGCTCGTATGGCGAACAAATGTTCAAATATTACGCGCACAGAGCACAGAGCACACATTTCTCAGTTCGGGAGTTTTGTTGCGTATCTATGTGTGTCTGGAGGACATGTGAGAAGAACGACACTCGGCAGAGGTCGAGCGACATTCAGCGGCATCAGGGCGCGCAGATGCTCGGCGCTGGCCGGGAGGGTTGATATTCGAACTGCAGCCTGTGTGAACTTTCCAAGGGGGAGAGCCAGCGAAACGTATGTGTGCAATGTGCGACCCAACCGAAAAACAAGGGACAACCAAAAAAAAAAAAAGGACATACCGCTGCGAGTGAGAGCATATTTAATCCCTAATCTATGGTGATCACCTGGATTTTGTACACCTTTTGATGGCAGACGAGTGGCTGGCCGACACACGGGCTGTCGGGCTGGCATTGTGCGCGTTGAGAGGCCGATAATACAAGCAATTGTAACGGCAGATTGTTTTGTCAGTCGGCTTGTTGTTTTGAGTGGCGATAAGGATAATGCGCTCGCCGAGCAATGCCCACGTTTTGACTTCTGTTCGCTTGTGACGGATTATGAGGTGTTATTATGTTTATTCTAAACGAGTGCGAATGGTAATCGTGGGGAAGGATATCATTCATAGAGCGGCGCTGAAGGAGGGATCACAGTTGAGAGACTGTGTGAGATCGATCAGAGCAGAGACTCTTGTCCAAAGGATGTGTCGGCGTTTCATGGTCTGGTCTGGTGTGGTCTGATCATGATCTCAAGCTGGGACTTGTATCTATAAAGGTCGATATAGTAGATACACGTCCCAGCTTGGGATCATGATCAGACCAGACCAGTGCCTCCAAAAAGAAACTAGCAGAGACGCCAACGCTGATCAGTCCTCTTCAACACAACCTTTGGACAAGAGTCTCTGCCCAGTCGATTGTTTAGGGCGTCCAATGTTCAGCAATGGAAGGTCTTCATTGAGAGCTTTTTCTCAATCTATTGGCAATGATGACTAAGTGAGCAGAAGCAGGTCAGATGGTGCTGCTTTAACCGATCTGAACTGGGCCTTAATAGGTAATGACTGTTGCAGAGTCCTGTTGACATGATCATGGCGACCACATTGGACAGAGTACCATTTTCACGCATGGAACATCACAAGACTGCAACGTGTCTATACATTGGTTTAAGCAAAAGGTTGACAGACACATGGTCAAAGCAGAGATCTTCTATTGAGAAGCAGACACAGATCTAATGAAGGCAGTGTGCCCTTGCTCTGATCATTGAGCACAGGCGGAGTCTTCATGGCATCATCTTGCGATGATTGCCTCAAAATTCCCGACTTCACGGTTATTCATAAGGTGTGTCGTAGATCCTGAAGTTCAAGACACAATACCCTGAGCTTGGAATCCGGCAGAAGAACAGAATTTCTTGGGCGCACAACGAGTACACTTAGTTAGCATCGGGCTTCACTTTGCGTGCCTTAATCTGCACAAGAGTCGATATGATCTTTCCGCGATCGTTATAAACTTCGCATGTTTGTGAACAAGGAACTTCGTAGATCCTCATATCTCTATCCTCTATCCTCTCACTGGGGAAGTGTCTTCGTTGTGGACGCTACTGGATTCGTGGAGCATTAGGGAGGAGTTCTGCATTTTATTCCGTTTTCTTCTCCGACAGCGGTAGAGTTAGGGGTTACCTTTGCCTGAACCGAATATGATTCCCAAGCTGGCATAATCTATGGCAATGGACTTGAACTCCATTCGGATGTTAACAGTTAAGAACTTTGTACCTACGTCCTTGTTTGCAGTCTATTTCATGATTCAGGTAGAAATATGGCAGAGGTAACGCCAAAGTTGCGAGAACTTAAGAGCTATGGTTCTGGCAGTTTGGATGGGTCCTTTAGAGCCCCATCCATCTCGAAGATTCCGAACGAGTGGGACAACGCAGTGGAGGGCACCCACGGAACCGATCATGCACACAAGTGTAGAAGGACCTCAAACAACTTGGCGTGCGGCAATCGGAGGCAAGTGGCTAAAGATGGAGCCAGCTAGAGACTGTTGAGAGTTGGCTGATGCCTAGGTCCACCCCGGACTTTAAGAAGACGAAGATCGTCAAAGCCGAGAGCCTTCTGGTTTACATTACATTAAATGTAATGATCCGACAACACAATTTTTAGGAAAGGCTGGTTGGGTTGATCTTTTGCCTTAAACTGGGTGGCTCATAGGTACGAATGACTGACTTGATCTTCCTGTATCCATTTCGAGAGTAGAGAGAAATGACTAGTATTTATGTTGGCGCCACTGTATGAGACCATGTCAGGTCTGCACCGCGCTGTGCTCTAGATACTGCCCGGCCCGGCCCGGCCCGCCTGAGGTGCTGCAGCTGCAGAATTTCTTTCTCGCCGAGAAATTGGCATTCCGCTGGTTGTCGATGGCGGTGATCTAGTCGCACGAGATACGAACCAGTAACTCATCGGCGTTAGTGGCTTTCAGTCGACTGTATGACATGATCGGCAGTCTCGCTCCCCAAAGCCGCTGTCTCTGTGGGCTTAGCGCTGGCTGAGCCGATCAAGGATTACCAGCCGAGAGAATCTTGCAGCTTGGTTCCTGGCAATGATCATTCAAGTGATCAGTTTGTCTGAAGTCCTAAGAAATTTGGCGATTGACCACGGTGTGGACTAAACAAGACTCTCCGGCAGACACGATCTTGCCCAGGAATACTTGACGTAAGGAATATTATAAAAATATGAGAAAAAAGTTTTACACATTCTTTGTAGTCTTCAGAGCAGCCTAGCACACAATATCTCGTGAGGCACTCTTTTACAAGCTATCCCCAAATCGGTGTATGGAGCAAAAGTATTCAAATCCTTCGAGCCTTATACCAGATTAATAGAGCATATGTGTAGGATGGTGAATTTCTGAGGAGCTTGAATCTTCAATGGGCGTCAAACAAGGATGTGTTTTAAGCGTGCTCCTTTTTATATTATATATCAACTACATAACAGTCTGTCTCTGGGGTACAAATGCCCGCTTTGATGTATGCGAATGATATTGTTTTTCTGAGTGACTCGATTCAAGGAATGCAGTTGGTGCTAAATGGACTTAGCGCATACTGTATGTGTTGGAACCTCACTATTAATCTTGAGAAATCAAAAGTGATAGGCAGTTGGCCCCTTCTCTCACTTGGAAAAGTGGAAACTAGATGGCGAAGAAATTGAAATAGTTTCCAAATACAAATACCTAGGCATCCTGATATCATCATCCTTAAGTTTAAAAGCGCATTTCGAAGAAAAATTAGCTGAGCCTAAAAGAGCTATCTGTGCGATCTGGGAACATTGTTTTAAAAGTAAATACGTGTTACAAAGTGCAAAGCAAACCTTGTTTCATTCAACTGCAGTCTCTGCATATCGTGCTCAAATCTGGGAATATAAGGCTTATAATAACGACTGAATGGTGCAGTTGGTAGAATGTTTGCCCCCGGTTAGCAGGGTCCCCGTTTCAAATCCCAGTTAATGCAAATTTAATACGCTTTTATTTGGTTTTCAAATCTGGGCCCGTCACCATTTGCCGTTGGGATCAAATTAACGACACTGTCACTGGAGTAGTCAATCAGTGGTAGTAGTCTGACTAGGGGTATCACAATGGACCAATATGATCTAAGTGTGTTGGTGAGTTCACTAGCAGCCCAACTACCTAACCTAACCTAAGCTTAAGATGCGGTGGAGACACTGCTACGATATTTCTTCAAGTGGATGTTTCGGTTACAGAAAAATACCCCAAACTATATACAGCACATCGAAACTGGTTCGCCTCCGTTATTCTTGAATACGCTGAAGACACACTTAAATTATATTTTAAAAGTACTAGAGATGCATGAATGCCAAAAATAGTATTAAAAAGCATAATTAGAACAAATGGAAATATGTACGATGAATCGCAGAGGATGGTTGCAGAAAGTGGAATAGTTCAGACTATTCAAACGAACGAACAGCCCCATCTCTTAAAAGAACAATTCAACAAAATTTTAGAGGAGGTAAGTCTTTATACAGAAACTACTATAGGGAACTTAATCACTTCCTAAACGAGAAATCCTATTTCCTCAACCACTACTCAGTAGAAAAAATATGTACTGTATTTATTTATTTATTTATTCCATCTACCGAGTTTAGCTCTTACAGATTTCGGAACCTTATGATAATATTCGTATAATCTAAGTACATGATAGGAACATTTTGATAATTATAAGTAAAAAAATACAGGACAACAAGTATTAAATAAATATTTGAATAAAAGATTGAGTAATAAATAAGTATGTAAACAGTATATTAAATTGAATAAATATATTTTGTAATAAATAAATAGATTTTAAATTAGATTAATTAAGGGAAATTGTCAAAGATTTTGGAATAGACTGTTTAAATTTTTGTCTCTCATCACATAGGTCTACTTCTACACAAACGGAATTAAATTGACTTATACATTTACTTAACGGTTCATTATAGCCATAATTATATAGGTGTTTTGGTTGTAATAAGAATTTTCGGGTTCGAAGAATTCTTTCCGGTGCGTAAAATCTTACATTTTGCAGGAGCTCAGGGCAAATTACACTATACGAAAGAATATCATAAATTAACATCATGCTATGATCACCTCGTCTTCGTTCTAAAGTATCTAAACCTATTAACGCACATCTTGTAGGATATGGTGGAATGATGTCAAGATTCCATCCCATTCTTTTTATAACAAATCTAGTAAATGACTTTTGAACTTTTTCTATGCGCACTATAGAGTTCTTATATAAAGGACACCTTATTACTGAGCAATACTCGAGATGAGGACGTACAATGGACATATAGACAAATTTTAGGGCATATGGACTTGAAAATTAAGCACATGTTCTTTTCAAAAATCCAAGCATTGAATTAGCTTTTGCAACTATGTAGTCGATATGAAATGAAAAGGAAAGATTCGTATCGAAAATTACACCAAGGTCTTTTACTTCCGTTTTTTTAGTAAGGCAAGTTCCACCTATCGAATAGTCATATATTACGGGTGACAATACATGGTAAACAGAAAAAGAATGACATTTAGTAATATTTAAGCTTAGTCCATTGAGATCGCACCAATTACACAACATATTTAAGTCATTTTGAACATGCATACAATCTTGACGATTCTTAACACGAAGGTAAATCTTAAGGTCGTCTGCATACATTAAACATTTTAACACATGAGACAGGATTGAAGGAATCTCATTAATAAATATAATGAACAGTAGTGGGCCTATATGGCTACCTTGGGGAACACCTGATAATACCTTAATGATTCTAGATTTATGGTTATCAATTTTTACCATTTGAGTTCTATTTGTTAAGTAACTCTCTATCCACTTAAGTAGTACTGAATGAATACCAAATGATCTTACTTTGTTTAATAGAATATTATGGCATACAGTATCAAAAGCTTTTCTAAAATCCGTGAAAATAACATCAACTTGATACCCGGATTCAACTGAATCAAAGAGGTATTTTGTAAAAATTGTCAAATTGGTTAAGGTAGATCTGCCAGAAACAAAAACATGTTGGTGTAAAGAAATGTGTTCTTTGATTGCAAAATAAATTTTTTTTGTGACAATTAACTCAAAAAGTTTCGGAATAGCTGAAATCTTAGAGATTCCTCTATAATTTTCCACTTTATGTCGAGAACCAGCTTTAAATATTGGTATTATAAAGGAAATTTTCCATTCGTCCAAGAATGTACCGGAAGACAAAGATTGGTCGCATATTTAAAATGGTCGCCGTGGCGTAGAGGGTTAGTGCGTCGACTCCTATGCACAGGGTGCCAGGTTCTATACCCGAATTTACCACCTTTCATATTCTCACGGCTCCACCTCTTTCGAGTCACTGACAATGCCCAAAGAGTATTCCTGTCTAGAAAATGCTTCTCAAGTTTAAACTGTAGGTCCCTTCCACGCGTGAGAGAACAATAAGCACGCACAACACGAGTAGTTGTTGAGAAGCTAGGCCCAGGTCCGCTTTGACTGTCGCGCCACCCATATTATATTATTATTATTTAAAATGAGAAGTGAACTTGTTCAACTTAACTTTATTCCACATCGTCCTGATTTACCAACACTCTGCTTCCTGTGCAATATGAAAGAGAGGAGGGATATCTTGCATTTTCTGGCCGTCTGCCTAATTCTAAAAGAAATTCGACTAGCAATTTTTAGAAAACATAGCCTGCTAGAAGAGGAAATTTATCTTAAATGAATTAATAAATTAATTCTCTCGTATCTTACTAACCGAGTCCAAGCAGTTTTTTATAACTCTAAACTGTCATCCTTTTGTGACGTACGCTATGGTGTTCCTCAAGGTTCCATTCTCGGTCCTTTATTATTTTCAATGTTTATCAATGACCTTCCACTAGTTTTATCCTATTGTAAATTCCTTATCTATGCAGACGATGTCCAAATCTACCTAAGTTTCCCTCTTGGTATGGTTGAAGACTCAGTTGCTAAAATAAACGAGGATTTGAGCTCTATTGCAAACTGGGCTACACAAAATGGTCTAATGCTCAATCCTAACAAAACCAAAGCCATCCCGTTCTCGAAACAACCGCCTTCCTTGTCAAATTTCCCGCTAATAGAACTGAACTCGACCGCAATTGTATATGTTACTTGGGTAAAAAAAACCTTGGAATAACGTGCAATAGTGAACTGACGTGCACTGACCACATTGATAGCGTAGTATCAAAGGTGTTTACATCCCTAAGAGGCTTATCAATCAGCAAATACATTCTCCCTGTGAACATCAAATTGAAACTTCCCAGAGCACTCATAGTGCCTATCTTGACATATGGATCTGAGTTGTTCGCTGACTGTGATTATTCTTCCTCCTGCACGGTATGTTTTTAACCTTCGCAGACTTGAACACGTCTCGGAACAACGTCGCATTTTCCTAGGATGCGAACTGGACGCATTCTTATGCTACCGGTCGTGCTTATTACTCTTCAAAATTATTCACAAGAAACAGCCAAAATATTTATATGAAAAGATCACCTTCTGTCGATCAAGTCGTAATATTACCTTGAAACCCTCCAATCATACCTGTTTAATGTCTTTTTCATTCATTCTGTTCATTTATGGAATCACCTACCTTCACAGGTACGGTCTAAGACCAAGTACAGACAATTTTGTAACGCTTGTTTCTCATATTTCTCGCGCTCGAACTGAAATAATTCCTAGTAACTTCAGTCTTAACTCTTTCTCTTCACATATGTATTATAATAACATTAAATTTTAAGATCAGAAATCTACACTCTTAAATTATAATTGAAGTAACTTGAAATCACTAATCTCAATCATGTCACACAAAATAATATTTTATGTTATAATGTTCCTGTACTAGTAAAAGAACATATGTTTCTTGAAGTACAGCGATAGATATTTAAAATAAATAAATGAAATGAAAAAATGAAAATGAAAATACAAGGATGGGGCGTTATACATAATTACTCAGTAGCATCACTTCAATATAGAAAGCGTATAATAGACGGAGACTTCTAATATTATAAATATCTTAACGACGGCCATAGGCCAAATCCATTATGACTCTTGTTAATATCTTTTAATTGCAATATGTGTATTCACTGAATTATAACTAACTAATTGCCTCAAATTTATTTCAGATACTTCTTCATTGACCACCTCTAGTGTTGCTTCGACGTCGTCGGCTAACAGTCTTTTTGTATGGACACGAACTTGAACACAATTGATCTGCCCATCTCAAGAGTTGGGAGCTATAATAGCTCAGGAGCTCTCTATAATAAAGGAGTTCTCGGGGACTGCTAACCTTGGCTGAAATGTTCATACAATACATGGCAAACAACATTGGAATGATCAAAAAGGCATGATCGCTGTTTCTAAAGCAAAAATGAGATCGTCAGAGTCTAGCGCAGATTCATAGTGTGTCTACTGTACAGATCAGATCTGGTACTGATCATGTTGAGACAAGCTTAGGTGGAGATCTTTCATCAAGTCAGCCAACTGAGTCTTAAGGGAATCATTTCTCGGGTCTTTTCGTAGGGATGCGTCCAGAACTGGAGCTGGAAGATCGTATATTAGCCGCTACTACCCAATCGAAGCTTAAGTGTAGGACAAAACCTGCCTTCTGTGTCATCACAGCGCTGATGTTCTTCTTAGACATAGTAACCGTTCAGATAGAATCGTTCAGATCGTAGGTTAGGTTGGTTAGGTTGAGGTGGCTTACTGTTTTCAGTTCAGATCGTATATTTGGCATGATCCTGTAGACGATCTCTAGAGACTAAAGCTGGAACGAAAGAAAGTTGGCTCTACTACGCAATGAAAGCAGTTAATAAGACGAATTGCATGAGGTGTTGTGGGGTACATACGCATACAATTGTTTTGTCCTCCTTCTTCTTTGTTGTATGGCCCTACAGCTCGTGGGTGAGGTGGGCTTCAATTACCAAGCCTCCACAGCTAGAGCAATGAAAGGCCTCGCACATCATGTTCATTGATGCTATTTTCCGACTGTGAATGCCAACTTAAACGCCTCTGTTTTCTCTCAATTTCGTCGTGGAAGAATTTTCGGGACGGAGTCGAGTCGTACTTGTGAGCTGTATGGGGTTCCTTAGAGTCGTAGATGCTAAGCTAGACTCATGCTACTGAACACAGATATATGTCTAGTTCATGGATGAAAGTTCTTCAGTGGAACCAGGACTAAAGATCGCACGTAGAACTGCGAAGGGACCAAGGCCTGCTTGATTTGATTTTGAAATGATCCTAATCCACTAGATCGGGATGATCAATGCTTTTAGTCAGTCTGTTTGATCAGTGATCAGCCAGTTTGATCCTTCTAGAGAGGGTACGTTCCTGTCCTGTCCTTTTTCGCTATTTTACGACTTTTTGTGGTAAGAACTTCGCACAGCAATTCGGCATCACCATCTCCTTGATCTAAGCCCTCGATAATTCTTGTATTTGTTTGTTTCTCATGAGAAGCCGGTTATATTTCTTTCATTTCTGATCGTAGAGCTCATGAAACTCGTGTAGGGTTGCTTTTTAGGCTGCGTGGGTGTAGGGTTGCAAAGCTGAACATGGCTTACACTCGCTGTCAAATCAGGGCATTTTCTTTTGTCGTTTCGACTACTAACAGATCTCTAGCAGCTTCTCTGATGGGTTTTTGACAACGTTTACAATGTTCTTCATTGCACTCTGAAGGCGTATATATACTTGAGCTTCTGCAAGACTCGATCGGCAATTGTTCTAGAAGTCAGTGGTGATTATAACTTTCTGCCTTCCTCGAATCCGCTGTTCCCTCGACCTGCATGACTATAATAATAATAATATGGGTGGCGCTACAGCCCGTAGAGTGCCTGGGCCTAGCTTCTCAGAAACCACTCGTGTTGTGCGTGTTATTGTTCTCTCACGCGTGGAAGGGACGTACAGTTTAATGCCGACTCCGAACGGTGAAGTTGAGAAGCTTTTTCTAGACAGGAATACTCTTTGAGCATTGTCAGTGACTCGAAAGAGGTGGAGCCGTGAGAATATGAAAGGTGGTAAATTCGGGTATCGAACCTGGCACCCTCTGCGTAGGAGTCGACGCACTAACCCACAACGCTACGGCGACCCACCGACTTGCATGACTACAAAAAGAAAATGAACCGAGTCCGTGCTTTGTCTGCCTACATGTTGACAATCCCCAGCAGATCCCATAGTTCCGATCGTAGATCAAATCCCGTATGCCCACAGTTCCATTCATGCGACCCTTCAACCCGTTTCAATGTCACAGGAGGCGATCAGCGCCACTCAGACTGCGCCCTAAATCGATTAAATTCACAATCGAGTCCTCAAGACTGACCAGCCAGAGCCCACAGTCATTGTCACATCCCGAGACAACGAAAAGGAAATAAATCATCTCGAATTTTTACAGACTTCTGTTTGCCAAGTGACTTATCACTTAACCTCGCTCCTCGCCGCGCCGGCAACCCTCGTCCGGAGAAACACTCAAATTGGCCTCCTTCGGTGTTTGTGTTCACCACAAGAACCCAGCTCCGTTTCGAAATTAGTCAGAAAAACAGACGATAACCTTCCGTGTAAGTATGTCACTTAGCCAGGACGCTGTCTAGACACGGCTAATGCAAATTAAACGACTTTCCAGGCAGCCCGGGCGAGAGCGATCGTAAATGCAGCCGCGTCCTCATGCCAGTGCCCAGGCCAATGGGAGGAAATGCACAAGAAAGTGGTTGCCTTCGAATTGTGTGCATGCACCTGATGGATACATTTGTTATTGAAGATGATAATTGCAGGGTAGTGAGTAAACACATCGACCGGCAGTGGATGGTGCACCCTCTCCCTTGTCGTTGCAGGTGGTCGATGCGCAGTTACCGCAAGGGAGTGTACTTTTCCTTCAACGTCTTATCTTCACACTTCATCTGCAATTCAGACGGCACTATCTACCTGTTGTTTGACTATTAATTTAAAGGAAAACACATTTCCATTAGCATAGCAGTTATCGATATGGGAATGAACGGAAACAGAGACTGTGAATGCGACTGGGACTGGGACTGGGACTGGGACTCCCTTGGACAGGTTTGTTTTGTTGTTTTTTTTTTTTCTTTTTTCCTTAATTTTCATCGATGGCCGATGGGTGATTGTGCGTGTGCATCTTAAGGTGTCGCGGCGAGGTGAACAACGGAGGCATACGAAATGAGAGGGATTTTCTCGGACAAGTGTTTGTTTAAAGAGAAGCAAATATGAAATTCATTAAATTCGAGGAGTGTGCAGAGGTATAATTGGGATCCCATTCTTGGATTCCTCGGAGATGTCCTTTGGATAAGGAAAACTTTACACGTTGGTAGTGGGGAAGGTTAGCAAGTTTCAACTGGTTTCAATCTGATGGTTGGGTTGGGAGGAGGTGCAAGGATGTATATATTTTTGCTGAAGTACAGGGCTTAGAATTGAATGAATTGATTGAATACAGGAACTGATAGTGACAGGATACATTTTTTTAAATTTAATAATTTTAAATTTGAGAGCATAGTTCTACGAAATTAGATGCTACCAAATTGAAAAAGTTTAATTTTAGTGAATTATTTCATTCATTATTGGAGACGCTGAACAAAATTGTCTGTACTCGATCTAGGACCTCAACTGTGAGGGTGATGATTCCATAGGTGTACAGCGTGAATGAAGAAATGCCTGCGCGATGTTAGACGTGTATGAACAGAAGGTTTCAACGTAATATTACGATTCGATCGACAGAAAGTATTTTTTTTTTCATAGATACAGTTAGGCTGTTTACTGCGAATGATTTTGAATAGTTTCATAGTTTCAATTCACATCCAAGGAGAATTCGACGTTGTTCCGAGACATGATCAAATCTTCAACACGATATGTTTGTTTGCAATTGAATTGATGGCAGTCAGAAAGAAGATAGGGACTATGAGTGCTTTTAATTTTGCATTGATTGCGAGTATACATTTGCTAATTGGCAAACCTCTAAGCCTTTGACACTACTCTGTTTTTATGGTTTCTTTTTTTTTTAATTCATTTTTATTTCAAAATTCATGACATACTTACGTACTAAACAAAAATGCTTAAGTCTAGTTGGACGAACAATATTACTACAGTGGACTCCCCCTAAGTCGAATTGTCACGGGATGACATAATTTGTTCCAGTTAGAGGGAGTTTGACTTAGAGAGATGTTTTTTTAAGGAAAATTGAGGGAAATCTATGTAAAATATGGCGAAAAAGTTCGACTTAGAGAGAGTTTCGACTTAGGGAGAGTCCCCTGCATATACGTATATAACTTACTGGCCCTCGGAGGGCAATCTAAGCTAAACTTAATCTTATTGTATGTCTTTCGACTTAAAATAAAAATCCATGCATTTAAAGAATATCCACTTTATCTGTACAACTTAATATAAAGAAAAATTTAAACAAAAAACTTAATTACTGAACTGGATTTACTTAAAACTTATATACTAACTTACGCACTACCTTAAAAATAAATTAAACTAATTAAGGCTAAACTACATACATATGCATATGTATACATTGTGTTTTGGTCCAACGATGTCAACGATATCCCTTGATTTCTCCTTTGATGTTGGTCAACCATTCAAAAATCAATGCCTTCATTCAAAAAGTTACAAAAATGCCAAAAATGAACGACTGCGTTCAGGCACCAAGGGTCACGGTCGTTCGAGGCGACCAGGGAACATTGTTGTTCAGCAAACTCCAGCGCTAATATTTTTATTTTTTTTAAGAGTAAACCTTACAATATAAATGTATAGTATACAGATGTACTTAATATATACAGTGTATACACGTAGGTACACAGTGGTGTACGCATGTGAAAACTATTTTTTTCCTTTTATTATTTTTTATTTATTTGTTATTTTTTTTATTTACATCTTACAACTACCTTAAAAACTACAATAGGCTATGTATGTCGGCCATATGTATGCTGCAAGACAGTGACCGGCTGGTCCCCCATTCGGGGATACGTTCTACCCTTTCTACCCCGGGTCTAAAGGGTTCGACGAGGGAGTTCCCTCTCTCCCCACCAGAACTTTCGATGTTGCATTGCAACGTCCCGAACATCTCTCTCTGATACCGCTGTACTGAACCGGAGGAGACCCTCCTCAGCTCGTTGTGCGACGGAACGGTCGTGGTTGAGTCGCCCATCCACAGTTGAACGGGCTATGTGGAAGATGAGCGGTACCGCATTTATATTTTGTAACAGTCCGTTCTTGTCTAAATGGAGAAAGGCTTCTGAGGGGACGAAGCCGTTGTGACGTACCCTTTCGCGGTATTGTGCATTAAGCCCCCGAGATCAAGTTATTGACCGAGTTCATTGCTCTAGCATTTTGTCCTCGAATCAACTTCATCAGGAAATTGTTCACTCTTATCAGGTTTGCCCTGTTGTATAAGACCTCATTGGAATAGAATTTTCTGTACTGGGACTCTGGAGTTCGATAAAGATGAAGGCAAGCCCTAAGACAAGCCCTCTCGAACAACCGAATCTTTTCCAACAAGCTTGCACTCACGTTGAACCACACGGGACACCCATAGGTGATCATTGGCCGGATGAGGGCCATGTAGCAGATAACCTTCGCTGTTGTAAAACAGTCTCTTTGTGAGGACAAAAGCGCCTCGGGCCCTGGCCAGAGCAGCATCTACATGTTTGTTAAAATATAGGTTAGGTTAGATAGGAAGGCTGCTAGTGCATTCATCAGCACACTTAGACCATATTGGTCCACTGTGATACCCACAGTCAGACTATTACCACTGATTGACTACTCCAGTGACAGTGCCCTTAAATTGATCCCAACGCCAAATGGTGACGGGTCCAGATTTGAAAACCAGATAAAAGCTATTAACTTTGCTCTCACTAGGGGGGGCAAGGCACTAGCACTAGCACTAGTACCGGGGACACCGCTAACCAGGGGCAGGCACTCTACCAACTGCGCCATTTAGTCGTTTTGATCCAACCCGATCCCCAGGTATCAGACTACAGTCTTTTTCTCCAGTGGTTCCCCGTGTCTTCCAACGATTGAGAACTGTCGCCAATTCTTTTTCGTATCCGCCGAGGCCTTATACAACGGCGTCCTGAACAGAATGGTTTCCGACTTCCGGAAGTTGATACTCAACTTCCAGTCATCGCTACTTCTCATGAATGAATCGAAGTCACCCTGCGTGAGAGTAGTGATTTCCTCGATCTTTTTGCCCGATCTGTACACGATCCAGTCATCGGCATACGCAATTGCATGAGGAAGATATCTTAAAAGATCGCTCAAGTAAATGTTGAACAGGATCGGCGAATTAACGGCACCCTGTTGGAGACCATTTTTAACTTGAAATATACCTGTCGAGGTCACATTGCCATTCTTGACTACGAACCGTCTACCGGTTAGCATGTTACACAGTAGGTACAGCAGTTGTTTGCTTATGCCTAGCCGATCGAGCTTGTAGAAAAGACCTTCTAACCATACGGTGTCAAAGGCCTTCTCCAGATCAATCAAGCAGGCACCCGTACATTGTTTCTGGCTTTTGTTCCATTGGATATCCGACACCATTTTGAATAGTGTCATGCCCCGCTTTGAAACCGAATTGGTTATCCGGAATAATATGCTTGTCCTCAGTCGATCTGATCAAGGCTCTATTGATCACCTTCTCGAATACCTTGCTGATGTTCGGAAGGAGACTTATTGACCGGAGGTTGCAAGGATTCGAAGAATCTTTTCCTCTCTTGGATATGAGTTGCACAACCGCAGTTTTCCAATGCTCCGGATAATGTGCGTTTTTCAGAGCATTGTTAAACAGGATCGTGTACATATTAACCACTTCCAGGGGGAGGTGTCTTAGCACAATGTTGGAGATCCCGTCGACTACCACTGACTTTTTCTTTTTAAATATTTGAATACCGCTTGAAGATCTGTCTCCGATATGAAGGATATGAAGGAAGTACGTCGGAATCAGATTGTGCCAGCTAGACAAGACTCTTCCCCCTGGCGTTATAGACCCCACTTCTTTACACAAGAACGTCTCAGTCTATCAACTCAATCTCAAAGAACCCATCCCGAATGTCGGTTTAACACTTAAACACAACATCCGCCTGCACTCTGGTCTCGTTCCACGCCCTCAATGTCAGTGGTTTCCGAGCCCCAGCGACTCTGAACTCATGTCTCACATGATATATGTAACGTCTCTCTAAGACAAACATCATCAGCAAAGCTAACAACTTTCTTAAGACCTTATCTCCCATCGGGCCGTACTGAGATCGCACGCACTAGACCGTGCTAACTCCACGCTCATTAATTTGAAAAATGGTCTCTGAGCAGAGCTTTCAGATTGTCTTTTTAATCTCTTCCCGGCAATCTGGTTCGCCTTCAAGAGGTTCCCTTGAAATCCGATCGCCTCACCAGTCGCCAACCGCATCCACCTGCGCTCGCGCTTCGCGGCAACCGCAAGCTGTCAGCTTTGACCTGATCCCGAAGTGCACTCATACGCGATGACGCACAAATCAGTGCGACATTGTATGATGCACGCCGCGATCGTCATCCGAGAGTGACTCAGTGAAGTTCAACGAGATGAAGTCCACCCACGTACCCAGACACACACACGCACGCGTGTGTGCCCGCAGCAATTTATTCCGACCCGTCGAATGCAAATTCACCTCCACCTCCGAGATCGGACAGATCGCCCAGAGATCAGCCGTGAATTACCATAAACGACGATGTCAACATCGATTCCGGTGAACAGCGCGCTGCACAGCCAAAATTAACATACCGCCGCGCCGCGCCGTGCCAGCGAGTCGCTCGACTTGGCGCCCGTTTTCGGCCCATGTTCTGGCGCGCGATTTTCCCCCAGATGTCAGATGCGATCGTCCGATCTGCTTTATTGGCGGCCATGATGTGACGATGCTGACGGTGACGAGTGGCGGCCACATGTTGGAATGCATCAACAAAACGTGAAAATTGGCGTGTTCAATAAAAACGGGAACGATTTTTCGTTTTCAAAAATCGAGCGAGAAGGAAACCCAAAATCGGGCGAAACAGCGCCCGCAGCTGCCGCGATTGTGTCGAAATTTCGCATGCATTCAACGCGGCTGGACATGTGTTCGCGGCGGTCGTGTTTTATTGCCCTTTCCGCCTCTGCCATCCCTCCCGATATGAATTGGTAAATATTTGGATGGTTTTTGTATTTTCGAAAACGAAGCACACACACACTCAGGTACACGAGCACGATCGGTCTGCTCCTCGTTCGGCGGCGTCGGAGATCGTGTGGAATTCTGGCGAAACCAATCGGAAATGCATCCAGAACCTGTCGATTGTGAGCGGCTCGGAATTTCCACCTAAACCCAGCCATTAACACGTCCATGAGACATTTGTCACATTCCCAGGTTTCACTGTGTGTAAATTGAAAAACATTCCGCAACACGTACGAGTATCGCACGAATGCGAGCCGTACTTTGATTCTGATTCTGAAAAGAAATGCGCGCTGCAAATGCAATTAGCACCTTGTCGCCGTGGGCAGACGACGGGTGTGTGCTCGGTGTACCTGACTTTATGGGCTTCGGCGGCGTAAAGGTGTGAGAGAGCCGACAATTTCCTGCATACGAGCGAGATATTTTCCTCTCCAATAAATCACTGAACCATAAAACACGACTCTGTGCGGTACTGGCAACAGCCAATGGCACTGGCAACGACGACGCAGCCGCCAGCAGCGTCAAGCGGCAGCAACACAACACAGTCACAACAGCAGATGCAGAAACGTGCTAAGAATATTTTGCATGTTTTATTGTGTTTGAGGAATAAATTTCCAAAGAACTCCAACAATGGAGTACAGTACAGATCCAGGACGGACGCGAGACCGAGTGAGACCAGACCCCACACCACCGGTCCCACGGAGAAAGGGAGAAGTGAAAGAGTGGCTTGTTGTGACACCAATTATGCAAAAATATTGGATTTTAACAGTCAGTGCTCCTTCATTGGGTATTCGATTCCATCGATCAAATTGATTTGCTTGCGATCATTTCTTCGGCGGCGGTCGAATCCTGTTTGTCGAGATTCCAGAATTGCGTCACTGTCCGCCGTTTTGGACGAATTTTTATGATCCGGATGTTCGAGATTTGAATTTGAATGGATTCCAGCTGAGCGGTTGTCCTTAAAAATTGTTGATTCTGAACTTCGAACCAGTGTCTGGGGAATGGCATGCGATCTGTAGGCCTACTGGGGGAAACTTTCTAATTTTAACGACATCTTAGAGCCATGAATTGAACAGGAATTCGGTATAATTTTGGCTCGAAATGATCTTCATGGATGATCAGCTACTGCTATTCAAATCAGACCTTTCCGCTGTATGGTGGTGATCTTATCCTGCCGACGGTAAATTTAGACTTGTTATGTCAGTGCCCCCTTGTGAATCGTAAGATTCAGAGCCAAGCAGTCTCGCGGGCTAGATGTTTCAGAGCAGGCCTACGGTCAAGTGCTGCGAGATCAATGATCTTGTCGATCATATTAGAGTCGCCGTTACATTGTGAATTGACTTCTTGGCATTAGGAAGAATCAATCAAAAACTAAAGTAATTAACATGCTTCCATTATGATCGCCAGCGACTGTGAGGAACGAATTGGGATTTTGGAGATCACTTCGTTTCTAAATTGCTTGAAGATCTTCATCTATTCGTAGCTGAATTACTGTATCAGAGAGAGTGATATTTTCATCACCATTTGACTACAATTGAGTTTTGGGAGCATTGAGTAAGTTGAATTAAATACTCCATCCGTTGAGTGTTTGGATTCCCCTCGGAGTCATCTTAGAACAATTTTAAGCGTAATGTTATGTTTTCGCGTGTTGCAGGTATAATATAATAACATGGGTGGCGCGACAGTCCGAGACAGGAATACTCTTTGAGCATTGTCACTGACTCGCAAGAGGTGGAGCCGTGAAATATGAAAAGTGGTAAATTCGGGTATCGAACCTGGCACCCTCTGTGTAGGAGTCGACGCACTTACACTCTACGCCACGGCGACCCACTTTGAAGAACTTGCTACTTTTTAATGTGACAGTTTGCGCAGTTCCCCCATACAGGAGGTGCGTAGAACAAAATGGATTGGAAGATAGATTTGTATATTATCAGCTTTATTTTCTATTGTAAAGTACTACTTTAATGGTTTCGTTGACTTTACTAACGACATAACTAGTATGTTGGTCAGTCTTTTATCCATAATGACTCCTAAATATTTAACAAATCGTGCCCAGTCAATCTGATTTCCGCAAAAAACAAGATTTTCTTTTTCGAGAAAAAAAGATTGCTTGTGTTTTTTGAGGATTAATTTTAATTTTCCAATCTGAGAGATATTTAAGCAACCTATCCAACCCTGATTGCAAGTCAGACTCAATTATTGAGCCTACCGAATCGGACGAATAAATACATGTATCATCTGCAAAAATTGCAGAATGGCATCCAGTAAGTGTAGGGAAATCAGATGTATAGATGTTGTAAAGATTGGGAGCCAATACGGAACCCTGAGGAACACCGGCAGGGATCCATTGGACGTCAGATAGAGTTTGGTACTTTAAAACTTCTTGTAGTTAAGAAAGACTGTATAGTTTCTATGAGGCACATAGGAAAGTTAAATTGTAAGAGTTTGTGGACAAGGCCATTGTGCCATACAGTGCCAAACACTTTTTCAACATCCAAGAGAACCATGCCAGTGCTTTTTCCTAATGAAAAAGATTCAAGTACTTTTTTTTTGATTCTGTAAAATTGGTTTGAAGTATTGTAATGTGGACGAAAGGCCGAATTGTTGTTGTGGTAAAATATTGTATTTTTCCAGGTGTAGCATTAATTTATTTTTGATGACCTTTTCAAAACATTTACTAAGAGAACTTAGAAGGCGTATGAGGCTATAATTCAAGGGATCATTCAATGGCTTCCCTGGCTTGGGTATTGGGATAATTTTGGCGCATTTCCAATCAGAAGGAAAGTAACCTATTTTGAGGCATCCATTAAAAATTGATTGTAATATCTTAAGAGCCAACGTAGGAAGGTGTTTTAGATAAATGTTTCTAATTCCGTCAAATCCGACTGACTTACGAGTTTTTAGTGTAGCTACTACTAGGCTTTAGCTCATTCAGGCCTGAGTTTGGTTGTTTATCAGGCGTAAGCAACCTTCAACAATATTATCAGTAACATTACTGACTTGGAGGTTCGATAAAAATGTACTGTCTAAAATGTTTGCTTTGTCTGAATTGGAAACAGCTTGTTCAGTAGAAGTTTTCAGGAAAGGAATAAACGTTCGCTTGTTCTTAATAACTTTTACGATGTTCCAAAAGGGTTTGCTGCATTTATCCAAGTCTCTCAATTTATGATTCCACTCAATGTTTTTAAATAACTGTATCTCCTGTCTAATTTTTGTATTTAGATACCTGGACGCATGCAGGTAGTCCTCTATTCTAAGTTGCTGCCATTTCCTGTGTAGGCTGTTCCGAAACTTAATGAGCTGTAGTATATGTCTAGGCAGATTGGTTGAGCCATTAAAACGCAAAGCCTTTTTAGGCACTACTTCATCAGCGGTGTTTAAAATTGATGAGGTTAACGTTTCAAGTGCAAGGTCAATGGAATCCGGAGAGTTTAAATTGCAATTTCCTTCACCAAATGCATGTCGTAAATTACGTTTCAGTACCGATTTATATCGTAACCAATCAGTGCTGTTGAAGTCTCACACCCGAGTGTCACTGAGAATTGGTGACGCTAATACGGAACTTTTGGGGGTCGCCGTGGCGTAGTGGGTAAGTGCGTCGACTCCTACGCAGAGGTTCGAATCCCCAATCTACCCACCTTCATAATTCACGGCTCCACCTCTTTCGAGTTACTGACAATGCTCAAACAGTATTCCTGTCTAGAAAAAGCTTCTCAACTTCGCCGTTCGGAGTCGGCATTAAACTGTAGGTCCCTTCCACACGTGAAAGACCACTAGCACGCACAACACGCAGTGGCTGCTGAGAAGCTAGGCCCAGGTTCGCCTCGGACTGTCGCGCCACCCATATTATCATAATACGGAACTTTTAACAGGTAAATGATCTGAACTGAGATCATTGATTGTTAGCGGTTGACTAATCAAACCTACTGTGTTGGTAACAAAAAGGTCCAGAGTGGACGGATTCTCTGCTCTTGCAGATGGTGGGTAGTAAGTAGGATTTGGTGGGGATAAGATTGAAATTGGGTGCGGAGACCTAAGCTCGGGTAATACATTCCCGTAACTATTAGCTCGAAGACAGTTCCAATCTCGATGCCGGCAGTTAAGATCGCCACCTATAAGGAACCGTCCGTTAGTATTTATTAGTTTCCTCATATCGTGCTACCTAGAGCATTTAGATCCATCAAACAATGACTGACGATCGAGAAGTACCGAGTAAACTAGTGATGGGCGCATTCGAATGATAATTCGAGTGATAATCGAATGATACAACATCTCGATTAATAAAATCATTCGAATGACTAACTACTTGAACAAGAGACCTCGATAAATGTCTCTCATCAATATCTTTCGAATGAATTCAACTTTTTCTTATTTTTTTTATTTTAATGAACCGAGAAGTGGAGTAATATTTTAGTTTGTTTTCTTAGCATTTTTCTGTCATTCTGGTTATGTCCCAGATTAGCATTTCTCGACGAGAACTGTTTGTTTTGTTAGTAGTTAGCAGACATTCAAATGAATTTGGTAATCGAGATGTTGTACTAATCTATTTTCATTCGGATGCGTTCATCTCGAGTGATCAACTGCGTTAACTTCCGAGGGATAAGTCTCCATAGCATCACGTACAAGATCTTCTCTGCCGTTTTGTGTGAGCGCCTGAAACCATTTCAATAGTGTAGACAAATAAGGTCCTTATCAGTGTGGTTTTCAGGCCGGGGAAGTCCAACATCGATGAAATCTTCACACGACGGCAGAGAAATGCAGATGGACACCCACCATCTATGCGTCGATTTCAAGGCCGCATACGACAGCGTGAATAGAGACGAGCCATGCAATGCCATGTCTAGTTTTGACGTTCCTGTCAAACTCGTCAGGTTGTGCAGGATTTCGATGGAGAATTCTCGCTGCTCATTCAAGGTCGGTAACGAACTCACCGAGACCTTCAATGTCAAGAAAGGTTTTAGACAAGGCGACGCGCTGTCGTGTGAGTTCTTTAACATCATCCTGGAGAAGATCGTGCAAGACTCACACGCCAACACTAGAGGCACGATCTTCCAGAAGTCCGTACAACTGCTAGCATACGCGGATGACATTGACGTGATTGGCAGAACACAACGAGCCATCAATGAGGCGTTTCCTGGCATTGAGACGGACGCTGCTAAAATGGGTCCGGCGGTAAACGAGGGCAAAACAACATGCAGGCTGTCATCAAAAAGAGCAAATAACATCGACGACTTGGACAGAGCGTCATAATGGGCAACTATAACTCCGAGGTAGTGAAGGTCTTACCTCTGATCCGCAGTTAAAAGTACGAAAAACATCAGTACCGAGATCAAACGCAGAGTATATCCTGCCAACCGCTGTTTCCTTGGGCTCAAGCGGCAATTGAGTGGCGGAACCATCTCCTGAAGGGCCAAGGAGAACCACCTTGATCATCCCAATCCTGCTGTACAGCTCGGAGCGCTGGAAAAAAGGCAGATGAGGAAATCCTTGGTCTCTTCGAGAGAAAAGTTATGCGTGCAATCTTTGGTCCTTTTTGGTTGACGGTTTTTGGAGAAGAAGATTCAACGACGAACTGAACAACCGATCCAACGCCTAAGCTGGTTAGGCATGTGGACAACTTAGGTCCAGCCCACAGAGTCTTCGACTCCGAACCAGTGGGAAAACGCATTAGAGGACGCCCACCGAACCGATGGCACAACCAGGTGGAGAAGCACCTCAATCAACTTGGTGTACGCAGTTGGAGACAGCTGGCTAAAGATCGTGCCAACTGGAGAGACTTGTTGGTTGAGGCCTAGGTCCACCACGGACTGTAGCGCCCCTAGAAGAAGGAGAATTAATCGAGCATATATCGAATATATTAATACCTTTTGCAGTGTGCTCTGATGTCTCTGCCTGGCACGGACAGAAACCTGACATTTGCACTTAGTAACAGCGCGCATTCATTGGAAACTAATTATATTCGAACGATGTTCAGCAGTACAGAGGTTCTTAAGTTTTTCGAACAACTATGCTGAATTAATCTGCGAAGTTAAAGGAAGGGAAGAGCACCGATCGTACATATGTAAACATTAGTTTAATACAATCAAAAAATTTAAAAAATCAAAAACTTGTGTTTAACCAAGGTGCTAGGGGGTGGTAGAGGTTTTGCTGGTATTAGCCAAGTAGGTCAGTTGAAGCCGTAATTAATACGATTTGGTATAATACGAATAAGGGCTGAGGACCTAAGATTGATGCCACATCGGAGGTTTCGTGGTGATTTTCGAGAGACTCCAGGCGAGTAAGATGATCAGAGTAAGGGGCAAATTGTAATCAGTCCATGGCACATAGTGCCGTCGCCAATGATGGGAATCACATCTTGATTTCTCAAGAAGATCTCCAGGGTATCTTCCACTCGCTGAAGAAGAAAAAGTCAGTGGAAATCGATGGAATACCGAACATTGTGCTTCGCCATCTTCCCCCCGAAGCGGTCCAAATTTACACAACCCTGTTCAACAATGCGCTGAGTAATGCACATTACCCCACGCACTGGAAAACAGCTGTTGTTCAACCGATCCCTAAACGGGACAAAGATAAGTCCATTCCGACAAATCTTCTGTCGATCAGTCTTCTTCCCTGCATAAGCAAGGTTTTTGAAAAGATAGTCATTCGAGTTCTGAAGCAATGGGGTGATGAAAAGAAAATCATACCGGACAACCAGTTCGGCTTCCGAGCGGGGCATGATACCATTAATGCCGCGTCAAAACTGGTGTCCGACATACAATGGAATAAAAACAAAAATCAGTGCACGGGTGCCTGCCTGATTGACTTGGAGAAGGCGTTCGACACCGTTTGGTTGGAGGGCCTCTTCTTCAAGCTGGTCAGGCTTGGCATAAGTAAACCATTGCTATACACGGTCTATGACATGATAACAGGTAGAAAGTTCGTTGTGAAAAATGGTGACGTAACTTCCACTACGGTCTTTAACATTAAAAACGGTCTGCAACAGGGGGCCATCGGTTCCCCGATCTTGTTTTCTATATTCACTGCAGATCTTATAGGTTCCATGCCGCACTTAATTGCGTATGCCGACGACCTAGTTGCGTACAGATCAGGTCCGAAGGTCGAGGTAATAAACATCTTGTTGCAGCGTGACTTCGAGAAAATCCAGAGATTTTGCGACGACTGGAAGCTGCTTATCAATTTCCAGAAGTGCGAAACTAGTCTTTTCCGGACCCCGTTGGACAGGGCATCGCGGGATACGCGCCAAAACTGGCGTAAGTTCGGCATAGTTGACCCGCATGGTCGGCCGTTAGCTGTAAAAAGTGTAGTTAGATATCTAGGCATTTGGCTGGATCAATATCTGTATTTTGACAAACATATAGATATTGCTCTGACGAAAGCCAGAAAAGCCTTTGCTGCGGCAAGAAGGTTGTTTTTCAGCAGCCAACTTGATACCAGAGTGAAGGTAATCTGCTACATGGTCCTAGTACGGCCTATTATGGTGTACGGTTGTCCATAGTCCTTCCCAGATGGAAAAGATGAGGGTGTTCGAGAGGCAGTGTCTTAGGAGCTGTCTCCGTCTGTATCGCACACCTGAGTCTGAGTACAAGAAGTACTACCCTAACGAGGTCTTGTACAACGTGGCAAACGTGAATAGGGTAGATAATTTTATTATTAAACTAATCAGAAGGCACACTGCACGAGCTATGACCTCGTCCAACAGTCTGATCTTTGGGGCTTACTACCCCAATAGTATGTACCATGAAAGGGTGCGCCTTAACGGCTTTATTCCTCCCGAAGCATTCCTCTATCTGGACACAATTGGCCTTATACAGGATCCACAAAGATGTCCTATCATCTTCCATGTCGTACGCCGAACAGTGGATAGGCGACTTCAATACGAACCGGATGTCGTTCGCACCCACGAGGATCTCCTCCGGTTCAGTAGAGCGATCCCCGCTAGAGATAGGAAAGAGTCTGTCAAAGAACGGCAATTTTACTGGTGGTTACACCAAAACCAGCCTCCGCCACCGCTAGCTTTTCCACAGGATCAGGTAGTTGACCATAGTGGCCAGCTTATATAGTTTCTAAGGTAGATATTAAGAGAAAAAAAAAATCCAAAAAAAATTAATAAAACAACAAAACCAAAAAAAAAAAAACAAAATATATGAAGCAAAAACAAAAAAAAAGTTACATCACGGCGTATAAATTATATATGTTAGGCATATACACAACATATACGCCCTGGTGCACGTGTCCGTACTGTTACGGACATAGTTAAGATAGTATTAAGTTTTATTTTAGGGTAAGTTAGTATAAGGTAGGTTAAGTAGTTAGGTTTAGTCAAGTTTTTTATAAGTTTTCTTGGCAAAGGAATCAATAAATAAGAGATTGTCACTAAAGACTAAAAAAAAAAAAAAAACGTAGATTAAGCCGAAAGGCACATTTATAACATAGATCAGATTAGCTTAGAGTACCCGCATAGGGTCAGTAGGTTAGTATTAAGAACAATTGTAATTCTTAAGTTAGTTAAGCTAGTTTTAAGTAATTTTGTCTAGCAAGTAAGAAATATAAAATGAATTAAATAAAATTGCGTTAAAAAAAAAAAAAATTGGAATCAGTCCAGCCAAGATCGGGAAGTGCGAAAAGAACAAACCTGCGTTGGAAAGCTTCAATACGACGAATGAGGTGGGCGAGGTAAGGTGACCGTACTTTGCCTGCAAATTCGAGAATGACTCTGACCAAGGCCATATACAGAGATTATGTGTACAGATTTTCGTTGACAGAAAATCCTCTCAAAGTGTCCAAGTTCATGTCATCGTTGGTTTTAGGGTCGCGACGTTCACCCTTTTCATTTGGAATTTGGGATTGTCTGCCATGACTCCGAGTTTGGTGTAACATTGATAAATTGTTTCTCCGCTTGCCAAGATATCAGCTTATAAACACTGCCTGTGGGCTTGTGTAGTTCACGAACCAACTAGTTAAAAAACAGCTCCATCAAGTGAACTATGTGAACTAGTTCACAATGTCATTTTATTTATGTTCATTTAGCTCAGTACTTCAACAAACTCAGGTATTCCATACTGTCACATACTGTACTCAGTGTTATTTTTACTGATTTAGTAATAAGAATAACAGAACTAAAGCGAACTAAGCTGAACTACATAAATTGAGTGCTTTGCCATTGTGTTTATGGGGGTTGTGTACATCTGTTCGTTTGTATGGGAGTAGTTTTATTTTCCAACTGGCGTAAGTCACACAAGAATCTATTGCCTGAGCAGTGAACTATATTGAACTAAATGAACTAGATGAACGAAATAGGTCAGTAAACAGATTTGAACTAAACTGAGCGCTCTCTGGGCTGAAAAATGCACTAGCCTTATAACCAGGAAGTCTATGAAATGCCAGCCATCGCTTATTATTGGTCGTATTAAAAGTGTCTTTTGGAGTGCCGAATGACGAATGGAAGTTCGCACAAAATTTATCGACAGTTTGCTCCTGTTGCTTGCATAATAATAATATGGGTGGCGCGACATTCCGAGGTGGACCTGGGCCTAGCTTCTAAGCAACCACTGATGTTGTGCGGGCTATTGTTAATGCCGACTCCGAAAGGCGAAGCTCAGAAGCTTTTTTTAGACAGGAATACTCTTTGAGCAAGAGGTGGAGCCGTGAATTATCACACGTGGTAAATTCGGACAGTAACCAAATAAAACCTTGGACTCAGGAGTTTTCATCATCCGGCGAGTGAGAAGAAAGGACGGTTTTACCCCCTGTGCATTTCATTGGTTCCAATAGGACCTCAGTGTGGCGTGCGTCAACCCAGTTACCGTCTTCTTCTTCTTCTTCTGGTGGCGCTACAGTCCGGGGTGGACCTGGGCCTCAACCAGTAAGCCTCTCCAGCCGGCACGATCTTCAGCCAGCTGTCTCCAACTGCGCACACCAAGTCGATTGAGGTCCTTCTCCACCTGGGTGCGCCATCGGTTCCGTGGGCGTCCTCTTCGGGCTGGAGCAGTGTTGCCCATGCGCTCAACATGG
Organism: Eristalis intricaria; assembly: GCA_964034865.1. Classification (NCBI taxonomy): domain Eukaryota; kingdom Metazoa; phylum Arthropoda; class Insecta; order Diptera; family Syrphidae; genus Eristalis; species Eristalis intricaria. Next base: position 80,761,468 of record OZ035875.1, on the reverse strand, counting down.
CCCAACCATCTTAGACGTTGAATCCGTAGACAACCCACGTACCTCAGCTAACCTGAATTCCGGTAACGAACCTGGCACAGGAGTCGACGCACTTACCCACTACTCCACGGCCCTGTTGCTCGTATGGCCAGAGGATATTGGAACTTAGGTGATTGTCAAAGAAATGCATGCCTCCAAGCCGGTTCTCTGTTACACTTCCAGACATGCTAGTCTCTTTACCTTTTCAATGCCTTCAATTCCGGAGACGTTGCTGATCCACGTCAGAATGGGTTTGACAATCGCTGTGAATGTCCACATTATAACTGCGGTGTCTGGTCAAGGAATGAATTGAGTTCATTGGCGAATGATTCAAAATTTGGCCCGTCTCCTAGACTGGCTTCTGTTTGAGAATGCGATTGCTTCCACAAATTATTCAGAAGTGGTCCCATCCATCGCCACTTCAGAGCTGACAACTTTCTCAGCACTCACATTCCAATCAGACTAGAGACCGGGACCAACTGGACTCAGCAAAAACGAGAAAACAACCAATCACTGGTCCTGCTCGGCAAACAAATACTCACTTCCTCATCAAAATCCATCAAAGGCCGTTCAAGCAAGCACCAGAGAGGAACATTCCAGAGATGATCAATGACTTTCGCAGTCGACGACGAGTCAACAACCTCCAACTGCAGCGGGTAATCAAATTACACCATGAATCCGATACGATTACCCACTTTTCAGTTGACTCAACTCGTATCTATTACCACTGCCCCCGCTCGGGCAGCGCCACCATCAGCGCGCCGAGCAGCGCCGCGCCGCGCCGGGCACCGTCAACGCCATCGCTCTGCAACCGAGCACCGAGGTAGCGTCGTCGTCTATATTTGTCTGTTTATTTGTTCGGCATTTGCCTTTGCCTTTTTCTATTTATTTCTTCTTTAATTTATTGCATTTTGACCCACTGCCAAAACGGGAACATTGCACCTGCAAATGCTTGGCCGCTGTCAACGTTTTGCCAAGCAAGTTCGAGCGCCAAGCAAGTGCATAAATTTTGCACTCCCTCCCACATGGCGCGGTGTGCCTCTCCCGGTCTCTGTCACCGTCTCGGTCGCAGTCGCATTTTGGCCAAAACGACCGGCTGAGGTGGCATGAGCCACGACACTTGGCTTTGCGAAGTAAATTAGTGCACTGACTGAAGGTAACTGCGAGTGTCAGAGTGCCAACGGGGTGGTGGTGGTGGTGGCGGCGGCGGCGGTGGCGACCAAGTCAGTACAACAAGCAGAGCAGCTGTAGAGCAAAACTCACCGACTCAGTGGGATTATGAAAATGACTTACTTGACATTTGGTCTGTCATCGAACCCAGCGCGCGGCTGCGCGGCGAACGGCAGCGCGTTGGAATTTAGCGGTAATTGCCCTCAGCGCTCGGTAAACATGCGTAAGCATGCGTAACTGGTTTCGAATTTCGATTACAGTTGCTGCTGCTGTCGCTGTTGTTTGGTGCTTGACTCCGTTGTTGACTGACAGCAGCAGTCAGCGTTTGACTGAAATGTGTGTAATTGCAGCTTTTTTGGTGGCCACGTGGGCTGCCTTGCGTGCTCCCATTCAGGCAAGCTTCTGCGGAGCCATGTGCAATTTACGTCGAATAGCTGCCATCGACGCAGAGTGACATATTGATTTCGGATTCCTCGTTAGGCGTAAATAAACTGTCAGCGCGCGTCCAGCGGAAGTGTATCTCTAAACAATTCTGCGCGATGTGCAGCAGTCGGCGGCGGAGGAGCGAGGTCGCGCGGTAAACATTTTGTGTAATCAAAATGCCAAATCTGGCGGCGTGTTTACATCAGCTTGGCCTCGCTTCTAAGACGAAGGAACTATCATAACATCCTTCATCCGAGACGTCGTGCATCGTCTCACTCGCCTGTGCGCACACATGCACCGCAGCCCGAGTCGTACTCGTAGTCCGAGCCCGAGGCGGACTAATGGCAAACATGGCTGCGCACAGCTAGCCTCGGTCCGAGACATAACTCTCGGCAGATAGGAACAGAAGCGACGCTGGTAACTTGTTGACATCTTCATTTCATAATGACAATCTTCTTCAGCTGGGATTTGTGCGGCTCGTACGGTCGTCGCCGGGTCGCGTTCGAGTGAGTGCCTCGAGGCATCTCTGTGCGCGCTGTTGCCGGCCGTTAAGTGTACGCTTTATCCGTGTATGCCATCTGAAGTCAAGCCATCATCGTGCTCGTGTCTGTGCAGGAATTGCTCATCTTCATTTGAGTGGCCATTCACATTCGCCTGACAACGTATGCGACGGCGGCGTTGCTGATTAGAGTTAAGAAGGATCCATCTTGTCGGCTGTGCCGAGGAGCCACAGCGGCGCGGTGCGGCGCGACGGTCAGAGTAACGGCGCGCAGTATAACATCGCCGATTACAGATAGCAACGACATCATCATCATCTTCTTCGTCGTCGTCGTCGTCGTTGTCGTCTTCGTCCCCGTCCGAGGTCCGAGGTCCGAGGTCCGAGGTCCGATGCTGACGTTTGCATAATTTGTTGGCATGGAGGAGGATCGCCTGCGATTCTGTGTCCCATATGACACGTATAGAGATGTGCCTTCCGTTCGCGGATGGGTCGCGGTAATCGATTTTCAATTGACAGCAGCGCGGGAGGAACGTCGAATTGCGGCCGCGCCGGTGGAGGAGGATCAGTCGGCCAGCGACTGGCGTTTCATGCTGATTTATTCAAATGGACTTTGACATGAAATAGTTGACAGTGCGGCACATAAATTGCTCCTGGCCGCAAGTCGAACAATTGATTTGTTTAAATTGTGAGCATATGCTTTCGGATTGGCGGACTGATGGCAATTGAGGGGCCGATTTATGTCATAGGAAACGTCGAGTGCAACTGTGTGGGAGCTTGGGAGAGAAATCCATTGATAGTCATTGCTGCGAGTTCGTTGATCCGAAGGGAGTTGGAAGCTTGTTGCGATGAATGTCTTTTGGGTGCAGTCGCGATTTTGGAAGTGGGTGAAAGTCGAAAGGATCGTGATGTCTTTCAGTGACAATCTGCAGTCGTTCAGAGCTAACCCTCGGCCATCTTGAGACCTAACCAGGGTGGAGGAGAATTGAGGCAACTAAAGTGAACAGAGATGTGGTAAATTGTGACCTTAATGGTCATATAGTTCAGTGTCGGAAACTTTCGCTTAGTTTCATTAAGTTTCGTTGAGTTTCATTAAGTTTCGTTCACTTTTTATTACTTAAGTGGGAACGAAAGGTTTGAACAGTTTCGTTAAGTTTTGTTAAGCTTTGCTTAACAAAATACATTGAGATTCGTTAAGTTTCGTTGAGTTTCGTTAAGTTTCGTTGAGTTTCTTTGAGTTTCGTTAAGTTTAGTTCAGTTTCGTTCACTTTTCATTACTTAAGTGGGAACTAAAGGTTTGGACAATTTCGTTAAGTTTTGTTAAGCTTTGCTCAACAAAATATATTGAGATTCGTTAAGTTTCGTTGAGTATCGTTAAGTTTCGTTGAGTTTCTTTGAGTTTCGTTAAGTTTAGTTCAGTTTCGTTCACTTTTCATTACTTAAGTGGGAACTAAAGGTTTGGACAATTTCGTTAAGTTTTGTTAAGCTTTGCTCAACAAAATACATTGAGATTCGTTAAGTTTCGTTGAGTATCGTTAAGTTTCGCTGAGTTTCTTTGAGTTTCGTTAAGTTTAGTTCAGTTTCGTTCACTTTTCATTACTTAAGTGGGAACTAAAGGTTTGGACAATTTCGTTAAGTTTTGTTAAGCTTTGCTCAACAAAATACATTGAGATTCGTTAAGTTTCGTTGAGTATCGTTAAGTTTCGCTGAGTTTCTTTGAGTTTCGTTAAGTTTAGTTCAGTTTCGTTCACTTTTCATTACTTAAGTGGGAACGAAAGGTTTGGACAGTTTCGTTAAGTTTTGTTAAGCTTTGCTCAACAAAATACATTGAGATTCGTTAAGTTTCGTTGAGTATCGTTAAGTTTCGCTGAGTTTCTTTGAGTTTCGTTAAGTTTAGTTCAGTTTCGTTCACTTTTCATTACTTAAGTGGGAACGAAAGGTTTGGACAGTTTCGTTAAGTTTTGTTAAGCTTTGCTCAACAAAATACATTGAGATTCGTTAAGTTTCGTTGAGTATCGTTAAGTTTCGTTGAGTTTCTTTGAGTTTTGTTCACTTTTCATTACATAAGTAGGAACGAAAGGTGTCATCATATACATACGTAAAAAACAGTTAGTTTTGAAGGTTCCCTTAAGCAATGTAGGGCATTTTAATCATAGGAAAGGAAATTTTAATCATAGAAATCATAGGTGTAGGTTTAATCATAGGAAAGCTTCAGTTTACTTGGATAGTTTGCTATAACTGGGACTTTAGTTTCTATGTCGATTCCCTTCTCTTTACCTTTGTGAATGATCCTTGAATATGACGGCCGGAGGTCCGAGGAGTGAGCCTAATGGAAAACTCCAAGGCCCTGGGCCAACTGTTGTCAGTCATCAATACCGAGTAGACTTGAGCCCCTTATCTAAGCCACCTCTTATCGAATCGGTCTTCTTGTTCGACACCCTTCTCTGAATCATTGGTTTGGCTACTTAATGGTCGCACGGTAAACTTTCGAAGCTCGAACAGACTATGGATCTCTTAAACTGACGTTGATATTGTCCACTCTTCTGTGCCGTGCAGTACGAGTTTGTGTAAAGGCACCTTGGTCCTTCATGTTCTTCACTGCTCCTTATCGAATTGCTGTGAAGAAGCAACGAGAGTCAATCATTGTTGCGGTTGATTTAGATACTGATGTTGTTTGACCGCTCTTGTATGTCCTGCGCACTATTCGGACTTGTGAAAGAATATGCACCCAATTAGCTTTCGTCTTCTTCTTCTTCTGGTGGCGCTAAAGTCCGGGGTGAACCTGAGCCTTACTTCTCAGCTACCACTCGTGTTGTGCGTGCTATTTTTCTTTCACGAGTGGAAGGGACCTGACTGAAGGATAAAAAGCTTCAGTTCAAATAGCACTCTTCTGATTTCATCATTCCATCTAGGATGTCATTTAGAATGTTTGGTGTTGCATATTCGAAGCTTGGCCCAATTATGACGGGGTTCAATAGAGTCTTGAAGTGGTCTCGTTGTTAGCAATACTTCTGTTAATAATATAACTATTTCCATTCAACCTTTTCATTAGACTCCAGAACTGCAATGGTGTTTTACAGCATCGCAACCTCTGCGCCACGCTTTCGTAATAAGCTCGTCTTCTAATATGCTTGCTAATATTATTTTGAATTCTCTATCGGCTTCTACGCCAAGTTTTTTTTAGAGAATTTGTGTTATATAAATGGAACATTGTTAACCATGCGAACGATATTTGTCTTGCTCTCTGACAAGTTTTATCAAACCATGGTTCTTTGGTTCTCTTATTTGTATCTTTGTAAGGGTTGGGGAAGGGACACGCCTCTTTTATAGCTTTTTCCAATTCAGGAACGTTCGAAATATGTTGGTCCTGCAGTTTTTCTTCAAATCTATTCTTATATAGCTCAGCTTTATAATTACTCCACTTTAACTTTGGTATCACCATTATATCCTTTACTTGATCGTTCAGATACCATGAAAAATTCAAAAGTCCCTATTGTCGATTTAAAATGTTTTCTTGTTTTTTATATTTTACCATCACAGGGCAAACACAAAACACCACGTTCTCTTGGTGTATGCGCTTTTCACAACAAATGTTTGCTGCGCGACTTTGGATCATCTACCGATTTCCCATCTCATAGATTACATCAAATAAACAAGATTCACTAAAGAGTAGTGTATTAACAAATTTTTTAAACTCCTATCGAGACAAGCTAAAATCAGTTTAGTTGCAAAGTTCATTAAAAGTTCTTATACACCTTGTACTAGGTTCATTGCAACCATAGCTGGTTCTGGTTCTGGTTCACCGAAGAGATCTTTGGGGAGCATATATATTCATGAGAAAAAGTAATTCTGGTGAATTTACGAGGATTAAGATGGCTGACGCCTGAAACTTAAGGCTTGCAAGCCTGTTATTTTACATGTGTCGTCATATTTAGGGAGTTCTTCGAAAGTATGTAACTTACGGACAGCATATCTCGTGAAATTCTTTTGTACTCTTTCGAATCTGAGCTCTTGTGTACTATATGGAGAATCCCAAATTATGAAAGAGTATTCTAAATATGGTCTGACTAACGGGAGCAAAAGATGGACTTAAGACTAGTTATATCCCGAAAATCTTTACTATTTCTTTTCAAAAACCTAACATAGCTTTAGACTTCGCAATTGTATAATCATAATGTAATGAAAAATTTAATTTCGCATCAAAAATTACACCGAAATCTTTAACTTTTCCTTAGCGATTAAGTCTGTGATCACTTATGAAATAATCATAGACAATCGGAGATGTAATTCGATGTGCAGTAAAGATATTACATTTTCGAATATTCAGCTCTAGTCCATTTTCTTTATACCAATGCACTAGAGTATGGATATCGACTTGGAACTTATTTCAATCAGTTAAACTATTTATAGATGAATTAGTTACAATTTGAAGTCGTCCGCGAATGTTAAAACTTACCAGTATTTGAAAATTTCATGAACATCAGAACAAAAGAAATAGTAATGGTCCCAAATGGCTACCTTGTGGCATGGTAGATGTAACTTTTATCACCCGAGATGTAGAACTATCAATCTTTACCAATTTCTTCCTGCCCTTTAAGTAATTGGAAAATCACTCTAACATTGAAGAATGGAATCTCGAAGGCGTTAGCTTGGTTAAAAGCAAAGTGTGATGTACTTTATCGAAGGCTACATCACTTGTAAGTGATTCTCTATTTTTTCATAAATATACATAATTCGAAAATAATGATAAATTAGTTGTACATGATCTGCCCTTTTTTAATTTTTCTTCCACAATGCTTTCAAACAATTTTCGTATTGATGAAAGCTTTGATATTGGTCGATAGTTTTCTAGTTTTTGCCTTAAACCGCTTTTGTATATGTATAGGCGTTAGGAAAGAATACTTCCATTCATTTAATATTTCACCATTTTTCAGCGATTGATTAAATATAATTTTAAGTGGATGATAAAGCGAAATGCAGCAATTTTTAAAAATTCTAGCTGGAACACCATCGTGGCCAGTGTTGTAATTTTCTTTAAGATTTGTTAAGGCACTATCCAAATCCGTAAGATGCAATGCATCTACATCCAAAACCTCGGGTATATTGGAGTAATGGTTCATCGTTTTTTGGACCGGCGACCCATTATAGACCGACTCAAAAAAGCCGCCAAATAGGTGATCCTATTATATTCCATCCAAGTTAGTTGAAGTTACGTTTCCAAATTCCACCTTGGGCAAGCCCGAGGAATTTATTTTCGAATTAACGGAACTCCAAAAAGATGCACCATAGCTCCTTATCTAAGATTCTACAGACAGGACATAAGAATCTTTTCAAGAACTCATATTCTTTCCTGAGTCTCAAAAATCGTTCACGATTTTATTTGAAACATAGTTCGAAATGTCAGAGCTAGTCACTCATCAACGATCGGATTGCAACTGATATTTTGTGCAGACAAGTCCACAAGGACAGAAAAAGAAAATCTTTTCATTTTAGGCACACCGTGTGGCGCACTGAGAAATTGGTGCCCGGACTAGCCCACACACAGAACACATTTCAGGGGGGTAAAAAAAAGTACTGGGCCGTCGTTACGCTGGACATCCAAAACGCGTTTAACTCAGCAAACTGGTCCTGCATCATGAGAGCCTTGAATGGGACGAGCACACCGCAGTACTTGAGGAAAATAAACGTCAGATATTTCACCAGCAGGAAACTTAGATACCAGACTGACGACGGAATTAAATACCACGAAATCTCGGCAGGCGTTCCACAGGGTTCAGTCCTTGGACCCCTCCTGTGGAACCTAATGTACGACGGAGTACTGAGACTAACGCAGTGATCGGTTTTGCTGACGATATCGCGCTCGTGACAGTGGCCAAGCACATCCACGAGGTGGAAGCAGCCACAAACGAAGCGATCGCCACGATCAAGGATTGGATGGAATCCGCCGACCTAGAACTACCTGACCACAAAACTGAGACTGTCTTAATAACCAGCCGAAAGACTGTGGATTACGCGAACTTCCGGGTTGGTTCCAAGATAATTCGATCCAAAGAGGCTCTAAAATACCTAGGGGTAATGCTCGACAACCGGCTGCACTTAAAAACTCACGTCGAGTACTGCAGCAAAGAAGCAGGAAGGATGCAGACAGCGCTCTCAGGAATGCTGTTCAACATTGGAGGACCTGGATATGCGAGAAGGATCTTGCTTTCCATAGTTATAAGCTCAATCCTTCTTTACGCTGCACCAGTATCGTCGGGGGCTCTGGCGAGCACGGAAGAAGCAAGGAAGCTCTCGGCATCATACAGGCTCTTCGCGATAAGACCAATCAGCGGTTTCCGCTGCCTGCGTCATGATCCTGATCGACAGCCTCGCCACCGAAATGCAAAGGATCTACCTACGGAGATCTGCAAATCACGCGGAGACTAGCGCAAGATGAAGACGCAGAGCACTCCATATTCCATGGCAGACGCTTTGCCGTGGCGAGAGGAAGTCTACCAACTCCCGAGCTTCTAGTTAGCCATATGACGGCGTCACCTGACAAATGGCTGGTGACCTGTTCCTTCATAACAAGCGTGCAGATCGAGCTAAGAAGGCTCGAAAGGGGACGGAAAGCCGAATTGGCAAATATAGATCACATACCGTGATATGCTAACCAGCCCCGCGAAGTAATACCTAACGGCAGTTCCGCACGGAGGGTGGTAGGAGTGTGCAGAGGTGTGGTATAGGACGTAGATCCGGATGAATCGCTCATGCTGGTTACCAGTATCTTGAAGAAGATTCCACATCCATTGGCGCTAACCATAAAAAAAGAAGAAAACAGGACACATTTCAGACACCGACACAGGTGTGTACACAGTTGACGTGTGTATGGGCGCCTTTAGCCGCAGCTTCTATGATAGTTTTTATTGACAGCTTTGAATCCGTGGAAGTTGTTCAGTCGTTGGCAGTGTTTTTGAGGATAGTGTTAGCTACTTGCACCTGTCCTTTACCCAAGTCAGAGAACTAATTTGCATTTTTTTGGGTAAATCTGTGTGAAAAATGCTAAAATGACAGCTCGACAGTTCGACGTTCGCATGAAGTTGTTAATAGTAAACAGTCATTTTGTTCTCAGTTACCACCAGACCCATGTTTAACGACCAAGCTCCTCGTTGACAGTTCTCTCATTTTTCTCAGTCACGTCAATACCACCTGCGTTCCTTTAGCTGCGCCATTTTGAATTGACAGCAGCGATTCACCGCAGCGATTTCTGTGACGCCAACTCTCAATAAACTGTGACTAGGAACAGGAACATGCTTTCCATCTTTAGGACAAGTACGAGGCCATATCTCAAATCGGAAACAAAAATGCCTTTTCGTGAATGTTCACCCCCACCATCGCATGACATTTGAAATGTCACTTAAGTGAGCAGCAAGCACAACGAACAAAGCAATGGGTTCTGTTCTTGTGGACTTTTCTGAATCACCTTCGCACGATCTCTTCATGGAGCTAAGACAAATTCACATTACTGAGCCGCTTCGCCACGCCACGGTTATTAAGTCATAAGAGAGACATTTAATTTATTCGCAGCGAAACAACAAAAAAAAAAAGAACGATCACAACACGAACTGCAATTAAATAATAACTTGTTGCCTGTCAGTCGGTATTATTTCATTCGGTTCAAGCAAACTCCACATTCTTGCGACTCAAACACGTGCAATGTCACGTCCAAGAGCCGTAAAAAGTCAAAGCCACTGGTGCAGCTGACAGCCAGTGTTTAAAAGCCAATCGGTTCTCTATGGTCTTGGGGCACACCTTGTGTGTGTACCATTTAAATGGCGGTGTCATCTTAAGAACTCGGTGTGGTCTCAATCTTCCAGTGGTGCCTGGTGCCTGGTGCCCCCCACCCAATGCGGAACCCAGTTGGCCAGCATCTGGGTAGTGGTTGTGGAGGAGGAAGAGGTAGAGAGACAAGACCACTCTCACACAGAGACGACAGAACGAAGCCGATAAGAGGAGCACGAAGTCTTTTGTTGGGCTCCGCTGGAACCCAGGAAACCCACCGCGCTCGCTCCTCTCAGTCGGAGTGACGCGATTGGACCACCACCAGACAAGAAATTATACTTTATGTCCATTCTGGAGCTAATTACTAAGCAAGCAACGACGAAGACGACGACGACGGCTGAGCGGGCCCCGATGTGGCACACAATCAACGAGGAATACCGACCGAAGCCGAGCAACAATCGATGTTTGAGAGGAGAGCGAGAGATAAGTTGTCCGTGCCGTGCACATGGGCATAACCTCCTCGGAGTCGTCATCGTTGACCACATACAAGTGCCAAGTGCTGAGTGCTCGGTGCTCGGTGCTCAGTGCTGAGTGCTGAGTGCCGAGCGGACGACAAAGCAAGATCGGTCGCAGACCGGGAGGGCCTTATGGACTGACCGGGCGACCGACTGAATGACGGACGGACGCAGAGCGGACTCACTCTGATCGGGTAGGCAAACATTGGCTATGTGTTTATTTTAGCCTTCGGGTGATCATGAGATCAGATTAAAACACCTGAGAACGCACCTGAGTAAATCAATTCATTCCACGAATTTGGGTGTGCGCGGTCGCATACACAAAGCCGCACCACGATACGAGACCACTCTGGGCGCACTGGGAAAGGAAAACATTGAGAGTGTGAGCGAGTGTGAGTGTGTGTGCTGAGATCACCGGGGACCGAGATTCCTTTCATTCGATATCTTGAGGCGAAGACGACGGCTACGTCTACGATCGGGTTGAATCATTTATCAGTCGGTCGGTCGGTGCTGCAGTTGACGCATAATCAAAACAGGCTCAATGAGGTAGGAGTGGAATGGGGAATGGCTTTGAGAATTTCCATCTTCGTCGTTTCCTCTTCCCATTGACACCTGCACGTCGAGAACGAGATTAGATGGATACAGTGAAAGAATGCTGGTGGTTGAGTTGGGCCTACGCACCTCACCGCACCGCACCGCACCGCATAGCATCGTCAAGCCGATGAAGAATGCACTGGAACGGATTAAGTGTGCGAGCAAAGTGGGGATTGGGACTTCCTGAATGGAATTATGTTATTTTGGACAGGCGATTAGATGGGAACGCTTGCACGTGTTGAATGAATCACCCGAGATGGGCACGAACAGAGCTGCTTTGCGAGGGGAGTGAGGAAAATGAGAACGAGATGGATTTGAGGAGCAACTGCTGGGTGGTACACTGACGCGCGAAAAACATGCAAATTGGGTGTGCGAGCATCTAAAGAGCAGTCTTGGAAGTAGTTCGGCGAGAAGTTGGAAAGCGACCATAGATCTGCGAAAAAGGTGGTCTGACAAACCATTCGCCGACCCAGAGCAAGGAACATCATCGAAGGAGTCAAATCCTCTTGCTTTCCTCTTGTGGAGGACATCTTGCGCAGATGGAGAGCGCTGCTCAATCCCGAACAGGGCACAGAGGGTAACAGACCCGAAGTCTTAAGTGGGGCGGAGAATAGTCCAACGGTGGAGGAAGTCATTTTGGCGACAGAATCACTATAATTCGGCAAATCCGCCGGTGTGGATGGAATTCGGTCAGAAATGCTTAATTCAATGGGTAAAGGGGGAGTTTAATGGATCTCTCGTGTTATTATGGTGGCCTGGGAACGCGGTAAGACACCTGGCGATTGACAAACTGGGGTGATTGTCACTCTTTTTAAGAAAGGGGACAAAAGAGACTGCTCCAACTAAAAGGGCATATTCCTCTTAAGTTCTCTCGGGAAAGTCTACGCCGGGAAAGTTTTGGAAGCGCGTCCTAGAGCTATGGTCGAGTCAAGGATGGGAGATGAACAGTGAGGCTTTCGTAAAACCGACCAGATTTTCACTCTAAGAATGGTACTTGAGAAGGCTTGGGCGTAAGCCGACTGGATGGCGCGGTTGGTAGAGTGCCTACCCCTGGTTAGCGGGGACCCCGGTTCGAATCCCGCTTTTATCTGGTTTTCAAATCTGGTCCAGCCACCATTTGTCGTTGGTATCAAATTAACGGCACTGTCACTGGAGTAGTCAATTAGTGGTAGTAGTCTGACTAAGACTACTGGTCTAAGAGTGCTGGTGAATACACTAGCAGCCCGCCTTACAAACTAATCCAAGCCAAACCCATCTACAGCCGTTTTTAGATTTAGAGATAGCATATGACTGAGTTCCTCGAGATGAGCTCTGGGCTGTTCTGCAGGAGTATGTGATTGAGGGTCCTCTTTTTAGGGCCATTCAATCGCTATACACAAACTGTAGCAGCTGTGTTCGGGTTAACGGACGTTGGACTTCCCCAAGGGTACGTCTTGTCACCTCTTCTTTTCGTTATTTACGTGTACTGCATGTTGCATCACAGCAGAGGCTAGGAATGTTCCATATTGGGGGAGTTGAGGGTGAGGTAAGGTTAGGTAGGCGGGCTGCTAGTGCATTCATCAGTACACTTAGACCATATTAGCCCATTGTGATACCCCTAATCATAATAGAGGTATCACAATACAGTGTCGTTGATTTGATCCCAACGACAAATGGTGACGGGACCAGATTTGAAAACCAGATAAAAGCGTATTAACTTTGCTTTCACTGGGATTTCAACCTGGGACCCCGTTAACCAGGGGCAGGCACTCTACCAAATGCACTATCTAGTCGTTGAGGTTCAGTCACCTATTTTAACAAACATGTAGATGCTGCTCTGGCCAGAGCCCGAGGCGCTTTTGCCCTTGCAAAGAGACTGTTCTACAACAGCCAACTCGATGCAAGGGTGAAGGTCATCTGCTACATGGCGCTCATCTGGCCAATGCTCACCTATGGCTGTCCCGTGTGGTTCAACGTGAGTGCAAGCTTAATGGAAAAGATTCGGTTGTTCGAGAGGGCTTGTCTTAGGGCTTGCCTTCGTCTTTATCGAACTCCAGAATCCCAGTACATAAAATTCTATTCCAATGAGGTCTTATACAACAGGGCAAGCCTGATAAGGGTGGAAAATTTCCTGTTGAAGTTCATTCGAGGTCACACTGCTAGAGCGATGAACTCGGTCAATAATCTGATCTCTGGGGCTTACTACCCCAATCTAGAATATCACGAGAGGGTACCCCACAGTGGCTTCGTCCCCCCAGAAGCTTTTCTCAATTTCGGTAAGTCCGGCCTATTACAAGATATGAATGCGGTACCGCTCATCTATCACATCGCCAGATCAACTGTGGATGGGTGACTCAACCACGACCGCTCCGTCGCACAACGAGCTGAGGAGGGTCTCCTCCGGTTCAGTACGGCGGTATCCAGCCGAGACATTCGGGATGTTGCTAGGCAGCACCAAAATTTCTGGTGGCTGGGGAGCGAGGGAACTCCAGCGTCGAACCCTTTAGACCCGGGGTAGAAAGGGTAGTGCGTTCCCCCTTATGGGGCGCAGTCGGTCTCTGTCTTGCAGCGGATTAGATGGAAATCTATCAGCCGCAACCTATGGCCGACTTATATATCTTAGGGTAGTTTTAGGTAGTTTTTTAAGTTGTATATATGTGAAAAAAAAAGCAAGAATGTATATGTGTATACATGATGATACATGTATACATTGTGTATATTAAGGATATATGCGGATACACATGTGTATAGGGGTATAGACAGGTGTATATGCATATATACGTAGGTAGGTTTTAATGTAAGTTAGCTTGTAGTTTCTTTAAAAAAAAAAAATATGTTCGGTCATTAAGTTTTTAAATTTTTTTCTTATTATTTATTAGGCATGTTAAAATTTTCTTTTTACAAAATAATGTTAGATTTAGTCGAAAGACATAGAATAAGTTTAAGTTTAGCTTAGAGTACCCGCTCAGGGTCAGTAAGTTAGAATAAGTAACTAACACTGTTCGACCAACTAGTTTTAAGCATTTTTGTCTAGTATATAAGTTGTCATGAAGTAAAAAATAAAAATGAATTAAAATGAAAATGAAAAATGAGGTTCAGTCACCTTCGTTTTGCAGATGACTTAGTTATTCTCACATCTTCCCAGACGGAACTATGGCTGTATGGCCGTATGTGATGATTCTGCGATGAAGGTTAACGTGGACAAATCATCTAATCTTGTTCTCGACGTGCAGGTGTCAATGGGAAGAGGAAACGACGAAGATGGAAATTCTCATTGAGCCTGTTCAATGCACTATACATGTTAGTGGAGTGCCATTGGAAAAGTTTAAGTACCTCGGGGTCTTCCTTACGAGTGATGGGAGGAGGAATATTTATTTATTTATTCTTCCGTCTTTCAAGTACAGAGCTTTTTTAAGACTACTGATAATATTAATAACATTTCATTTCTTATTAATAATAATGCCTAGTATAAGCAGAATTTAACATACAATTATAATGTAATTTACAGTAAATTGCTACTCAAAAAATTTAAGATTTCATTTTTACATTTATCTCTACTCATATTAAAGTCTATAACATTTGCAACTGTGGTCGCCGTGGCGTCGTGGGTAAGTGCATCGACTCCTATGCAGAGGGTGCCAGGTTCGATACCCGAATTTACCACCTATTATAATTCACGGCTCCACCTCTTTCGAGTCACTGACAATGCTCAAAGAGTATTCCTGTCTAGAAAAAGCTTCTCAACTTCGCCTTTCGGAGTCGACATTGAACTGTAGGTCCCTTCCACTCGTGAAAGAACAATAGCACGCACAACACACGTGTTTGCTGAGAAGCTAGGCCCAGGTCCACCTCGGACTGTCGCGTCACCCATATTATTATTATTAACATTTGCAACTAAGTTGAATTTTATGCAAGCATTAGTTATAGGATCATTTTGCCCATCGTTTGTACTATGCCTCGAAACATAAAAGAAATCTCAAGGCCTCAGATAATGAGACGGGGTGTAAACACTGAACATGGAAAGCAGCACCGGACAATCAATGTGAGCAGTAATGACGTCATGAGCGAAAAGAACTGAATAAAAAGTCCTTCTTACATGCAGTTGCTGGATCGATAAACTGACATCTAGCATTATAATCTGGCCTATTTGAATTCCACGACATCTTTCGAAGAGCAAACCTAGTAAATCTTTTTTGTATTCTCTCAATACGAATAGCGCTATTGTTATATAAAGGATTCCATATTAAACAACAGTATTCTTATATAGAGCGAATTAACGAAGCATACACAGACTTAAGAGTGTAAGGGTCTTGAAAATCTTTTGAATTTCGAATCCTAGCATGGAGTTGGCCTTTGAAATAATATAAATAAGTCTATGTGCATAGAAAAAGTCAGTTGAACGTCGAATATAACCCCTAGATCTTTATGCGAACATACTCTTGTTAAGATTGTATTATCAATCTTATAATTATAGATTATAGGAGATAAAATTCTAAAAAATGCCATAACTGAGCATTTACTAATATTGAAATGTAGTCCATTCAAATCGCACCAATTCTGTACTGATGAGATATCATTTTGCAACTCCATTGCATCGGCTAATGATCGCACGGATTTAAACATTTTTAAATCGTCAGCGTATAAAAGGCAGTCGGAATGGGAAACATAGGAAGGCAAATCGTTAATAACAAGAAGAAACAGAAGAGGGCCGAGGTGACTACCTTGAGGTACCCCAGAGATATTGAAAATTACCCGTGACAGATCATTACCTATTTTTACAAACTGTCTGCGATTTGTAAGGTAGCTAGTTATCCATTTCAAGATTTTAGAATGAAAACAAATCATCTCTAGCTTTTTTATGAGCACATTATGTTGAACACGGTCAAATGCCTTCGAGAAGTCAGTGTATATGGAGTCAACTTGAAGTCTCGTTTCCATGGAACTTAGGCAAAAGTTTGTAAATATAACCAAATTGGTCGAAGTTGATCTTCCACTTTTACAGCCATGTTGAAATTGTGATATTTTTTCTTAACAACAGCTTCGAATAAATTCGGTATTAATTGGAGTTTAGCTATTGGTCTGTTGACAATAGAACTTTTAGGTCCAGATTTATGTATTGGGGTGATGAGAGAATCCTTCCAGCAAACCAAAAATTCGCCGCGAGCCAGTGACATATTGAACTTTCCTGTAGGATTGCTGTAGGAGCTCGCCCTTCCTGATTACAGATTGCTCATGATGTGTCAAAACTGAAAAAGAATTGAAATCAGGAAGGTGTGAAAGCCAAATTAGTAGTTTTCAACTCAGTATTTGTTTCAACTCTCACCTAAGAATAAGATCGCGAAAACAAGCCGCTGAGATGAGGTTTCTTCGTGATGTTGTGGGAATTAGAGAGTGAGAAACACGACATTGCGCGAGGAACTCAATGTCGAGCAGCTGCTTCTTCGATCGGAGAGAGCTATGCTTCGTTGGTTTGATCACGTAGCACGTATGTCCAATGCTGCATGCGATTCCATCAGGCAGGCGACCACTTGACAGACTCAGGGAGAGGTGGTTGGACCAAGTCCATAAGCTCGCCTGGTTACGCTTGGGCATAACCCTTGATGAGTTAGAGTCGATGGCGGAGGTTCGAGTTGTCTGGAGATCTCGCGTGCGTGGTTTACCCCCACGGCGCCTTTACTGGATCATGCGGGCCAGAAGATGCTGGGTGGGACAGGTCTCTGATTTGGACGTGTTTGTTAACGAGTGTCAAGCATGTGAGTGGGTCTGGAGACGCTGTGGATTCATGTTTTGGATTCAAGAGTCAGTGTACTCTCCCACTTCATTGTCGTGGAGATTCCAACCACGACCTAGTGTATGGATTGGAACCTGCAAGGAGAACTAGTAGTCTTGCCCGAAATTCAATAGCCGTTGTGACTGTGAACGGTTGCGGTAACTCCTACTCTGGGTGACTAGGTTCAGTTCAAACGAACAGCCTTATAATTCACGTCTCCACCTCTCGTCAGTCACCGCAAATCCTCAGGAATAACCTGTGTGTAAAAAAAAGTTTCTAAAACTCTCTTCTTTCCCCTCTTTGAGTCGGCGTAATTAATACGGATCCCTCCAACCGTGAAATGGCAAGATCACGTACAAACGAGTGGTTGTTGTAGAAGCCAGGCCAGCTCATTATTTTTATTCCTAATTTCGTCACCAGAAAGATGTGATTCAGACTTTTTCAATCACTTTCGAGTGACACCACTCGAAGTCATGGCCACCGAGGAAACCTTTCCAGGTTCCTTCAACAACACTCAAAATCTCTACAACTTCGAAACTTCCATCCGCGTGTTTGTTTGATAATCAAGCCCGCCCTTCGTGACTGACTAGAATTGATGCCTGACATTCGTCACAAACCACGATCAGCACGAGCCACGGTCAGTTGACGCAAGTTGAGCGACGCAAATGATGTGATGATAATTAAATTTCCCGATCAATCATACACGGAAAGTGAATCACAACTGCGCCGTCATCGTCTTGTGACTTTGGTCGATTAGAACCTTGCATCTGACGACCTCAAAATAAATCTCTTCTACGTGAGTGGCTTGAAATTTGAGTTCAAAGTGATTAAGGGGGTCTGGTGATGTAGGAGAAGGGAACATATTTTAAGCCACCCTGATGGGAGCTTTGATCAGGGAAACTGGGTTGTGCTCAGTTGTAACCCATCAGCGGTACAATGGGATTATTTCGTTGGTTTTGCAAGATGATCCGAAGGCAGGCACATTTAAGTTCTCAAAAGGCGTCTCTTGAAATTCTTTTGGCAATTCACAATGCCAAGTCACTTAGCCACCTAAGTAACTGGATGAAGAAGCATGTATTGGCTTGCTTTCAAGGATGAGGCCTAGGTTCACACACAAAAGAAGAAGAAGACGAGGCTATTTATAGTAGGGGGACACACATCTGAGGCCTGTGGCGGGTAAGGAATTAAGAACTGTAAGGCGATGTATACTTGAACAACTACTCTAGGTTAAGTAGGGGGCTGCTAGTGCATTCACCACCACACTTAGACCATGCTGGTCTATTGTGATACCCCTAGTCAGACTACTACCACTGATTGGCCACTCCAGTGACAGTGCGGTAAATTTGATCCCAACGGCAAATGGTGACTGGACCAGATTTAAAAACCAGATAAAAGAGTATTCTTGCTTCTTTTTTGTTTGGCGCTACAGTCCGGGGTGGACCTGGGCCTCAACCAACAAGCCTCTCCAGCTAGCACGGTCTCTGGCTAGCCGTCTTCAGTGTCGCACGCTAAGTTGGTTGAGGTTCTTCTCCACCTGGGTGCGCCACCTTAAACGCGGGCGTCCTCTGTTGCGTTGTCCCACGGGTTCGTCGAAGACTCTCCGAGCCGGAGCTGAGTTGTCCATACGCTCTACATGGCCTAAACATCTTAGGCGTTGGATCCGAAGACGCCTGACTAGACTCATGTCGCTGTACTGTCCGTACAGTTCGTGGTTGAATCTTCTCCTCCAGAAACTGTCAACGCAAACAGGACCAAAGATCGCACGCAGAGCTTTTCTCTCGAAAATACCAAGGACTTCCTCATACGCTTTTGAGAATGTCAATGCCTCCGCGCCGTACAGCAGGACTGGGATGATCAAGGTCTTGTATAAAGTCAGCTTGGTCCTTCGAGAGAGGACTCTACTACTCAATTGCCTCTTGAGCCCATAGAAACAGCGGTTGGCAAGAGTTACTCTGCGTTTGATCTCGGTACTGGTGTTATTTGTACTATTTACTGCGAAACTGAGGTAGACGAAGTCCTTGACTACCTCGAAGTTATAGCTGGCCATTGTGACTCTCTGTCCAAGACGTCGATGTTGTGTGTCCTTTCTTGATGACAGCATATACTTCGTTTTGCCCTCATTCACCTCTAGACCCATTTTAGCTGATTCTACCTCAATGCCAGCAAAAGCCTCATTGACGGCTCGCTGTGTTCTGCCACTCGCATCAATGTCATCGGCGTATGCTAGCAGTTGTACGGACTTCTGGAAGATGGTGCCTCTAGTGCTGGCTTGTGATCTTTCCAGGATGACGTTAAAGAAGTCACATGACAGCGCGTCGCCGTGTCTAAAACCTTTTTTGACATTGAAGGTCTCGGTGAGTTCTTTACCGACTTTGAAGGAGCAGCGAGAGTTCTCCATCGTCATCCTGCACAACCTGACGAGTTTGGCAGGGATGTCAAAACTAGACATGGCGTTGTATAGCTCGTCCCTATGCACGCTGTCAAATGCGACCTTGAAATCGACAAAAAGGTGGTGGGTGTCGATTTGCATTTCTTGGGTCTTTTCCAGGATCTGCCAGTGTGAAAATCTGGTCGATGGTGGACTTCGTTGGCCTGAAACCGCACTGATAGGGACCTATCAGGTTATTTAGAAACGGCTTCAGGCGAGTACACAAAACGGCAGAGAAGATCTTACAGGCGATGTTAAGGAGACTTATCCCTCGGTAGTTGGCTCAGTTGAAGGGGTCTCCTTTCTTGTGGATTGGGCAAATGATACTGAGATTCCACTCATCGGGCATGCTTTCCTCCGACCATATCTTACAGATGAGCTGGTGCATGCGCCCTACCAGATCATCTCCAGCTGCCTTAAAGATTTCAGCGGACAGTCCGTCCGCACCGGCAGCTTTGTTAGACTTCAGTCTTGATATTGCTATCTTGACCTCGTCTAACTCGGGAGGACGGAATTCTCGTCGATCGTCGGCCATATTGAGTGGAACATTCTGCCTGACAGCGGTATTGGATTCTTCCTCGCTGTTTAACAGTCTACAGAAATGGTTTTTCCAAATTCTCAGTATCGACTGCGACTCTACTACCAGTTGTCCATTCTCGTCCCGGCAGGCTTCTGTCCGAACCTTATATCCACTGGATGACTGCTTCACCCTCTGGTAAAACTTTCGGACATCGTTCCTACCGTAGCACCTCTCCATCTCCTGGCTTCTCAGGGCTTGAGGGTCTCGTCCCTTCGTCTCTGTTCGTAGAGCTCAGGAACAGCTCTCGTTGTTCGTTGTTGCGTTGCTTTGTAGGCATCCAGCTTCGCTGCATGTGCCAGCCTACACTCGTTGTCAAACCATGGGTTTTTTCTAGGTGGTGCCGTAAAACCCAGCACATCAGTGACAGCATCAGACAAAAGAGTATTAACTTTGCTTTTACTCGGATTCGAACCGGGGACCCCGCTATAACCAGGGGCTGGCGCTATACCAACTGCTCCATCCAGTCGTCTAACAACTACTCTAACTCAGAATCAAATCCATTTTCCACACTCAATCTCGGATGCACTTTAGACGACGCACAAATATGGATGAATGCATTGTTTAAAAGCGCAAAGAGTCTTAGGTTCGGGTATTGCACTGACCAACATACCAACAGATGTGGGTGGCGCTCTACAGCCCGTAGAAGGCCAGGGCCTAGCTTACACAAGACTTACACTTCTCTCTCACGAATGAATGGGACCTATAGTTTAATGCCTCAAAGACACCCCAGCAACAAGAAGCTTTACGAATTATAGTTATGAGTTCATAAAAACTAATTTGGTTTATTCTTGCTTAACGGTCAATTCTATTTGTTTTCTTTTGATTAAACACAATTTGGGTCTTTCAGATTCAAATTTCTCCTTCTGGGTTCTTGCAGTTTTTGCTATCAACTGACATCTGGTCTACTCTTCTCTTCTCCGCTGTACCTCGGTTGCACTTGTCCACCATTAACCGCATTGGTTGCTGATGGCGTGATTCTACAAACTTTGCAGACAGAGGGAGTTGTTTTTGTTGGTCCTTCCTCACGTAATTTGCATGCTTTGTTGAGAGAGGCGTTGTTTTGGTGTCTTGATTCCTCACGTGATCTAGACAGAGGTTTTGTTTGCAGCGAGAGACGTTCTTTATCTCTCCCACGCATGATGTATGGCTTGTTATGTGTTCTTGCCAGCCTGTGTGTGTAACTCACGCATCATCCCCCTATAACAGCACACGAAGACACTGTTCAGAAAGCAGCTAAAGGACATCAATAACCATCCTTACGAGGCAACCAGGAACCTAAGAAACATAATTCCCGGGCAACGCTACCTCAACGCGCTAAATCTGCCAAGCGAGCAGAACTTTCCAACGACGTCGAACAGCGATTTTCATTACTAAACGCCCAGACGAACGCCCACGCCACAAATATGCAAGGTGTTACGTATGACGATTTTCTGCATGAAGAGCTGCATGGATGATACCAGAGCAGCGATAGCAATCATCATCGGGGCCAAATCGACTACCACACCACCACCCCATCCCAAAAAGACTGACACAGACCCACGGACTTGAACAACCCGGCCATAAGATATAAAAAATAAACAACTAAATGACATTAATAATAAAAGTTAAATTAAAAAATGTACATCAGTTGGGCCCCCATTTTTGAGCCAACAGCCTAACCTTTAGTTTGACTACTGGATGTCGGAGTTGGTAGAGCACCTGTCCCTGGTTAGCGGGGACCCCGGTTCAAATCCCAGTGAAAGCAAAGTTAATACGTTTTTCAAATCTGGTCCAGTCACCATTTGCCGTTGGGATCATATCACTGGAGTGGTCAATCAGTGGTAGTAGTCTGACTGTGGGTGTCACAACGGACCAATATGGTCTAAGTGTGCCGGAAAATTCACTAGCAGCCCCACTACCTAACCTAACCTATCTGTCCAAGTGGAAAATAAAGCTGAATGTAGAAAAAATCCAAGCTATCTTTTTCACCCAGCAGCTTTCTTGCAGCTGTTCAAATAAGAATTAATAGCCACTCAACAGCACGAAAGCCATTTGTTAAGTATCTGGGCATATTCTCCGAACAAAAACTTTTATTTAACAAACTCTTTTTAGCCCCTCTACCTAAACTAACCTAACCTTTAGTAGACAAAGTTGCCTAAATAATTTTTCTATTTAAATAAAATTTTTAAATCGCTACGACTTAATGCCGACTCCGAACGGCGAAGTTGAGAAGCTATTTCTAGACAGGAATACTCTTTGAGCATTGCCAGTGACTCGAAAGAGGTGGCGTCGTGAATTATGAAAGTTGGTAAATTGGGGATTTGAACTTGTCGACGCACTACGCCAAGGCGACGAGAGGGATAATTAAAACATTTATTTATGATAAAGGTTTACCCTGTCACTGGAGTGGTCAACCAGTCCACATATGGTCTACTAAGTACGCTGGTGAATTCTGGTGACTCGAAAGAGGTTCCGTGAATTATGAAAGGTGGTAAATTCGTTTCTTTTTTTGTCCCAATAAGGTGGCTGGCCCAAAAATACGAAGAGGAACATCATCTCATTTTCGTTTCTTTCCTATTTATTTGTCCCAGCTAAGCAGCTGTCCTGATGAGGCTGTGTCCCATTAAAGCGGAATCATCTGGGGCCTATTTCAGAGAAAATACATCTCATACATCGTATGATGCTGACACTTCTGCTGTATGATTTCTGTTTCTCAGATTTGTTGTATGAGCCGCTGTAATACAACATTTATCACCTAAGGCTTACACTGGAAATATGGGCAAGTTGTATGATTCTGTTTCACAGAAAAATATCGTACACATCATACAACAGTTTTATTATAAATTTATGATACATTTCATACAGCATTTCAAACTGCCACTACAAAAATGAGTCTTTAAATGAGAAAATAAACAAAAATAAGCATTTTTGTGCTTATTATTTTTGAATAATAATATAAATCTTTTTTTTTTTAAATTAGACATGTATCAAAAAGGAATGCTAGTTTGTGAACAAATTTTTATGCAAATGCATGGAATGAAATCTCTCTACATTCCTGAGGAACTCCGTAAGTTAGTTTTTTGTTTTTGCAATCCATTCATATGGCGTCTGGCTTTCATTCACGATATTGTTTAGTTTTCAATTAAATTTGTCATTCAAAATTAAACGTCATAATTATACACATCATACAAGAAAGAAGATATCATACAATACGTCCAGTAGAATCTCAGAAACAGAAAATTGTATGATGCATGAGAGTTTTGAATTTTGTTTGAAATGTATGTGATGTATGATCTATGAAATAGGCCCCTGATTGTACACATTGAACTATATTTGATAACTCGAGTGAAATTGGTTGGTAATAGCGCCAAGACTGACATTTACCTGACTTCGGTAACTCGACTTCGGTAACTCGGTAACCATTGCTCGAATGACTTGATAGTGATTGCTCGATAGACTTGTTACTGGCCCTGGGCGGGCACTATAAGCTAAACTTAATCTTCTTCTCAATGTCTTAGGACCTAACCTAACAATGAATATGTATGAAGAAATGAATTTAAATGTTCAGCTTAATATAAAGAAAATTAGGCAACAAAATTAATTACAGAACTGTTTTCACTTAAAACTTAACGAAACATAAATACATTCATATTTTTATTTTATTTTATTATTTTATTAATTTTTTTTATTATTTTTTTTTAAATAGAAACATATATACATATATACATATATACAGCTTAAAACTTCCTTAAAACTTCCCCAAGATATATAAGTCGGCCGTAGATTGCGGCTTATAGAATTTCATCTAATCCACGGCAAGACAGAGACCGACTGCGCCCTATAAGGAGGAACGCACTACCCTTTCTACCCCGAGTCTTAAGGGTTCGACGCTGGAGATCCCTCGCTTCCCAGCCACCAGAAATGCTGGAGCTGCCTAGCAACATCCCCAACGTCCCGCCTGGAGACTGCCGTACTGAACCGGAGGAGTCCCTCCTCAGCTCGATCGTGGTTGAGTCGCCCATCAACAGTTGATCTGGCGATGTGAAAAATGAGCGGTACCGCATTCATATCTTGTAATAGGCCGTCCATATCTAAATGGAGAAAAGCTTCTGGGGGAACGAAGCCACTGTGAGGTACCCTCTCGTGATATTCTGGATTGGGGTAGTAAGCCCCTGAAATCAAGTTATTGACCGAGTTCATCGCTCTAGCAGTGTGACCTCGAATCAACTTCAACAGGAAATTGTCCACTCTTATCAGGCTTGCCCTGTTGTATAAGACCTCATTGGAATAGAATTTTATGTACTGGGACTCTGGAGTTCTATAAAGGCGAAGGCAAGCCCAGACAAGCCCTCTCGAACAACCGAATCTTTTCCATCAAACTTGCACTCACGTTGAACCACACGGGACAGCCATAGGTGAGCATTGGCCGGATGAGGGCCATGTAGCAGATAACCTTCTCCCTCGCATTGAGTTGGCTGTTGTAAGACAGTCTCTTTGTAAGGGCAAAAACGCCTCGAGCCCTGGCCAAGGCAGCACCTACATGCTAAAATATAGATACTGATCTAGCCAGATCCCGAGGTATCTGACTACAGTCCTTTGCGTCGGTGGTTCCCCGTGTCGTCCAACGATTGAGAACTGTTGCCAATTCTTTTTCGTGTCCGCCGAGGCCTTATACAACGGCGTCCTGAACAGAATGGTTTCCGACTTCCGGATGTTGATACTAAACTTCCAGTCATCCAGAGATAACCTATAATAGAGATATCCAACTTCTACCTCCCTTGCCCCTTGATTTCATCTGACAGCGTTTTTTATACGCTTTTTGTCTTGTGTCTGTGAATATGTGTAAGCTCTGGAGAACAGCTGTGGAACAGCAGATACCCTTCCCCACCTTACTAATGGGGCGAATTAGAGTTCTCATTTGAAAATTCGCTCGTTATTTGAACGTTCTTTCAAATTTCGGTGTTCAATTTTCAACACAGTATGGAGGGGTAAACGAACGAACAAATCTTATGTTCATGAAGTCGATTCATTAAAACTTTGAGCAATTTACAATCTGAAATACTTGGACATAATTAATGAATGCACTACATAGTGTGAATTTTTTGATATGAATAAAAATTAATAATACATTCACACGTTCAGTTAACCAATAATAAAAATATTATTGAAGCGTGAATCACAAATAAGATGTTTTGACAACCATTTTTTAGCATTAGTAAAAGTTGCAATATATTGCCATTGTTCTTATCAAATTTTTTTAAATTGAATTCATGAGTTTTTCAGAATTCATGATTTAAGCGTATAAAGGGGGCTTCATTTTTTGAGTTAATTTGTCAGGTATGGTTTATGAATAGGCTATATATACACTTAAGAATTAATTTAAGGTCAAATAGTTCCAGTTAAATGGACATTGCAATACATTGTTATTCACAAAAGTCCCTTTAACAATGTAAGAAAATTCCCTTAAAAATACTAGTCAACTTTTGAACACCCTCCGAACAGCCCATGTACGTTACATGGAAAGTACATGGATTCCCACTAAATTCATGAATCTGCCGCTTTTTTCCCACAAAATTCACGAATCGGCCGCCATATTGTGGTGAATTGACGAGCGTTGTAAATGTATAAGTGAAATACAAGGGGAGGGAAGCTAGGGGAAAAAATGGCCGAAGTTGGATATCTCTATCATCCATTATCTCTGCAGTCATCGCAGCTTCTCATGAATGAATCGAAGTCACCCTGCGTGATAATTGCCAATACCCAATATGATCAAGCAATTGTGTGTGCAAATACTTGAATGAAAAAATAGATTTCTGGACGGATTTTATTCGTTGTTTTCTTTGTTTTTTTGTTTTTCTTTCTCTTTGGTTGAAATTGAAGTTTAAACACTGATGACATTTACATCATGAAAACTGTTATTGAGAAACCGTGAATTCAATTTACAAGTAATTTTATTTGTTAACCAAAAAAGACAATTTCGTCCGATCGCATTCGATCCAATCGCAAAAGACCAGAAAAGAAAAGGATACAGGTTGGTGTTCGCCACTAGGTGTCGCTGGAGTCATTAACGGGGGGGCCGCACAATGGTGCAAATCTCGATCAAAAACAATGTTTATTTAATGATTTTCTGTCGCACAAAAGCCATCGAGCAGAAATTTGTGAACGGCAAAATTTTAAAGGTAAATGGACAAGCATCAATTGCAATCGTCAGTCGCAATAAATAATCAGTCGACAATCGACAATCGGTTTGTATCGATTATCGTGTGATTATCGGCACTCGCAATAGAGGCCGCAGTTTTGAAGATTGTCCTTGGAAGAAGCAGAAACTGGAAAGGTATGAGGTGAAGAAAAGAATGGTTGAAGAAATGTTGCTTCTTCTGTTGGTGTGCGGGATAGACCTGGGCTCTAATCGCGTAAGGCGATAATCGTCTCTCGCTAGCGTCTCGACGATAGTTTCGCTTCATGTATACGATTCATAAAAAAACGATAGCGCCTGAGAGATATCGTTTTGCCTGCTTTGCGTAGGCTGAAAACTGTCATTAACTCTCGTCTCGATGAATGATTTTTGGCGATGCCTATTTCAGTATCGTCTCCTATTAAATGAGAACAAATTGTGTACACATATCTTGTTCTGCACTTTTGAGACATTTTTTGAGTGACAGGTCGCAATTGTATTAGTTTTGTTCGCTAACTGTGGAAGGTTGTGTTGAGAGGAATTAGAGCACAGATGTAATTTTTACGTGAGAGATATAATTTTCAGAGCTCTCAAGCTGTAACGATAGACGAGACCAGGAATGAAGTATCACAGAGATGCCTTCGACTTCTACCGCTCTTGCCCTTTAAGATTTTCGACAACTGCTTTTTATAACGTGTTCATAAAGCAAATTGACCATCAGAGGACGGCATTTACGTTATTTCATGAATAACCGTCAAAATGTATGAATATCTGTCAAAAAGGCATTCAAATTCGTCGATGAACTAGGGGGCAATCAGCTGTGAATTCGGCTATCTCTGTAACACTTCATTTCTGGACGAGACGATGGAAATTATCGACGATATCATCGAAATGAATCAAAATGACGATAGTCGTCTGAAAAGTTACGCGATGAGAGCCCTGGGTTGCTAT
Organism: Eristalis intricaria; assembly: GCA_964034865.1. Classification (NCBI taxonomy): domain Eukaryota; kingdom Metazoa; phylum Arthropoda; class Insecta; order Diptera; family Syrphidae; genus Eristalis; species Eristalis intricaria. The sequence goes on along the minus strand of OZ035875.1, from coordinate 80,734,629 downwards.
CAACAAACGTCACCAGTGAGATGAAACTTTTGCCAGTTGTCTCCAGGTACAGACGCCCATAAGTGACTGAAGTACTTCTCCACGTCGGTGCGCCATCGCATCTAGTACGGAGTTGAATGCTCTTCGGGTTGGAGCAATGCCTTCCATGTGCTATCTCACTCAAGGCTTGACTGATGTCACAGTTGGTTGAATATTCGTCTACACATACCATCAAGGCAAAACAGGACAAAAAATTTAACGACAAGGACATCTCCATCTGCGCTTGCGATTGTCCACGTCTACGCACCATCTCACAGGAGAGAGAGTGATGTATAAAGGCCTTCCTTAGTTCCTCAAGAGAAGGCAGTACTACTACCAAATTGCCTCTCAAGACAGTAGCACGAAATGACCAAGTTTCCATGTCCGGACAGCTCCTACGTGACCAACTCACCATGTCACTGTCAATTCACCAAAATCAGATCTTACATCATCTTGATTTACGTCCGCCACTCAGTGCGGATGACAGTTTGAATTTTCTCAAACTTTCGCCAAATCAATCAGTTAATCGACGTCGTCAACAAGATCCACATAACGGCTGCTCGCATTGGGACTCCCCATACCCAGAGGTCTAATCATGATTTCACGCTGACCATCAAAAGCCCGTAAAAGATATCTACAATCTTAATCGCCGACACCCGAGACCATCACAATGGATCCTTACGTAACCGCTTCCGCCATCAAATAAGCGCGCCCATCGCGGCGTCATTACATGGGACGGTCGAACGTCGTCGACACCAAGCCCGTGCAGCGCCGGCCATCTAGCGCCAAGCCAAATTCGGCTAAAACAATATTATTTCCCATAGATGTTCCCACGTGAACAGTGAACCGTCCGAAGAAAGCCCCGCACCGCACACGGCCGAGCAGAAAATTGAAAAGAGGAAAACGTCCGTCGCGCAGCCGCAGAGTGACGGAACAAAAAAAAATGGGGGGAAAAAAAGCAGAAGCAAATCTGAGCCGTTGCATGGACGGAGTGACTTTTTTTCTTCTTCTTCTTCTTCTTTCTCTCTGTTAGCACGTCGTGGTGGAATTTCTGGGCTTTTGAACACCTGCAGCCCACTGCCGAGAGGAAACAAAAAAAAAAAACAAAAAGAAGCACAACACTCGTTTCACCTTTGCGGGTATCTCTCCCACTTACGGAGACGATGACGGCGATTACGATGAGGGGAAGCCTCTTTTTCTTCACTCTTTCTTGTACCATTTTACTGCCATCCGTGATTTTTCACCATCCACTGGGCCGACGCGCGGCGTCGCACGGGGGGAACCGCTTTTGCGCGCGCGTTTTTTTTTGTTCCTCTGCTGTTGTTTTTCTCTTGTACTCTCTTGTGTCAGACCTCGATTTCACGGGTCTTGCAACAGTCATCACAGACTCGCTAATAACCACAAGCGCGTCTCCCCGACCAAGCGACGCGTCGCGTCGAGGCAAAGGCCAAACTACACCAACAACGCCAGCCGGGGACGCGAAGACAAAAACAGCACGAAGACCGAGAAAAGAAAGAAAACAAAATCTCAGCTTTGTGTGATGTTGCAGAAAGGGTGCTGTGGGCGGTCGGTGGTGGGGGGAGTGTGGAGAGGGGCCTAGCAAGGGGGGCCAAACGTGTCAAAGCTTGACGAAGGGAAAACACGATGACGACGCTGAATTGCTGGGCCTGAGAGATTCTCGCTGGCCAAGTGGCCATTTTCGGTGATACCGTGATTACTGAACGTCGGACGATGTCCGACAGTGACGCTGACGATGACGAAGACCACAACGACGACGACGACAACACCAACAACGATGAAAGAGGTCGTGGCCGCAATTACAGTGAAGTACCACCGCACCAGCACAGCCGAGCCCGCGCATCACCGCAACGTCTTGAGTCTTGATTGAACCTCCTCGGCGGAGTCAGACAGACCGATCCAGAGTCGATATCACGAGGCTGCGGCCGTTAAGTAGCTCCGAGCTGCGAACTGCGAAACTAAATGGCGATTAATGGGTAATTTGGTGCTCGTCGTGTTTTGCCACTTGGGGAACAACCTCGTGGAACGTCATTTAATGACGGCTACTGCGCTGTCGTCGTCGTCGCGATGCAAGATATTCTAGATATTGTAGGTAATTGTATTTTGGGGTTTTTTTTTTCTTGGTTTTTGTTGCCTTCGTTCGTTTCCTTCTCAATCGAGTTGAGAGGACAATAAAGCGGCAGCTGTGCAAAGTCTGGGAAAAGTCAACGAATCACTTGAACCCTCATGGCTACTTAGGGGCAAATTAATTTCCAATTAAGCAGGATGCGCACTTGCAGTGAAATACATCACTGCTGGTCTGGCTTTGTCTCTGCCAAGGCGTTGTTGTTGGGCGCTTCGATGCTGAGTGTGTAGTTAAATCTCGGGAGAGTATGAAGCCATCACTTTGTTGGAGACGTTAAAAAAAGCAATCAAGGCTGATTTAATCATCTGTGCGTCCCCGTGGCAAAACTTTAAAATTCGTTGCGCAAGAAAAACGTCCTCTTAAAAGGATTTTTAATTTCCGAATAGCTCCGAAGGTGGTTAACTGGAAATTTAATTTGAGGCTCGATTTTGCTGCTAAATAAAAAGGAAGATGCATATGTGACGTCTTGTAGAAAACCTATTTATAGGGCCAGCGACCCATGGAGGTATTGCCTGATACACAATAGCGCGTTTGCGTTTGCGCTGGCGTTGGCTTTCAACGCACACAATTCAATGGCCATGCACTAAATACAGCGTCGACCTGCGTAAAGGGAAAAAGAGAAAGATGAGAGGATTGTAATTAAACGTACAACGTAGTGCATCGCATGTCATTATTCAACATGTTGGATATTTTTTGACAGAGAGGTGCGCTGTGAGAGAACCTTTCTCCCAAATTGAGTGCTTTCTTCCAAATTGAGAGTAGTTCGTGTCAACTGTCATTTGAGAAATGAAAACAGCTGATTAAAAATAATATAACGACAAAAGTTAAAAGCAGGCGTTATGAACACAAGCCGTAGAGCGCCTTGTAGGGAGAAAGAGATGATTTTCATTTTATGCGGTTCATCTCTCAAAAATGTTAACAATCAAAGCGCAACGCACAGATTCCGTCCGACTTTTTTGGTCAAACGATGAATGTACGCAGAAACTCTAAGATAGAATGGCGCACAACGCCGGGTCGTCCACAGCATAAAGAATGTCCAAAAATGTGTCAGTAGCCAGAGTTGACTTTAAGGTAGATCTGGAATCTAAGTTAGATCTAAGACCCTATTCAATTGTTGGGAGGGGGGTGTATAATGGCAATAAAGGTGACGCGACAGTCCGATGTGGACGTGGGCCTGGCGTTTCAACAACCACGCATGTTGTGCTTGTTATTGTCCCTTCACAAGTGGAAGGTCTTTTTTTCGATCGGCGAAGTTGAAAAGCATTTTTCTGGAATGGAATACTCTTTGTGCATTGCCGGTGACTCGAAAGAGGTGGAGTCGTGAATTATGAAAGTTGGTTAATTGGGGATTCTAACCTGTCGACGCACTACCCCACCACGCCACGGCGACGAGGGGCATGATTAAAACATATATTTATACACCTATGATCAAGGGTTACCTTGTGTTTGATCAGCAGATAGATACCTAAAATGTATTTATATATATTTATATTTGTTGAGTTCTCTTCGTAATGCAATTGCGTATGCCCATGACTTGATCGTGGACAGATCGGGCAAAAAGATCGAGGAAATCACTACCCTCACGCAGGGTGATTTCGATTCATTCATGAGAAGTTGCGATGACTGGAAGCTGAGCATTAACTGCCGGAAGTCGGAAACCTTTCTGTTCAGGACGCCATTGTATAAGGCCTCGGCGGACACGAAAAAGAATTGACGAAAGTTCGCAATCGTCGGACGCCACGGGGAACCACTGGAGAAAAAGACTGTAGTCTGATACCTGGGGATCGGGTTGGATCAATAGCTATGTTTTAACAAAACGACTGAATGGCGCAGTTGGTAGAGTGCCTGCCGCTGGTTAGCGGGGTCCCCGGTTCAAATCCTAGTGAGAGCAAAGTTAATAGCTTCTATCTGGTTTTCAAATCTGGGCCCGTCACCATTTGTCGTTGGGATCAAATTAAGGGCACTGTCACTGGAGTAGTCAATCAGTGGTGGTAGTCTCACTGTGGGTATCAAAGTGGACCAATATGGTCTAAGTGGTGAGTGCACAAGCAGCCCGCCTATCTAACCTAACCTATATTTTAACAAACATGTAGATGCTGCTCTGGCCAGTCCCCGAGGCGCTTTTGCCCTTACAAGGAGACTGTTTTGGCCATGACATGGCCCTCATCCGGCCAATGCTCACCTATGGCTGTCCCGTGTGGTTCAACGAGAGTGCAAGCTTGATGGAAAAGATTCGGTTGTTTGAGAGGGCTTGTCTTAGGGCTTGCCTTCGACTTTATCGAACTCCAGAGTCCCTGTACAGAAAATTCTATTCCACTGAGGTTTTATACAACAGGGCAAACCTAAAAAGAGTGGACAATTTCCTGTTGAGGTTGATTCGAGGTCACACTGCTAGAGCGGTGAACTCGGTCAATAACTTGATTTCAGGGGCTTACTACCCCAATCCAGAATACCACGAAAGGGTACTCTACAGTGGCTTCGTTCCCCCAGAAGCTTTTCTCCATTTAGATAAGTACGGCCTTTTACAAGATATTAATACGGTACCGCTCATTATTCGAATCGCCAGATCGACTGTGGAGGGTCTTCTCTGGTTCAGTACTTCAGTATCCATGCGAGACATTCGGGATGTTGCTAGGCACTTGAATTATCTGAGGGCATATGTATTATTATTATTTTCTTCACCTTTAAGAGCTTTTTAAACTACAATTATGAACAATGACTTATCAGAGGATATTCAAAAATTAATAGTAAAACTAAGTTCGGAGGGTAAAAGTTTAAGAGAAACTGGTGAAATCATTGGTAAAGCACATCCTTCCGTACAAAGAGTTTTAGAAAACTGCTCAGAAACTGGAAATTTTACTTCGAAATACAGATCTGGACGCCCAGCAGTATATACAGCCAGGGAAAAACGGCCAGTTTTGGCTGAAGTAAAAGAAAATCACGGAATAAGTGCTCCTAAAATAATTAAGATAATGCAAGAGAAGTTTGAAAATTCGACTGGTTACTCTACGGTTAGAAAAACCCTGAGAGGAGGTGGTTATCATGGACGATCGGAAAGGAAAAAAACCTTGTATTTCAGAAATTAACCGAAAGAAGAGTGTTGCTTTTGCCAAGGAGAAGAAGCAAGAACGTTTTTGGAATAGTGTATTATTTTCGGACGAAAGCAGATTTTGAAATTTATTGGAATTAAATGGGCGCGGTATTGTGTGGAGAAAACCAGCAACTGAATGGAATAAAGAAAACATATTTTCCAACAGTTAAGCATGGTGGTGGCGGAGTCATGGTATGGGGGTGTATAGCAGCAATGAATGCATAATGGATAGATTCCAGTATTTCCCTGAAAGTGCCAGCAAACTAGGTTTGGGTGATCATTTTATATTTCAACACGGTAATGATCCCAAGCATAATTCTTACATTGTAAAGCTTTGGCTATGTTCCAAAACAGTTGCATACACCTCCGCAATCACCAGACCTTAATCCCATCGAGCATTTGTAGGAATTGTTGGACCGACGCATCCGTCAACATAACATATTCTCCAAAAAACTGCTTGAGGAATGGTCCAAAATAACTCCTGAAGAAAACGAAACGCTTAATAAGTTCAATGGGAAAACGACTGACGGAAGTAATATTCAGAAGAGGGTACCCAACAAAATATTATAAGTCCGAGGCGGACCTGGGCCTAGCTTCTCAGCAACCACTCGTGTTGTGCGTGCTATTGTTCTCTCACGTGTGGAAGGGACCTAGAATTTTATGCTGACTCCGAACGTCAAAGTTGAGAAGCTTTTTCTAGACAGGAGTACTCTTTGAGCATTGTCAGTGACTCGAAAGAGGTGGAAGCCGTGAATTATGAAAGTTGGTAGAATATGGATATATATTGCAAAAGCTTTTATTATATTTCCTTTCCTTGTTATCGCTTAGTTTTAAATGGTGTATGCAGACTTTTTGCGTGTTCTTTTTTGACCTTGGGTTACTTCAATCCACATTTTACTAAAACTGATTCAGTTATTTTTGTTTTTTGTTTTAAAATTATTTAATTACTTTTGTCTTAAATTAACTCAATAAAAAAGATTTAATTTTAATTAAAGTTTCATGCTTTGTACGCAGACTTTTTGCCCTGACTGTATTTGGAAAAGAGCTTGAAAGTTGCAAAGACGCATATGACAGTGTTCTGGCGATGTTCGAATTCGTGATCTCAACAAGCCTTAGAGCAGACGTGATATCCACAAATGACCTCTAAGTGAAATTGATACGAAACGCCCTTATCAACCGTCACTGCTTCAATTTGACAACTGGACTGATTCGAAGGGCATTAGAAAACTCTTACTTTGCCAATGGAAAGCTGCACAATAAGCAAAAATGCAGAGTTGATGCTTGGTGCCTTGGAGAGGCATATGGTCCCGTCTGCGATAGAGAATGGAAAAGAAGACATAGCCACGAACTCTACAAGCAGTAGATACCAAGATTTTAATGTAGTCCGGAAGGCGCAGCCATATCTATCGGACACCAGTGTTCCAGCAAGTAGTTTCTTCGAAACCAAGCTTCCAGGCAGTAAAATGGAAACCGAATCACAAGTCATCGCGACGGCTTGGTCTTGATGGCTGGAAGCAGCGTACCAGGACCGTCCACTATAAGGCAGGTAGGCAGGTTGTTAGTATATGGTTGCCCTATGGTCTTGTGGCCGTGGCTCACATGGTATAATGTGTTTTGGGGACATTGTGCCCTTGATGGGTATTATTATTCTATCCTGTCTTTTGCTCCTCCTTTACTACCACTGATTTAAATAGTTCAGGAGGTTTTCATTACCACAGCACACAAGTCCTCAAGCTCTGCAAAGAAGTGGTTTCCCAATAACTCTTTTCTCTTCCGATGAGTGGTGTAGTCATTCGCAATGCATGCGCTCTCACAGTGCCCGGTAAGCTCTCCCATGAGCGTTCACAATTTCCCTACGACTAAAGCTAATCAGTGATATTGAGGTTAGCTGTGGCAGGATGTAAAATATAGGACAGGCAATAAAACCCACAATACCGCGATCGTGGCGGTCCTTTTAAATGCATGGACATATGTTTATTGAGGTCACTTCCTCAATAAACACCGAAATAATAAACGATCGCCGATGCAATTGATAAGAGGATATTGTACCAATCATGTAGCATAAGTTAGTTTTAAGAAAGATCTCAAACAGTGCTGAAGTCTAAAGATAGATACACGCGATACACAGAGAAGTACAAATACATGTAATACATATTTAAATTGCATTGATAAAGTTAAAGTATATTCTATAAACAGTGGGTCGCCGTAGCGTAGTGGGTAAGTGCGTCGACTCCTACGCAGAGGGTGCCAGATTCGATACCCGAATTTACCGCCTATAATTATTCACGGCTCCAGCTCTTTCGAGTCACTGACAATGCTCAAAGAATATTTCCTGTCTAGAAATAGCTTCTCAAACTTGGCCGTTCGGAGTCGGCATTAAACTTTAGGTCCCTTCCACTCGTGAGAGAACAATAGCACGCACAACACAAGTGGTTGCTGAGAAGCTAGGCCCAGGTCCACCTCGGACTGTCGCGCCACCCATATATTATTATTATTATATATTCTATAAACAAGTGTTTCATTGTGTGAACTATTAAGCCCCAGGGCCCTTGATATTGCTGCAATTCCAGGCTGAGCCATCGAATGCTGGCCTAATCCATTTCTGACTTCGTCATCCAGTTTTCTTCTTATGGATTGCGTAAGGGATTGCTCCCAGCTCAGATCCGTGTACCGGAAGACTGTCCGTTTCCGTGGATTGAGCTAAAGCGTATTTTTAAACTTTCTTCCTTAAAAAATGCGATCCAAACATGATCTTGGGGTCAAGAGGCTGTTGTGCGGGAAATGAAACTCGTCGACGGTCCAAACGCTTCTCACTCTCCAAAACGAGGAGAGGTGCGTTGTCAAAGCGTTGCCTCGTAGATCAGGTAGACATACGTCATGGGAACATCGAAATGGGATTCCCCTCTAACCTGGTCAAAATCATCTACAGCTTTCCCCATTCAAGGAAGTTTTACGTTCAGGTAGAAGACACCCAAACAACGGAGCGGGACATCCAAGCAGGAGTTGCTCAAGGATTAAAATTGGGACTAAGGCTATAACCGACACAGTCGAATGCTGTTTATTCGCAGACGACTCACTGACATACGCCACTTTACTGTCACCAGAAATCGCTGCACGGAGGGTAGAAAACCAGACAGCGAAGAAGTACAATCACTACATCAAATGGCGTATCCGAATAAACGCGGGGAAATCGGCACTCATGCGCTTCGGGAGACCATCCGGAGGTAGATGCAGATCAGCAACCGCATGCCGGCCGGAGCATCAAGATCCATCAAGTCCTCCTCAATGGTGCTGAAATAACAACAAAAGAAAACGTGAAGTATCTCGGAGTTAACTTCACCGGGAGACTTAAATTCAATAACCATTCTAAGTCGACTCTTAGACAGGCCAACTCTGGTCTACCCTCTCATACGAAAACAAAACGGACTGAGCCAGAAGACGAAGTTGCTACTCTACAAGCAACTCATTCGGCCAATTATAGCGTAGGGGTTCCCTGTATGGTATAGACCAGCATGGAGAACCTATCGATCTTCGAAAGAAAGATACTCCGAACATGCACCAGTCTCACCTATGACAGAGACCGCCAGAAGTATCCCCGCAACAGAAGACTTTACGAAGAAGCCCGCATCGTTCCCCTACAGCAATACTTAGTGACACTGTTCCAGAGGCAATTACGCGACATCGGAAACCATCCAAACATGGCCATCAGAGAATTGAGAAGCACGACTCCCGGACAACGATTCCTCATCGCATTGAATCAGCTCAACGAGCAGACATTCCGACGAGCATCAAACAACCGACTGTATCGCTTATATCAAGGCCGACACACCACCACCACCCCAACCCGAGAGGGACAACAACGAACACACGGACCTCAACACCCCGATGTCAAGATCACAGATTAGCATTGATGGTATAAAACAATAATTGTAAAACCATTGTCAACACTTTATACTCTGTAACCATTGACCATCCGTTGGGCCCCTATTGTTGAGCCAACATCTTCTTATAGTTTAAGCTTTCAGCAAGTAAGACCAATTGTACAGTTTTCGTTCAAATAAATTTGAATTTTGATTAAATTGGAACATCGAAATTCACTTGTCACACAGTCAGTGTGAAACCCGATGTGGACACGGCATTTGTCTGCCGAATCACTCACGTAAAGTATTTTGTGGATACAATTACGTAGACGACACTTTACACCGCAAGGCCATCATCTGCCTTAAGCTGAGCTCAAGAACAATCTTCTTGTGCTCATGGTGCTCTTGTGCTTTCACCCTCTGAGACGGGCTAACCTCAAGACCTCCTTACAGTCTTCGACTGTGTTCAATCCTGCCACCGTCAAGAAAAATTAGCATTTTCTAAAATCACCTCCATCTCTCATTCGCGACAACTCATTCTGAGCACTGAGTCACTGACATTCCAGCAAGTCCACGCCTCACTAACGATGCTCATCGGCACTTATGCTAAACTTGGACTTTAGTACTCCCTCCCTCGGTGAGTCAACGCGTCAGATAAATCAATTCACGTTCCTTCGAATTTAGTACACGTTCAACGTGAGCCAGCCGCTTGTCGCTGCTTTCTACCCGCCTCGCGACTGCTGGGAGATGACGCATGCGACATAAGCCAACAGCTATCGGCCTTCTGAAATCGAAGTCACACCTTAGCTTAAGTGGACTTGGCCATTTTTTATTGAGTTCACACTCAGTCTCAGCTCTTATCGCCGCCAGATCGCGAACGGTGCGTTGGGCATTCACGACTTCCTCTCAAATAAACGACCAGATACCGCATCTAACAACTTAATTCCCACATAAACTGCATTACGGAACACTTAGCACTCAGTGCGTCCATCGGGTTCATTCACAAGACGTGCCTCAGATACAAAAAAAGGAACGAGTCCCTATTATCTAACTTCGTGTACCCGAAATGTATTGTATTTGCTTCCAGCAAACAGACATCGCTTGTGCATTCAGCAAACAGCACGACTCCGAAATCCGAAATCCGAAATCCGAGTGTACACTCGTATCAATGTCAAAAATTTACAACAAACGGCGATGACACGACTCGGACGTGAAAATTCCTGTCGGTCGAGGTAGGTACCCACACTGCTGCGCGGCGGTGGTGGCACTTAAGAGCAATTCGTCGGTCGTTTCGAAATGTTTCTCAAGATAAACAACAGGTACTCGTGGGTTCGAATACCTGGATCGGCCCTCATCCTGACTCACCGGTGTGATTCATTTCGTCTCGAATCACTTGGGCAAGCAGACACGGACGGCAGTTAGATCGCCGAACCAGGAAACCCTTACAGATCCGCAAACAACCGGCCGCGGAGGAGACCACCGCAGTGCAGCTCTTATCGCCTTATTTTACCTTTCCCTTATCACAACAAACAACAACAGAGTCATCATTCAACGCTGCGGCACGGCGGCAAGGCGGCACAGCGACCCTGGAACAAGTTCGTTGATTGGTGCTGCCTCGCATGACTCAAGCAGTTCCCATCGTAAAATCAGAATCCACCGCCGAACGTCGTAAAAAAGGAGAGACGACTCCTTTTTGGAGAAGAAATATACCAGATCCGTGAGCAAACACGTTTACGCCGCGCTCTGCCTCCTCTGGCACCTCTGCCCCAACGAATCACAGCGGCGACCAAGTGCACTGCACGTGTTCATCTCTGGACATGGTAATTCTCGGATGACATTCCTGGAAGAGGCGAACCAGAAGACGAAGAAGACGCAGAACCCCAAGAGCCCAGGCCCAAGCAGCACACACAACGGAATGTATTCGTTTGAGGATTCCGATGCACTCTCTCCTTCTGCCTCGTCGACGCTGGATGGCGGCGTGTCCAGTTTGAAAATTGGAAACGACTCGTCGAAAAGTGTTGGACCCGCTCGGTGCCCCGCCGCCGACTCATTAGTCGGTCAGTGCACAGTGCACACTTGTGGACCAGGGAGACCTCTCCGCAGTCTTCTCACGAAAAATGAAGCCTCTCTCACTCTCTCTCTCTCTCTCACCACATCGTACAAACCGTTCGATGGGGTGTATGTTTTTATTGAGGTTCATAAAACTCGGTTAGGGTTTCATTGGTTTTTGAGTGCACGAGTATTTTCCTTTTTATGGTGTCGCTGTCGCTGGAATGAAGCCAACAAATGGGGAATGATTAATGAGGAAGAGATTTGTCCAGAAAAATTTCGTGGTCCATTTGGTTGTGTGCGATACACATGCGTGCCCTGGGGGCAGGGGGAATCTTGAATCTTTTGTCCGGATTATTGGAGTGTCCCGCTTGGTATGCCAGCCAGCCGCGAGGCGGGCGGGCCTAGCGGCCGTTCTGGCGGTTCGCTGCCTTTGTTCGACTTAATTGTTATGGAAACTGGTATTGAAGCGAAGATTTCCCGGAATTCGTACAGTCAATGAACTAATAAAATTTGAATTAATCCTTGCCTTCGTAGACGCAGGGCTGCGTTGATTGCGGTGTGGGCCCTATTTTATCGGGGGGACATGTAACGACTGCTTGTAGGTGCAGCGACACAATTTAATGCGACAATGATTCGTTTGGAATTTTAAGAGACGCATTGTTCGACGTACTGGACCTGGGACTGGGTCTGTGACTGGGCACTGGTCTTCGACTATGGAGGTTTATGGCTAGAGAGCCAGGCCGGGGCTACTTTAATGGAAGGCGCAAAGATAAGTTATTATCTTGATGGCTGCGCTTTGCGTTTGAATGGGAAGCGTCGATCGTTACGATCGGCGTTCATATCACAGGATATAAAATGGATTTCGGGGAATCAAAGAAGTGTCGTTGGGGTTTTGTGATTGAGGGCTGGTCCTGGTGTCGGTGGTTTACGATTATTTTGACATCGACACTCTGTCGAAGGGAAGTGCGTAAAATCTCTTGGGTTTTTCCAAGAATGGCTAGTCAATCGCGTCTTCTTATCTGAAGAGAGAGGGTTGAATAGCAGTGACGTTAGAAAAATGTCCCCACGGGGAAAAACCATTGAATGGACTCGAAGAAGAAGCCACAGAGGGCTTACATTGAAACATCTAGATGTTCTGAATTTATATTTTAAATAGCGCCACCATCGGGAGACGGGTGGACCTGGGCCTCAACCAACACGCCTCTCCAGCTAGCACGGTCTGTGGCTAGCTGTCTCCAGTGTCGCACGCCAATCTGGTTGAGGTCGTTCTCCACCTGGGTGCGCCACCTTAAACGCGGGCGTCCTCTGTTGCGTTGTCCCACGGGTTCGGAGTTGAAGACTCTTCGGGCCGGAGCTGAGTTGTCCATACGCTCTACATGGCCTAGCCATCTTAGGCGTTGGATCCGAAGACGCCTGACTAGACTCATGTCGCTGTACAGTTCGTGGTTGAATCTTCTCCTCCAGAAACCGTCAACGCAAACAGGACCACAGATCGCACGAAGATACCAAGGACTTCTTCATCCGCTTTTGAGATTGTCCTTGCCTCCGCGCCATACAGCAGGACTGGGATGATCAAGGTCTTGTATAAGGTCAGCTTGGTCCTTCGAGAGATGGCTCTACTACTCAATTGCCTCTTGAGAGTCTATAGAAACAGCGGTTGGCAAGAGTTACTCTGCGTTTGATCTCGGGACTGATGTTGTCTGTACTGTTTACTGCAGAGCCGAGGTAGACGAAGTCCTTGACTACCTCGAAGTTATAGCTGCCCATTGTGACGCTATGTCCAAGACGTCGATGTTGTGTGTCCTTTCTTGATGACAGCATATACTTCGACAACTTTAGAGCCATTTTAGCCGCTTCCGCTTCAATGTCAGCAAACGCCTCATGGACGACTCGCTGTGTTCTGCCAATCACGTCAATGTCATCCGCGTATGCTAGCAGTTGTACGGACTTCTGGAAGATCGTGCCTCTAGTGTTGGCGTGTGAGACTTGCACGATCTTCTCCAGGATGATGTTAAAGAAGTCACATGGCAGCGCGTGGCCTTGTCTAAAACCTTTTTTGACATTGAAGGTCTCGGTGAGTTCATTACCGACCTTGATGGAGCAGCGAGAATTCTCCATCGTCATCCTGCACAACCTGACGAGTTTGGCAGGAATGTCAAGACTAGACATGGCGTTGTATAGCTCGTCCATATGCACGCTGTCATAAGCGGCCTTTAAATCGACGAACAGGTGGTGGGTGTCGATCTGAATTTCTTGGGAATGTGAAGATTTGGTCGATGGTGGATTTCTCCGGCCTGAAACCGCACTGATAAGGACCTATCAGGTTGTTGACGAATGTTTTCAGGCGCTCACACAAAACAGCAGAGAGGATCTTACAGGCGATGTTAAGGAGACTTATCCCTCTATAGTTGGCGCAGTCAAAGGGGTATCCTTTCTTGTGGGTCGGGCAAACGATACTGAGGTTCCACTCATCGGGCATGCTTTCCTCCGACCATATCTTACAGATGAGATGGGCCTGGATTCCAGCACGGAATTTTACTATCACTATAAGATCATTCTATCATCAATGGCCTTACGAATGAAATCGCAAGATCATGCCGTATGCGAACCTCGAGGCGATAACACACTTAAGACTAGGACCATCAAGGGCGGTGGCATCCACGTCAAGCAGTTCTTGCCAGAACACGGCGGCTATCTAAGTTTCTACTCAAGTGTGCCCCTCCGCCATGATTGTCTAAACGTAGAAGAAGATGGAGAGCAAAAGGTCATACCAAAGTCGTCTTGCAAAGACATGTTGATAGTCAGTTTTGCCAAGACCTGAAATCCTGTTTGACTCCAAATCCAAAAGATGGGAAACTAGAAAGCGCGAGATCTGTCTTGAGCGGCAAATAAAGCTTCAGAGTTCAGAATCACAAAGATGAGCATCAGCCCACAGATGGTGCATGTACCTTACCAGGTCATCTCCAGCTGCCTTAATTCCGTAGAGCAGCAGCTTTATTTCACTTTAGTCTCGATATCGCTATCTTGACTTCGTCTAGGTTGGGGGACGGAATGCTCGTCGATCATCGTCAATTGCTTTGAGTGGAACATTCTGCCTGACAGCGGTATTGGAGTCTTCCTCGCCGTTTGACAGAAATGTTCTTTCCAGATTCTCAGTAGCGACTGCGAATCTACTACGAGTTGTCCCTCTGCGTCACGACAGGCTTCTGTCCGAATTTTTGTATCCATTGGATAGCTGTTTTACCCGTTTGTCGTTTCTGAACTGATAGTTTTTTTACACGATGGGGAAACCGCGTGGGCAGTTAACCCCACGCACAACCAGCCTAATGTTTTCCACAGACCGCTACCCGCAGATATTTAAGACCAATCTGGAGAGGTGCTTCCTCTCCCTTTCTCTCTCTATACGGACACATTAAGGTATTAGCAAACCGTGAGAACGCGCAAATTATAAAAAACAAAAAAAAAACTGTGCGCGCCATCGGTTTAGTGGGGGTACCCTACTTCGTTGTACCACTGGTTCGGAGTCGAAACTCTTCGAGCTGAAGCCGTGTTGCGCATGTGCTCTTCATGGCCTAACCATCTTCGGCGTTTAATCCGTATAAGCCTGGCTTGTCGTGTTATGTCGCTGTACATCCTGAATAGTTCATGAACTAACAATTGAAAGCTTTTCTTTCAAGAAGTGCAAGGGCTTCCTTATCTACTCTGGAGACTGTACATGTTTTCAGGCCAGAGCAGGACATGAGTGTGCCACTTGCTCCCAACTAGTTGGCCATTTTGGGTCAGTGGGCGGCGCGCAGTCTTTTCTTTCACGGCACAAAGTTCTTCCTTAATTTTTAATTTTCTGAAGTGGAGCAGGGCGCCTGCGTAACCTCCAGACTGCAACGGATAGAGATGCTTTGGCTTGTCTAAGACAGTCTATACATTCATTTCGTCACCAAACATTGCCATTGGTGCTATCCAGAGGTCGCTCCGAGGCGGCCTTCTGTCAGCTGGGGATTCACAGGAATCGCTGCGTCCGAAGGGAAGGAATAAACAATTGCCCAATATGAACAGCTCCTGCCTTCCTTTGATTTGAAAGTCAATAAAGAGTGTTTAAATTTTTCAAAAGGGGACCACCATGAGCATTCCTACTCACAAGCAGCCACCTTCTACTTCTTTGATGTGAAACCTTTACCGCCAATACATGCATCCACTCACTCAGTGTCCAAATCTTCTCACACAAATTAGCTGCAATTACAGCCGAACCACTGGTCACTAAACTCCTACATCTGGGTCAGGGCAGCACAAGCACTCAGTTCGTTAGCATCGACACGCGAATGTATCGCCGGTACGATACTTTCGAAGATTCGTTCAGCTACTGGTCTGCCACCAGAGTGGGTACTTTCGACATCGTATCTCCGCGAGATATCTCACCTTTCGGTCTTAGTGCAGCACTTAGGCAGAGGCAGGCAAAAATCAGCGCCAAGCCATCTGGCGGTACATTCACCCAAGCAGTCACTCCGCGGCGACTCGATACCGTAATTCACTGGCCTAATTGCCCAGCACTGTGGCTAATTAATTAATTTCATATTTTTCTGAAATTCGATACACATTCACTCGCGCTCACTGATACCCAGCCACTGCCGCAATCGCGGCTAGCCCCAGGTTTCCCAACACACATGCGCTGCCGCCGCGCCGGGCCGGTCTTGGCCAAGGTGTGACATGGAAGAGGCGACAAACCGTCCTCTGGCACACTCACCGCTCACTCAGCTGCCGGGCGCATGATAATCCATCTGTGCAGCAGCTGCAGCCGCCTGCACTCCAGCAGTAGCTGCACCGTGTTTAGCTCCCAAATGGGGTAACCCATGACCTGAGCGCACCAGATCGTTGCTTGGGTGCCTCTGTGCTCTGTGCCTCTGTGCTCCCAACACGATCATTTCACGAGCAATGGAATGCTAATTAGTTTGACGTCGTCGTTCTCTACTCTGGTCGTCACTGGCCGCGGACGAGGGGGAGGACTCTTGGGTGCCGGGGACCTCGCAGGAAGCCGAACCAATTTTTGCGAATTTAAATGAATTTTCTTGCTCGTGGTCTGCGGCGCGCGGCTTTGCCTGTTTGGGCAATCGTGACTTATGGGTCAGTTCCATTGTGTTGTCTCCGCGCCATGATCGCAATATTTTCTCGGAGAGTGGTTATAAGTTTCGAATCTAATGGCAGGGCCCGCTCGATGTTTGCGTTCTTCACCAGGGGATTGTCTTGAATTGTTAATGTCACCACGAGAGGATCCGGGATGGAATTGGAGTTGGTGTGTCCCATGCCATATTTCACTTGAGAATGGCTTCAGTCGGGGCAGTCAGGTAGAAGTAGAGTTGATTGAGATTATGAAATGAGATTCGCCGTGCCAAACAAGGGGGCCGCGACGATAATCGTTTGTTTACTCAGAAGGGAGAGGAGCTGGGCTGCATGGCGGTGGAGTGAGCTTCATCTGATGCGGCTCCGGATTGGACTCGTTCTTAAGTTTGTCATGCTTCGAGTGGAGAAATGGTTCAAACGAGAAGGTTGATGGACACGAAGCGCGTAGTCTTAGTTGGAAAAGAAATGTCAGTTCATGCGCATAACTCGTGCGAAGGACACAAAGCAGCCCCTAGACGACTCTCATCGATCAAAACTCTCCAAAGCTGAAGTTTGGAGTTAGCTGATTGATTGCATCGATTCATCGTCCACATTCGTAATCAAAATCAGTCTTAAGTCCCTTCTAAGAGTCTCTACTAGTGCTCTTAATCTTACCCGGGTAGTACCTGTTTCGACAATTACTCGAGGTACCGGATACCCGGATAATGCGGGTATTATGAGCTCCCATGCCCAAGTGGGAATTTTTTTTCAGTGCATACTGTGGTCACTGAGCTCCATGATGAATTTCCCATATCCGGTACCAGGATTGGTTGGCTGAACTTGCAAGGAACACAGAGGTTTGGACTTCTCTAGGAGGCCCTCTCTCCGTCCCTTCAGCGCCACTGAGTTACACTCGTTCGATCACTGGTCTTTGTGGGGACCGAACAACATTAACCCGCGCTCACTGCTCATACTTTCTTGGCGATATCGGAGTCACCTAAGGTTACACCCAAATACGAACGACAGAATTTAGGAGGCTCAACATGACAAGTGTTTCATAGGAACATTGTCAGGGTTTCGTCAGAGATGATGACGTGGGAATAAAAGTCGGTCCGTTTGACGCGGTCATGAAAGTAAAATTCTACAGCCACTATGCCCACGCAATTAAAATTGTTTGTTTAAACTGGCGTGGGAAGATAATGGAGGAATAGTGTAAATGTTTTCATAGAGGTTCTTCTTGCAGAAATGAAGTGAATGAGCATTGCACGGTTTGTTGAGGTATAAATAAAATGGTCGCCTGCAATATGACAAATACGATAGACGCCTCAGCTCGTGATGCGCTTGGGCCTAATTTTTTCAAGACCAACCATATCGCTCAAGAATGGTGCAAGACTCACACGCCAAGACTAGAGGCACGATCTTCCAGAAGTCCGTACAACTGCTAGCATACGCGGATGACATTGACGTGATTGGCAGAACACAACGAGCCGTCAATGAGGCGGAAGCGGCTAAAATGGGTCTAAAGTTGTCGAAGTATATG
This sequence comes from Eristalis intricaria, assembly GCA_964034865.1. NCBI lineage: Eukaryota > Metazoa > Arthropoda > Insecta > Diptera > Syrphidae > Eristalis > Eristalis intricaria. The sequence goes on along the minus strand of OZ035875.1, from coordinate 80,716,834 downwards.
CTGTCATCAAGAAAGGACACACAACATCGACGTCTTGGACAGAGCGCCACAATGGGCAGCTATAACTTCGAGGTAGTCAAGGACTTCGTCTACCTCGGCTCTGCAGTAAACAGTACAGACAACATCAGTCCCGAGATCAAACGCAGAGTAACTCTTGCCAATCGCTGTTTCTTTGGGCTCAAGAGGCAATTGAGTAGTAGAGCCATCTCTCGAAGGACCAAGCTGACTTTGTACAAGACCTTGATCATCCCAGTCCTGCTCTATGGTGCGGAAGCATGGACAATCTCAAAGCGGATGAAGAAGTACTTGGTCTCTCGAGAGAAAAGTTCTGCGTTCAATCTTTGGTCCTGTTTGCGTTGACGGTTTCTGGAGGAGAAGATTCAACCACGAACTGTACGGACAGTACAGTGACCTGAGTCTAGTCAGGCGTCTTCGGATTCAACGCCTAAGATGGCTAGGCCATGTAGAGCGTATGGACAACTCAGCTCCGGCCCGGCGAGTCTTCGACTCCGAACCAGTGGGACAACGCAACAGAGGACGCCCGCGTTTAAGGTGGCGCACCCAGGTGGAGAAAGACTTCAACCAACGTAGCGTGCGACACTGGAGACAGCTGGCCACAGACCGTGCTAGCTGGAGACGCTTGTTGGTTGAGGCCTAGGCCCACCCCCACCCCATATCGCTCATTAGAAAGTCCGTCCATATCTGAAAAAACAGCTGCATTACATCTAACTATAATTAATGGCTGTACCAAATAAAAAAAGAATTAAGTATTTCTTATACACATACATACTTTATATCTTAGATTTTTATCGAGATGTGAACTAGCCGATAACCCACTCATAAAAGAAATTAATCTAGCAACGGAGGCGGCACCTCCATAGCACAGCATCATTATATGACTAGCCATGTTCATAGTAGCTTTATATTTATTCTTGTTTGACTGTTTTTTTATTTTTGTTATTTATTTATTTATTCATCTATTTATTTACTTATTTATTCATCTATTTATATAATTATTTATTTATTTATATATTTTTTACTTACTTATTACTAATTGTAATATATATACACAATACAATTTACATGATTTTTTTTTCCATTTTTTTCCTTCAAAAGCATACACGACCGACTAAAAATTGTAAACCTTAATAATAATATTACAGAAGCAGGATAAATATGTATCAAATCTCTGCACACACACTTTTTAATGTTTCAAATTTGAGCTGGAATCTATATCTTTATATATTTATTAATCTTTTCCAATTTTAATTTTAGTTTTCTGAAGAATGATGCTTTTTGAGTTATGACGGAGCAATTTGATCAAATGCAAATGGACAGGGCGCTAAGCTCTTCGGGACGCATTTTGAAGACTAAATGACAATCAGCCTTATCGTGGATCTCGTCCGAACAGCATTTCTCCCAAAAAATTCTCCCTTTTTTCTGTTAATTTAAGGATCCCTATTTACGATTTCAATTGTCTTTCTCCACGAATCAAATGTCAAATGACACTTGTTCAAAATGTCACAGCCTATTCGAAGTGGAATTTTGTTCGGGCGAAATTCATGATAACCTCTTTGTAGTTCGGGCTAAAAAATAGTATTTCGGGCGAACAAAAATAATATGGGTGAAATGCGAGATTTATATTAAGGCTACATATAAAATGAAGATACATTTTATAAAGTGTATAATCGCCAGAAACGGCTGATGTTTTTTTTTTTTTAATTTAAAAATTTGTATCTCAAAAGACTGCGACGGTCATGCAGGATATCACGAAATACTGGGCATGAGATAGATGTCAGCGCTGTTAGTGAAGCGTGTGCTCACTCCGTACAACAAGGGCAATATGCTATGAACTGTTGCCCCATCCACCCACCGTATGCAACAGATTTGAAGGGAAAACTTTTTTTTTTATTTACCAAACTGGAAAAAGTTCCTCTTTGCAGAAATTTGAGTAGAATAAGGAGGTTATCACGGTGCCACCACGAAGGCCAACCTACAGAAAATGTGTTTTTCAGACGGGTTAAATAAGTCGGAGCATTTCTGTGTCAAGGATATCGAGCTATAATAAGAATTTGTTGAGAAATAAATCGCCACTTTTCCAAAATGTTCGTCTTTCTCTTGATGGTTAAGTACTCATCGGGAAATCCCTCTACATATGTACACTAGATATATACATATGATCAAAAAATAGGAAATAGCATTTACTAATATATAAATGAATCAACACTTTGTTAATGTTTGCCATAATAATAAACGTGTTAACAAAAACCTTTGTTGGGACTTATTATATTCAAAATGGCTAGTTTTTGAAGCTTCTGGAACTCATAACTTGACCATGGTAACACTGACCTTGGTACAACCATGACTTAAAAGAGATAAGTAGGTTTTATCCATGATGTCAATAGAAAGGGAATTTTTGATGATTTTGCTACAGCTTAGGCCGGGAAAATTAATCTCCTAATTAAACTGCGAAAACTAAAGAATGGGGCGAAAAGCTTAGGGCTTGCACAGGCCGCTTGGAGGCCATTTGGCTCGGATTGGCCTTGACGCCATTCCATCCAATAAATTAAGTTGCTGTATTTTCAAAAATCCCCTTTTGTGGCGTAAGACAACCCTCTTGTTGTTGTTAGGATTTTCCAGAGTTCCATCTTTCCTCTTCCGATTTGCTACCTAGGCGGGCTTCTTTCACTCGAGCTGAGCTAGGGTTATTCACCAAAAAGGGGAAAACTTATTTTTTTTTTCTTCGAAATGCTTTGGTCAGTATTCATTTTGTTTAAAGATTTTTTGATCGTTATTGTTGGTCCCTTTGTTTTTGTTATCACGAGTTTTTTTTTTAAATGCACTTTTTTTCTTAAAGTCATTGAATATTCTTATATGCTAGACAAACGTGGTTAAACAATTTTCCTATTTCTTACTTACTGACCTAAAACTTAATTTTAAACTATGTCTTTCGACTTGTACTAACCAAAACATTAAGACGAAATTATATAAAAGTTGATAATCAACATCAAGTCATCGCAACTTCTCATGAATGAATCAAAGTCACCCTGCGTGAGAGTAGTGATTTCCTCGATCTTTTTGTCTGATCTGTACACGATCAAATCATCGGCGTACGCAATTACGTGAGGAAGAGAACTTAACAGATCGCTCAAGTAAATGTTGAACAGGATCGGCGAATTAACGTAACCCTGTGGGAGACCATTTTTTACCTCATGTCTATCTGTCGAGGTCACGTTGCCATTCTTAACTACGAACCGTCTACCGGTAAGCATGTAACACAGTAGGTACAGCAGTGGTTCCTAATGCCTAGCCGATTGAGCTTTTAGGAAAGACCTTCTAACCATACGGTGTCGAAGGCCTTCTCCAGGTCAATCAAGGAGGCACCCGTACATTGTTTCTGGCTCTTGTTCCATTGGATAGCCGACACCAGTTTCGACGCGGCATGAATAGTGTCATGCCCCGCTTTGATTCCGGAATTATATTTTTGTCCTTAGTCCAGTTGATCAGAACTCTATTGATCACTTTCTCGAATACCTTGCTGATATTCGGAAGGAGACTAATTGACCGGAGGTTGCAAGGATTCGAAGAATCTTTTCCTCTCTTGGATATGGGCTGTACAATCGCAGTTTTCCAATGCTCTGGATAATGTGCATTATTCAAAGCATTATTAAACAGGAAAGTGTACATATTAACCACTTCCAGGGGGAGGTGTCTCAGCACAATTTTGGAGATCCCGTCGAAACGGCTGATGATTTTTTTTTTTTAATTCATTTTTATTTCATATTCATAACAAACTTAGATACTAGCCAAAAATGCTTAAAACTAGTTGGACGAACAGTATTACTATACATATAACCTACTGGCCCTCGGCGGGCACTCTAAGCTAAACTTAATCTTATCCTGATAACGGCTGATGATTATTCCGAAACTATTCTAGAAGTGGAAAAAGAAAGATTTAAGGTCAAGTTTTATTTCAAAATACCAGATCAAGTGATTCAATCAATTACAAAATGGTTTGATCAGCTTAAAGGATAAAACATTTTTATTTTCTTGAATTAAATACCTTAATTTGCAAAGCGTTTTAACGCTTAGAGGTTTTAAATGTTTGTTCAAATGTACAAAATGGAGTATATTTATTTGAAGCCTAGAAGACCTGGCTCCGATATTATCGGCAGTGTGTTGGTTTTTTTTTGTTCTACGTGCAAGATCCCACTGCACTATTTATAGACTTTAAGAAAAAACACAGGTATTGTCAGTCACAGTAACTTCAGGAGGACGTACATTTTCTGAGCTTGAAGCGCAAATCGCAAAGACGAGTTCGTGCAACCATATCGCTCATTAGAAAGTCCGTCCAAATCTGAAAAATCAGCTGCATTACATCTAACTGCAATTAATGCCTGTATCAAATAAAAAAAATAATTAACTGTTTATTTTATACATATTTATTAAATTTTTTCAATTTTGATTTTCTTTTTCTGAAGAATGATGCTTTTTGGGTTATGACGGAGCGAAGCAAAGATCTTCGGGGCAAATTTTGAAGACTAAATGACAATCAGCCTTATCGTGAATCTCGCCCAAACAGCAAAGACGCGTTCGTGCGGTCGGTCTTTGATAGGCGTTGCTACGCGTTTTATCGAGCTTACGAGAAGGTTGTGTCGGAATGCGGCAGCCTCAGTTTTCCATATCGCGCGTTTACCCTACTCAAATGGTTTGAAATATAATTTTCAACGCTAATATGAAATCACTGTAAATAAAATTCGTAGGAAAAATTGATTACTTGCGAAAATCATCGTCTTAGTTTGCTTAAAATTCAAATTGAGAAATAAATAAGAAAAAATGGTTCACAAATCTCAACGAGCCCGTGTGACTGGATAGTAGGTCCACCTAGAAATTCATGCTCGCGCTTACGATATTACGGTCTGTGAAAATGCTACGCGCGACCGCCCCCTTTTTGACTTTAACATATGATTTACATGTAACCTTCAGAAAATTTCAAAGCTCGAATGCGCCGTTGCGATATCGGTATAAGACAATACAAAATTTCCTAAAAACAAAAATTTACTCATGGAAAATTGGTAGGTTTGTCTATAATTACAATTGACAGGGAGCAGTGATTTCCACATTGTCAGGGTGTCCCCTTAAGTGCAATGTCGTAAGCCCATTACAGTCTATTAAGGGCCATCCCATCTGACGTGCAAAATAGAAAATCGTTGCCCTTGTGCCGTTTACTGGAGTCTCTGAAACGTGTCATTTTTAAATCTAACTGGGAGCTCGCGCTTGTTTTTCTAACCCTCGGCGGATCGGCCAGGTGCTTCCGGTATCGCTAAGCTCGCTGAGGCTGTGATCGCCTTTGTTGGCCCTAAGGCTGTAGGGCTCTATTCCAAGGCCCCACCTGGTTATGAAAAAATCTTTAAACAGATGACCTGTCTATATGTACATACAGCACGACTGAATGGAGGAGTTGGTAGAGTGCCTGCCCCTGGTTAGCGGGGTCCCCGTTTCGAATCGCAGTGAGAGCAAAGTTAATACGTTTTTATCTGGTTTTCAAATCTGGTCCAGTCACCATTTGCCTTTGGGATCAAATTAACGACACTATGACTGGAGTCGGTGGTGGTCGTGTAGTGGGTTAGTGCGTCGACCCCTACGCAGATGGTGCCAGGTTCGATACCCGAATTTACCACCTTTGATAATTCACGGCTCCACCTCTTTCGAGTCACTGACAATGCTCAAAGAGTATTCCTGTCTAGAAAAAGCTTCTGAACAACTCTCAAAGAACAATAGCACGCACAACACGAGTGGTTGCTGAGAAGCTAGGCCCAGGTCCACCTCGGACTGTCGCATTTTTTTTTTTACATTTTACTTCATTTTTATTTAGGAATTCATAAAATCTTATATACTAGACAAAAATGCTTAAAACTAGTTGAACGAACAGAATTACTATATATATAACTTACTGGCCCTAGGCGGGCACTCTAAGCTAAACTTAATCTTATCCTATGTCTTTCGACTTAAACTAAAACTCCATGCATTTAAAGAATAATTTCATGATCTGTACCACTTATTATTAAGAAAAATTGAGAAAAAAACTTAATGACTGAACAGGATTTACTTAAAACTTATAACCTAACTTACACACTACCTTATAATTAACTTAAACTAACTTAAGCTAAACTACATACATATACATATGTATATATGAATGCATAGACATATGTATATATATGTACTTAATATATACAATGTATACACATAGATACACGGTGGTGTACCCATGTGAATACTAATATTTTTTTTTTTTTTTATATATATATTTACATCTTACAACTACCTTAAAAACTACCTTAGCCTATGTAGGTCGGCCATAGGTTGCAGCTTATAGATTTTCATCTATTCCGCTGCAATACAGAGACCGACTGCTCCCCAAAAGGGGGAACGCGCTACCCTTTCTACCCCGGGTCTAAAGGGTTCGACGAGGGAGTTCCCTCTCTCCCCAGCCACCAGAATTTTCGATGTTGCGATGCAACATCCAGAACATCTCTCCTTGATACCGCCGTACTGAAGCGGAGGAGACCCTCCTCAGCTCGTTGTGCGACGGAGCGGTCGTGGTTGAGTCGCCCATCCACAGTTGAACGGGCTATGTGGAAGATGAGCGGTACCGCATTTATATTTTGTAACAGCCCGTTTTTGTCTAAATGGAGAAAGGCTTCTGGGGGGACGAAGCCATTGTGACGTACCCTTTCGTGGTATTGGGGATTGGGGTAGTAAGCCCCTGAGATCAAGTTATTGGACGAGTTCATCGCTCTAGCAGTGTGACCTCGAACCAACTTCAACAGGAAATTGTCCACTCTTATCAGGTTTGCCCTGTTGTATAAGACCTCATTGGAATAGAATTTTATGTACTGGGACTCTGGAGTTCGATAAAGGCGAAGGCAAGCCCTAAGACAAGCCCTCTCGAACAACCGAATCTTTTCCATTAAGCTTGCACTCACGTTGAACCACACGGGACAGCCATAGGTGAGCATTGGCCGGATGAGCGCCATGTAGCAGATAACCTTCACCCTCGCATCGGGTAGGCTGTTGTAAAATAGTCTCTTTGTAAGGGTAAAAGCGCCTCGGACTCTGGCCAGAGGTGCATCTACATAAAATATGAATACCAGTCTAGACAGATCCCCAGGTATCTGACTACAGTCCTTTGCGCCAGTGGTTCCCCGTGTCTTCCAACAATTGAGAACGTTCGCTAGTTCTTCTTCGTATCCGCCGAGGCATTATACAACGGCGTCCCGACCAGAATGGTTTCCGACTTCCGGAAGTTGATACTCAACTTCCAGTCGTCGCAACTTCTCATGAATGAATCGAAGTCACCCTGCGTGAGGGTAGTGATTTCCTCGATCTTTTTGCCTGATCTGTACACGATCAAGTCATCGGCGTACGCAATTGCATGAGGAAGAGAACTTAACAGATCGCTCAAGTAAATGTTGAACAGGATCGGCGAATTAACGGCACCCTGTTGGAGACCATTTTTTACCTCATGTATATCTGTCGAGGTCACGTTGCCATTCTTGACTACGAACCGTCTACCGGTAAGCATGTTACACAGTAGGTACAGCAGTGGTTTGCTTATGCCTAGCCGATTGAGCTTGTAAAAAAGACCTTCTAACCATACGGTGTCAAAGGCCTTCTCCAGGTCAATCAAGCAGGCACCCGTACATTGTTTCTGGCTCTTGTTCCATTGGATATCCGACACCAGTTTCGACGCAGCATGAATGGTGTCATGCCCCGCTTTGAAACCGAATTGGTTATCCGGAATTATATTTTTGTCCTTAGTCCAGTTGATCAGAGTTCTATTGATCACCTTCTCGAATACCTTGCTGATATTCGGAAGGAGACTTATTGACCGGAGGTTGCAAGGATTCGAAGAATCTTTTCCTCTCTTGGATATGGGTTGCACAATCGCAGTTTTCCAATGCTCTGGATAATGTGCATTATTCAAAGCATTGTTAAACAGGATTGTGTACATGTTAACCACTTCCAGGGGGAGGTGTCTTAGCACAATGTTGGAGATCCCGTCGATTCCAACAGACTTTTTCTTCTTTAATGATTCGAAGACCGCTTGGAGTTCTGTCTTCGATATGAACGGGGGTTGAACCCCTTCGTCGGCGATGGCATTATCTGCCATGTTATCATCATTGAACACGACAAAGCCAGTGTTCTCAGATCGCCATTGTTGCATGTCTTCTCGAAGTTGAGAGTTGCTAGCCAGTACGCGGTTATCCAAGTCGTGGTTCGGGCGAACGCTCTCATTCACCTTGTACACTTCTTGGAAGACCGCGCCTAGTACCTCCATTTTTTCTTGCGGATCTTCGACCACAAAGAAGTTATCGTCGAGTACGGCATTATCTGGAGTGATACCTGCTGTAGTCAGTATACGTTCGTTGTCCGTCGTTCTGGGAAGTTTAAGACACGGAAGATCGCTATTTTTGCTACGGAAGAATTTGTTTATTTGCGGGAACATGCTCGGGTTGTTAGATCTAACAGCCCGAAACTTATCATTCCAGTAAGAATTAACAGAAAGTCTGTAATTCTGGGCAATTAATGTCTGAATGTTCTTAATTAGCGATTTCAGTGTCCTAACTTCCTCACTACGTCTGTCAGTAAATCGCCTGTACAAGTTTTTTAATCTTGTTAGGAGTCTACTTTTTTGTTGGTGTAGTGCGTCAATTGTCGCATTGCGGTAAATGTCTTGGTTGTTTGTACGTATATACCGTGGTATCGTGCTGTCCATCGTTCGTTTGATTGTCTCGTCCAATTGAATTAGATACATGTCAATCTCTTCGTTTGACAAGTTTCTATTGGACGGTATGTGGAGCTCGTTCGAAGAGAGTGCTCGCGTCATTTGTCTGGAGAAGCGTGTCCATCGAGCCCTACTGTAATTGTAGGGGTACGTTTGAACAAACTCTCCTAAGTCCGCAATGTCGTTGGGGATCTTGATTTCGGCACTGAGTCCGCAATGGTCACTGAGATACACGAATGTGTTCAAACAGTTTACCGTTTGTGCGTCTGTGTCTGTCAGCTGCAGTCTTGCGTCTAACAACAGGAGATCCAGATAAGAGCCGCTCCTGGGATAGGACGAGATCTCTGTTGCCTTCAAATCGAGTCTATACTCGACACTGTGCAAGCAAAACCAGCTGTAAAGCTGGTCCCCTCTATTGTTGGAAATTGTGTTTCCCCAATATCCATGTCGGGCATTTAAGTCCCCGGCCAAAATAAAATAGTTCTCCTCCGAGTCCAGCCTTAGGCATCGGAAGAGTGAATCGAGCTCTGATATAGTCGTTCTGGAACTAGGGTTGCCGGAGGAGTAGACCGACACCGCATACAACCTCCTTCCACTGCGGAGCGAAATGCACACGATGCAGGCCTCCAACTCCTGAAACCTTCGTACTTCACTACTATACACTACTTTATGTTTAATGTTATTTTTTATGAAGATCGCAACACCGCCTCCACCACTGGAATTGGGCCGGTCTCTTCTAACAACATTATAATTACTGTGCTCCAGTATGCCTCTCCGAGTTAGCTTGGTTTCGCTAATCATCATCAGCTCTGGGCTTTGATCGTCCAACAATCTATAGAGCTCGTTTTTTCGTGGGACCCCTATCAATGAATTTGCATTCACTGCAAGGATCTTACAAATACTCTCCGTCTGCGCAGCCATTAAGACTTTTGACGTGGTTGGTTCTGCAGGAGCGCCAGAATTTGGCCGACCTGCTCCTCTAACCGAGCCATACGCCCTTCAATGGAAGCTTTCCATTCAGGCGCTGGTTCGAGTGCTTTTGGCACTGAAGGTTGCGGCACTACCTTTGGCAGTTGCTGCTTTTCCGTGCTCGTCTGGCCGGACGCCATTTGGGCGTAGGTCAATTGAGGAGTTACGGGAATGGCTGCCCCGAGCAGCTTTTTCATAGGGGGCTGCTTCTGCAGAACCGTTTTTGCTTTCCGCTCTTGAAACTTAGGGCAACCCCGATAGTTAGCGGTGTGCCCCGCGTTTCCGCAGAGTACGCACTTGAGCTGACTCTTGTCAGCTGCTCCCTTTTGCCCCAGAGGACAATTCTCCGCACTGTGGTTCTCACTGCACTTGACGCATCGAGGCTGCATGTGGCAGTTCGACGCGGCGTGTCCGAACCTTTGGCAGCGAGCACATTGAAGAGTGCCATCGCGCCTTCTAATGCTTTCCCAGACGCAATAGTAGTCAGCCAGACGCTCTATATCGTTTAGCTTATCTATTTTGCTATTGGGTGTAGCCTGCACAATGAAGAACGGTAATTTCCGCCCCTCCCTTTTTGCCTTAGCTGTGGTGAAGGGCTTGACTCCGACGATCTCGACACCATCACACACATGCTCCTTGAGCAGTTGGAAGATCTCCTCCGCTTCGAGCGGTCCGGAGATCTTTAATAATTTTGACTGGAGCTTTTCTCCTTTTGGCGTAAAGGAGAAGAACTCTATCGTCGAACGCTTTAAACACTTTTTTACCTTATTGTACTGGTCTACTGTATTGCAGCAGATTGAGTACTTCTCATAACCTTTATTTTTTTTTTATAAGGAAATTACCACTGCCTATGGCCGTCCTACATACCTGTGCAGTTTGTTTGACATCCGGTCCTCGGACTGTCGCGCGACCCATATTATTATATATATCACTGGAGTAGTCAGTCAGTGGGAGTAGTCTGACGAGGGGTATCACAATGGACCAATATGGTCTAAGTGTGCTGGTGAATGCATTAGCAGTCCTCCTTCCTCACCTAACCTAACCTGTTCATACACACTCTCTCCCTCTCTTATTTGTAAGTCCTTACGACGTTGCACGAGGGTTGGGTACCCCACGTTCGATCGAAGGTGCACTGTGCTCCTTGTGCAGTCCACCTGGAGTTGAGAGTGGGATTGTTGACGAGTCCTAAGCAAAGCACGTCAGGACGGGGCAGGAGTCAACTCCTTGGCCCTTCAAGCTTAGGAGTCTCGTGCAAGTCAACACAGCTGCAGTTCGCGGAAAGTTCCGCTGACAGCCACTGACTCACCGCCCATCGTGACCAAATCGAGTCCAATCAGATCAAAGTCCAGCAAAATATGCCAAGTTCCAGTTCGCGTGGACGCCAGTCTGGATCCTTAAGCAAATAAGCAACGTGCACCGTCGATCACGAGTTCGTCCAGTGAACACTCGAAAAGTTTGTCGATTACTCGCGCAGTGTTTGGTTTGCCATGTCGCCGTAAACACAAGCATTCCCGGTTCCCACAGGCGGCCCAAGTGGTCACAAGTGTTTAAGTGTCTCCAGCCGCATGCTATCAGTGGCCACTACAGAGGGTTCGCTTGATAATCTCTCCAACACCGAATCCACATAATTTATGTGAACTCGTGTTAGGTCATCGCTTCGGTGTCGATTTCCGCAGAGATACCGCACTCGACTCGTGAAGACCGTTCACTGGAGCGTTGTTTATTCTCGATTCGTATCGCCTGCAATGGCTGTCTTCGGGCCTTGTTATCGTTGTCGCTCCGCAGCGAGTGCGCCGCCATGGTGTTCGGTTTCAGGGAGAGAAGGAGAAAATTTGATTTCAGAATTTATTGATCGTCCACAGCCCTTAGTTATCTCATTCAGAAATCCCCGTTCGGGCTTAAGTCACGTACAGCAGTGAGTTACGAGCCTGGGCTCCCAGAGATCAACGACTCAATCAATGCGCCCGACAGAAGGAACGCAACAATCAACACGTTTATGATCGCTCTCCGACTGTGAGAGAGTTTTATGTGCTTGGCGCTGGTAATGCGATCCCGCTGGTCCCCTGCATTCCATCGCTGAATGGAAAATTTCGGATCCGTGCCGCTGTTGGAGGCGGACCAACGTCGAATCTACGGGTCGTTCGACGTTCGACGAGTCGACATTCCCGCTCAGCTGATCGCAATTGATCAAAGCTGGGCCTGCGATCGGCGACGAATGTGGGTTATGCGTCACGCGCAAGGCGAAGGTCATCAGCGATACGCTGCCACCCCGGTCCTCAGTTCCTCAGTTCTCAGTCGAATTTGTGTCGTTTGAATGAATTAAAATTAACGACTCGAAATGAAAGTGGTTGCCGAAAAGGAAAAATGTGTGCGTCTGCTGGATGTTGCACAATCCAATTACGGGCGATAGGGGCTTCGGTCTTCGCGCATTGTGCTGTGCGTGTCCAATGGGCTATTTGATGTGGGAATGCGCTGTACCCCGGGGGCGGGTGATTATCGGAGGGGGATGGCTTAAATTATTCATTCACTTTCTTGGCTCGTCGAAAATTGACTGCACGTGTTCGAAGATGAGGGCTGCTGCGACGAATTGATCTTCGGTCCGACGGGTCCACGGGTCCACGGTACCACGAGATGACGGTCAATTTGAAATTCCAATCGAAATTTAATTGAGGCAGCAGCTACGCAGCGCGACGGCGGAACTGTTGCTTCAGTCTTTCATTAGCGATTCACGCAGAACGCCCGAGTCGTGGGGTGGGTTGCGTCAATTGTGCGCCTCTGACGTTGTGTCTGGGACATGATCACTTTAAATTCAAATCGATGCTTTGCATTGGGTTTGGCTGATTCCGTAAGGGGACTATTTCTTATTCATTTAATCATCGCCTTTGTGCATTAAAGTGCTGGTAGCTGTAGGAAGCGATTGGCAGTCGCCTGGTTGGGAGGAAGATTGAAAAGACCAAGTATTCGAGGACGCTCGCTGATTGGATGCCACGTGGCCGGGAAAATCAAGACTGAAAGGGGGAATTGACTCAGGGTCGGAATCAGAAAGCGGGAGTCTTGCTTTTTATACTCGTAATAGCGAATTGGAATGCTGTGGATCTGTATTTCATCCGTATTGCCCCTTTGCCCTCTTTAGGTAACTCGTACGAAGCAAGTTTGAAACAAGGCGCGGGTTCTTAACGTACAACGTTTCGGCGCATTGTAAATACGCAGCATGCTCTTGGTCGTGCTTTCAGTGAGCGGAACATTAGTTGCATCGCGGACAATTTTGAGCTCGACAACACTCTTTTGAACCATAATGCAGAGCATATAGTACGCCGTAGAAGCTAGTCTCGGAAAAGACCCAGCCTCTACACCTCGAGAGTGGCAGGGATCAAGAGGCCTAATGTCAGCTCAGGCTGGCCTGGCGACAACCACAAGCGATTCTCGTCCAGCATCTGCCAAGGGCACACAAGCAGGGGGGGAAGATATACCTTCCTCTAACAGAGGAAAAGCTACTCCGCCGACTGGGAAGGGCTTGCCCAATAGTGCGGCAGGTCCAGGGCCATCAAAAGGAAGCCGACATAATGAGTCGCTCTCCCCGCGTACCTCGATGTACAAGAAGGCCAAAAGGCCAAAATACTCGGATGTAGCAAAAACACGCACGCAAGTCTCAGTGGTTGACTTTGGTAATCCTGAGAGGAAACTTTCGACAAATCAATGACACCTCATTGAAATTGGAATCCTTGATGGGCTGAATTGATGGCTATCACGAAGAATGAGGCAGTATTCCCTCGCTTCGGACAGCTGACTACCCTCAAGGGTTTTAAAACCGTAGAGTACCGAAACAGAGAAACCTTTGATTGGCTAAAAAAATGTATAGCCAAGACGGCTGTCCCGTGGGAAAAAAGCCGACCTACGAGTAGTAGATAAGGGGGAAGTCCCGAATTATCTCAGGCCAAAAGGGTCGCATTCACCGTCAGGTCAGGAGAATCATGGAGCTAGCTAACGAAAGGTGGAGTTCCATCCCCACATGTGAGACCACTCGTACGATATGGCCTAGGTTCAACATGACTAAAACCAATTCCCTCCTCCAATGTAGCAGGACACTGCTGAGCATGATGGTAAGAGCTGTCACTGGTCATAATCATCTGATGTACATCTCATGTACACACCACTTGCAGAGGTTGCGGGGACGAGGAGGAGATTGAGGATACATCCCACTATCTTTGTCAATGCCCCAGTCTATGCAAACTGAGACAAAGGACCCTGGGTGAATTTTTCTTCAATGACCTCCATGACATATCAGATATCCCACTAAAATCTCTTCACAGGTTTATTAGGATCTCGGGTTGGCTGGATGGACCCTTGAAGACAGGAGGTTCACGCGGCGAGTGAGACGATAGGAAGGGTTTCACCCCATGGACATCACAATGGGTCCAATAGGACCACAGTGTGGCGCTGCTCCGTCGCGTCAACCCACTATCCTTACCTAACCTAAGTAATCCGTGAGCTACATCCCGAAACCATCACCAAGCCCTTGTAAAATTGAGGTGACAGAATGCGCTGCTACGAAGCCAGCTGTGGCAGCCATTCAAACGACGTTGCATTTCATAATTAATTCGAATGTTTATTCTTACCAATAAAGCCGTAATACATGGGAAAAAAGTGAATGCTTCATTTTTTTACATTTTTAAAGAAGAACTTGTCTTTTTCCCGCCCTTTATAGGTGGTCAAGAAATATGTAGTATTTGGTATGAAGACTGCTGACGTTAGAGCAAGTATCGTTTTTCCTTCAAAAGCACACCTTTTTTCAAAAAGCTACTGTCATTTCGATGAATTAACTCATTTCAACTGAAATGCAATCCCTGCGTTGGCTCTTCAGTAGCTCTCATCTGACGCAAGTCCCAAAGAGATGACTGTAAGGATTCTTCGGGCAATTTAACTCTCCCAGAAATGTTTGTGAATTTCGAGTCAATGAGAAACTGGAACATCTACCTTTTCTCAGAAACCATCCTGTTTTGCATACCTAATGTCAGATGCCATAGCAGTCAATGCTTAAGCAGAAAGTACTTCAATACGAACCCCCTGACTTCACACCTCGCACAAAGTTCGTGTGAACAGGCTCTAACTCCCACACCCATACGCAACCACAGGGGACAACAATTCTCCCAGAAATCAAATAAAACAAAAAATAACTGCTTTTTAATTCCTCATCGACAAGACCTCGTTAAACAGAGAAAATGAAAACACCCCTAACCACGCGACGGTATTCCCCAGCTGAGCACTGAAGAGCCTAACCGCCATTAGCGAAGGCAATGGAACTCGAGAGGCGTTGCACACACGACAAGCCAACCATCTAATTAAAGGCTAATGCGCACTTATTGCCGGCCCAGGGAAAATCAATTACAATCGAAGTGCACGCAAGCCCCCGGGCCGAATGGGGGTTGATTGATTGGACCCGACTGACGGGCCAAACGTCTGGTGTTTATTTGAAATTTATTGATTCTATCGATTCCACTTGCTCGTGTGCCCTGCGCCGCTCCTCCGTGTTGTCAGTCACTTAATTGACTCTAATTCAAATCGAACTGCCGGTGCACGTGTATATCACTGGAATGCTGTCCCCAAGCATCGCCCCGCCTGAACTCCGTGTTCGTACATCGAGTCAGCCTATTTGTTCATTAATCACCAAGTGCCTGGATCCTTGTGGTCGCGCACTGCCCGCGAGGATGGGCTGCATAATGTTGTTGTCACATCGGATAGCGTCCATCCTTGGCGGGGAGGCGACCAGAAAGTCGCAGCGTTTGGCGCCTTACCTCGGCGAGCAGTTCCCAAAGACATCAGCACACCGCAAGCGGCAGTTCAAAAGGTCATTCCTCCATTCGATCCTCGCTTCGAGCCGAGGAGGATGATCATGACGGCGGATGATGATGATAGCCTAATGGACCCAGCAGTCGTATTTCGCCTTGACTTTTCCAATTAATTAGATACCACTGCTGTTGCGACGCGGCTCTTGTTCGTTACTGAAAAGACGACACGACACGCGAGAGGAGCGGCAGTGGCAGCGGCAGTGGCAGCAGAGGACATGGCAACAGCCAACATGTGTCCAGTGCATGTCGAAGTATTCCACGGGTGATTATGCCGCAAATGAGACTCACGATGTGTGTTGGCTTCGTGCTGCGGCTAATTGCGGTGTGGTTGTTTTAGCTAATGAATTGAATTTGGAAGTTAGTGTCGTTCCTTCGGCGGCGCTCGCGGAGGGGATGGTGTTGTCATGTCACACGCTGCGCCGGACTAATCACCCTAATTGCCGTGTGCGATGGGAATTTTCCTAGCCGTTCACGGCGCTGCTGCATCTAGGCCGGGTGACTGGCGGTCGTTTGAGTGAAAGGTAAAAGTTTATACCTACAGCCGAGCCGCGGGAGCATAGGTCAGAGTTGAAGTGTGGTTTTATGCAGATGTTCCCTGACGCCGAAGCCATTTATTACGTCGCTTTCATAAGCTTGTTACTTTTTTGTGCCCGAAGCCGTGGATTGGAAACCGGTTGAACTTATCCCGGGAATGAAGTGTTGGTTTTCTTTTTCGTCTTTGCCGGAAGAATATCTTACGTTGTTCACGATACTTTGTGGGGGTCTCCGTGGAGAGGGTCAGTGGATGCCACCTCGACATTTGCACGACTGATTCACTTGCCGTGGGACCTTGGATTTAAGTTTTCTCCAGGAAGTCAAATGCAAACATCACTACAATTGAACGTTAACATCACAATCGGGCACTTACTCGTCAATTTTGGAAGAGCACGCCTGAAAGTTCCAGAACCGACACGAGGATTGGTGGCTCGAAGAGCAAACTTTAATGCCTTCAATCATTCCTTCGAGGGGTGATGACTTATTTTTACCTCGACTTATTTATAGACCTTCTTGTCACTGCGGTGGCTCGCCGTGGCGTAGTGGGTTAGTGCATCGACTCCTACACACAGGGTGCCAGGTTCGATACCCCAATTTACCACCTTTCATATTTCACGGCTCCACCTCTTTCGAGTCTCTGAAAATGCTCAGAGAGTATTCCTGTCTAGAAAAAGCTTCTCAAACTTGGGCTTTCGCAGTCAGCATTAAACTGTAGGTCCCTTCCACACGTGAGAGAACAATAGCACGCACAACACGAGTGGTTGCTAAGAAGCTAGGCCCAGGTCCGCCTCGGACTGTAGCGCCACCCATATTATTATTATTATTGTCATAGCGGCAGTGGCGTTGTAGATCTGTGCGTCAACTCCTACGCACTTGAACCCCCTTGCCTGTGTTTGATTCCCAGTTCAACCAAAATAAATTTCGCCGCCCAACTTCTTTCGAGTCACTGACAATGCTCAAAGAATATTCCTGTCTAGACAAAAGCTTCTCAACTTCGCCGTTCCTAGTCGGCTTAAAATTGTAGGTCCCATCCACTTGTGAGAGAACAATAGCACGCTCAATACGAGTGGTTGCTGTAGTAGCTAGGCCTAGATTATATATAGTTACAGACCGTGAAAAAAAAACATTAAAATTCTTGATGGAGCGGCGAGAATTCTCCATCGTCATCCTGCACAGCCTGACGAGTTTGGCAGGAATGTCAAAACTAGACATGGCGTTGTTTAGCTCGTCCCTATGCACGCTGTCATATGCGGCCTTGGAATTGACGAATAGGTAGTGGGTGTCGCTCTGCATCTCTTGGGTCTTTTCCAGAATCTGCCGTAGTGTGAAAATCTGGTCGATGTAGAATTCATACAGTCATTCCAAAACAAAGTCATGAGGGCTGTCGTGAATGCTCCCTGGTATCTACTAACCTTGGACGAAGAAATAAAAAACTTCGCTATGAAGTTAAGAGTTGCACTTCATGGTCATTGTAAACTTGCCATACTCCAAACAATGGACATGAGAAACCTCGTGCGCCATCTCCAACGAATGAAACCGTTCGATTTAGCGCAATGAGTACAGGCCGCTATAAAAGGTTCCAGCCGGTGACTTTATCGAAAATCTACCTGCCTCACGCGTAAAAATAATAAAGTTAAGACTGCTGGCTAGGGAAAAGGGTTAGGTATAGGATAAACAACAAAACCAATGGGAAGGGTATGTTTATTCAGTAAAAATGTGACACTACTATGAATACACGGCTATCATAGCGTCTTCTTGAAGATTCACACAAACCCACAAAAAAAAAAAAACAACTCAACCATCCACGTCTATACAGATGGAATGAAGATGACAAATGGAACAGTCACGAACAAATTCTCCGAATTGTTAAGCATAACAGTCAATACAGTGCACTGGAATGGAATCAAGCGGCCATTAAAGCGACTGGATGGCGCAGTTGGTAGAGTGCCTGCCCTTGGTTAGCGGGGTCTCAGGTTCGAATGC
This sequence comes from Eristalis intricaria, assembly GCA_964034865.1. NCBI lineage: Eukaryota > Metazoa > Arthropoda > Insecta > Diptera > Syrphidae > Eristalis > Eristalis intricaria. The sequence goes on along the minus strand of OZ035875.1, from coordinate 80,698,711 downwards.
CAGTGAAAGCAACTTTAATACGCCTTTATCTGGTTTTCAAATCTGGTCCAGCCACCATTTACCTTTGGGATGAAATTAACGGCACTATCACTGGAATGGTCAATCAGTGGTGGTAGTCTGACTAGAGTTATCACAATGGAAGAACATGGTCTAAGTGTGCTTGTGAATACACTAGCAGCCCCCCTACCTAATGTAGCGCAGCACTACATTACTTTATGCTTCGTCTAAGGGACTGTGACCTTGGACCTTGCCAGGAAAGGTGCTCAAACTGCCACAAGGGCTGTGAAAATTAGTACTCGAACAAGACTGCAGGCATTTAAAATCAATGACAGCGGTAACCATTACTTGCCACTGTATGTACATATGTGATAATTGTGTGCTTCTAGCCATCAATAGCAATCAGTGGGAAGTCATTGAGATTCTCATTATCTTAGAAAACTCCTCAAACACTGATCTGTTCTCAAATGCATTCTAATCACCTTAAAATGCTGCTTCACCAGCGGTCACACTGAGCATCAAACATTCCTCTTCTCCTCCTCCATGATTACCCCATCCAATCAACTCTCAATTCCATTAAAACCGAAAATACTTACCCCTCTCCACGTCCTTCACGAAATAAAAAAAAAACGAAAACTTCTTTTTGTCACGATTCTCTGTCACATTTGTCGTTCGTGTGGCCGGTCGCCAATGTGCCACGCCACTTGTGCGAACTTGCTCATGTCATCGACCACCGTCATCACGCACCACGCGACCACGTCCCGAGCCGTGCGTCCATTAGAATCAATATCACCCCCTTCGGTTGCGACCAATTTTCAATACTCACCATTATCGCGTGCGATCTAACATCGAACGGCCGTCCGCGTCGCCACCGCCTGCGTCATTTCAACACAATGTCAATGTGTGTCCAACACGAAGGAACGTCATTCCCGCCGACAATTACCAGGCACGAGGATAACCATTTAATTACGAGATATCGCCCGTCGGCCGATACCACACATGGCCGCCACATGCAATCGGTCAACTGGTCAATAAAAGTGCACCTCACCCTCGCCCCAGACCGAGCGGCGGCGGCTCGGCCTCCCTCAAGGAAGCCACGGGTCAATTGAAGCCGAAAGCTAATTTGGGTTGACGCGCCGCCGCCGAAAATAAAAGCAGATCTCATTCGCGATCCAGTTAGACGTGATCGTCATCGTCATCGGCGGCGGAGGCGGCAAACCTCTCAGAAGATCGATGCGGTTTCTCCAGCTCGGCCCGACCGGCAGGGCACATCCTTCCCACAAGCCGACCCGAGCGGCCGGCGAAATTAATTCCACCACCTGACATAATAAATTTGCGCAATTAAGCCTTGTTAACTCAATGTAATATCCTAAGTGGATACTCTCATAAATTTCTCGATCGGATTACACCTGTGGGGGGAGGTGCCCCGGGGCTCTGTGAGATTCCTGCTCTGGGATGCGGACAGCGCGGCTAGGCCAGGCCGTTCACTCCATTAGCGGCTGACTAGATAAATTCCGTTTCAGGTGGTGGTTGATAGTTGATCGCTGGTTGCAAGATCTTGCCAGATCACGCAAAAGATCGATGCGCTGCGCACGGTTGGCTGCATGGTCGCTCCGCGCCGGCGGCGGAGCTGTACGGCATCGGACGGAATGAGAATGTGCATGCAGCCATCGACCACCTGCGGTTTCTCTTTGATTTTGAACATGTTTGCATAGGAGAACATCGCGAATTTGTAATGCTCCTCGGCGAGACGGGGCATAGAGTGGTAGCTGCGTCGGCAGAAGATGCTTGTATTCAAATCGCGCTGGCATCTCCGTGAAACAGATTAGGGCCAGCCGTCCACTGTCGACCGTCGGCCGGTCGGATGCAGCTGAAGGCTTTCACAGAGCCGTGGTGATCTCATTGGCAACGAGCGATCACAGAGAAAGATATTATTACGTCGCCGCGACAAGTAAGACACGCGAAGGAGTGGAGCTTTGATCGGCGGCAACCACCACAGTGCACTGTGTAGTGCGGTGCCATTCAAGCCAAAACAAGACACCACTTGGGCGGTTGTGGGGTTTTATTCGATCTCTGCATTGAATATCGACTGGGTTGGGAGTGAGCAGTGTTTTTGTCACGGGAGCAGAGCCAATTACACCGAACGATGGATGTAGCCAATGTCAGCGTGGGATAGTCGTGGATTATCATCCGATCGACCTCGTCGGAGGTGGTTTGTTTAGAGGAGTCGTGTGACATGGAGTAGTGAAAGTTTAAGTGGTTGCCTCTTGTGCTTACACGAGTGATCTCACAGCAACTGATCCAGTCTGCAGCCTTTGGGGTAAGGTTAGTGCTTCAGACAGAATTGTGGACAAACGATGAAGAGTTGTAGATCACCAGAAAACTGTGGGTTCCTCCATTTTTTCGCAATAGGATTATTCAAAGAGTACAGTGTCATTCAGTTACTGACCCGCAGGGAATAGTGGATGTGTTAAAGCAGCAATTCCAACAGCTGCTTAATGGGCCTGACCAGGAGAGAGTGACAGGGAATCAAGAAATACCAATTCCAGTGCATGAAGTAGTCCTTCCACCTAAGAAGCCAGCCATTAAAAGGCTGAAGAACAACAAAGCCGGCTTACCATCAGAGCTCTTAAAGGCCGGTGGCGATGTTCTGGTAAGGAGCATGCACCAGATCACCTGTAGAATTTGGGAGGACGAAAGCATGCCCGACGACTGGAATATCAGCTCCATATGCCCCATCCACAAAAAAGGCGATCCTACCTCTTGCAACAACTAAAGAGGTATATCCCTGCTCAACGTCGGCTACAAGATCCTGTCCAGCGTGTAAAGCCCTTTTGCACCGCACTAATCGGCACGTACCAGTGCGGCTTCCGGCCCGGCAAATCGACAATAGACCAAATCTTCACTCTAAGGCAGATCTTGGAGAAGACCAGCGAGTTTAAAATCGATACGCACCACCTTTTTATCGATTTTAAAGCCGCATACGACAGCATTCATCGCAAGGAGATATTTGGTGCGATGGCCGAATTCGGGATCCCTAGAAAACTGATCCGGTTGTGTTGCACCACGCGATGCACCGTGCAGTTCGGCTCAAGGACTTCCCGAGCCGCTTGAATCCTGCACCGGATTTCGGCAAGGAGATGCGCTGTCGTATGTTTCCTCAATCTGGTACTGGAGAAGAGGAATCTGGTACTGTAAACACTGAATGCAATAACTTCTACAAGTCAGTCCAACTGTTGGGATATGCCGACGACATGCACATTGTGGCGCGGTCCCAACGTGCCGTAGTGGAAGCAACGAGGATAAAACTAAGTGTATGCTGTCGACCAAAAAACTATCCGCCACCAACCAACTTGGGCAAAATATCACAGTCGACAATTTCGAGGTAGTAAAGGAGTTTGTCTACCTCGGGGCACACGTAAACTCCATAAACGACAGCACTGTGGAGAGCAGAGGTAGAACCACCTTTGGCAACCGGTGTTACTTCGGTTTGTCAAAACAACTCGCGTCAATAAGATCATGCTTTACAAAACCATTATTTTGCCAGTTCTGCTATATGGAGCCAAAAGCTGGACGATAAGCAAAACTGCGGAGCTGATACTTGGTGCCTTCGAAAGAAAAATTCTACGTCGGATATATGGTCCCGTCTGCGAGGAAGGCGAATGGAGGAGAATACACAACCGCAAACTCTACGAGCTGGATGTAGTCCGGAAGGCAATGATCCGTCGACTGCACTGGCTCGGCCACATCGAGCGCATGGACAACAATGCTCCAGCTAAGAGGGTTTTCGAATCCGAGCCTCCTGGAAAGAAGGAGAAGGAGAGGTCTGTTCGAGAAGGAGAGGAAGACCGAATCTCCGGTATAAGGATCGCGAATGCAAGACGGCTTGGTCTTGATGACTGGAAGCAGCGTCACCAGGACCGTCAACAATAGAAAGCAGCTATCGCTCAGGCTCGGACCCTGCATGGGTCGTCAGTAAGATCAGAGTCATTTTTTCCAATACGATCAACTTAAAGCCAATGTTAATTTGATTTTTCTGATCAGAATTTCCTGACAAGGCATCATCCTACTCCATTTCATATATTATTTAATTTCCTATTCGACAAGCCAAACCTCAAGCAAAACAGCCTCAGGACGATTGCCTGATTTTGCAAGAGACCTCTGATCTATGATCGTGGTGTGAATAAATGCACTAATTCCTGTATCAAAACATTACGCACTGAGACTCTAAGCAAGCGTCCACCATGAGTGTTTACAGAATAAACCGCCGCATGGTGGCTCAAAAGCGGAACTAAAAATACACAAATGCAATTTCGAATACGGGGAGTTGTTGCATTTTTTTTTATAGATTTATATATGCCTGGCCTATGGCTTACCAAAATTTGGGCAAGTTACGTGAAGGGATATGCCAGATACAGGGCTTTCAAGAGCCGGACAGTAGATCATTTTGTATGGGAGCTCGGAAATAAATATGTCACTTTTGAACACGTAGACCGATCTCAATGAAATTTGAAACATAATACTTGTGCCACGAGATCTGTTCGTGGCTTCAAAATATTTGATGTAGCTCAAAAGGATTACCCATTAACGGAGTAAACTTAATAATAATAATAATAATAATATGGGTGGCGCGTAAAATTCGGTAAATTCGGGTATCGAACCCGGCACCCTCTGCGTAGGAGTCGACGCACTTACCCACTACGCCACGGCAACCACAACGGAGTAAACTTAATAACTTTTTTTGAACCACGAAAAGATTTCTTGGCACTTGTACTACGTTTCAAATTTGCGGAACTAGTATTCGTCGCTTGGTAATTACAACAATTTTTTTGTAGGCTAGGTCAACGTATTGCTACAAATAAAAGTCTCTTGCGACCAAGTGGTCTGTAGGCGGATATGCACATCAATAGAGCACGTCTTCAGCCTCTTGGACCTTTTTGCCTACGCAATTGCACATAGTGTAACCACTTAGATACTTCCACCGATATAAAGTCATTCAGCATAATGCCAGAAGCGATTCCAGCCTCATGAATTACGAAACAGGCTCAAAATCTAGACAGACAAGCAGAGAACAGCTGTACTTTGCTTTTCCTTCTCATTCTCTTCTATTCGTTCGTGTCAGCATGCGACCCTCGCTTGGACTAAGCATGAGCAAGAGCTGCCTTCCATCTTTGACGGTCCTACGCTCGATGCAGTCATCATCACCAATTTATATTCAGTCTTTAGTTCCTTCTCAAATTTGAAGGTTCGGCTTTGAAGGCCATGTTAGCTGAAGCGTTGGCGTACATGCGCTCGATGTGGCCGAGCCAGTGTAGTCGTCAGATTTTTACTTTCCGGACTACATCCACATCTTGGTACAGCTAGTAGAGTTTACGTTTTTGACTTCTCCTCTATTCGCCTTCCTCGTAGACGGGACAATATTCCCGAAGTAGCATTTTTCATTCGAAGGTACCAAGAATCAACTCGGGAGTTTTGCTTAGCACCAAGACTTCGGCTTCGAATAGCTAGACTGTCTAGTAAGAATTTTGAAGAGTATGTTCTTTGTACTTTTAGAAAGAGTTGTTTCGACAATCCTGAATTTCTATTTTGGTGTCATTCGCGGAGTTCACATTTGTTTAAGGTCATTATGTTCACTTTCCGGAAAACTGGGGAGTTGATCAACTGTGGAGTTGGTTTCAAGTCGAGTGTTAACCGGCTGAAGATTGGTTTTGTTCACTATTTCAACTCACAGTCTCAGATTTAAAACCCAGTCCAAAAAACGATTTAACACACCCAATTTGTGCTAGATTAAGATTCAACTATAAGAAGTTAAATACAGTGGACTCTCCCTAAGTAGAACTCTCCCTAAGTCGAAACTCTCTCTAACTCGAAATTTTTCATCATATTTCGTGTACATTTACCTAAAATTTCCATACAAAACCGTCTCTCTAAGTCAAACTCTCTCTAACTCGAGCAGCTTATGGTACTCGATGACAATTCGACTTAGGGGGAGTCGACTGTATGTCAGAGTATAGTTCATGGATCCATTTAATTTTTCTTTTTTAAAGATAGCTTTATATTTCTTCTAAATATAAAGTCCTAGTGTTGGTTGAGGCCCAGGTCCACCCCGGGCTGTAGCGCCAAATGAAGAAGAAGAAGTTGAATTCATTCATTCAACACTCATTCAAGTCAAAGTCAACTAACTGCGAAGGTTGCAAGAAGTTGCAGCTAATTTGTTCCGTGTTGCAACTTGAAAGTATGAAGCACACGTTAATATAAGTCGCAACGCGTAACTTTGCGTAGATTTTTTTGAAACTCAAAGAGTATTCATCAAAAGTTCATTTTTTTACGTTTTCTTTTTTATTTTAAAAAGCCAAGAGCAGACCAATAGAATGATGTATAAGGATACATAATTTATTTTATGAAGGGATGAAGACGTGTAAGCGTTTGCTAAAAATATAACTCTCAACTTGAATAAATATTCTGTTGACTTTGAAGACTTGTAAATAAGTGTGTACATCATCATCATCTTCTGACCCGCATGATCCACTCCACCAGTCGCGAGGGTAAACCACACACGAGAGATCTCCAGGCAAATCGATCCTCCGCCATCGACTTTACCTCATCAGGGCTTATGCATACGCGTAACCAGGCGAGCTTATGGACTTGCCCCAACCATCTCATCCTGAGTCTGCCAAGTGATGGCCAACCTGATGGAATCGCATTTAAGGCCCGTCTTGAAAGTCGTGATGGTGGGGACACACGTGCTACATGACCAAACCAACGAAGCATTGCTCTTTCCTTTCGAAGAAGCAGCTGCTCAATGTTGCGTTCCTCGCGCACTATCGTGTTTCTCACCCTATCCCGGCGAGTAATTCCCACAACAGCATCTTAGCTCAGCAGCTTGTATTCGCGATCTCATTCTTTCGGTTATTACCCTAATGTCATGACCATAGGTGAGAGTTGGAACAAACACTGAGTTGAAAACTACTAACTTCGCTTTCACACTAAGCTCGGCCGTCCTGATTGCAGATCTCCCAGGCTGGGCTAAAATTGACGCAGCTTGACCAATCCGACAGGAAAGTTCAATATTACTCCTCCCATCACTCGTAAGGAAGACCCCGAGGTACTCAAACTTTTCCAATGGGACTCCACTAGCATGTAGAGTGCATTTTACAAACGTTCTTGAAATTACCCTAATCTCTGATTTGTCCTTGACCTTAACCTTCATCTCTGAATCACCACAAACGGCCACAAACCATCTGGGAAGATGTGAGGATAAATGAGTCATCCGCAAAAAAAGATGACTTACCCTCAACTCCCCCAATGTGGAACACTCCTCGCCTCTGCTCTTATGCAACATCCAATCCATGTTAACAATGAAAAGGAGAGGTGACAAGACGCACCCTTGGCGAAGTCCAACGCCCACGGTGAAAGGTGTTGATTACATATTGAAAAATGCTTTGAAATGATAAGCTCGGGTAATCTAAGAGTACTTAGATATAAAACTAAGAAAACTGCAGACGACTTTCTCAAAGACCTTTTTTCCGCTGTTTACTCACTGTGAGCCGCCGCTCGCCGCCACAGGAAGCATTGTTATCTGTTTTTCCATTAATTTAAAAAATATCAAGCAAATATTCTACTTTATATAATCTAAACCTATAAAGCTGAAGAGTTCGTTTGGTTGAATGCGCTAATCTCAGATCCAAACTACTGGCTGGAATTGAAAAATTCTTTTTATGTCGGAAAGTTGGTCTATCGAGGAAGGCTAATATCACGCTGCGACCAACAGGAGAGAGGCATGAATGAAATATGTTGTAAAAGCGGGAAAAAATTATTACTAAAACGGTAAACGGTTTAATTTACGTAACAATTATGTAGGATCGAGTTGTTTGTCTTTAAAAGTTCTAAAAAAACAGTCCCTGGCAGCAGAGTGAAGGATGAGATGAGAGGAATAGGATGAGAGAGTTGAATTTCCGGACAAACAAAACCGACCCTACTGAGGAAAACCAGAACAAGTTTAAACGGGCCAGAAATGACTGCAATGCAACTATCAGACGTGTGAAATTCTCTTATGAGCTAAAGTTGAGGCAAAAAGTGATACAATGTCCCAAGGGTAGCAACAACTTTTGGTCATTCGTAAAAAACGTAAAGAATTCCGCCTCGTCTTCAATTCCCACGCTCATTTACAATGACATTCCAGCTGTCAGCTCCTTAGACAAAGCCTTAGACAGCACTGCCAGATTCCAATATGTCTCCACCTGTACTTGAGAGCGTTGATTTCACCATGGGACAAATCCACTGCCGCACTCGTACAGTTGCAAGAGTACTGAAAGATCTCGACGTGCACAACTCCGCTGGCACGGATGGTATTCCCCCTATACTTCTGAAGAGGTGTTCTTCTGTGCTGGCAAAACCACTGCGTAAGCTTTTTCATCTATCCTACTCTTTAGGTCTCTTTCCGAGCAGATGGAAAACAGCATTTGTCCAGCCCGTTCCTAAAAAGGGCGAATCTTCGTCACCCACCTCGTACCAACCCATAGCACTTACGTCCCTTCTTTCTAAGGTCATGGAAACGCTGATAAATCGTCAGCTTATGAAATATCTTGAATCGCGGAAGCTTCTTAATGACCGACAATATGGTTTCCGCAGCGACAGGTCCACTGGTGATCTGATAGCTTATCTCACCGAAAAGTGGAACCAGTCTTTGCACAATTCAGGCGAAAGCAAGATCGTTGCGCTTGATATTTCTAGACCATTTGACAGAGTTTGGCATCAAGCTCTCTTGTCGAAAATGCGTGCTTATGGTATCGATGAATCTCTTCTCCTATGGATTAGAAATTACCTTTCGAACCCTTCAATTCAAGTTGTTTTGGATGGGTTCAAGTCTGATATCCACCAAATAAATGCTGGTGTTCCTCAGGACTCACTTCTCTCTCCGACACTTTTTCTCATTTTCATAAAAGATCTCTTGTCTGATACTTCTAATCCAATCCATTCCTTCGCTGATGACAGCTCCCTTAGCTTTTCATATTCTTTCCAAGACTCACGACCCCGCCCTTCGGCGGCAGAATTGGAACGGAACCATGTGTAAAGCACATGGAATTCCGATCTTGACAGCATGATTAATAATATGGGTGGCGCGACATTCCGAGGCGGACCTGGGCCTAGCTTCTTAGCAACCATCGTGTTGTGCGTGCTATTGTTCTTTCAGGAGTGGAAAGGACCTGCAGTTTAATGTCGACTCCGAACGGCGAAGCTGAGAAGCTTTTTCTAGACAGGAATACTCTTGAGCATTGTCAGTGACTCGAAAGAGGTGTAGCCGTGAATTATGAATGGTGGTAAATTCGGCGGCGACCCGCAGCATAATTAACTGGGGAAAAAACAATAGAGTAAAATTCGATGCTTCAAAAACTCGAAGCTGTCTGCCGTCACTCAAGCGAACCCTTGGTAATCAGCCATTATTTAAACCGAAAAACTGTCCATCCTTGGTATGTGTATCAACACAACAGTAGTTGTGGAGCGATCACATATTTGAGGTCGCCAAAAATGCTGCGAAATGTTTAGGTTTTCTTAATCGATGCAAGAAATATTTCACCCCTCTGATTTTGCTTTAATTTATAAGGCGTACATCCGCTCCAAGCTTGAGTAGAACGCTCATACCTGGTCTGGTGCCACCAAGACCTCCCTGCACCTACTTGATGGAATCCAAAAGCGAGCGATAAAACTTATAGGAGACAACAATATCGCAGAGTCATTAGACTCGCTCGAACATCGAACAGGTACCTCCTCTCCCTTTCTCCCTCTATACCTTCGGACACAGAAGTTTTAAAATTATAAAAAAAAGAAATAAATTAGAAAAAAATAATTATGGTAAACAAATTTGTTCGAAATTGATACATTATTTATGAAGCTGATGTGTGAACATAATATCCATATATAATTTTAAAATAATTTTGCAACAAAATAGGTATGTACATATGTTCCAATGCCGGGCGGCTCAGAAATCTGTTCCGCGCCCTACGGAACATTTGAACTCAGCGAACTGATATTCTCACAATGGTCTTATGCCCATTTATTCAACCGCCATAACGGATATTCACGCGGCAACAACTAGTCTTTAAAATAAAATTGATCCAATTACATAATATTCATCATCCTTTACACTCTCGATGATGTATGAAGAGAATATTTATTTATTTTATTTATTTAAAAAAGCTAGCATAGAGCGATGGAGCCTGGTCTTTTGTAGTCTATATGAACTTATTATTTTCCACATACACATTAATTATGCGAAAACTCAATTTTATTGCAAATGCAGTTTGGTTTTGCAGCTTATAGTATTTATTTTTACAAGTTTCTAATCATTCTGTGAGCTATACAGCCGCCCGGCATTTTGGAAACACTAGCCTTGGTAAAATGGACATTTAACTCCGTTGATGCATCTCCTAGTGCGCTTCTCCAAGTTGATAGCGGGACCAGACTGGACAACGTAAGAATGTACTCATTCAGCAATATTTTCGGTTTGCAACCGAAAAGTTCTCTATCGTCATTGACATCTAAGTCACGTAGTAAGGTGACTCTAGGAACAGGACTGCCGCCAATTAAATAAACTCGAAGGTATGTCACTATCGTGTTTAAGAGAATATGAAATAGCTCGACATTTATATAATAACCAGGCTTTAGCTCAAAAACCTATGAGGGACACAGGGTGTAAAAATGTCCTTGAAAATGTTCATGTCGGCCACATAAGCTGATAGACGAGAACATTTTAATCAAAAAACAATGAAGATTCATAAACTAATAGAAGCGGACTACGATTACCACCTTGGGTGACCTCTTATGTGGCTTTAAAGGGTTGGATAAAAAAGATAAAAAAAACAACTGTATCTCAGCGCTTTTTTAAGTACAATTGAAACCTGAACGAAAATGAAGAGGTATAAGTTTCAAGCCCGTGCTATATTCTGCACCAACAACATCGACAATGCCCTCTTCGAACACACACAGGGTGATAAATACGACTTTTGTCAAGTTAATCGCTGTAGATCTTCTCTTAGAAACTTTAGGGCGGTAATTTGAAATCACATTTTTAGGATAATTTTTCTGCAAGGGAACTATGAAACAATAATCAGTACCAGGACAAAAAAAACCCAGTTGTAGTTGAATCCGAAAAAGATCATAATCCAATCCCGGATTGAGCTCACCAGTAGCTCCAACCTGACCATAATTCTTATCGAAAAATAATGTTTATGGACAACACCAAATTTTGGGCAAAATTTAATGACCATAGTCATAAAAATCCCAATAAGACATAACCCCACCCACAAAAGTTGATTGCTTTGATGACGGAAGTTTGATGGCTTCGTTTCAAAATGAGGTCAAGCACGCGTTGAAACGCGGTGACCAGCTTAACTTAACAATGATCGGTGATAATGGTGCCTCCAGGTGGTTGGCCCTGATCACGAAACCAGAACTTGAAGCAACATCAAAGTAAAAACACGCAATTTGGGCCAGAAATTCGACCTTCGATTTCTTCAGATTTAATGACAATTTTATGGAGTACGTATGACAGAACCTGTTCAGTCCTTGGTGGTGAGTACTCGAAGTTACTTTAAACTTTGAGAAGGATGTGCGAAGGAGAGTCAAAGGGAAGGTGGGTTATGAAAAGCAGCCCTAAATTTTGAATCCATTCATCTATTAAAGCTCCATTTGCTTGAAAAGCTTGAAATTCAAGCTCTTAAGCTTAAACAGAAAACAACAAGCAAGGCGCACAATCCGCATTTCAGCGATTTCAAAGGGTGACCCAAATTATTCATTATTTGAAGTGTTTTTGTTTTTTAAGAAATATGCTCAAAGTAACATACAGATAATATTCGCCTATGGAATTTAGTTAAATTTGAAAGACTTAAATATAAACTAGGAAAAGTTGTTAGTCAGGAGGACTAGGATAGGCACAGGCACAGTACATACAGTGGACACTGTTTTTTTAGACGATTAAAGGTAGCTTACAAAAGGAAATAAATATTTTTTTCTTTTGTACTTGAGTTGGTGAAAATCTTCAACAAGACACCATATGGCTGTGTCCTCCATTAGCTTAGGTTAGGTTGAGGTGGCTAACTGCCGTGCAGAAGGACAGCAAACATACATAGGCCAAGCGAAGGCCCATTGTGTTGCCACGCGGATCAAGGGTACCCATTCTGTATCCATATAGTAGTGTCAGATTTGTATTGACTCAAAACACACTTCTCCTTTATTCTGTCTGTGCTACAACTAAGCTTCGTTACCTAGTAGTTTACTTTTGAAGATGTTTTCGCGTGTTGCAGGTAGGCCTTTGGTACAATCAACTGCCATAATCATCGTTAATCGAGTGGACCCCTTCGGGTTAGGGGAAGGAATTTACTTGAGGTAGGCATGGCTGCAGTATGATGCAACTAAAACTCCACCAATCGTATAAGTTAAGAACAGCGCATCATTATACAAAATTCCATTCCCACAGTCCCAGAAACAACCTTGCACTCGCAACAACGCTCCACAGCAGCCAACATGCTCGGCAGCTGACACCTCTGGAATGCACCGCGACGAACTTACCTGCAGCGGAAACGCTGACGATGCGTCTGACCGGATGGCTATGAGTAGCAATAGTTTAGATTTATTATTGTTGTTAGAATTAAGTTCAGTTTATTTTAATCTGTCAATAAAGGAGGTTCTCCTCCCGGAAAATGATTTTTTTTTAATTATTATTAAAGGAAATTCTTAACTTATATAGGTTTAAAAAGTTTACAAAAAACAAGCAATGAATAAAATAAATAGAATAACTACCCTTGGTGACAGCCCAGTTATACTGCAGAATCCACTATCTTCGGAGACAGACTCTAAGGATTCTGAGGAGAGCCAGTTATTGGATCTAACAAATCCCTTCGGCAAGACCTCAAGGGTAATCCGGTCTCCAACACCAAGACCATGAATGTCCGGAAAAAGAAGTCCGCCGGATGTGGAAACAAAAGTCCGCATAGACTCAGCAAAATTTAAAAGTTGGAGGAGGAAAATAAAGAACTCCACACCGAACTAATGAAAATCGATCTTCTCTACCAAGAGCCTAAAAGAGAGATACAGACGCTGAAGGAATAAAATAGGGCCTTAAGAGCTCAGAATTGACAAAGGAGAACTAAGTCACCCCTCCTGTTGCCAGTTCAAAGTACATAACGAAAGAAGAGGAACTGGAATGGGATAGGAATCGACTCTTCACTGGAAACTCAGCGGTAACAATTGAATGAATACGGGCTAAAAAAAAAAAGTAAGTACAAGATAAAGCACAACGGTATACAATACATTGCTCCGTCTCCTCAAAATGGAGTGGAATGGAGACTATAATTCGGACATAATGTGACCACTTAGATGCTTCCATTTGCATCCCTTGAATGGGCTTAGCATGAGAAAGGGCTGCCTTCCAGCTTTGACCACCCAGTCCGATCCAGTCATCAACACCAAGCTGTTTAATGTGCAAAATGATTTGGTCTTCATTCCAGATATTCGGTCTTCTCAAATCAGAAGGTTCGGATTTGAAGGGTCTCTTAGCTGGAGCATTGAGGTCCATGCGCTCGATGTGGCCGAGCCAGTGTAGTCGACGGATTTTTGCCTTCCGGAATACATTCAAATCTTGGTTCGCGATTTTGCCTCCTCCTCTATTCATCTTCCTCGCAGACGTGACAACCTATCCGACCTAGAATTTTTCTTTCGATGGCACCAAGAATCAGCTCCTCAGTTCTGCTTATCGTCAAGCTTTCGGCTTCGCAAAGAAAGACTGCCAAATAAGAGTTTTGTTGAGCATGATCTTTGTCCTTCTAGAAGGAGTTGTTTCGACAAACCGAAGTAGCACCGGTTGCCAAGGACGATTCTATGCCGAATTTCCACTAGGGTGTCCATTCGCGGAGTTCACATTTTCATGGAGGTAGACAACTCGGTTAAGAACGTTTTTTGTTCCGGAAACTGGGGAGTTGATCAACTGCGGAGTTGGTTTCAACTCGAGGTTTGACCGACGGTTGTTCACTATTTCAACTCACAGTCTGATTAATTTAAAATCCAGGAGTTGTCCAACTTTCAGTTTTTAAATTTCCCCTGAAATATTTTTACATATTCAATGTCATGTTCAACTGACTGACATTATGTGCGCTATAAGAAGGAGCATTGAGAGCGAACGTTTTCAACAGAAGTAATGGTTGAGTATCCGTACTTCCATTATCTGTGGTTTTCAGTATCTGCCGGTGATGGTATGGAGAACAGCACAAGCGACTATGAATTGGTTGAATTGATTTACGATTGTCAGTAATTCACGGGATCAGTCAACAAATGAAAACAAGAATCTATCAAATACTTAATTATTTCAAATCAATTGGAGAGGGCCAATATCTTCTCTAGTTTCACGGCACTGAATCGTCTATTAGTTTGATCACCATTGTTTTTGTCAGCTTTTGAGAGACGAAAACGATAAACGAAATCACATCTTGTATTCACAAGACTGGATGCCACAGTTGGTTAAGTGCCTGCCCTTGGTTAGTGGGGTCCTCTGTTAGAATCCCAATGCAAGCAATGTTGATACGCTTTTATCTGGTTTTAAAATCTGGTCCAGTCACCATTTGCCGTTGGGATCAAATTACAGGCACAGTCACTGGAGTGGTCAATCAGTGGTGATAGTCTGACTGTTGGTATCACAATGGACCAATATGGTCCAAGTGTGCTGGTGACTTGTGGATTCACCGCCCCGCCTGCCAACATTCCTACGCCTGCTCAAATCTTTAAGCTCCTGAAAGCTTGCATTTGAAGAAGGCTAGTGCAAAGATAGCGCCCCGACTGACAAACTTGTGTCGCTGTTGGTACAGGTTCTGTCAAGATTGATGTGAATGCATCTGTCGATGGCATAGACGTCTGCTTGAATGATACTAATGCGTTTGCCCATGGATTCGACGTATTTTGTCCGGGATCCAAAAACCCATGCCCCAGTTTCTTCACCATTCAGTATACCATTTTAGCATATTACTGCTCAGCCTGTGGACTATGGAATCATTGCCCAGTCCTTTTTAGTGCTGAACTTTATCGTACACTTCTTTTGGAAATTTAGTTTCCTGATCAAGTCATCCTTCGGAATGGACTTGCCAAAGGTGATAGCTTGTTGACTGGTGCATCGAATTGTCTCGATGTAATGTATGTACTTAAAGATAGTTGTCGGATGCAACATTAGCACTTATTCTGGGTCCCTGGGCATATTGATATCCCAGGCAACGAAAGTGCCGACATGCTTGCCAGAACAGGGTGATCTCACTCGTCATTGCCTATTCAGCACACACGCCAGAAGAATTAGAAACCCTTACAGTGACTTCTGCAGGAGCTGTCGGGACGAGGAGGAAGAATGAACTGCCTTTCAATACCTCTACACTCGCCCAGAAAATGAAAGGACAAGGAAAATTACACTAGGCAGCTATTCAGACAATAGCCTAGAAGAACTATCTGACATAAACATTCCCACAGAGCACAATTTATAAAGTAAGTACTAATTGGCTGTAACCCAAAAAAGAAGTGCGTCAGTTAACGGCAGCTACTCAGAGTAACCCAACTTGATCTTCCACGATGCACTTCCCCTGCATACTCCCTTTACAGCTTATATTGCACTTCCGTCACACACTGCACTCCAGGCACATTAACCCTGCACTTCTGTCACACTTTATGACACTCATCCATTGCACAACATTTTCCTTAGTAATAATTTTATTGTTAACACGGGTCAGTTTTGTAGGACTTAACGAAAAGAAAATTCTGTCGGACGCATTTTTGCACACCATACTGTAGCTGGATAACCAGTTTTTATTCAGCTCTCAATCTTGCACATGAGTACATTTCTTTGCCAACCTGATTGTCTAATGTTCTCGCAATTATGGTAAACTGTTATATAAAAGTACGTACAAATTGTCAAGCGATCTCTTCCTGGAATAAACTGTCATACGAGGAACACGAGCGTTGTTTTTTGGAATTCCCCTACAGTTTAAGTTTAACGATTGAAAATAAAATCAGTCATAGACTGGAACGAAAACGAAGCGAATCGTTTTACTTGACTTATCATCTAGGATATGTCAACACCAGTAAGTATCTGACAGGTGTTTAGTTAGTGTCATCAAAATGTATCCAATGAGGATCTTAGTGCGTCAAATCTGCTGCAATCACAAAACTCTGGCAATCACTATAACCTAACCTCACCTAGCCTTAATAATAATATGGGTGGAGCTACAGCCCGTAGAGGGCCAGGGCCTAGCTTCTCAGCAACCACTCGTGTTGTGTACACTTAACCTTATGTACTTTTATTTTCCTATCTCTTCGTGCCATTATCTTCTCTTGGACATCGAGCCCCTCAAAGTGTTCACTCACATCATTTAAAGCGTGAATTATTTAGCATAAGTCAGCAGCAAAATTCGATGTCTTCCATCTTGTCCAATAAGCACCACTGCAAGCCGATCTGTTTGCTTGTCATTTCCCTCATTAGTTCCAGAATCTTGAGAAGTATCATTGGTGACATTAAGCAGCCTTGCGTAACTCCAGTTCCGGTTTCCAAAGGGCCGTGTCTTAAAACAGCTCACTTTCTTTCTTCTTTATTTGGCGCTACAGTCCGGGGTTGGACCTGGGCCTCAACCAAAAAGCCTCTCTAGCCAGCACGGTCTCTGGCTAGCTGTCTCCAGTGTCTCACGGCAAGTTGGTTGAGGTCCTTCTCCACCTGGGTGCGCCACCTTAAACGCGGGTGTCCTCTGTTACGCTTCGGGCCGGAGCTGAGTTGTCCATACGCTCTACGTAGCCTAGCCATCTTAGGCGTTGAATACGAAGACGCCTGACTAGACTCATGTCGCTGTACATCCCGTACAGTTCGTGGTTGAGTCTTCTCCTCCAGAAACCGTCAACGCAAACAGGACCAAAGATCGCACGCAGAGCTTTTCTCTCGAAGATACCAAGGATTTCCTCATCCGCTTTTGAGATTGTCCGTGCCGCCGCGCCGTACAGCAGGACTGGGATGATCAAGGTCGTGTATAAAGTCAGCTTGGTCCTTCGAGAGATGGCTCTACTACTCAATTGCCTCTTGAGCCCATAGAAACAGCGGTTGGCAAGAGTTACTCTGCGTTTGATCTCGGTACTGATGTTGTTTGTATTGTTCACTTGCGAGCCGAGGTAGACGAAGTCCTTGACTACCTCGCAGTTATAGCTGGCCATTGTGAGGCTCTGTCCAAGACGTCGATGTTGTGCCTCCTTTCTTGATGACAGCATAAACGTTGTTTTGCCCTCGTTCGCCGCTAGACCCATTTTGGTCGCCTCCGCCTCAATTCCAGCAAACGCCTCATTGACGGCTCGCTGTGTTCGAAGAATCACGTCAATGTCATCCGCGTATGCTAGCAGTTGTACGGACTTCTGGAAGATCGTGCCTCTAGTGTTGGCGTGTGATCTTTCCAGGATGACGTTAAAAAAGTCGCATGACAGCGCCTCGCCTTGTCTAAAACCTTTTTTAACATTGAAGGTCATGGGTGAGTTCGTTACCGAACTTGATGGAGCAGCGAGAGTTCTCCATCGTCATCCTGCACAACCTGACGAGTTTGGCAGGAATTTCAAAACTAGACATGGCGTTGTATAGATCGTCCCTATGCACGCTGTCATATGCGGCCTTGAAATCGACGAATAGGTGGTGGGTGTCGATCTGCATTTCTTGGGTTTTTTCCAGGATCTGCCGTAGTGTGAAGATTTGGTCGATGGGGGACTTCCCCGGCCTGAAACCGCACTGATAAGGACCTGTCAGGTTGTTGACGAATGGTTTCAGGCGCTCGCACAACACGGCAGAGAGGATCTTATAGGCGATGTTAAGGAGACTTATCCCTCGGTAGTTGGCTCAGTTGAAGGGGTCTCCTTTCTTATGTACTTTTATTTTCCTATCCCTCCATTTGCCTTTCTCCTGTCTTGGGCAGGTGTTGTCCTGTCAATGTGTTCTCTCATATCATTTAAAGCGTGAATAATTAAGCAAAAATCAGCAGCAAAATTCGATATCTTCCATCTTGTCTAATAAGCACCACTGCAAGCGGATCTGTCTGCTTGCCATTTCCCTCATTACTTCCAGAATCTTGTGAAGTATTGGTGACAGTAAGCAGCCTTGCGTAACTCCAGTTCCGGTTTCCAAAGTCTTAAAACAGCTCACACTTGTATAAAAATAAGTTACAGCAAAATAAGTTTTTTTTCAGATTGAATAAAAAAAAGATCCACCCTGTGGATTATTCAAAGCGATGCTAATTAAGTTTCCAACATGCGCAGTCGGTAAAAGTCCTTTCCACAGAAGCTCTGTGTACTCATAAAGAGAGCTTTCTCCTCCCTTCTACATGCAAAAACAATTACATTAACAAGTCCAATGAAGCTTCGATACCGTGATTTGACAAGGATTCAAACACCCTTTCCCGACCGAATGGCTAATGGTCACCGACTGAACAAGCAAAGTAATGGTCCCCGTCTAGCTGTCCGTCCACCGACATCCACGCACCCGGCCTCCAGCCGTCTGGTGTCAGATTTAATTTACCCCGACACAGGATATAAAAGCTTCACCATTCGCCAAAGTCCATTACAATCATTTTTATGTTTCCCATAAAGCGGCTGCCGTCGCGCCAGCCGACAAATGCGCCATGCTACAGTTCGCCAAGTGAATCGCGAAAATTCGCACAACAAACCCCCCCTGGTCAGTCGGGGTAACTAATTTTATTGGCTAGCACTTGTAAATGGTTGTTACCGCGCCACGGTATCCGCAGTTAACACAACGCCGATCGCACGCCACATGTGTCCGAGCGAGAGCGAGAGGTGTGGCGGACCAATTTGAATTCGAAACTGTTTTCCCATAAATCTTATCTAAAGTGCAATTTTACTCGCTTGCTTTCTGCCGCCCAACGAGTGCCCTCGCGAGACTCTCATGTAATATGCCTACCACTTAGCTGATAATGATTAAAGCTGGGCGCCACCGGTGAGGCAAATTGTGTAATCACCGCGTCGCATAGCCGGGCCCGGACTGCAACGCCTGGTTTGCGGACGGGACGCGGGGTTGGATAGAATTACTCGTCAGATGGCCAAGTGTTTGATTAATCGAACGCTACTCAACCGGACAGCGCGGAGTTGTTTGGTGTCAGCCGCAGCACGATAAAGCCCACGCCACAGCCATTTGCAATCGTTTTCGGAAAAGTTGTCATTTGGACAGCGACAGCGAGTGGCGCGCGGGCATTTGCTGCGACTGCCACGGACTCGACGACGAGATCATAAATCATGGGAAATGTCTGTGTGCCTGCACACCGGTGTCAGGTGAACATCATCCTTTCACCTCTGCACCCGGTGTCTGTGCGACGACGACGACGACTGGGTGATCGGCTGATTGAAAGTTTAATTAAATTCAAACGGCACAGCGAGCGACGTGATAAGCGCGAGGACACGAGGATACCCACAGCGTGTCGTGGTCGTTAGAGTCGCTTTGAGAAATGACTGAGAACTGACGGCTTGACAGAAGCTAACCGCTGCACGTCATAACTGCTAAATATTTGTTGAACTCAAATGACGGGGGTATTAGGTGGGAAGCGGCCGTCATTTGGGGACGTGGACCGTCGCACGGAGTCCCCAATGGACACCTGCCACTTGTGGCTAGACACCCGGCGAGAGTTTCCCAACTGCGAACATGTTTGTCAATTGAAGTTGAAGGGAGGGGACAATTAAGACGCCACCAAGTGGCTGCACCGAAGCCCCAAGAAAGCACCGGAAATGCTAGTCCATTTCCCCACTCGATTTTCTCGTCATTCTCCAAGGCAAACACACACACACCTCCCTTCACTGAATCAGCGCTCGTCTTCAGAGGTTCACAAAGGCATGCAAATTAAATCGTTCTCCGCCATCGAACATCCATCCATCCGGCGGAGAAATAAAAATTTCTCATTGACCTGCAATTCCGATTGAAATTTCATCCCAGCGCGGCGTCGTTGCCGTTCCCGCTGTTGTCCTCATCAAGATGCATCCTGAAGCCCATCCATTCATGCAGCTATTCCCAAGACCGACAGACAGACAGCCACACAAACACACCTTTTGGCCATAATAATAAACCAACCAACCGAGGGAAGACAATGAAGATGATGATGATGCCAAAAACAACGAAAGAAAGCTCAAACGTGATAGTCAACGCTGCCGTGTCGTGGCGAATAAAAGAAGGGGCTCAGCTCAGCTGAGGCCACCTGCATCAGTCATTTGCATAGCACTCAACTATTTCTGAGTGGCAATTTATTGGCTGCTCCGTTCCGTTCCGTTCGGTTCGGTTCCCTGGCCGTCGCTGTCGACAGAATTCCGCACACCTTCGGGTGCAGGCTTCTTCGCCGGATCAAGAGGAGCCAGACCTTCTCTGACTCCTCAATCTCCCACCGCCGCGGGGCTCGTAAAATTTAAGCGGAATTCTCTTTTGTCAAAACTTCTGGGAGGCAGCGAGAGTCAGCGAGAAGGACAGGACCTACACGTTGTCGTGGGTCACGACTTTCCTTGTTTCACGTTCGTTCGCTTCAAACTGCGCGTCGCCGCCGCCGCCACCACAGAGTCTCTCCGAATACGAATCGCGTTTTGATCTAGAGAATTCGACCATTAGGCCTGGGCTTGGGCTGGGGGAACAGGGCAGCAATTTGTGAGGCTGCTGACGCAGGAGGGTCTCCCCAATTGATTGAACCGTGAATGCTTAATTCGACTCCGAGTACCCAGCCATCAATCGCGATCGCAGCACTCAGGCCTCCGGCCAAATTGAGCGCTGAGCCAAAAATTGCCATCGCATCGACGGAGAGCGGTTTGGTAACCGAAACACCGGCAAAGTGGTTTCGACAGCACAGACAGTGGTGCCGAACGATTGTTAATTGAGGCTGAAGTGGTTTGCACGAGTAGCCGCTGTCAGTTGTTGACGATGAAGAGCACTTCGAGTGACAGGCGTGAATTTATCGAGTGCACGCTAAATGTCGGTGCTCAGTGGTGATTCGATGGCGGGGGATCTGATTGAAGTTCGAGTAGCAGAAGTAGAGCGATTGTGGACTTGTTGGTTTATAAGCATGTCTCAGTTGCGTAAAGCTTATTTGATCGAAGGGAATGGAGGGGATGACAGGCTTGAAGGCTGGCCAGGAGAACATTCAGTGCCTCAAGAGAGTAAGTCGGTAAGTTTTTTGGTGTCAAAAATTCTAAAAGACGTTTCAATTCGTTCAACATTCCGCACAGATGCTTTGCTATATTGTTTGAATCTAGAGTCTACGCGGGCTGATCGAAGTCTGGTATTTTTATGTGCAGTTCTACTGAGGCCTGGCAACCGTGCTTAAATGCGAGTGAAATCTTTTTTTTTTATAATTTGCGCGTGCTCAAAGGATTGCTAATACCCTTATGTGTCCGGGGTCAAGACACAGCACGGGCCGAAGGTATAGAGGGAGAAAGGGAGAGGAGGTACCTGTGCACATTGGTCTTAAATATCTGCGGGTTGTAGTCTGTGGGAAATTTTAGGCTGGGAAGAGCATTCCATATTCGTGGAGTGCGGCTGAAGAACGAGTCTCTGAGTTTAGCCGTGCGTCAGAAAGTAGGCTTAAGGGTATACAGATGGGCATTCCTGGCGAGACGAGTATTGCGGGTGAATTCATGGAGAGGAGGAATGTAGTCGGCTAGCTCACTTGAGCATCGTTTGTTGAAAAAACGATAAAACACGGACAAAGAAGAGACGGTTCGTCGGTGTTCGAGCGAGTCTAATGACTCTGCGATATTGTTGTCTCCTATAAGTTTTAACGCTCGCTTTTGGATTCTATCAAGTAGGTGCAGTGTGGTCTTGGGGGCACCAGACCAGATATGAGCGTTCTACTCAAGCTTGGAGCAGATGTACGCCTTATAAATTAAAGCCAAATCAGAAGGGGTGAAATATTTCTTGCATCGATTAAGGAAACCTAAACATTTCGCAGCATTTTTGGCGACCTCAAATATGTGATCGCTTCAACTAAGTGTTGTGTTGATACACATACCAAGGATGGACAGTTTTTCGGTTTAAATAATGGCTGATTACCAAGGGTTCGCTTGAGTGACGGCAGACAGCTTCGAGTTTTTGAAGCATCGAATTTTACTCTATTGTTTTTTCCCCAGTTAATTATGCTGCGGGTCGCCGCCGAATTTACCACCATTCATAATTCACGGCTACACCTCTTTCGAGTCACTGACAATGCTCAAGAGTATTCCTGTCTAGAAAAAGCTTCTCAAATTCGCCGTTCGGAGTCGACATTAAACTGTAGGTCCTTTCCGCTCGTGAGAGAACAATAGCATGCACAACACGATGGTTGCTAAGAAGCTAGGCCCAGGTCCGCCTCGGACTGTCGTGCCACCCATATTATTAATCATGCTGTCAAGGTCGGAATTCCATGTGCTTAACATATGCTTCCGTTCCAATTCTACGGCCGAAGGGCGGGGTCGTGAGTCTTGGAACGAATATGAAAAGCTAAGGGTGCTGTCATCAGCGAAGGAATGGATTGGATTAGAAGTAGCCGACAAGAGATCATTTATAAAAATGAGAAAGAGTGTCGGAGACAGAACTGAGCCTTGGGGAACACCAGCATTTATTTGGTGGATATCAGACTTGAACCCATCCAAAACAACTTGAATTGAACGGTTCGAAAGGTAATTTCTAATCCATAGAAGAAGAGATTCATCGATACCATAGGTACGCATTTTCGACAAGAGAGCTTGATGCCAAACTCTGTCAAATGCTTTAGAAATATCAAGCGCAACGATCTTGCTTTCTCCTGAATTGTGCAAAGACTGGTTCCACTTTTCGGTGAGATAAGCTATCAGATCACCAGTGGACCTGTCGCTGCGGAAACCATATTCGATCGACATCGACATTTCATAAGCTGACGATTTATCAGCGTTTCCATGACCTTAGAAAGAAGGGACGTAAGTGCTATGGGTCGATACGAGGTGGGTGACGTAGATTTGCCCTTTTTAGGGACGGGCTGGACAAATGCTGTTTTCCATCTGCTCGGAAAGAGACCTAAAGAGTAGGATAGATGAAAAAGCTTACGCAGTGGTTTTTCCAGCACAGAAGAACACCTCTTCAGAAGTATAGGGGGAATACCATCCGGGCCAGCGGAGTTGTGCACGTCGAAATCTTCCAGTACTCTTGCAACTGTACGAGTGCGGCAGTGGATTTGTCCCATGGTGAAATCAACGCTCTCAAGTACAGGTGGAGACAAATTGGAATCTGGCAGTGTTGTCTAAGGCTTTGTCTAAGGAGCTGACAGCTGGAATGTCATTGTAAATGAGCGTGGAATCGAAGACGAGGCGGAATTCTTTACGTTTTTTACGAATTACCAAAAGTGTTTGCTACCCTTGGGACATTGTATCACTTTTTGCCTCAACTTTTGCTCATAAGAGAATTTCACACGTCTGATAATTGCATTGCAGTCATTTCTGGCCCGTTTAAACTTGTTCTGGTTTTCCTCAGTGGGGTTGGCTTAGTATGTCCGGAAATTCAACTCTCTTATCCTAATAGCCTCCTTACAGCTCGAGGCATACCATGCGTTTGCTTTGGGCTTGATACTCTTCACTCTGTGAGGAATGAAGGTTCTTATGCCCAGCAGAAGAATATTTGTGATCATATCAGCAGCGGCATCCACGTCACTATCGAGGAAGCAAAGTGACCAGTTAAAGTTCCTAAAGAAGTTGTTAAGTTTGTTCCAATCGGCTTTCTCGTACAGCCAAACTGTTCTTATGTGTGGTGATAACGAGAATTTTGCTGATATGCCACAATGGTCCGACGAGCTTAGAGGTGACAGTATGTCAACAGAATTTTTATCAGCATGAGAGGTGAGAAACAGGTCCAGGGTGTTGGCGGAATGATCTGCAAAGTCAGGTATTCGTGTGGGCTCATTTACTAGCTGGGTCAGATTGTTTACCTCAGCAAAGAATGCCGAAGCCAATTAGAATTGTGTACATTGAAATCGCCCGCAATGGCAATTTCAGTGCGAGGATACAGGGATACAATTCTTGAGATGGAATCGGATAGCGCATCAAATTCGTTAAGAGTTGAATTGCTATCCAAGCTTGGACTTCTATAAATAAAGCAGTAGTGGATTAAATGCTTACGGACA
Organism: Eristalis intricaria; assembly: GCA_964034865.1. Classification (NCBI taxonomy): domain Eukaryota; kingdom Metazoa; phylum Arthropoda; class Insecta; order Diptera; family Syrphidae; genus Eristalis; species Eristalis intricaria. The sequence continues at coordinate 80,674,556 of OZ035875.1, read as the reverse complement.
TGGAGTCTTAACCACAGAAAATTAAATTCCGGATTGGAACAAAGGCCGTATTGTGGTTGAATTTGGTAAGCTACATCACTACGCACGTAAATGGCGAGACCGCGGTGTAAAAAGAAGAGCGGCACCAAGCTATATCCAGGCAGGTTCAAATCCGATAATTCGGTATTCTCATCTACCTGTGTTTCACTCAGCGCCAAGACAGCTGATTTGTAACGGGATAGGTAGACATACACAGCGAAGAGATTCGCTCTAAGCCCAAAACTTCCCATAAAGGACAAAACGCAGATACGAAAAAACCAACTCCGACTGCAAGTGGTGAAGCAGAAATGAGAAGTGCAAATTCAAATTTAGCTTCCCAACAACAATCGATGTAGGTGTTATGCCCATACATCCATTCGAGTTGGTCCACCAACAAATTCACACTTCTTCCGCTATGTCAGATGCTACGCACTCTCAGTCATTGCATCAGCCCGCCTGATGGAATCAAACGGAAGTTGCGACCGAGAATGCGCAACATTGGCTTGTGAGGGAAAGGGGCGAGAGCGGACCGGACGCACTCGACACCGAAGCACTTCTTTTTTTTATATTATTTTTTTTTTCGGGCACTCGCGGCGCTTTTGAGGGTGGAGGGACCGCGGGGTTTATTTTTTATTTTTTTTTTTTTTTGATCTTCCACTCGAGTAATGCACGGACGGAGACAAGTGCACGCGTCGGAGGATGGCACAGAACTCAATCCTCCTCCGAAGTATTGATGGTCATAATCGATTGATTTTAAGAATCCAGCAATCGATTGACCATTCAAGACGTGCCTACTAAAAGGTAGTGATGACAGAGATGGGAGTACTCCATGGTGCTGGGAATTAAGTCCCCGGGAACTAAGTTGACTTTGGTAAAGTGGAATTATTTCCCATACAAGCTGGGAATGTACTCCACTTTCTTATTGGAACTAAGAACACACTCAAAGGTCCTAACTTCCAACAAGTGTAATTGAACATCTCTTTAAATTTGGCCTTCTTAAGTGATTCCAATTATAATTTTTTTAAATTAATGGGATTTACTTAACCAAACCATTTTCTTCGACCATTTCACGAGTTGTATCCCGATTCCGTAAAGATGGCGATGTTTATCGAAAAGTTGGTAGTGGGCGTCCTCGCAAAACAACTCCCCGACAAGGTAGTGAAATAGTCAAGCAAATCAAAGTCGATCCCCTTAAGACTGCCGTTGAAGTTACAGACTACGTCAATGAACATCTTGACCTTAGTGTAGGCGTACACTGTTAGGCGACGACTAAGGGAGTCAGAACTGTTTGCAAGACTCCCAGAAAAGAAACCATCAGTGCAATAAATAGAAAGAAACGACTTCATTTATGCGAAACATCACATGCATTGGACGAGCGAGCAATGGGATAAAGTTGTATGGAGTGACGAGACCAAGTTGAACATCTTCTCGTCAGACGTATTCGCTATGTTCGAGGACCTGCGGGGCAAAGATATTGTGCCAGATATCAAGTTCCAACCATCAAGCATGGGGGAGGATCTGTAATGGTGTGGGGTAAGCAATCTAAAAGGTTCTTCAAGTTAGATTTCTGGTAAAACTTTATTTAAGGTTCATTTTTTCGTCAAGAAGTTGGTCAGTTGGTTGAAATAAACGGTCGGATCAATCCCGAAATGTATCGGGGAATATTCGAAAACCACATGCTTCCACATTTGAGATCAAATATGCCTGAAGACTCCTTATGTCAACATGACAATATTGAAACCAATTGCATCTGAGGAATAAATGCAAGTATCGTCAGCAAATAAGGCAATATTACAGTTTGTCAAGTTGGGGAAATCGGAAGCATAAATGTTAAAGAGGACTGGTGCAAGTACAGATCCTTGTGGAACACCTGCATTAACAAATGATTGTCTGAAAGACTTTAATTGATGGATACCTTGAAACTAAGAGAACACAAGAACGATTGGACAATTTTAACAATATACAAAGGAGAATTAAATCTTATTAGTTTATTGATATTACCATTATGCCAAACCTTATCGAATGCTTTTTCTACATCCCAAAATACCATGCCAGTGCTTTTGCCCTCTAAAAAGTTATTTTTATTAGCACTTGGTGAGAAGTATTGTGAGATGGCCTAAAACCAAATTGCTCTGCGGGCAAAATTGTATTTTCGTCAACAAAAGACATAGTTCTGTTTTTAATGATTTTTTCCAAGCACTTACTAAGAGAGCTTAGCAGATAATTGGTCTGTAACTACAAGGTAAATTGGGAGCTTTGCCAGGTTTCAAGGTTGGGATTCGCTTAGCTACTTTCCAATTATTAGGAAAGTAGGCCAATCTTAGAAAGCTGTTGAATAGATCCATCAACTTTGTGAGTTCAAAATCGGGGAGGTTCTTCTTCTTCTTCTCGTGGCGCTACAGTCCGGCCTCAACTAGTTAGCCTCTCCAGCCGACACGATCTTAAGCCAGCTGTCTCCAACTGCGCACACCAAGTTGGTTGAGGTCCTTCTCCACCTGGGTGCGCCATCGGTTCCGTGGGTTTCCTCTATTCCGTTGCCCCACTGGTTTGGAGTCGAAGACTTTTCGGGCTGGAGCAGTGTTGTCCGTGCGCTCTACATGGCCCAGACATCTTAGACGTTGAATCCGTAGACGCCTGACTAGACTCATGTCACTGTACAGCCCGTACAGTTCGTGGATGAATCTTCTTCTCCAATAACCATCAACGCATACAGGACAAAAGATTGAATGCAGAACTTTTCTCTCGAAGAGACCAAGCACTTCTTCATCCGCTTTTGAGATTGTCGATCCCTCCTCGCCGTACAGCAGGACTGGGATGATCAAGGTCTTGTACAAAGTCAGCTTGGTCCTTCGAGGGAAGGCTCTACTACTCAATTGCCTCTTGAGCCCATAGAAACAGCGGTTGGCAAGAGTTACTCTGCGTTTGATCTCGGCACTGATGTTGTTCGTATTGTTTACTGCGGAGCCGAGGTAGACGAAGTCCGTGACTACCTCGAAGTTATAGCTGGCCATTGTGACGCTCTGTACAAGACGTCGATGTTGTATGCCCTTGGTTGATGTCAGCATGTACTTCGTTTTGCCCTAATTCACCGCTAGACCTCAATGCCAGCAAACGCCTCATTGACTCGCTCGCTCGCTGTGTTCTGCCTATCACGTCCATGTCATCCGCATATTCTAGCAGTTGTACGGACTTCTGGAAGATCGTGCCTCTAGTGTTGTCGTGTGAGCCTTGCACGATATTTTCCAGGATGATGTTAAAGAAGTCACATGACAGCGCGTCGCCTTGTCTAAAACCTTTTTTGACATCGAAGGTATCGGTGAGTTCGTTACCGACTTTGACGGAGCAGCGAGAATTCTCCATCGTCATCCTGCACAACATGACGAGTTTGGTAGGAAAGTCAAAACTAGACATGGCGCTGTACAGCTCGTCCTTGTGCACGCTGTCATATGCGGCCTTGAAATCGACAAAAAGGTGGTGGGTGTCGATTTGCATTTCTTGGGTCTTTTCCAGGATCTGCCTTAGTGTGGAAATCTGGTCGATGGTGGACTTCCCTGACCTGAAGCCACACTGATATGGACCTATCATATTATTTCTAAACGGCTTCAGGCGAGTACACAAAACGGCAGAGAAGATCTTGTAAGCGAAGTTCAGGAGACTTATCCCTCGGTAGTTGGCGCAGTTGAAGGGGTCTCCTTTCTTGTGGATCGGGCAAACGATGCTGAGTTTCCACTCGTCGGGCATGCTTTCCTCCGACCATATCTTACAGATGAGATGGGCCTGGATTCCAGCACGGAATTTTATCACTATAAGATCATTCTATCATCAATGGCCTGACGAATGAAATCGCAAGATGCCCTATGCGAACCTCGAAGCGATAAAACACTTAAGACTAGGACCATCAAGGGCGGTGGCATCCACGTCAAGCAGTTCTTGACAGAACACGGCTGCTATCTAAGTTTCTACTCAAGTGTGTCCCTCCACCATGATTGTCTAAGCCTAGAAGAAGATGGAGAGCAAAAGGTCATACCAAAGTCGCCTTGCAAAGACATGTTGATAGTCAGTTTTGTCAAGACCTGAAATCCTGCTTGACTCCAAATCCAAAAGAAACTAGAAAGCGCGAGATCTGTATTGAGCGGCAATTAAAGCTTCAGAGTTCAGAATCACAAAGATGAGCATCAGCCCACAGATGGTGCATGTACCTTACCAGGTCATCTCCAGCTGCCTTAGTTCCGCAGAGCAGCAGCTTTATTCGACCTTAGTCTCGATATCGCTATCTTGACTTCGTCTAGGTTGGGGAGGCGGAATTCTCGTCGATCATCGTCAATTGCGTTGAGTGGAACATGTATACTTTTTATTAAATATATATTATATCACAGATAAATAT